>CM032471.1:6430090-7630090 GCA_019059595.1 Marasmia exigua
TAATACCAACCTTAAATCCTTATATGTATAGACATTGCTTTTAATATTATAACATTACAGATATTGTTGAATAGTATTGTGTCACTATGCCTTGTCTTTCGCGGAAGAAGAAATATTTATAATAATGAAATTCATAAAAGCGCAAATTGTCATAATAATAAATCACAATAATACATATGTCAATAATTATAAAATAGCAATTTAAAATACGGATACGGTTACGGATACGGATACGGATACGGATACGGATACGGATACGGATACGGATACGGATACGGATACGGATACGGATACGGATACGGATACGGATACGGATACGGATACGGATACGGATACGGATACGGATACGGATACGGATACGGATACGGATACGGATACGGATACGGATACGGATACGGATACGGATACGGATACGGATACGGATACGGATACGGATACGGATACGGATACGGATACGGATACGGATACGGATACGGATACGGATACGGATACGGATACGGATACGGATACGGATACGGATACGGATACGGATACGGATACGTATACGGATGCGGATGCGGATGCGGATGCGGATGCGGATGCGGATGCGGATGCGGATGCGGATGCGGATGCGGATGCGGATGCGGATGCGGATGCGGATGCGGATGCGGATGCGGATGCGGATACGGATACGGATACGGATACGGATACGGATACGGATACGGATACGGATACGGATACGGATACGGATACGGATACGGATACGGATACGGATACGGATACGGATACGGATACGGATACGGATACGGATACGGATACGGATACGGATACTTTATTTGTAAAACAAAGGGGGTATCACTGTTATTTTGTTGAATAGTATTTTGTCATTATGCCTTGTCTTTCACGGACTAACAAATAATAATAATCAAATTTATAACCAACTAAAATATCCAAACTAATTAATCACAATAATACAAATTTTGACTGACCGGATGGCGCAATTCGTAGTGACCCTGCCTCTTACTTGCCTGAATACGAATACGGATACGGATATAGATACGGATACGGATTCGGATACGAATACTTTATTTGTAAAACGAAGGGGGTATTACAGATGTTGTTGAATAGTAATGTGTCACTATGCCTTTAATTATTATAAATATTTTAGTTATGAATTTAATTATTATAAATATTTGTTCTTCCGTGAAAGACAAGGCATAGTGACTCAATACTATTTAACAATATCTGTAATACCCTCTTTGTTTTACAAATAAAGTATCCGTATCCGTATCCGTATACGTAACCATATCGGTATCGGTATCAGTATCGGCATCGGCATCGGCATCGGCATCGGCATCGGCATCGGCATCGGCATCGGCATCGGCATCGGCATCGGCATCGGCATCGGCATCGGCATCGGCATCGGCATCGGCATCGGCATCGGCATCGGCATCGGCATCGGCATCGGCATGGGTATCGGTATCGGTATCGTTATCGGCATAGGTCTCGGTATCGGTATCGTTACCGGTATCGTAATCGGTATCGGTATTGGTATCAGTATCGGTATCGATATCGGTATCGGTAAAGATATCAGTATCGAATTCGTAATCGGTATCGGATTTGGTATCGGTATCGGCATCGGTATCGGTATCGGTATTCGTGTCAGTATCGGTATCGTTATCAGTATCGGTATCGGTATCGATAATAGTATCAGTATCGGTATCGGTATTGGTATTCGTGTCAGTATCGGTATCGTTATCAGTATCGGTATCGGTATCGTTATCAGTATCGGTATCGGTATCGATAATAGTATCGTTATCGGTATCGGTATCGGTATAGTAATAATTGTAATTTGTATTACTGTGATTAATTCGTTTGGACACTTTGCGCTGTTATGAATTTAATTATTATTATTTGGTTGTCCGCGAAAGACAAGGCATAGTGACACAATACTATTCAACAACATCTGTAATACCCCCTTCGTTTTACAAATAATGTATTCGTATCCGAATCCGTATCCGTATCCGTATTTGTATCCGTATCCGTATTCGTATCCGTATCCGTATCCGTATCTGTAACCGTATCCATATCCGTATCCGTATCAGTATCCGCATCCGTACCCGTACCCGCATCCGTATTTTTTAATTATTATTTTTAAATTACTATTATATAATTATTGTAATTTGTATTACTGTGATTAATTAGTTTGGATATTTTGCGCTGTTATGAATTTAATTATTATTCTTTGTTAGTCCGTGAAAGACAAGGCATAATGACAAAATACTATTCAACAACATCTGTATTACCCCCTTTGTTTTACAAATAAAGTATTCGTATCCGAATCCGTATCCGTATCCGTATCCGTAACCATATCCGTACCCGTACCCACATCTGTATTTTTTATTATTTTTTTAAATTACTATTTATATAATTATTGTAATTTGTTTTATTCTGATTCAATCTTGTCAAACCAGCCCATCTTGAAAGTATTCCGCCAAAGAATAATAACATTTTCTAAGTAACAACAATTTTAGTCTCCTCTTAAAGATAGATAATTTGTTGATGATTTTATAACTCTACTCGAAGCCGATTATACAAACGAACTGCCTGGTAGCAAGCACTGTGTTTAAAAATATTTAGTTTTGGCCAATCTGTGTTACCTCTAATGGGAATATCTTTCCTTCTCGTGGTAAGTCTTGCTTCTCTCTCTAGGGGTGTCTCAACTTTGTTTGGATGTTTTATGATATCGCATAATGTGACTAATATGTACAGGCATAGGGCTGTAAGAATCCCCAACTTAACAAAATTTAAACCTTTGCAAGACTCAAGTTGGGATAGTCGGAAGATTATCCTGATTGCCCTCTTTGGCGCCACAAAGGCTTTGTTGATATTATATTGGTAGCTGTTGCCCCAAAGTTTAGTACTGTAACGCAGTCTTGAGTCAATTTAAGAATTATACGCCATTTTCAACTGTTCAATCGTAACCTCATCTCTAAGACTTCTCAGTACGTGGCAAACTGAGCTAATGTTGTTTGCGACACTTTCGAGTTCTTTCTTCCAGTTAAGTAAAAAGTCGATATGAACACCCAGGAACTTAACATTTTTCACCGCTGTGATATCAATATTATTTAATGAGCATTCCAAGGCGTCATTATTTCTCGACGTTGATTTGAATAACATGACATTTGTTTTCTGGATGTTGACAGTCAAATCGTTGATATCAAACCAAGAAGAGAACGCCAACAATGCTTTGTTAACTTTAAAATTTAATTCCGGTAAGGTATCCCCTGGTATAATAGCATTTGTGTCGTCCGCAAATATTATGGGTTCGACATTTTGTAACTCGGTTTTTATAAAATCAATGAGGTCATTTATAAAAACAATGGTCCCAAAGTCATCCATCAATACATCTTTTCTTATAGTGACCATTTCAGATTTAAAAGTGAACTCTTCAGAGTCACTTAAAGACTTCAGCTCCACATACTGTTTTCTGTTTTTCAAGTAGCTCCTTATGAGACCTAGTTGTTCATGTCTTACACCATAATGAGCCAATTTACCTAACATCATTATCATCATCATCGTCAGCCCATTTAAGTCCCCACTGCTGGGGCACGGGCCTCTCTGAGGGGTAATTGCCATACTCGCCACGCTTGGCAGACGGGTTGGCGAGGGTTTTTATATAAATGCAGAGTTTTACTTCTCTGGGTGCTGATGATCATGCCAGCAGCTTTACCTTAGTCGCCTTTTACGACACCTCGGTAAAAGTGAGAGACACAAATATACAATCGAGAAATTTTAATGTTTATTGTTTAAGTATTAATTCAACATTTTCTAGCCTTTTTATATCAACAGTCAATTTTATGTTTGTATAACATCATAATTATCATAACTGCTTTAAAATACGATCAAAAAGACGAAAAAGAAAATTGATTTTACGAAATTGTAATTCCGTTACACCTATCGAAAGTCGAAAGATTTTTCAGTCTGTGGCAAAAAGAGATGGCAACTATGGAAAAAAGACGCGTAAAGGAAAAAAATTAAATAAAGAATTTTCTTTACACTGATTTTATTACTGAGATAAAAAGGCTTAGTGACGAATATTTATAGGTATGTTGGTAGTACTGGTGAAAATTTGTTCCAATTATAGAAAATATAAGAAAATTTAAAATTCTCAGCTAAACAATCGTTCACACAGAGAATCAATCATCTTCTTAGTTTGTGCAGTTAATTTAAACTTGTTATGTGATTTGAACAATCAAACATCAATAAACAACAAAACGCAAAACGCCTCAAACGTCACGTTGAATTGGAAAAATATCACCAAAATCACCGTGATACTTCATATCGTATGGTCAAGACCATACGATACGTGTCGCACGAAAATATGTGACATATGTTACCATTCGACATCGCGAGAATAAGCAAAACCGTTTTCATACGATATAATTTGTTATTAATTGATTATCTAGTAATAATTGAGGATATGATGAATGAACATCGAATAATTAACCATCTCGAAAATCAAATACCAACTTGTTCATTCGTTTCTTTTCATGCATTTGTTTTTCTTTTCTTCTGTCTAAAGAAAACAAACGCCCTGTTGGTTTAAGTACCAGGCCGTAATCTCAGGGTCCTGGATTCGATTCCCGGGTCGAGCGTAAAGTATGTTTCGAATTTTTCGGACATCGCTGGGGTTTGTAATCACCAATCCGCATTTGTCAAGCGTGGTGATTAAGCCTAATCCCATCATAGTAGAGATAACTTGATTTCTATGATGGAGGCCTTTGCCCTGCAGTGGGACAGTTCATAGGCTGATAAAAAAAACAAAAGTTGCTATAAATTGCATAAGTTATCGTATGGTATATAATCTTTTTCTTCTTCTTAGGGTGCCTTTCGCTCTCGCAGTTTGGTAATCGTATTGGCGATTAGCACTTACGATACAGCAATTCTGAAGAATGACCCGAGTGCGAGAGAGAATGGCTATATACCTACTAATTAATTTAATTTAATATTTTTAAAATCGACTTGCCCAATGTTATAAGCTTTCAAAGTAACGAGTAGATGGGCAACTTTGAAGGCTTATAACAAAAAATATACGTTAAGTTATCAAGCTGAAATTTTGTACAGAGTTCTCCTGTACCGTTATTTTTTAATTTTAATAAAAAAAAACTGCTAATCTCCGACCTAGTATACAAGCCTATTCAAAAGAGTGGCATTGGCAATGTCAGCTCATCTTCCCAAGTCCACGAAGCAGAGATTAGACGTGTGTAACTCTTTACTGAATCGACTCAGTTGCCCGCTTCAGACAGATGACACACTGCTCCGAATCACGAATGCTCGCTCCGACTGTATTATTCGGATTTCAAGATCGGATTTGTTCAATCGGCTAACTTGCTCACTGACTCACTGTGTTCCACTGACACGAATGAGCGACGAACTACATATGATCACTGATAGCGAGAGAACTAGTGAGTTGGTTCCGTCAGCAACACATGGAACGTGTCACACGGTGAAAGAGATAGGTAGACATGACATTGATTGATATGACAGCCATTAGCGTCACAGAAAAATGATCTTTAGGCCAATAGTAATAAAAATCTATGGTTTGTACGAAACTAGGTAAAATAATTGAAATAAGGGGTCATCCTTAATCGAGTGGCTCACTGTTCAGAATCTATCTGAGAGTCGATGTTCCACATGTTCCAAATGAAGTGTGACTCTTTTCACTTTTCCAAATTAAAATAATGCAAACTTTAGAAAGATACATTTTGGCCAGGCCTAGCACTAGGTAGGTAAAATTATATTTACTCGCACGGAAGATAGATAAATTATAATAATATCCTCTTACCGATTACAGCTACGGCGGCCAATCTCAACGATCAGCCACTTGCGCAGGATATATTATAGTGGTCAAGTGTATGCGCAAACACAAGAGCACTCTCTATTCCCTTACCCTCATATTCCGATGGGACACTACTGTGACACAACCGGAGAGGAATCGGGCGTAGGACCAACGGCTTAACGTGCTTTCCGAGGAACGGGGGTACAAGACCGCCAACTTCCAGACTCCGGGCTGTCACTAAGAATTTCTTACCGAAAACTTAGGTACAAATTTTTGGCCCGATCCGGGGATCGATCCCGGGACCTCTTGCGCAGCCGTCGCTTTAAAGTGCTAGAACCACTGCGCCACTGAGGCAGTCAGTCAGGTAGATAAATTATAATTGTAACAAAGTGCTAAAGTGTAGACATTGTTTTGCAACTGACTGCCTGCTAGCTACGCCACCACTGGACAGTAACACTCTTATTACAAAAAACTGCTCTGATACCGCTTTTACTGGCTTTTATTACAAATCCTCGACTAACCATAGACAACTTAGTACCGCAGGATAGTGTCAAAATTGATCGAATCATCCAATCATTCGTTCAGTGACATTTCATTTAACATAACCTTATTTTGTTGTCTGAAGTAAAAATTCTAAAGAATGGTTTTTAAGCAACAATAAATTAAAATATTTACCTAAGTAAGGTTTAGGAATTGCTTATATTTTATTTTTGGGATTTAATCCTAAATATAAATTAGCCACTTTCTCACGAATAACTTTAGTGTAAAACGGAATGAACTGTTACAGGAATAAGTTGTCATGTCAATCAAAATTTTGAGGTTATTATTTTAGTACTAATTTTAAACTAGGGGTCCGGGTGGTTTAACTTAAGTATTAAAGTTGATATACAAAATAACGTAAAACTTAGTTTTATAATAATGTTTATTCTAGTTCTTCAGTTATTCCCAGAATTAATCACACTAGTTATTTTAAACTACGTTTTGGAATAAGAGGGTAAGTAGGTACTTAATAAAACAAATTTCGATTTACGTAATAATTTATTGATACGCTAATAATTCAATGATTACCTATTTATTTATTTCACACTATTTTAGTAGACTTTTTAAAGTAGTGAAGACAAAACCATTCCTTGTCCTACTTCCAACAATAAACCTCACAAATTCGCTTATGACATACGAGCAATATTTTTGTTCGTTTAGTTTATCAATATTATTTACAGTATCACGATTGGGTCAGGGTTCATTAAGCGGTCTGCCTTTCAAACTTTCACAAATTACATGAGGTAATAAAAATAATAGCCATGTGGTCCCCGGCAGAGTAGAATAGGCCACCCTCACTCTTACCGAGGTGTCGTAAAAGGCGACTAAGGTAAAGCTGCTGGCATGATCATCATCCTATCATCAGCACCCAGAGAAGGAAAACTCTGCATTTATATCAAAACCCTCGCCAACCCGTATGCCAAGCGTGGTGAGTATGGCAACTACCCCTCATGTGATTGAGGAAGGCCTGTGCCCCAGCAGTGGGGACTTAAATGGGCTGACGATGATAAAAATAATGTTGATATTTTCAGACCAACCCAACAGGTAATTTGAAAAGGTATAAAAAACTATCAGATAAAATATTACATAATATTTATCAAAAATTAAATAATAAAGTTGATTTAAAAAAAGCGTATTTTATATCAAAAAAATTTTTTTTTAATAAACTAAATTATTACCTGCATCTAAAATATTTTATTAATTTAATTTTGTTAAAGTTTGAAAGACCGTCAAAATATATCTTAAAGTAAGCTTCACAAAATCAGATGGAGCGTGAATTTTTATTTGCCATAGATAATAAAAGATTTTTAATATTAACACGAACATAAAATCAGCAGAATTAACGAGTGTTCCCGGTTTCAACCCATTTTGACTATCTGATTTAAATGTAGTCATATTCATTCATATTATTGACTTAGACAAGAAACGAAACCTGGGCATTAGAAAAAACTGAGTCAAAACCGAAAGCAATCGTACCAACTTTTAATTAATTTTGCCACTTATAATAAGTTACTAGAGTAATTTTGCTCCAATTATAGTTTTTAACATTTTATTTTTTATAGTATAGATAAGTACGGAACCTGTCATCGTCACATCATCCAGGTAAATAATCCTTTTATTGGCACTTGCTATGTCTATCACAATAGGACCTTGCAGAGGATTAAGCTATGATAGGTTTCAATTTATAGGTCAATATGTAATTAAAACTGTACATCACACAGTCAACAGCACATGAAGTATCAAAATCGTGGACCATCGACTGATCTCGAAGTAGCTTAAGCACTTTTGTTATGGTTGCCAAAATTAAAGACGGTAACACAACAATTTACCTACTGAAAGGATTATTATTCAGACTTAATTCTGACATTGATTTTAAGGTAGGAGTGAACGCATCTTTTAGGCAAACGCGTATCATCCTATACCCCATCGTCGCTTTCCATCAGTTGCAATTGTGGTAAAGCGTTGGCCTAATGACCAAAAAAAAAATTTAACAAGCACAATGTGTTCATTACATGAATGTTTGTTCTGAATTTAAAACAAAAAGACGATCTTTGTACTACCTGTGCGGATAAAGAATGGGATTAGAAATGGCGGCGCATCTATTCACTTCTCGCTCGCACACTATTTGCGTCTATACTCGCACTCGTGGGTACTGACTGCAAAAAAAATATTCTGCGTTCCCTTCCGTCGCATCAGTCAGGTTTCGCAATTTTGTGAGCTAGACGCGTTCTCAGTTTTTCCGTGGTTTTGAACCTTTCGTTATTTTGTCATTTGTTATTGTTTGTTGTTATAGTTTATTGTTAATTTGTATGTTAAATAATTGTTTTGTTAGTTATTTATTGAGTATAGATAGTGTTTTAAGATATAGTTACAATAGGATATAGGTATAGTTAAGATATACTTATTACAATTTTTTATTTCAAGATACTAATTTTAAAAGTTATGAAGTGCATATAGAATAGTACATGAAATTAATGTAATTAAATTAGAACTGTATAACTCATAAACTGTTCTAACGCAATCTATATTTAATACTAATATTATAAAGCTAAAGAGTTTGTTTGAACGCGATGAACTCAGGATCTACGAAAGTAGCTTAAGCCCTTTTGTTATGGTTGCCAACAAATTAAAGACGGTAACACAACAATTTACCTACCTGAAAAGGATTATTATCAGACTTAATTCTGACATTGATTTTAAGGTAGGATGTGAAACGCATCTTCTAGGCAACCGCGTAGTTCATCCTATACACCATCGTCGCTTTCCATCAGTTGCAAATTGTGGTAAAGAGTGGCCTAATGACCAAAAAAAAAATTAACAAGTCACAATGTGTTCATTACATGAATGTTTGTTCTGAATTTAAAACAAAAAGACGATCTTTGTAGTACAGTTCAGGGTACCACCAAATGCCTTACAGTGAACTATTTCTTACGGATCGTAATGCCAGTGCGATATGGCTCATTTTTCAGACCACAAATGTTACACTTGATGAGCTGTTAACCATATTATTACAATGAGTGTAAGAAAATATGACAAATAAAGACTTAGAGACAGAGTTAATTCATTAGTTACAGTTTCAATTAATTTTTTTCTCAAAATAATTTATTTCTTACACTCAATGTACCTACTTCGTAAGTACTTATGTAACTGATGTATGTAGGTACCTATGTACACGTAACATTAAATTGAAAATAATATAAGAGTTTTTATTTTAACTTCTCACTATGACAAACAAGATCAGGGTAGCAATATTTTACTAATGAAATCTTAAAAAAGCTGCTACTCCTATAGACCTATAATTTGAAAATGGTAGCTATCGGAAATATGAAATACTGATTTATCTCTATTAGGTATTTTATACAATGGTCTTTATTTTAATCTATCTATGTTTATGATCTGACAATTGACATTGCGATTCTGTAAGCTACGTTAATAGAGAAGCAGTAACTTTTTTACTTTTAGTGATAATTTGCTATACAATTCCCGTTCAGATTCGGCAATACTCATTGAAGGCTTTATCAAAAATAGAAGGATTAGAGTAATATATATCACAAAATATATTCATTGTTTCAACGACATTCCTTTGTTTTCAATACCAAACTTAACGTGGAACAACCAACTAGAGAACAATTGTCAAAAAGAGACAAAGCCTGGTTCCTTCTCGTTTAGTAATTTACCATTTGATAACCTTCATTTATTAATTAAACTTATTATCCACTAAAAGCAACATTTGCCGCTTGAATTGAACTTTCTCTACATAGTAGATGTGTCTATGCGTAACTTTTGTTTACCAACGTTGTCCACACTGACCTAATACTTTCCTCTATGATACTGATTTTATCATATTGGCAACGCCACACGTCATTTGGCAACGCCGCGCATCATGTTGGCAACGTCGCACGTTATGTTCAACTGTCATTATGTTCAAAATGGCAACGTTTCCAAATTTGTTGCGTTGGCCGTCAAATGTTGCTTAGTAGATTTAAGTCTTAGCGTGACTTTCCGTCAACTTTTCTCGAGGAGGGAATATTTCCAAACGAGATAGAGCCGGAAAACATACCTAATGGTGCATCAGATGGCATTGAAAACAAAAGCCACCAAGTAGGCCTGACACCTCACTCGCACTGGACCACTGAAGAGGTATTCAATTGAATTTACTCAGTAGAAATGTAAAAGCTTCCACATGCATCGGATCTAACTTAAAACCATAATGCAATTGGCTAGCGTGCAAAAGTGCTATGGTAAAAAATATTACACAAATAATACCAAACGTCAAAAGATGAAAAGTAGTTCAAAAGCGAAACCGTTCTGGTCAAATTAAAATCGTATGGCGTGTTGCTGGATTGATGGCAAATAATTCAAGAGATCTCCTTAAGTTTTCTGATGTTATGCAGAAATTGGTAAAGTACTTAGAAACTTCATAATACGATAATACTCCTTTCGTTGTTAATGTACCTACGATTTTAATTTGACTAGACTCGTAAAATGATTTTAATAAATAAGCCACTTTGGACACCGTACAATACAAACAACGTTTCTTATAGTATACCAGCGATAGCCCTGAAATACTTAAATTCAGTCGATAAAATCCTAATATATACGTACAATGACATATGTATAATGTTACAGCATGCTTTGTAGATAGAAACAGCTACCGACATTTATAGATATATGTAATAAAATATGTTTTCAACGAGTTAACCAGATAGAATTTGTAAACAGCTAAACAATGAAAATATTAGAGCCTAAATATAGTTATAGGATCAAGCGTCTTTATTAAAGTTAATCACACTGAATTAAGTTAAGTATGATATTTGGTGTGAAAAAGTTTTTGTACAAAGATTTGTGGATTTAAACTGTAAATAGAATTGATATCGGTAATTATAAAGAAGGTTAGAATGGAATGAGTGATTCGAAGAGAAGAGACCATCGTAAATACAAACCCATTACGAAACAATGACGTACATTTACCTCTAAAGTTCTCTAATAGACAAACGAATAGCCTATAAATAACATTATAATCTTAATAATGGACGAACACATTCGAGCGAATACAGTCTACTTAGACATTCATCATAATAAAGTCATTGCTTTCGTGTGAACTTATCATATAAACCGACGTAAATGCAACATCTAAAACACATTAAGTGCACTTCCACACTTGATATACTCAATCAATGCACCTTTGGACTTTTCAAAATACATAGAAAACAACTCGTAAGGCCGTGCACGAAATGTGAAACACAAAGTTACCTTAAATCTAACACTCAAACGAAAACCGATAACAAACTGTAATATACGGAATAGAATGACGAAATAATTACAAACGTATCTAGAATCAATCCCTTGAGATCACACTCCTCCATTTTAAACGGTAAATCACAATTTAGTAGGCTTTACTAGATTACTAACGCAATCCCTTACGAATATAAAAGTCACACTTCGTTCCACGCCATCTTCCGAGGCTCAGGGTACCTTGTCCGTCACTACCCTACACTAACTAGGTTTTGGCTATTTAGGATCACCTCAAGAGATTTGCAATGCTTTTTAGGCCACTTAAACAGGTACAATTAATTAATTAATCTTTTGATAATCTCACTTGGTTTGTTTTCACTCGGCGAGATTCTTTATGGTTGGTTTATTTACACTTCCTCTGTACACACCAATATATAATTTACAAGCTCTTACCAATTTATTTTCAATTTTCAGACCAATCTCACAACAGTATTATATCATGAGACATGTCTTAAAATTGGTATACTCTTGCTAAAATTCGGTAGAATTCTTCGTAGACCCCGAGCATCCAAAACAACCCTCAAATGTACAGGTATGTTAAAAATGACATTCCGATAACGATGTACAGGTTGGGCGAGAATAGGAATCCTTTGTTGTAGCTGCAGTCCAGTTCTCGTGACAAAACCTGCAACAGGAATGTTTCCTATTATTTCCGCCTCATAATAAAAAATACGTAAGTTCATCAAAAGTGCATAGTTCTTTATTACGTGATTTCCCAAGTTTTATCATACCCCCTTGACTATATCAAGGTATCAATAGATAAAGGGATCAGTTATATTTTCTTACAGCTCCAAACAGTTTTGGTTTGTAGTTCAATGAAGTTTTAATACTTACATCAGCAAGAGTTCTATTCTCGTAAAGAGGACACGATGCAAATCTGACGTCATCTCTTGTTGCAACACAATTGTACGGGCTGTTGCATAGATACTGTCTTCTCTTTCTATCCCAAGCCTCAATCCACCTGAGGGGATAATGTCAAGTTTAAAAAATGCATAATATTGACTGTTATAAACAAGTAAACTTAATTTATAGGTAATAGTTACAACATCAAACGTAATGGAAGTTCTGCTGAATTCGTCCAATGCTTTCAGGGTACAAAATGTACTGTTATTAAGTCTTTGTCCTAGCAATAAAGTTCAATATTGTGAGTAATGATAACTTGACATATTACAGTAAGTTAATCAGTTCCAGCAGTTGACGAGTGTGGGTTGCTGATGATGATGAATCAGTGAATGAATGAACGAATGAATCATGTGGTGCAAAACTTGAGTCTTGTTTTAGATTACAATTAGATCTTATGCGGTTTAAAGCTTATCCACGAAGGAACAGTCATTTAATGCGTGAACTTTGATTTTAGTATTTTGTGTATTGTTGGCAGCGGCAGGCGTTACATTGGCAATGTTGAGTGTCATATTGGCAATGTTGCCCGTTATGTTGGCAACATTGTCACACTGGTTTAACGTCAAATGTTGATTAGCGGATACTTAGCTTCAAGAGTTGAGCAAATACGTATTTTCAATATGATTGTTTTGTTTCTTACCCGATGCCACAATCGCACGTAAGCGGATTATTCGAAAGCAGAATATCATGTAGATACACATTATTGGGTACTCCAGGCCACTCCTTCTGGGCTGGGTTGGACACCTTCATGATAGAGTTGGAGCGCAAGTCCAAGGTCAAGTTCTTGATCAGACCTGGCCGCCAGAACACTTCACTGCCAATCTGTTCAATGCTTGTGTTGAATATCGTCAACCGTAAAGCTTTGGAGTGGATGCCCTGGAATAAAAGAACGTGTATTTTTAACTAATACAACTCAAAAGAAAACACCATCTATCACTGTAATGTCTATAGACAAACATCAAGATAGGGAGAGACCTCAGAGCATACAAAGCGAAATACAGTCTGTCTAAGAGAGAGTAAGAGAGTATCGCACACACACACACACACACACACTCAATTTCTGACTCTCACACACACTCCCTCTCTTACTCATACTTGCTCTCTCTCTCTCTCTCTCAAACATACTATTTCTGTCTTTCACACGCCTTATCTCCGTCTCTTTCACACACACTATTTGTCTCTCTTAGACACACTATCTCTCTCTAACTCTGTCTCAAATACAGATACACTGTCTTTCATCCAAACTCTGATTTCTTCTCGCTGTCTCGCTCATTCTATCACATCTTTCGCACTTTCGCGCCGGAACTCCGGCGCGTACTCCACGTCCGCGTAAAGTACGTACGTTGAACTCGCGTAAGAGAAAACTCAGAGCACACATACTTACTGCCGAAATACAGTCTAATACTCTTTTTCTCTATACACACTACATTTGTCTCTCTCGCGCATACTAATCTCTATCTCTTTTACATACACTTGATCTCTCTCTCTCTCTCTTTCTCTCTCACACACACACACTATTAGTATCTCTTTCATACACACTATCATGTCTCTCTCACACACACTATCTATGTCTCTCTCTCTCACACACTTGATCTCTGTCTCTTTACACACACTTTCTGTCTCTCTCTCACACACATGATCGCTTGTGTCTCTCACACATTATCTGTATCTCTCTCACATACACGATCTGTATCTCTCTCACATACACATATATATCTTTCATTGTCAAACATACTTTTTCATTTCTTTCTCACTCTCTTTCCATTTTAAGCTCTTTAAGTCACCGGGTGCCAAAAAAAATATTAATACCATAAAAGTGTAGCAAATACGGCGACAGATAGAAATCGACCAGCCAGTGTTAATGACGTGACTATGTTTGTAAACTAGAGTCGAATATATATTAGTATGTACTTACAAACAGCAAGTATGGCGACAAGTAGATAAGCGAGGTATGTACTTACAAACAGCAAGTATGGCGACAAGTAGATAAGCGAGCGGCCCGTGATGGTGATGTTGTCGAGCTTGCAAGGCAGCGCCGCGCTCATCTCGCGCCCGAACTCCGGCGCATACTCTACGTCCACGTACAGGTTGCGCAGCGCGGCGTTGTACGCCAGCATGCGCGGCACGTTGAACTCGCGTACGTCGGGCGACGTCGAGATTTTGAGAGTCCTTAGAGCATACATCTTGCCGAAGGTCCCGTGCTAAATGTGGAATAATATTTTATTAATACACAAGTGGCACGTTAGTGCCAATAGATGGCGTTGGAAGTCGATTACATCGCGCATACGTTGCGCCTTTTCGGTTCCGCGCCTTGAATATATACGTCGCAGTCAGATTGTATAATCCCCCGTTTTACAGTACGGCTAGCTG
This sequence comes from Marasmia exigua, assembly GCA_019059595.1. NCBI lineage: Eukaryota > Metazoa > Arthropoda > Insecta > Lepidoptera > Crambidae > Marasmia > Marasmia exigua. The sequence continues at coordinate 6,445,017 of CM032471.1, forward strand.
TTATCAAAAACAGGGCCGTTTTGAAATGCGGCGGTTCAAACATTAGGCGCATTGAATGCGGCTGCATAAAAAACGGCCGTGTTGAAGGACGTATGACGTTGAATACATTCGTATTCAGCATCATACGTACTTCAACACGGCTAGCCGCAATGTGATAAAGCAAGAGATTAACCGCCACTTTGACAGTTTTTAGTTCCGATTTTTAACATTAGTGGCGCTGTTTGACATAACAACAAAAATGGCGTTGAATACAGAAAATGTGTTGCTAAATAGCGAAATTATGAGCGAATTAAACAAAAAAAAACGTATTAACTATGTATCGACAAAGAATAGAGTTTCAGAGCTAGTAAGTAGTACGATGCGGCTAAACGTGGACCACCTTAGTGAAGAATGACAATCCGGCTAATCGTTGAACCGACGCATTTTAAAACGGCCCCGTTTTGATCACAGCTAGCCGTATACCATTACGGCGGTTATACAGTGCCACTGCGACATATAGATTGGCATATATATTTTTTTATTAAATGAGGGGAAGAGTAGCCCAGCAGCACTAGTGTCCGTCCGGCAGTCAAGTCATTGGGTGACGAGTCTATTCCATGGACTCGAATCTTTAACGTTACTTTTAGGTTTAGTAAAAAAATTTAATAAATATGTTATTTATTTTTACCCTTATTATTATTTTTTGTCTTTGCTTTCTTTTTTCATGTAATTCTTTTTTTTATTGTTGGTACTTAGTGTAATTTTATGAAACTGATGTTTGTATCGTGTTGTGATGACGAAAATAGTAAACTATTCTTATTTTTATTCTAAAAGTTGATACAAAACTTACTTCAAGGATTCTCAATTTCAACTTCGTCACGTCAAGATATTCTATCCTTGGTGAGACTCCATATAACGTGTTGTTCATCAGAGCCGTGATAGGGTTCCCTGATAACGACAGCCATCGCAAGTCATTCAGAGACTGGATCGCCTGAAAGAAAAAACAAATGTTTGTTATTGGCGGTGTCCCATCACTACATACATATGGAAGTCCGATGGCCCAAATCAATGAGATCATTATAATTTAATTGCTATTACTGCACTTTAATGCGACGAATAGACGCTTGGGGTCCCGGTTCTATCCCCTGGTCGGACCAAAAAGTACCTGAGTTTTTCTGTTGAGAAGTCTGGAAGTTGGCAGCCCTGTACCCCCGTGCCAATGTCATCATCATCATCATTTCAGCCAATAGACGCCCACTGCTGGACATAGGCCTCCCCCAATGTTCTCCACACAGATCGGTCCTCTGCCGCCCGCATCCAATGGATTCCCGCGATCTTCACCAGATCGTTTTGTGGTTTTGTGCCTGATCCCTCTTCGGTCGTATCATTTTGGTATACCATCGAAATATGAGAGAGTGCGCGTGCACTCTCTATGTATTATATCCTGCGTACGTGCCTGGTCGTTAAGGTGACGGGTGGGGCACACTAGCGACGCCAATCGATTTTAATTTTTAGCTACTAAACCGAATCTATTTTAAAAAATTTCGGGGTTACAACCTCTCGGCAAACACCTATACCATTTATTTAATACTTATAATTAACTTTTTGGACCGCCAAAAGTGGGCGCGTTTGGTGTGAATAAATTGTTCGCGTACAAAAACGGAGCCAACATTTGTGCATGGTTATTTAATAAATAGTATAAGCGTTTGCCGAGAGATTGAAACCCCGAAATTGTTTGAAATAGGTCCGGTTTAGTAGCTAAAAATATATATTTATAAGATAAAATCGTTTGACGTCGCTAGTGTGCCGTAGCCGAATCGGCTGAAGAATACTATTACCATTAATTGTAATAACTTACCACAGGCACAGTAGAAAGGTCGTTGTATGAAATATCTAACTTCCTCAAGCGAGTCAGATTGGCTGTGGTGTCCACTGGGATCGTAGGCAAATTGTTGTATGACAAGTCCAAGCTTTTTAGTTTTGGTAGAAGCATAGATGGTACCTGTAATATTTGCAAAGAAAATGAATCAGTGGTGAAAATAATAATAATAAATATTTCACAACGTCACATACATTGATCTGACTCCGAGATAGGTAGCTCAAGCACCTGTGTTAAGGATATAAGAATCATCCGTGGGATTACAAATATATGCATATAATACTTTTCTTTTGTAAATACATACTTATAATACATAGAAAACACCCAGACCAATACAAACAGACATGTTCATGCACACAAATGTTTGTACTGTGCGGGGATCGAACCCGCAACCCTTGGACCAAAGGCAGCGTTCACTACCACTGTTCCAAACGGATCGTCAAACATAATGATATTTGGCTCCAGGTACCCCAATTCTCGTGCTCGTGACATTTATTTACATACGACATATAGGTATCACTAAAACATAGTTTTTTTGTATGGTTTTCAGGTGATATCCGCCATGTTTTCATAATATCACGAGCACGAGAATTGGGCTCCTGATATTCATACTCGTATACTTACATTAGTAAGGCTGACATTCTTCAGCCCTAAATGGAAGAGCCGTCGCTCCAGGCCCTTGAAGACGCTGACTCCTCTCTCTCCGCTGTTGAACGGCGAGTTATTGCCCAGGTCCAGCCATCGCAGTTTGGGCAGAACCGAGAATGTGTTGCCCTCGATGCGGACTAGGTGGTTGTCGGACAAGTCCAGACTCAGAAGAGACTAAAAACAGTTAAAACGCTTAGTTGTTTGTTGATGAGTGAGAGTGAGTGGATGAATGAATGAATGAATGAAGATTTCAATTAACTGTCATAACTTTTATATTTAAATGAAATTGGTTAATACTTATCTGAATTTAATTTAGTGGATTCATAGAATGATTACAATACTGTGGATTAAACTGAGAGATACAAATGTCAAGTTCCCATACATTTTGACATTTTGCATATACCAAAAGGGGTCTTAAATGTATTACATATCTGTCAGTTTAGTTCACATATTTGAACAATTTAGTTGTAAAATAAAATGATAAGGTAATCAAAAGAATGAGTTAAGAAAAATAAACAATTCAAATTAAATTATAACAATGGGAATCAAAGTTGAAAATGCATAAAATTACGGCTGACTTTATTAAATTGTCAATCTAGTCGAGCAAAATTGGTTGGCTAAAGTATGAAGTAAATGTTAAAATAATAAGAAAAAAAACACCACAACAAAACTGATGCAAACTTACAACCAGATAATGCACTAACTACAAGGTCCAATGGATGCTACAGGGTGATGGGTGATGTGACTAAGAAGAAGTAGAGGCCAGTCAAAGAATCGAGAATAAAAAATAATAAAATCGTTTATTAAATCATCATCATCATCATATCAGCCCACGTCCGCCCACTGCTGAGTATATGCCTCTATTAAATTAATCTTTATAAAATTGATTCTCGAAAATCCTCGACTGGCGTCTAACATCTTGCGTAAATCAAAGATGTTAAAAAAAACAAGATAGAGCGTTTTGGTAACAACGGAACAGTGTTTTTTTTCTTAATCTTTACGCTCTGGAGAGCTGTCGTGGTCGTCACCTAATCCTGGCAGTAATTCTTCCCACAATCTTTCACCATTTTGACCTGTTTGTAATCAGATTGCACTCAAGTATATAATGCGTCAAAAAATTGGTGACAACGGATTTTTGAGGAATTAACGCAGTTTCCGTTCTTTATAACCTTATGGTATTGCCATGCCTTATTACAAAAGCGACACTGGCGCCATGAATTTATTTTCACGACTTTAATGACCGAGTATTATGGGCCGCCTACAGCTGACTATATTTGGTCGGTCCATCGCATGAGTGATCTACCGCGTGCCATGGTATCCTTCACTCTGCCTTGAGATTGTACAGTGACTTTAGACATGCAACATAGTGATTCTAGAGTGTATTAAATTTATTGTTTAAGGAAACACATGAGCGGCTAATCAATTGCAGAGTGTCTGCAGCCAGAGCCAGAGTATTTCGGTTATCCATTAACAAATTGAATAATAAAACTCATCGTCATCGTCAGCCCATTTAAGTCCCCACTGCGGGGGCGCGGGCCTCCCTCAATCACATGAGGGGTAATTGCCATACTCGCGAGGGTTTTGATATAAATGCAGAGTTTTCCTTCTCTGGGTGCTGATGATCATGCCAGCAGCTTTACCTTAGTCGCCTTTTACGACACCTCGGTAAGAGTGAGGGTGGCCTATTCTACTCTGCCGGGACCACACGGCTGAATCGGAATAACACTCAATACGTGTCTATATGTTTAATTTTTAGAGAAAATATAAATAATTTCATAGTTGCATGTCTAAAGTCACTGTAAAATCTCAAGGCAAAGTGAAGGGTACCTTAACTGTTCCAACTCTCTAACGAAAATATCTAACTCCATTTTCGTTTAGGCGTTTTCGCGTGACAAAGACATGAATACGCTTTTCCTCTCTTTAAGCAGATTTAAGATTGCAAATTTTTAAAAAAGTAACTTTAAATCTACTGGAGTACCGGTCACTCCAGATTGGTCCGGTAAAACTCTACATGTTGATCGTGAAATCTGGTTCATTCGATACTTCCTTCATTCAGTAACGCATCAAGCGGTTCGGATGTTCATGGGCGGTGATAACTTACCTCGCTAGCGCGTTTCGCATTTTTACCATAAAAAAGTATTTCGAAGAGTTACATTGTTTGCCATAGCGCTCAATCTTGTTTCCTTCTAACACTTTAGCTATACTTCATTCTCTACCTTGTACAGTGAGTTTTGCTGGTACTGTTTTTTTTGGTGGAAAACTCTGGTGTGATCTCGCCTAGCCGTGTGGTACATATACTCGTCGCTGTAGTCAGGGCTCCTCGGGCCAGTACTCGCCCTGGTCGGGGTTCTGGCGGACATGCACGGGCGACACGTTAGCAACTACACAGCTAGCTACTTTTGTTAGTTGGAAACACCAAAGGGTATATACTTTAAGATTTGTTGTGGACTGAGGGAATATATCTAATAGGTAACTGATTTTTGGTTATTCTGAAACGAGACAGTAAGGACAGGTCATGGTTAACAATATGGAATGACATACTTATTTACATTATTAGAATAGTCTAAAAGTATTTTGTTTCACTATTCAACCCAGTAACTAAATTAAAATATGGCATCCAAAAACGTACTGTTTTATCGATAAGCACGCCAATCGACAGACGGAAAATTCCGAACCTGGCTGTAACTTTTCGTCTGAAAAGCGAACTCGTAACCATGAATTTGCTTTACCAAGGGTGCATAGAAGAAGAAAGGGTAGGGGATCGAACTTATCATTAGGGGATGAACAAAAGGGGATGTGAGTTGGTAAAAGTATAAGACATGGATACTTAAGAAGGCTTTAAAATTAAAAATTTATAAGATTCAGTTTTTAAAGTTTTTTAAAGGTTATTTCAAATTAAGCTGTCCTAACACAAAGAAATGTACTCTTTTTACTCCTTAAGTCCATAACAAATTAACTTAATATCCATAGAGGGATAAATTCAGTCATAGTATAATATTTATAAATATCCTTTCAATATCATAATCAAGCAGTTAGGTAGGAAAAAAAATCAAGGTTATACTGTGAAAGCCTCAAAATCAACCTAAGGATTGTTATAAGGCTAGACTACAAGCGTTAGATGCTTTTCGGAAGACCTACTGATATCTTATAGCGAGACCTCAACCAGACACATTTTTATGTTTACAAATGATACTCGAGTTATATTTTGTCAATACCAATGAAGTGTAGACTAATTTAAATATCGATTCGATTGTCATATTTTTTTTTGACATTTAGATAGATTAGACTACCTTACTGCCAAGTTCACAAAACTATCGATAGTTTGGTGATCCATTGACTAAAATAAATGGAAGGCTACCTCGTGTAAAATTTCCTACTAGATGGCGTACTGTCGGACTGAGGTCTTTTTTTTTTAATATGGCTCTACCCGAAGATAATTCGCCAATGTCAAGTAAACTTATTGAGAATAAGAAGGTAGTCAACAGTCGAAGTCAGTCAAAGTCACAGTCACTCAATAAAACGCCGGTGTTTTACGTTTTATCCACCTACGGATTCAGCGGGTATCACTCTAAAAGCAATCGCGGGTGTTATGACTATTAGGTCCAAGCAAGTTGTCACGAGACAACTCACTCGACTCACACTAGCAGTGTTAAAAACGATACAATCCAACGATTCTTATTATTAGTATCACTTTGCGGCACTTCATTGCACAAATAAACACCAAATTTGTACTTACACTAAAACCCACTAGACACTAATATAAAATCTTTGAATTGCATCGGCCCACGCGGCTTGTTTTAGCAACATCAACAGCATTGGTTGTTTCGTACGTCAAAATTGACGTTTGACATATCCCCCCTTATTACAAATCGCGAAATAATGTTAGTCCCGGAATAAAATTCGGAATATATTAAACCAACCCTCTAAAAATTACCTATTTGCACACCAAAAATACTAATTGCACATCAAAGCATGATTTTGAAGTGAAACTGGTATTTTTTGGTGTGCAAAAAGGTTAGGTTATGTTAGAAACTTATTGATTTTGAGGGAACGTTAAATACAACTCATGAAATTCGTGCCAGCCCTTTTAACATTGCGTGTTGGAACGGGATGACATTAGCTTTAGTACTGTAATCACTTTAGATTACGATATATAATAAGGCAGATCACGCTTTCAAAATAACCAATAAAGAAGTACCTCAGTCCTTTAGTACGCCATCTATCGGATTTTAACACGCAATACTCGCCAATTTGTAGCAGTTCGATTTTCCGGACGCCTTCAAACACTTGTAGCCCTAAGCCTAATGGGAACAGACATACCCTGAACCGCTGCACGAAGTCGGCCATAGATATGGTGGGGATAGGTGTTCCCACTGAGGTCAAGTTCGACCAGGTTCCCGGCGGCTCCCACTGAGAGGCAGTTGGTCGGTACTCTTGATAGGAAGTTGTTGGATAGGTCAAGCCTGTAAGCGTAATGAAAACATAAACAACACTATTTTTTCCTTTGTGGACTCAATCACACGTTCAGTGACGCAATGATTCCGCCAATGTCAAGTGTTTAAAGAGACACGCAGCTTAAAATATTTTGACCGGTAAAAAACAACACTTTTAAAAGCCGAACAAAATAGGAGTTTATGTCACTGTCACATAATGAGGGTTATTAATACACGAGTGAGAATTGAAAACTCGAGCCTTGGCGAGTTTTTTAATAGTATTCGCGAGTGTAGTAATACCATGTTATGTGCAGTCTCATACACTACTTTTTCTACATGAATGTTTTAATCTTCAAAGTAAGAAATCATACGCATATTATTTTGACTTTTTTTTTAGGATAAATATTATATTTTTTCTTCTTAATTTGAAGATTATGCGATGAATGTAGTTATAATTATTTTCCACTTGAGTTCGTGTCACCAAAGAAGTGGTAAGTGCTACTTCTGTCACGTCTACATTCAAATTTAACCTGTGTTTGTATAGACACAAGGATTCTCATATGTTTGTTCCGTGTTTTGCCACGGGGCTCCTTTTTTTTCGATTTTATGTGTCATTTATTTAGTTATTTTAACATTGTTTTTAGTTGAAGATTAATCAAAGATCAGCTGGAGGAAACAAATAGGTACTTACTTCTCTAAAAGAGGCGATATAATAAGGTTATCAGCCAAATTCCTGATCCGGTTGTTGGATAGATCCAAGGAAATTAGAGACGGCATCGAATGGAACACTTCCACAGGCAGCTCGTTGAGATAGTTGTGAGACAAATCTATGATCTGAAACGTTATGTAAAATTTAAGTCAACAAGAACAGTACCCTTCCCATGACTTTGAAAAACTGTTCTCGCTATCGAAAACTATAGCAAGAACTAATCGCTTTGTCCCTTTTATTGCGGTGCATGTGAAAGAGACAGAGCAATAGTTTTGGATAGCGAGGATAGTATTTCAAACTCATGGTAAGGCCTCAGATTACACACAAGATTATACTAAAATAACTGATAATAAGAAAATAAAAAAAAAATCTCGGATACAGGTTATCAAAATAAATTAAACTTTTCTAAGTTTTATTTAGTTTTTTTTTTTAAAATAAATAATAATAAAAAATATTTCACAACATCACATACATTGATCTGACTCCGAGATAGGTAGCTCAAGCACCTGTGTTACGGATATCAGAATCAACAGTGGGCTTACACATATATACATATAATACTTTTCTTTTGTAAATACATACTTATAATACATAGCAAACACCCAGACCAATACAAACAAATATGTTCATGCACACAAATGTTTGTACTGTGCGGGGATCGAACCCGCAACCCTTGTATCAGAGGCACGTTCACTACCACTGTTCCAATCGGGTCGTCAAGTTTGATAACCTGTGTCCGAGTTTGAGTAAGTAAAATAATAGGGATTTGAGGATGTCTTTGGCCCAGCAGTGGGACAATGTTGGCTATGTAAGAAGTTTTTTTCTAGTAAAACATTATATCGGTATAAATAAAGGCGCGCTTATTTTCACTTCTAAATAATGTCGGAGATCGAACAAATCGAATAATGTCGAAGTTTATTGGTCCGATAGATTTTTAATATTGTGTCAATTTAAAGCTTCAGGTTTATTTTCAACAAAGTCTAGGGAGGTTTAAATTGGCTTGAACTGTTTAGAAAAAACATGATAATTAAGTTGATACTACAGCTGTGCCTCTTAGAAAAGTTACCAGAGAAAATTTTCGTGTTTTGCTTTATTGTATAATTTTATACCGTTTCCTATATTTACCTGTAACGCCTTAGCTCTGGCGAAACAATCGTACTCCATATGCCATATCAGATTATGTGACAGATCCAGGTACTGCAGGGCAGCTAGCGACCCGAACACTTCCCTCGTTATATTCCTAATCAAGTTGTGAGACAAGTATAGTTCGGCTAGCGTGAAGTCTGCGTGTCTGTAAGAGCATAATTAGTTAACATAATAATTTGATTTCTAATGAGTTAAATATATAATTATTTACCACAATATTACACAATTTTGGATATACAAGTACCTAGTATTTCATTTAATATAGAGAAATAGGAGTGGCAAAAACATTGTCTACGTGGCCGTGAGTGAGAGGCCCGCCCTTACTTCGTTTCGGGACATTAGTTCCACTTTCCACCAATAGATGGCGCTAGGTGTCGATTACATCGCATATGCGTTTCGTGTTTTCGGATTACCTACAATCGTCGCTGTTTCTTTTTTATGAATAGTACAGAAGTATGAGTATAGATAAAAAAATACCTGAAATAATAGGGTGCAATTTCAGTGATGTTGTTGTGAGAGAAGTCCAATACCCTGATGTTCACTGAAACTGTTCCGAGACCTGAAAAAGTTGCGATTAGTTAATGGTTACATCAAGAGTTACACATTTACATACAAGCCACTTGCTTGCTTTTTAATTAATTAAATAAGACAGCATTGACATGACGGACACAGATATATACCATGTGACAAGTTTTGTTTGGCCGATAGCAAAATAATATCATTCATGTTATGATATTGTCTATTGTTATGAACACCCTGTTGGTCTAGTGGTTTAAGTACCGGGCCGTCATATTGGGGTCCTGGGTTCGATTACCGGGTCTAGCAAAAAGTATGTTTCGAATTTTTTGAACATAGCTCGGGTTTGTGATCCCCGCATTTGGCAAGCGTGGCGATTAAGCCTAGTCCCATCGTAGTAGCGATAACTTGATTTCTTTGATGGAGGCCTTTGCCCTGCAGTGGGACAGTTTATAAGGCTGATACTTTACTTTTACGTTATGCTATTGGCCAAACAAGACTGAAACAAAGAAACTAACACAGACAGACAATAATATTTCTTATATCACCTTCAGCTACTGAGAGGTAGTCTTCAGAAATTAATTCTGCAGCTGTAGGTGTAGCGTAACAAGAAAGAAATAAATGTAAAAAAATAAATAAATATAAAATAAAATAAAATTAAATAAATAAACAAGTAAGTATCACCTTCAGTCACTTCAGGCATGTCCTCCGTAATAGGAGATATTAATCCTGATTTAGAAGCAGAAGAGAAAAGCAAACAAAATAAACTTAATATTAAAGAACTTAATAATAGGACAAAGCAAGAATAAAAACAAAGAATCACGAATATAAAGAAAAAAATACGTAGAAATATTAACATTATAATTTATCAAGACGGGAATTAACACGATATTTATTATGTGGTACAATATTGTGTACTCACATATTTGGCTCGACGTTTCGGCTACTGTTACAGCAGCCGTGGTCACGAGCGGACTGACTGACCAGTCCGTATCGTATTAATTCCCGTCTTGATAAATTATAGTTATAATGCAACGCGAAAATATAAAAAACTCAATATTAACATTACTCTTTTAGAATCATAACACTTAAGGCACTAACCACCCTATTTTAAATCGAGATCAAAAGTTTTTACCATACTAAATGTCATGCCATCCCGTTCCAGCACGCAATGTTAAAAAAAGCTCGCACGAATTTTGTTCCAGGATTATCCTTAGTTCGCAGTTTGTAATAAGGGGGTATGTCTTGAACTTTTATTTAAAATAAATAAAATCAAACTATAGATACATGGTGTATCTGTGAACATTTACCAAACATTACCATCCCATTAACTTTTTTACAATCGTCGTGTTATCGGCAGCCTGTAGTCGATGGTCCATCTTAGATCCATTTGATTATCATATTATTATTATTTTTGTCTTTTTCTGATATCAATCTCACAATATTATGTGTATGTATTTGAGCATAACTTATTTATTAGTTTATAATACTGTATTTTATTTATGTATTAGGGTTATAAGTTATATTTTAACATTTACAGTTTCTTTTTTTTTCCTTATTGAATATTGCACCCCCTACCCCTTCTCTACTATCAAATGTCCTTTACCCTAAGGTTGTCTGGTAGAAATCGCTTTCAGCGATAAGACCGCCGAAATTGTACACCAAAATTTCTGTAATGCCTAGTACTTAAGTTGTGTATTTTGTGCAATAAAGTATATCAATCTATCTACCAAAAGAATAAGTAGGTATTATGATATGATTTTTTGAAGATGATATCGTCTATGTAAAAGTTGAGGTCTTGATACCATCCATAATTTTCATTATACATAGTCCTTGGACTAAATATCGCATGGACTCAAAGTGTCCGCGCCCGATAGATGTCGGCTATTAATTCCGTCACACATGATAAGAAATAGCTTACTCTGAGGCTTTGGTTGGTAGTAGTTGGAGGTGAAGAAGCTGATTGCATTAGAGTCCCTCAGGGATATCATTCTATTGTATGACACGTTCACTTTAAGCGCTGCGGCTGAGCCCACTTGGTCGAAGATCGAAAATCTGAACGTATTCAGCTGGTTGAAGGATATATCCAACCTGCAATGGTAAAAAGATTAGTAATGAAGACGTGACATCAACAAATTGGTGGTCTAAAATTACAGTAAGGTTCTATTTTTCTGCCTCGATGGCGCAGTGGGTGGTGGGTCCCACTTTAAAGCGACAGCTGCGTTTGGGATCTCGGGTTCGATCCCCGGATCGGACCAAAACGTGTACCTGAGTTTTTCTGTTAAGAAAGTCTCAGTGTCAGCCCGGATTCTGGAAGTTTGGCGATCTTGTACCCCGTGCCTCGGAAAGCAAATATTTATTTCAATACGCACAAAGACTTTCCATAATTAAGTTAATGAACATTTATAGACACAGTCCCTCCACCAGCCCATGGTCCTTCCTACCGTCTCGGCATACGGACCGAATCTTGGGAGACGCTCACCAGGTACTTGCTAAGGGCTCTTTCCCCGGTGCGTTTCTTCACTCCCTACAAAGTCTGTGTCTGTGTCCCATCTCAATGTCACTTCTCCCCAAATGGGGCGTAAAACACCACAACACAAGCGACTCGCGCTCGGGCAGTTCCACATCAATCAATCTCCTTCCTAATGTTAAGCCTTTTGTGTGCAAACGCACGCAACCGTCGAAAACCTTCTGCAGAGTCGACCATCTCTTGATGGTATACTGGTCCTATCTCGTTTCTGTTCCAGTCATTCAGCATCTGTTGCCACTCTTCTTCATACAGCTGACATTCCCACAGCACATGGTCAATGAACATTTAGCTTAATTGACGTCTCTGCATTATTAAAATTTCTGCTGCGGAGTGCCAATAGTGACCAAACGAAAATGTTTATTTTCTCTTTGGGCCGAACGATGGAAAGGTTGACTTTGTAGCATCGACGTAATATCATGCTTAGTAGCGGTAAAGCTATAGTATAAAAATAAACTCTAAATCTCAAACAGGTTCAATCAAAATTATTATGATATGTAAAGTTTGTTTCAGTTGACTGTTTAGGTAATTCTGCGCCAAAAAAAACAAACAATTTGCAAACTTCGAGGCGGCTATGACTTAGGCACCTTCAAGAGAAGAGTGAATGTACTCTTTTTTTTAAAAAGGCCGGCAACACTTTTGCGATCCCTCTGATTTTGTGGATGTTCATGGGCGGCGTTGATTACTTTCCATTAGGTAAATCACTTGCTTGTCGCCTGTAGTATAAAAAAACCTTGGTAATATTTAATGCGAACGGCAAGAGAAACTTACTCTTTCAAAGACGGAATATTTTGGAAGGCTTCCTCAGCAATTTCGTAAATCCTGTTCCCTTTCAGTCTGATCACCTTCAAGTTGTCCAAGCTGGTGAAAGCTCGCCTGGAAATGGTCTCGATCAGGTTATCTTCGATCAGGATCTCTTGAAGATCCTTCAGCTCCACGAATGTGTGCTGGACAATCTGATTCATTTGGTTTAGAGATAGGCAAATGCTTTGTAGTTGGCCGTGAATATCGCCCTAAAAAGAAAAAAAGTTTCTGTTATGTACATTTTTATCATTTAAGATTTTTTGCCGCGCGTCCGCTCAAGGCGTTTAAGATGTGGCGTAAATGGCGTAAGAATTGTAAACTTTAGTAAAAAAAAAATGTGCAAAAAAAAACCTCCTTCAAAGGTACAAATACAGACAGGCGTAAATACTGGTGCAGTTTAAAAAAAAAGATACAAAAACATTAGGTGTCCCTATAAAATTCGAGAGTTCCCCTCAATTTTGCCAGGATCCCATCATCAGATCCTAATATCTTGATCATACCAATCCGGGACTATCTACCTACTTTCCAACTAAAAAAGAATTATCTAAATCGGTTGAAAATCACATTATTCGCCCTATATATGTACTCACAGAAGCCAGCGCCATCTATACAAAAGTCTATGAACTTTTAGTTATATTGTCGATAGAATGCAAGCCATCTGCTTGAAAATTTGAGTGAATGATTTTAAGCTATTCCGATAGATGGCGTTGTCGTTAACACTTACCTGCAAAGTCCCTTTAGAGAAATGGTCAATATAATTGTCTTGCAAGTTCAACGACTTAAGCTTGTACAAGAAGTGGAAAGAGGTGTCTGGGACATTCTTGAGCTTGTTGTTGCTGAGATCCAAGTGTTGAAGTTCTATCAATGCTTTCAGCGGTTCAAATGGAAGGATCTTTACTGTCTCTGCCAGGCCGTTCGCCATCTTTAGAGTTGTTAGGCTGTGTAACTGAAACAGGTATATTAATTACATGTAAGAATAAAATTTTGTTTTACATAAAACTTACTTACTAAGTAAGTAACCCCGATGGCTCAGCGGCCCAAAGAGTGTCTTGGCCTCCCGACACAAGACTCCTCCACTGGTCTCGATCATTCGCGGTTTCACGCCAGTCGCTGACTCGCAGCTCTGCCGAAGCCGAAGATCTGCCAGCACGACGTCATCCTAGCGATATATGGGGCAGCCGACCTGGCGTAGCCGGTTGGCCGGCTCAGATAGGCTTTCTTGATACTGCGATCCGTCACCCATCCTTTCCATGGGGCCAAGCCATCGGAGTCTGTGGTAAGCTGGTTGACGCGATTGCCGCCGCCCATAGACATCCTCAATCCCCCCCCCCCCCCCCCAGGGGGATTAGGCGTGTGGTACCCTCATTGACCCTGTGAAAACAGCGCAGGCTTCTACTTCATGGATTCAGTGAGGTCGTGGTATCACTCCGAACCGGCCTATTTATGCCGTGGCTCTTTCATATGGGCGGCGGTATTCGCTTACCATTAGGTGATCCGTCTGCTCGTCTGCCACCTATATCATAAAAAAAAACTGTTAAGCGTATCTAGGCAGTCTCATCATCATCATCAGCCTATCGCAGTCCACTGCTGGACGTAGGCCTCTCCAATTATTCGCCACTGTGATCTATCCATGCCTTCTCGCATCCAGCTCTTGCCAGCCATCCTGCGCAGATCATCCCCCCACCTAGCCAGAGGGCGCCCTACCATACGTTTGCCAAGACAGTTAGGCAGTTTACTGATTGATTATATCACTAGATACCTAAATATATTCTTACCTCAGCAAAAGCGAACGGATCAATGAAGTCAATATCATTCTCGGATAGGTCCAACGTCTTGATGGTCCTCACGTGCTGGAAGGCGCTGGACTCGATCCTGTTGATGGTGCTGCCGAACACCTTAAGGTCCTCGAGGTCCACGCCGAAGTCCAGGAAATCCTCCGCTCGGATGCTCTTCCTGATGAGCTTGCCGACTGAGAGGTAGCGGAGGGATCGCATTCTGTAGAAGAGAACAAATTGTATTTAGGTAGGTGTAGGTACGTACGGTCACTCATAAAATTATACAAAACTGTCAAATTTCTTTATTCGATTCTCACCTTAATGTCAAACTCGTTCGGTTCAATATCAGGTGTTAGGTACACCTGATATTAAACCGAACGAGTTTTCCCTGGACCTGACAGTAATATGAAAACAAAAGCTCACAGACTCCAACGGCTTCGCCATGTGGAAAGAATGAGAGAGGATCGCAGTGTCTAGAAAACTTATTTGGGTCGGATATCGGTTACCCCAGATATCGCTGGGATGATGTCGTGCAGGCAGATCTTAGCGAGCTATGGTGAGCGACTGACGTGTAACCGCGAATGATCGGGGCCAGAAGGGTTGTCACCAACTTTTCTAAGAATCGTAGCGTATTATGCGTATCGTAAGCAATATGTATGAAAACTGAAAAGCGCCCTCTATCATACGTAAGCATAACTATCTTCTCTTGGATTTAAAAGGTGACAAAGTATTAAGTGGGCACGCTACGAATACCTTGAATGTTCGTGCAAGCCCCTTTAGTAGAGGAGTCGTGTATCGGAGGAGAAAATACATTTTGGGTCGCTGAGCCATCGAAGTAAGGTAAGGTATTTTATATTACTTATGTATAAGGAAATATTATTACACCGACTTAGAGTAGCTATTCTATCGGTTTTTTATAGAATACATTTTGGAGAGTGTTCGAATGAGCTTCACGACCTGATACCACCTTCTCCTTTCTACCACCGGACATTGCGGAAGACGACAAGAATTCACCCTTACACTGTGGAAGTTCCACCAGCTCGTACTAAGTGTTTCGCTTCTTCTTTCTTGGTACGAACTGCTAAGGAATGGAACAACTTGCCGGCTTCTTTATTCCCAGAGAGCTACAATTTGGGTGTCTAAGTCGAGAGAGGCTTCTTCTGGGTAAGCACGCTACATCTTAGACCTTATTGTCACTTTCCATCAGATGAGGTGCAAACCCATTTAATATATAGAAATAAAAAACTTAATCCCTAAATTATTATTATTAAGAACCAATGGCGTTGAAGTTAGTCCTAACGTTTATATAGGAGAGGTGCAGGAATTATAGGTGGCACCACTTTGTATGGACTTAAGTTCAAATGTATCTTAATAAGTTCAAATGCATGGCACCAGTTAGCACTACGCTCGTTGAGCACATTCCCCATTGCGCCATCTAACGGAATTTTCGTGCGCGTAAGTCCAAATTAGTATTGAACTTAGTATAATGTAATTCGTTAGCTCCATACTAACCTCCTTACGTCCTGCAGACTCATTTCAATGGAAGAATCGCCGCTAACATCCAAGGAAAACAATTTGTGTTGGAAATTGTTGTATGACGTCATTTCGTAGTCATTCGGATTGTTCGTTGCCAATGTGTTGATGTCCACCTGCGAACAAAAGTTTCTCACATTTATTTATTTATTTGATAAGAAACACCAACAGTATACATATAACACACTACAAAACAGATACGATACAACACAATATTCTTATACATATACCAATTACAGGTGTACACAACATTTACAGTAACACGTAAAAACTTAAAAATAAAAGAAAGAAATTATTAAATTATTAATTAAAAAAATAAAAAATAAAAGAAAACATTTTAACTTAGATTAAGGAGACGGGTAGGGCACACTAGCGACGCCAACAGATTTTAATTATTAGCTACTAAACCGGATCTATTTTAAACAATTTCGGAATTTAACCTCTTGGCAAACACTTATACTATTTATTAAACAACCATGCACAAATGTTGGGTCCGTTTTTGTACGCGAAAAATTTATCAGGCTAAAACTGGCTAAAAAAAAGCTTTTGGCGATAATCAATGTGCCCTACCTGTCACCTTAAGGGCCAATTCGACCAATTTTAATCCGATACTAAATCGATGGAATAGCGCTGCCATTCTATACAAATCTGACGTTTTACCATAGATTTATCCATAGATAAAGATTGGTCGAATCCCGAATTAATGTGTTCAACTTTTTTGAGTTCAATAAAAACTATTGTGGCGCCCAAAGGGGGATTTTTGGGCTTTCGTTTTATTTATTTATTTAAATAGGTTGTACACAGACTAAGGTAAGTATTTGTAATAATGATATATTTTTTCAAATCAGAAAAGGAATCATAATCACATTACCTTCTTAAATATGTTTTCAATAATCATGAAGCTATTTTGCTTTATTTCTATTTATCTGCTCAAATAAATAATGCGCATTGGAAAAAATAGTAGCAAATAAATATAAAGTGGCCCGCTTTCACTTAGTTTCGGGACTCAATTTCAATTTGGTTCCAAACTTCGCCAATAGATGACGCTGGGAGTCGATTACATCGCGCATGTATTTCGTCTTATACGGTAACGTATACCTACGCCTTTTGGTTGTTTTTAGAAATTATAATATTTTTATATAAATTGGTCAGCCATGTTCGAGAACACGGTGGTCGAAGCACTGTATCAAGTTGAATTTTCACTTACCTTATTCTCTCTCAAGTTCAAGAATCTCAGCGAGTCCAGCTTATTGAGCATGAACTTGGAGATCATAGTGAGGTTGTTCTCCGAGAGGTCGAGGCTCTGCAGGCTGTTCTCGAGGCCGGCGAACGCGGCCGGCGAGAGGTCCCAGATGCCGCAGTCGCGGAGGGAGAGGACCTTTATCTTTGCGTTGCGGAAAGCGTCTTCCTGTAAAAAAAATAATCACGGTTATTTTATTACCGCACATTGCCCTTTGGGTGCAACAGCTTTTTTATATGATAGGTGACAGACGAGCCGACGGATCACCTGATGGTAGGCGATTGCCGTCACTCATGGAGACCCACGACACCAATGGAGTCACTAGTGCGCTGCCAACCTTTAAACCCCCCATTCCCGGATTAGGCCTCCGGTACGCTGGTTTACCGTGAGGCCGTGGTATCACTCCGGTCAAGCCGGACCATTCATTCAACGATATAATATCTCTGCGCTGCCAACCTTTAAACCCCCCATTCCCCCGGATTAGGCCTCCGGTACGCTGGTTTACAGTGAGGCCGTGGTATCACTCCGGTCAAGCCGGCCCATTCATGCCGGCCCATTCATTCAACGATATAATATCTCTGAAAATTTAATATCTATTACAATATTTGTGTACCTAAGTAACTACTTACTCTCAAAACTTTAATTGGGTTCCCGTCCAGAGACGTGGAGTTGAGAACGAGGAAGTTCTTGAACGACCCTGGATGAAGTTCCGGTATAATATTGTTGTCCAACCTAAAAAAAGTCACATATTTTTTACTATACTCAACGCAAAGACTGTTGGTCTAGTGGTTTTAAGTTAAGTGGTTTTGTAGAGTTCAGTATGTATTACTGCCACAAAAATATTGGTTGGGTTAGGTTAGAACAGTGGCCAGAAAAAAAACCTAAAATTCTGGAACGAGTTTTAATAGGGCGAGTTTCCCCTACCCCGATTTAAGTAGCGGGCCGTGATCTCGGGGTCCTGAGTTCGATTCCCGGGTCGAGCAAAAAGTATGTTTCGAATTTTTCGAACATAGCTCTGGTTTGTGATCACCAATCCACATTAAGCAAGCGTGGTGATTAAGCCTAATCCCATCATAGTAGCGATGACTCGATTTCTATGATGGAGGCTTTTACCCAACAGTGGACCCTGTTGTCGAAAATCGAAAGAAAACTCGTATGTTTAAAGGGAAGTATTAACTGTTATATTCAAGCCAAAGACTTTTGACAGTCGGTGGACCATCCGCCAGGAGTCATACGCCTTTCCGTCTCTACGAGTGATACTTACTTCAATGTGTCAAGAGACAATCTGGTGGGTATCTCATGGACCGGAGGCACTTGCTTGATCACATTGTTGGAGAGATCGAGGACTCGGAGCTGACGGAGCGGAGACACCTCTTCATAGGGAATGAACGTCAGCTGATTATCACCAAGAAGCAACTGTAAAGAAATGTTAATATTGTCTAATACATTCTCTTGATAGTCTGGTCTCCAAGGTTATTCTAAAAATGATCATCGTCAGCCCATTTAAGTCCCCACTGCTGGGGCACGGGCCTCCCTCAATCACAGTGAGGGGTAATTGCCATACTCACCACGCTTGGCAGACGGGTTGGCGAGGGTTTTGATATAAATGCAGAGTTTTCCTTCTCTGGTTGCTGATGATCATGCCAGCAGATTTACCTTAGTCGCCTTTTACGACACCTCGGTATGAGTGAGGGTGGCCTATTCTACTCTGCCGGGGACCACACGGCTAAAAATGATGGCTACCTACAATATTTGAGATAATAATTCCGAACGTGTAACCGTGATCCAGTTCCCCTGCCTAAGAGTTGCGAAGGTC
This sequence comes from Marasmia exigua, assembly GCA_019059595.1. Taxonomy (NCBI): domain Eukaryota; kingdom Metazoa; phylum Arthropoda; class Insecta; order Lepidoptera; family Crambidae; genus Marasmia; species Marasmia exigua. Next base: position 6,464,022 of record CM032471.1, read on the forward strand.
AGATGGCAGTCGCTTCATTGTAATTACCGGACTTACCGAATCCTGGACACATTAAACTGTCATCTTACCGTATGATTCCCAGTTGAATACAGAGCTGTCGATTCGGAGCCCGAGGTACCTATGCTTGGTACCCTGATCCAGTATTCAGGAAGTCGCGACTGCCGTCTGACCTTCGCAACCCTTAGACAGCTCGTTTGCAACCTATCACATAAAAATAGAAATAAATCTTACCTTATTCAGTTTCCCCATGCCGTCCCTGAAGACACCACCGTCGACCGTGGCCAGGTGGTTCCCCCGAAGGTCGAGGGTCTCCAGGTTCATCAGGCTGGAGAAGGCGTATAGCGGCAGGTTGGCTATAGAGTTGTCAGCTAGTATGAGCGTCTGTAAAGTTTGCAGGTTCGTCCAGTCGTCGGCCGATATGTCTGTTATTTCGTTACCTAGAATTGGATAAAAAAATAAATTTTAGTACCAGCCCTTTATAAACTATTTACAGAAATGACGTCTTGAAGAACTAATAAATGATCTATAGCTCTACCGCTATAAAGTCGACCTTCACATGGTCCGCGGGGCGCGCGGGGGTGGAGTGCGGGTGACCCAGGGTATTATTACTTCACTCTATGAGTTGATCTATTGAAAAAGTTTATTTACTCTTTGTGCCAATCCGGTATCTTTCCAGGGTGAATTAATTTACCTGGGTGTCATTTTTTCTGAAAATAGCACATTCCCTTAAAAACGCGGGCATTTTTAATGGAATATGCTATTATCAGAAAAAACGTCACAAAGTGTGAAAGAGATCCAACCGGCCCTGACTCTATACGGGTTCTATACGGGTGCCCGTAGAAAAAGAACGTCACCCAGGAGGCGACCCCAGTACTAACAGCTTCGCGCGATTTTTCAGGTATGGTATTCTATGAAAAGGGTGCATGTCTATGAATAAGCCACGATTTTTTTTGTCATAATATCAAATGTCCCATGCGTAATTATAAATAATTATCTTGTAGGATACCATCAATATTTATGGAGAAAAGATAGAAAAGGAGTCTTTTATCAGCAACAGTATTTCTTTACACAGATAGATATACTTTATTGCACAATAAACACAACTTAAGTACTAGGCATTACCGATTTTTTACGTACAATTTCGGCGGTCTTATCGCTGAAAGTTCTTTCTTTGCTTTAGGATAAATTATTATTTAGTCCAGGCCATTATTACCTTATTCAATGGTCCAGACTGTATATTTATTTTTCCCAGTAATTAATGGATAAAATTCCTTTTCCTACCAAAAATAACAGCAAAGCAAAATCACGTAATAACATGCCCATTAACGTGTAGAAGATATAAAGGGACTTTATGTAATGGACATTACGACAGAAAGGTTAATTAACAATATGAATGTAGAAAATATTCTGAGAAATGCTTCTATGGTAGGGAAACTGTCACAGTGTTAATATACTTAAGTGGGCACATGGGATGATTAATTACTTTTACTATAATAATAGTTCTTTACCTATGAAATTTCCGTTTTTTTCTAAACACAATAGGATGTATAACTTCTTTAATAAGCAAAAAGGCACCATACTCTAACTTTAGTTTTATATAAGACTATATTTTAAAGTTAATATTAAATAGAGCCTATCGCAGTCCACTGCTGGACGTAGGCCTCTCCAATTGTTCGCCACCGTGATCTATCCATGGCTTCTCGCATCCAGCGTTTGCCAGCCATCCTGCACAGATCGTCCCTCCACCTAGCCAGAGGGCGCCCTACATTACGTTTGCCAAGACTGATGTAGATTAAATAGAGATGAGATATAATTGGAAATTTTGAAGATGACCCTTATTTAATTAGCAGAATTGACGTTTTTTCAATAACAACTTTTTAATTAAACGCGTAGCCGTGTGGTCCCCGGCAGAGTAGAATAGGCCACCCTCACTCTTACCGAGGTGTCGTAAAAGGCGACTAAGGTAAAGCTGCTGGCATGATCATCAGCACCCAGAGAAGGAAAACTCTGCATTTATATCAAAACCCTCGCCAATCCGTCTGCAAAGCGTGGTGAGTATGGCAATTACCCCTCATGTGATTGAGGGAGGCCCGTGCCCCAGCAGTGGTGACTTAAATGGGCTGACGATGACGATGACGAATTAAACGCGGCAAGCAGCGGTAACGGCACCTAGTGAAGCGTATCACAACTGCCCCTATCCACACTATGAGTACATGGCGATCACGACAACTCTGCCAAGAGTGTACCGGATAGGAAGTAGAAGACACCTTTGGAAATTAAGAGCTCACCCGATAGATCCAGGAGCCTCAGCTTAGCCAAACTCCTGAGCGACTTGCTGGGCACGGCAGTCAGCAAGTCCCGCCTTAGCTCTAGCTCCCAGAGCGAGGTCTCAAGCCCGTAGAACGCATCTTCGTGGACAATTTCTAGAGGGTTCTCGTTGATGGCCAGTCTGTAGATACCTGTAAAAATAATATGGCTACATTTAGATAGATAGACTGACCGGATGGCGCAATTGGTAGTGACCCTGCCTCTTACGATAAAGTTCGTAGGTTCGATCCCCACCCTGGACAAACATTCGTGCGATGAACACTTGTGTTTGTTCAGTGTCTGGGTGTAATATATGTATTTAAGTTATTTGTGTTCCTCTGTTGTCAGATATCTGTAACACAGGTGCTTAAGCTACTTAGTACGGAAATGAGGTCAACGTATGAGATGTTGTGAGAATTATTATAATAAAACAAAGTAGGTCCCCGTGGAAGTGTCCCCAAAATGCTGGCAGCATTACCCCGCTGGATCGCGATGGAAATTCGCTGGGCGAGGTAGCTGCCAGCTTTTGGCTCTCCCGTGACTTCGACTAGACGTTTAGCTAAGTCACGGAAGAAAGAGAGAGCGTCGGAACCCCACGCGCCCAGTGTTTCAACACCGAAAGCTACAAAGTGGTAGGCACCAGATAGATGCCTATACTTTGCAGCTTTCAGTCTCTCTGCAGCGTCAGCCACAGCTCCGGTACTCTTCGAAGTCCCGGGAAGATGAGACGGTGCCAGAGTGTCGACGCAGGTAGCATCCCACACTAGAGCACGTACCATCTTCCAAGGGATGAGAGACATTCCGTCTGGTCTCTTGCCATCATCTTGTAAGTTTGCCGGCACATTGATGGTGGCGAACGGATAATAATATTATAATTATTATATCATTTATAAAGGTAGGTTGTCTCGTACTCGTAACCGTAACACTAATGTGGTCAAACAGGTGTCCCTTTTTTTTACATCGTTATTTTTTATCGTTTACATCTCGACAACCTCATAATAGGTATCAAGGCCATTTAGCAAGTTAGATCAACAAAATAAAAATCAGCTGTTTCTTACATAAGTGCCGGGAAGATATTCTATTTAGTTAAGAACAGCTGATTTATATTTCACTTATTTTGTTGATCTAACATGCTAAAAGTCCATTTAGCATGGCATAATACGCTTTGGCTCATCATAGGTTTTGACACAAACCATCGCAATAAATTAGTAATCGGTATGGCGGCCATCTTACCATGGAATCATTGTCTTGTGCAAAATATGTTCGCATAGATTGTATTAGGGACCAAGAACTGGTAATTTTTCTAGGTAACGAAGGTGGTTCCGACACGTCAAGCAAGAGTTGTTATTTTTCAGATGAATAAGATGCATATTATTCAATTATTTCTCATTTATAGTTTGTGTACCACTAAGAGTATTTACATATTGTATTTCATATTCAGATAATTCAAATTCGTAGATAAAATATTGATTAAGATTAGAAATCAAACAAATAAAAAGTCGATTAGATTTCTAAAGAAAATATTCTCGATTTTAAAAAACATCGGTTAGGTTCAAAAGGAGCGTCTCACTTTTAATGTAAAAATAGAACTGTCTGATTCACCTTCATATACTGAATTGACTATGAGAGGATACTACGTATAGTTGATATAGTTGCTGTTAAGACTCAAGTGTAGGAACACGCATCATCCGATTTCAAAAGTACCGTCAGCATGTCTACAAAAATCATTTTCGGAGGTGAGGCGCGTCAATTTAGCTGAGACAATCTCTACCATGTGGCGGTTTTATTTGTAACCGGGAAAGGGTCTTTATTAAAGATATCAAAGTGATTTATACGTACCAGTTCCTTGAAAGAACTTAGGTTCCAGCTCTCTTATCCTGTTCCCTGTCATCTGCAGGGTCCAGACCTTGGAACTGTTGAGGGGGGCGGGTACCCGCAGCAGGGGCACGTGGTAGCAGGTGACGATGCCGAGGTCGCCTGCTGGCTTGGAGCAGGTGCAGAGGGCTTGAAACAGGCATGATGGGTGACCGTTTTCCACGTGCAACTGGAAAGAGAAAATATTTGCCATTTATCAGTATATCAGTACATGTTTTGTTAGTGGAATAAAAATTTATTGAATACATCAATCTGTTGGCGCTATACGCACAACCCTAGAAGCGTGTCTCACTTCCATATTTTTTTTATGTGATAAGTGGCAGACGAACAGATGGATCACCTGATGGACCCCCACCACACTAGTGGCGTCACAACCTTTAAGCCCCCCTTTCCCCCGGATGTACTGGTATTTGTTAATACCACCGATTTACCGAATCCTGGAACATGAAACTCTCATCTAAGCGTGTATTTCCCAGTTGCTTACAGAACTGTCGATTCGGGGCCCGGAGTATGCTTGGACCATGATCCAGGATTCGGAAAGTCTGGTAATTATAATGAAACTATTTCCGTCTGACCTTCGCAAACCGACAAACAGCAAACAGACAGGGGAACCAGACCAACTGTATCACCGTTATACCTACCACAAAGAGGCTGAGCCTTGTTGGCCGCAACTTTTTGTCTCGGTACCTTGTTTTCTCTGTTTTGTTCTATGTGTAATGTGTTGTGGTCAATAAATTGTTTCTTATCTTATCTTAAGTAAAAATCTATTCTTTATTTAGAATAATTATCTCAAATATTAAACCCAAGTATCCACCATTTTGAGAAACTATCTGATACGTGCAGGTTTCCAAACGATGTTTTCCTTCACCGTCGAACTAATAGTAGAAATATGCAAATTTATTTGAAGAATCCAGAGGTGCATGCTCGGATTTTTTTTTATTAAGTGAATGATAGAACCACAGACTCTAGATCCATGCCTTTTTTGGTAGGCTTATTAAAAGAGTAAGAACATTTTATTTAATTGCTTCGCGGATGTTATAGTAGGTAGGCTCTTTAAAGATGTTTGAATTGTGTTGTGACTAGTGTTATTTAATTTCAATGAATGATTGTGTATTTTGGAAGCTCGGACGAAAAAGTATGTCATAATTAGTAAGTAAGCTTGTTCTCATGTAAGCGACTGTATTTTGTCTTTATGAGAATAAATATCTTTAAACCTAAGATGGTCTGAGTGAGCACGAAAATCGTATTTATATATTTTTTAACCGACTTTAAAAAAAGGTGGAGGTTCTCAATTCGACATGTATATATTTTTTTATGTTTGGTCACCGATTACTTTGCCATTTATAAACCGATTTAGATGATTTTTTTTCAGTTGGAAAGTAGATAGTCCCGAATTGGAACCATGATCAGGATATCAGGATCTGATGATCCTGGAAAAATTGAGGGGAACTCTCAAATTTTATAGGGACACGTAATGTTTTTGTATCTTTTTTTCAAAACGGCACCAGTATTTACGCCTGACTGTATTAATTTTGTGGCTCTGCTGAAGATGGAAGGTCAACTCCTCAACTTTAAGGATAACTCTTTCAATGTACTCACAATTAGTTTTTTAGTTATTTAGCGAGAGTAGAATAGAATAGAATAGAATCGTTTATTCCTTTAAAATATGGTGTTACAGAAATGGCACACCATAGAACCACCACCATCGAGGGTGGAAGAGGAAGGGGAGGGGGGGGGGGGTGCCATAAAATGAGACACTAAAATCCTTAAAAAATTAAATTTCTGCGAAAAAAACCGCCTTCAAAAACCACGAACTGAAAAGTGTAAAATAATATTTTTAACACTTTATACACTTCAAATAACATTATATAACAGTACACTCGAGAAAAGGTGTTACCGAAGTCGGCGCCTAATCCCTGTTGAATAATTAAATGTTGTATTAAATTACAAGCGTCTACATTCGGTAAAACCTTTTCTCGAGTGTACTGTTATAAAATATTATTTGAAAGTGTATAAGGTGTTAAAATATTATTGTTTTCATTCCTATTGATTTGTTTTTGCGCGGAGGGACGCGTGTATTTGGAGGCGATGTGGTTTAACACTTCCTGCATGCTAGGATTCGAACTTCGACCCCCCGTAGGAAAAGCGTGTTTTAAATCCATTGGCCTACCACCGCTCTACCTGCAACGTTACCGTAGGTAAATAATTCTTCGCCACTTGTACTATTATTCATTTGTACAATTGCAGACTATTGATTTACCGTATCCATAACTCAATAAAGTAACCTGTGTCAAGTAAAATAAAGATTTCAACCGACGTCCCCCTTTATACAACCAAAAAGCAAACTTATGATCTGTACCTGGCATTTTTCCAGTTCGAGCATTACTATCGAATAATGCGGTATGTAAGCTCGAAGCTCGTAACAATATCCAGGCACGTTCTTCATAAGTCAATACATTATAAATTTAGCACCAGTTATACGGTACACTCACGCATTGATAATTATATTGTAACAATCCGACCTCATTTGGAGGTTTCAACTAACGTGTAGCATTTTAACTTTCGGTACTTTCATCTCCTTTGCCACATCGTCATTAAATTTACTTATAGTCCATTTAGTATGTGAAGGTGAATAGGACAGTTCTATTTTGACATTAAAAGTGAGACGCTGCTTTTAAACCCAACCGATATTTTTAAGAAACGAGAATAGTTTTTTTATGAAATCTAATCGACTTTATATTTGTTTAATATTTAATTTTAATCAACATTTTAGCTATGAATTGTAATTTTGCACGAGGCAATAATCATGATTCGATGGTAATAACATTTTTGACTTTCTTGTATTTGTGACATTTAACATTGCATTTATGGCATTTAATTTATATTTTTTAGATTTTCGCGTTGCATTATAACTATAATGTATCAATACGGGGATTAACACGATATTTATTATGTGAAACAACATTGTGTACTCACATATTTGGCTCCACGTTTCGGCTACGTTACAGCAGCCGTGGTCACGAGCGGACTCACACAATGTTGAATGTTGTTAGTACATACACAATGTTGTTTCACATAATAAATATCGTGTTAATCCCCGTATTGATACATTATAATTTATATTTTTTCATTTAATTACCTGTTTCTCTATTCCGAACATGTTTTTCTAATTTAATTTATCTTGTATTATTATTATCAATGTGAATTATTCTGTGCTATATGTAATTATGTACGATGACTTGTTGGTGTGTTGGAATTTTCGTATTCTGTTAACTGACATGTAAATGATTAAATAAATAAATAAATAAGTAAGATGGTCGCCATACTGATTACTGATTTGTTGCGATTGCTTGTGCCAATCCCTATGAGCAAAAGTTCTGATTAGCGCATTATGCAATTCATAAGATATTTTTTACAAATTTTATTGGTAATAAATATTTTAAGTTAGTTGTTCAGATGAATTGAGAAATATTGATACTTGTTATTTTGGAAGAATAAGAACACAAAAAAGTTAATAATTTTTACAACTTAATATTTTTCTTTGTAGAAAGATGGATGCATGATACGAAACTTTTTAACTGTCCTATGTCCTATTCACTTTCACATACTTGAATGGACTATAGAATTACTGCCATAGTTTATGCTCATGTTTTAGATTTTAGGCGTTATTAAGCGGGACAACTCGTCAGGAAAATAAACCAAGTGACATTTTGACAAAGTGCGTAGTCAACAGTCGAAGTCAGTCGAAGTCTCAGTCACACAATAAAACGTAGGTGTTTAGCGTTATATCGACCGTCGGATTCTGCTGAGACTACTCTTCACGAAATCTGTTAGGTCCAAGCGAGTTGTTCGCGATATCTCACTCGACACACAATAGCAGTGTTAAAAACTAAATTAGTACACTAAATAGTAATTTAAAACCATTGAATTGCATCAGCTGATACAACGACCATTCTCTCAACGTTATATGAATTGAAATTTTACTTTCTCATATCATATTACCTAAACTTTTTCTTGTGGTAGATTAGATAAATATTATGCGGCATGGCTAACAAATAGCAAAAATTATTTCCATTTTATTACAAAAGTTATTACCGTACTAAACCTTATACCATCCCGTCCCAACACGTTCTTAGCCCGCGTTTTAAAATATAGGGGATATCAGAAGTTACAGTCCGCCTAGAAAGACACATAGTTATAAATTATATTGATTTCCAATTATTTAGTGATGCCCAACAACCAACAAGCATCACCAACAATCAACAGGTCTAGTGGCTTAAGTACCGGGTCGTGATCTCAGAGTCCTGGGTTCGATTCCCGGGTCGAGCAAAAGTATGCTTGGAATTTTTCGCACATAGCTCGGGTTTGTGATCACCAATCGGCATTTGGCAAGCGTGGTGATTAAGGTGACGGGTAGGGTACACTATCGACGCCAATCGATTTCAAGTTTTAGCTACTAAACCGGATCTATTTTAAACAATTTCGGGGTTACAACTTCTCGGTAAACACTTATACCATTGATTAAATCAACCATGCACAAATGTTTGGTCCGTTTTTGGCCACTTTTGGCGTGAATCAATTTTTCGCGTACGCGTTGGATTCGACATTTTGAATGGTTGTTTAATATAAGCATAATAGTATAAGCTTTAGTGGCCGTGTGGTTCCCGGCAGAGTAGAATAGGCCACCCTCACTCTTACCGAGGTGTCGTAAAAGGCGACTAAGGTAAAGCTGCTGGCATGATCATCAGCACCCAGAGAAGGAAAACTCTGCATTTAGTTCAAAACCCTCGCCAACCCGTCTGCCAAGCGTATGGCAATTACCCCTCATGTGATTGAGGGAGGCCCGTGCCCCAGCAGTGGGGACTTAAATGGGCTGATGATGATGATGATGAAATAGTATAAGCGTTTGCCAAGAGGTTGTAGGATCAGGCTTAGTACCTACCTAAAAAAAATATACATTGGCGTCGCAAGTGTGCCCTACCCGTCACCTTTAGCCTAATACCATCATAGTAGCAATGACTTGATTTCTATGATGGAGGCCTTTGCTCTGCAGTACCTATGACAGTAGGTAATATACAACGTGTAAAAAAAAGAGCAATCCACTGAGCGAAAAAAAACTTTGCTGTTCCGTACTCAATAGAATATCCGTCGTCAGCCCATTTAAGTCCCCACTGCTGGGGCACGGGCCTCCCTCAATCACATGAGGGGTAATTACCATACTCACCACGCTTGGCAGACGGGTTGGCGAGGGTTTTGAGAGATTTCTCTGGGTGCTGATGATCATGCCAGCAGCTTTACCTTAGTCGCCTTTTACGACACCTCGGTAAGAGTGAGGGTGGCCTATTCTACTCTGCCGGGGACCACACGGCCTATAGCCAATAGAATATCCGCGCGTCAATAATGTATGGGACAGCTGTTTTTTTTCTCGCTCAGATGATGCTCATATTTTGGTAGTGAAAGTCTTTACTCGCTATATGTTCACACGCTTAAGTATTATTTCTGATTTTTTTACACGTTGTATAGACTGATCTGATTGATGTTCAGCTTATTTAAATTACACTGTAGTACATTGTTGATAGAAGTGTAGTGACACACTATGCGACTTTTGTCGTGTCAGCGCATTTAATTCGCAACAGCCGCAAACCCAACGGCTTATGCGAGGGAATTTCTTTAGTCTTTTTTGGGTGTAATATATGTATTTAAGTATATATTTGTGTTCCTCTGTTGTCTGATATCTGTAACACAAGTGCTTGAGCTACTTAGTACGGAATCAGGTCAACGTATGAGATGTTGTGAGAATTAATTAATAATTAATTAATTAATTAATTAATTAATTAATTAATTAATAATTAATAATAGTCTTTGTCCAGTCGCGTGTGCAGCTACTAGTGTCCCAAAAGTAGTGTGTCGTTACGTCATTCACCCTTGAACTTGTGTGTACGGTGAGGCACTGTGCCTGTGTAACAAGTGTGTGGACAATACAAATTGGTGATTGGACTTCTGCCGTTTTATTTGATACCCGAGGGCAACCCAGTTATGATAGTAAACTAAGGAGTCAGAAGTAAAATAATCTACTTGGTGAGTTAGGCCAGCTATACACCTTACTCCCCATCTGCATCACACATCAGCCGTGTCCTTAAGCGAGGTGACACCCAAGTGCCGCCCCCGAAAGTGGTGACCGGAAAGTGGTGACCCCGACGTGATGTGAAAGAAGTAATGTAAAGTACATTACCTTCTACAATGTAATCCTATTTGAGTTTTTAAAGCCCACAAGGCATTCGAGTTACGTCGGTGTCGTATTTCTTTGTCCTGTCTGGAAAAGTTAGTCGTAGTTGTCTGCTGCAGAATTCTACATCAATATAAACTTTTAATGTTTCGTACTTCCGTATTGAATATTGATTTTACCGAGATTCACATGGCAGATAAACTTAGCAAGAAGACTTTTAAACAAATAAAGATGATAGGTGTATAAATATTTGTGACAATAAGGATCGATACATAGGTACTCGATAAAAACTTCAAGGATATCAAACATTCTTATTAATTATATCACTGATGTGACAAAAAGCGATCATCATCGCCTTTTGTTAACCGACTTCAAAAATTCAAAATTCAAAAGTACTTTATTTGCATAGGCTTATATACAGCTCTTAAACATCGTCATACATAAAAAATATAAATTATATCTATGTATATTATACATCTCATTAAACATATATGTCGATACAAAAAATATACTATGAAACGAATAAATATAATGTGATTCTACCACCGGAATCGGAAAGTTGACTCTGACGAGAAGATCCGGCAAGAAACTCGCCAGTTACTCTTTTTAGTCGCCAAAATTTTTGTAAGTACAGTATCATGGGTGTAGGCGAACAGTTTATCATTTCCACAAATTCTTGTCATTTATATAATCCTCCAACCGATTACGGCTACGGCGGCCAATCTCAACGATCAGCCACGTACGCAGGATATATTATAGTGCTCAAGTGTGTGCGCAAACACAAGTGCACTCTCTATTCCCTTACCCTCATATTCCGATGGGACACTACTGTGACACGACCAGAGAGAGATTGGGCGCAGGACCAACGGCTTAACGTGCTTTCCGAGGCACGGGGGTACAAGACCGCCAATTTCCAGACTCCGGGCTGCCACTAAGAATTTCTTACCGAAAACTTAACTACAAATTTTTGGCCCGACCCGGGGATTGAACCCGGGACCTCTTGCGCAGTCGTCGCTTTAAAGTGCGACCCACTAACCACTGCGCCACCGAGGCAGTCAAAGTCAAAGTCTTGTCATTTAAGTAATCATTAACTGTATAATAGGCTTTTGCCATTAAATAATTTTTAACATGTGTTTTAAATTTAGGCACTGGATTCAAAGAAAAGGAGGAGGTTCTCAATTCGAAATGTACATAATTTTTAATCTATACTATTAAAAAGAGGCTAACTATACATGAAGCGGCAACGCTTGTAGGTAAACCGAAAACACGTAACGCTTGCGCGATGTAATCGACACCTGGCGCCATCTATTGGTATAAAGTGGAACTAATATTCCGATACGAAGTAAGGGCGGGCCACTAGTTAGTTATAAAGTGTATATATTTATTATTTATTTCAAACGACCATGCACCAAATGTTTGACGACCCGTTTGGAACAGTGGTAGTGAACGCTGCCTTTGGTCCAAGGTTTGCGGGTTCGATCCCCGCATAGTATAAACATTTGTGTGCATGAACATGTCTGTTTGTATTGGTCTGGGTGTTTCTATGTATTATAAGTATGTTTTTACAAAACAAAAAGTATTATATGTATATATTTGTAATCCCACTGTTGATTCTGATATCCGTAACACAGGTGCTTGAGCTACCTATCTCGGAGTCAGATCAATGTATGTGATGTGAAATATTTATTTATTTATTTAATGTTTCCAATGCATTCTGTAGCTCTTATGAAATCTTTAGCAGCTTAACTGTTCCCTGAACACTATTATGAATATGCAAAAAAAAACCGCCTTCAAAAACCACGAACTAAAAAGTGTAAAATAATATTTTTAACACTTATATTTTTATAGGTATTTAAAGTGTATTACACTTTAAATAACATTTTATAACAGTACACTCGAGAAAAGGTGGTAAGAAAAGGCGAATCAGGTAAGAAATCGGTCATTTACTGGGTGTATCTGTGGACATTTACATCGCTTTAACCACGTATTCTATAAACCATTCTGAGCAACATTTGTTTTACGACTTTTCGAAATTCGTCGAAAATTTTTTCGACTCGAAAAAATAGAGTCGAAAAAATTTTGTGACCGACTTTGTATGAAAAGTTGAAATTTTTTTATGCGAATTTCCAAGTCATAGAACATATGTTGTTCATAATGGTTGATAGAACACGTGGTTAAAGGGATGTAAATGTTCACAGATACACCCTGTATATATAAAAAAAAAAACAAATTTTAAACCAAACTAAGTACTTATTGAAATTGTTAAGTCTGCTGTGTGTAAGTATAGACTAATGTACTACACTACATACATAGAGAACTACCTACTCTATAACTTCGTTATACACACATATAGCGAACACTCACGCACTCACAGCCGAACACTCGCAAAAGAACCCGGAATCCTTTTAAGGATTGTGTAAGGATTCCACTTCCCCGGAAAGGGTAAACTGGCGATATGGCTTTGGGAGAGAATTAACAATCCAAATACTTTATGTTAATGGATTTTATCGTCTCTGATAAGGAATTTGAAATCGAAGCTTGTTGGAAAAAGGTTCCTATAAATCTTAAACTCTTTGAGAAATACTCTTGCAAATTTAACCCGTGTTAGAGCCATGCTTCGGCATGAATGGGCCGGTTCGACCGGAGTGGTACACTGTGCTGTGTTTCGCTGCGTGAGTTAGGCTGCCGGAGGCACAATCTGGGGGAAAGTGGGATTTAAAGGTTGCTAACGCACCTGTGACTCCACTGGTGTCGCGAGTGTCCATGGGCGGCGGCAATCGCTCACATAAAAAAAAACTCGTATTTTCATAGGTAACTGACTACATTATTATCCACTAGGATATTTTATAGGTAACCTATAGGTACCTTTAGAATGCAAATATATAGCTTTCTCTTCATCAATAGTTATGTAATGGAAACACATAAATGTATTTTAATATTTCTAGATCAGACAGCTGACTTATCTAGTTGTGAAATTCCCGAACTAGGCGGAAAACAAATTTTCTATTCTTGCGAAGATGGAAAACCAAAGACTATCTTCTTGGAGATTGTTAAGATTAACTTTTACCGCATAAACATACTATAGTATCCTCCAACGGATTACGGCTACGGCGGTCAATCTTAACGCTGGATTATTATAGTGATCAAGTGTGTGCGAAAACACGAGTGCACTCTCTATTTCCTTGCACTCATATTCCGATGGGACACCAGCGTGACAAACCGAAGAGGGATTGCGCGCTTTCTGAGTCACGGGGGTACAATACTGGCTGACACTAAGAATTTCCTACCAAAATCTTGGGTACATTGGCCCGACACGGGGATAGAACCCGGGTGTCTCTTGCGCAACCGTTGCTTCAAATTGCGACCCATTAAACTTATCAATAAGACATAGGCCGTTTGTAGAGCACCGCTCTTAAGATCTTATATGCGTAAATCATGATGAGAATGCCAAAATATGTAGTCCTACTGACTGACTGACTGAGCGAACGCGCGGCTTGTTATTTTTTAAAGTTTTTCTTTATTTCCAGGGGTACAACGGACCTTTCCGCTGCCCATCCCCTGGGTACACCTTTGACCGAATGGCTACACTACTAACATTGCAATTAATACTTAGATACAGGGTGTATCAGTGAACATTTACATCCCTTTAACCACGTGTTCTACTAACCATTATGAAAATTTGTTCTACCACTTTTTTTTTTTTTATAGAAAGGCCAATCAGGATGACCTCACTCCGCCTGATGGTAAGCGGCCGTGAAATCCAAAAATGAGGCTGACAGGCACAGAAGAACTAACAAAGTAGGTACCTATTGTGTCTGCCATCCTCACCCTAATGGCCTGCTGAGATGCTGTTTCACGCCCCGCCTAAAAGACCCCGGATTGTATAAAGGAGGAAACACATGAGCTGGAAGGGCATTCCATGCCTTGATGGCTCGGGGCAGAAACGATGAGCAAAACCTCTTGGTGCGCGCCGCCATTGTCTGGATGGTATGCGGATGGCAACGCTGTCCAGCACGTGTTGTTCGGAAGTGGAAAGGGGAGGATGGGATAAGTTGAAATAACTCATCAGAGCATTCTCCGTTATAGAGGCGGTAGAGAACACTTAGACTGGCAATGTCTCTACGTAGCTGAAGAGGTTCTAGGGACTTAGTCACCTCATAATCTCGAACAATACGGATAGCACGTCGCTGCAACCTATCGAGAGCCTCTAGCAAGTACTTAGCAGAACCATCCCAGAGATGGGATCAATATTCCACACACGGGCGAACCTGTGCCTTGTACAAAAGACAAAGCTGCGCCGGAGTAAAATACCGTCTCAATCTGTTCAGAATCTCGAGTTTACGGGATCCACTTTTGGAACCACTTTTGGAAATTCGCATGAAAAGAATTCAACATACAATGTCGGTCACGTGACTTGGTCATTTTGTATGGGGAGTCGAAAAAATTTTCAATGGATTTCGAAAACTCGTTGAACAAATGTTGTTCAGAATGGTTGATAAAACACGTGATTAAAGGAATCTAAATGTTCACAGATACACCCGGTATGTATATATTTGTAATCCCACTTCTGATTCTGATATCCATAACACAGGTGCTTGAGCTACCTTTTTCAGAATCAGATCAGTGTATGTGATGTTGTGAAATATTTATTTAATTACTTACTTCTAGAGCTCTGGATAGTGAAGCCCATATCATCAGCAGCAGGGACACCACGACTAACGCGTAGCCGAATTTGATGATCGACATTAAACTCTGAAACAAATAAAAATGTAACTTGTAAAATCATTTACATACAATATTCTCTATTAACACATAGAAATATAAAGTCCTAGTACATATTCAAATCACGTATTGCAATATACCTAACTTAGAGCAACACGAATACTTTTTTATTCCTTTGAGAATTCATTGAAAAAGTTTTCTTGAACTTCCTATATTGAATTCAATAGCACAGTAGTATTTTTTGCACGAACTGTTTGAAAAAGTTTTATTGTTCACCATATTACTGTTTTTTATTCTGTAGTGTGACTTCCAAGTATTGATCGGAAATGATACCCGAACATGAACCTCACCACATATGGCTTCTAATCCAATAAGCCTCCTGCTCTTAGTGGCTTAGCTTCAGTGGTGGCAGCCACAAACTGCCGCCACTATTTAGCCACTATTTTTGGTTAGACATAGGTATTGTGTACAGCAAGAAGCCGGCTATTGCAGCTAAGTGTGTGCGCAATGCAAACGTTCAGATAGAAGAAGAAGAAGGGCAGTTCAGAGATACGAGACCGAAACAGGACACAGCTACCGGTATCGTAATACCAGTCTCGGTATCTTCTCTATATTGCTTCGCGAAACGCAAGCGAGACCATGACACATTGTCTGAAATGACTACTAGCACGAACTTTAGGAATAATCGTAGCGTATGCGTATCGTAAGCAATTTGTATGAAAACTGAAGAGCTCCCTCTGTCGTATGTAAGCATAACAATCTTCTCACTGACTTAAAATTAAAAGGTGACGAAGAATATTGCGTGGACACGCTACGAATTCTTTGAATATTTGTGCTAGCCTCTCTGCAATTAAGGCGGCAATTTTGGGTCGCAATCTCTGGTCGGGGTCTCATATGCCTGTCTCCCTGTCGCGGGTACAGTTTTCTCGCTGACGGTAGACGACAGTCGCCTATGGTCGCGGGCGGTCGCCGATCTGCAAGCTCGCTATGAGTGAGATTGGTTAATACTGGGTAATAATGGGTATACCCATAAGGTACGAGTACTTATACTGTTCTAATAGCGAGCATAAGCGACTGCCAACCTGCATAAACTAGTTCAGGAGTGGAGACCGCGTCTCGGTAAATATAGTGTAGGACGCACTCAGTCCAGATGGAGTCACGATTCTTCGCAAGATGGCTGGCAGGGGCTGGATGTAAATAGCCAGAAATCGATAGGAGTGGCGAAAATGTTGAGAGGCCCAAGACTGCAATAGGCTGTTGATGATAGACGCCTTCCAGAGCCAGCTGAATTCTCTGTTTGAACTAATACTATAAAAAAGAAGTCCCTGGTTCGATCCCCGGGTCGGGCCAAAAATTTGTACCTAAGTTTTCGGTAAGAAATTCTTAGTGTCAGCCGGAAATTGGCGGTCTTGTACCAAGGCACGGGCCTTGGAAAACACGTCAAACCGTTGGTCCTTCGTCCAATCCCTCTTCGGTTGTGTCACCCAATATGAGGGTAATGGAATAGACAGTGCACTTGTGTTTGCGCACACACTTTAGCACCATAATATATCCTGCGTACGTGGCTGATCGTTGAGATTGACCGCCGTATCCGTAATCGATTGGGGGATATTATACAAAATGTATGCGAAAATTCGTCCGCTACTTATAGCAGCGTCTAGTGGCCGCCCTCAGTGTATCAATGTGCTGTCCCAAAACCCCATAACGCATTTTGTAGGCTCTACAGAATCGCGTTACATTTCTCACAGCCTTCGGGGGGAAACTTGAACCATTCGAGGGGGAGCAACAACAACTCGAGGCAAGTGTGATATGTATTTCCTCCGACAAGTATCGGTAACATCTATTTTTAGAGAAAACGCCAGAAAGTGAGAAAAGCTGTATTTAGGGTTCCGTAACCTAAAACGAAGAAATTATAGAACTTTAAAAGAATAACACTATCATAATGGTAAGGTTTTAAACGAACACCATTTTCTTTATAAATAAATAATAAAAAATAATTTATTCAATGCCAAAACACTTACATTACATCGATTACACTATAGAGAAAACATAAATCAGCAAATGACATTAAAATGGGTTCCACTCAGCATTTGTCGAAGCGTCTAGAAGACACTACGACGCTTGTCTTCCGTGGAAACCAGGAGAATAGGAGGAGGTCGTTACTGCCCGCACCAACATCTCACAAATCATTACAATTTTAATAGGCAATTATTGTTACATTGTATTGTATATTGAATTCGTTTTTTAATTTATTACACACTCAATAGACACATACTTGTACTTTCATTACATAGTATACAAAAAATAACACAGCTCTGAATCACTTTCACTTTTAGGAGATTAAGAACATGTAATCTAAATTTGTCCTTAGAAACTTTCATATTCCTTATAGGAGGCGAAATATTATTCCAACATTTCGTGACTGCGTAGCGAAATCTGCCAAACACTGCCTGCTGTGTTGATTCTTTGGCAGATCAAACGAGAAGCCATCCTTTGCGGGCTAAACTGAAGCCAAGTTCATTTTGACTGCTTCAGAAAAACTGAAGCTTCTCGTATAAATAAATAGGTGTTTTAGTTTTCATGATACCAAACAAAAGAGAAGCAAAATGAAGTTGACGTCGAGATTCCATATTCATTAAGTTATGTTGGTTGAGATACTGGGTGATATAAGCCCTACGAGGAATAGGAAAACAGAAACGGGTACAGGCATTCTGAATTCTTTGAATAAAATGCTTTTTGTACCCAAAGAGACATTCGCCTATTACCGAGTCTGCATAATTCAATTTTGAAAGTATTAATGCTTCACATTCAATGTAATCATGCTGGCCGTGTGGTCCCAGGCAGAGTAGAATAGGTCACCCTCACTCTTACCGAGGTCGTAAAAGTCGTAAAAGGCGACTAGGGTAAAGCTGCTGGCATGATCATCAGCACCCAGATAAGGAAAACTCTGCATTTATATCAAAATCCTCGCCAACCCGTCTGCCAAGCGTGGTGAGTATGGCAATTATCCCTCATGTGATTGAGGGAGGCCCATGCCCCAGCAGTGGGGACTTAAATGGGCTGACGATGACGGTGATGAATGCTTCACAGAGCCTAACTCTCACATCGACACTCAAGAAGCCACGCATTCTGTAAAGTACTTTAAGTCTATAAAAGCAACTTTTCTCAACTTTAACGATATGGCCATGGAATCGTAGCTTCCCACTCATTAGGACACCAATATTGCGTTCTTCCTTGACCACAGCAATAACACTGTTATTAATTTTTACAACTGGTGAAAATGCTTTGATCCTATCTATTTGAGCTTTGTACCCAGAATCAACATCTTAGATTTAGATGGATTCAAAACCAGGCAATTATAATCACACCAACCTGCGATTCTGTCCATATCGACATTCAGTCTCTTTCTCAGCTTCATTAGAGTGACAGGACGTGTATATTTGAAGGTCATCAGCATAGATATGATAACTACAGTTTTCCATGCAGCCAACGATATCTGTGCAGTACAAGATAAAAAGAATAGATGCCAAAATAGATCCCTGGGGAACTCCACAACTAGTAGTAGCAGGTTTGAGCGAGATTTAAGACCAGAATCATCACAAGTCTCAACTCGCTGAGAACCTCCCGATAGGTAACTTCTAAACCAACTTAAAGAGGTGCTGTCAAAACCGTAATATGCTAGTTTGAACAATTAGTAAATTATGGTTGATTGTCTCAAAAGCGCGCGTAAAGTCCAAAAGCACCAACATTGTACCTATGCCCCTATTAATTGTACAAAGGATATCATCCTATTTTTTTATTGAAGGTAATTTGCAAATATAGACCGCGGGAGAACACGCTTAGCATTAATAGGACAGCTAGACCGGAGTAATACCCCGGCCTCTCAGAAAACTGGCATATAGAAGCGTCTGTGCTGTATTTGGGGAATAAGTGGGGGTACCGGGTGCCCAATCTGGAGAAAGGGGGGTCTTAAAGTTGGCAGCGCACTTGCGATTGCTTACCATAACGTGATCCGCATGCTCGTCTGTCACCTATCATTAAAAAAATGTCAAGTCCTCAGCTGTCGCTCTGGAGCCCGGGGTACGCATAGACCATGATTTAGGATTTGAGATTCTGGTAACTACAATGAAGCGACTGCCTAGGTACCGACCAACGCAACCCTTTACAAGGAAACCATACTAACGGAATCATGTTTATATGTTTGAGAAAGTATCTGAAATGTGCAGGTTTCCTCACGATGTTTTCCCTCACCGCCGAGCTAATGATAAGAAATAGAAAAATACTTGGTAAGTATAGCTAGCAGAAGTCCATGGGTGGCGGTGTTCATTTACCCTCTTGCTCGTTTGCTTCTTTAAAGTAAATATACCTATCTAGAAAATCCTTAGGACGCAAGCCTAAGTCAGCATTTTCCCTATTTCCTATGTAGTAAGTAAAAGGGGGCCCCGCTTTTCTCGTTTCAACTATTCCCTATAACTTTTAAAAGTAATCTAAGTGTCTGTCTTGAAATGTGACAAACAGCCTGAAACAACTGCGATTTTCTTTTATTTTATTTAAGTAAAATGGTGACGCGTGACTGCGTGAGTGGCTTGTGAAGAGTTTTGCTACTGATGGATGACCAGAATACTATAGGCACTTAAATAATGAAATTAAAAACCTTTTCTTTATTCAGTTTAAGGCCCTCTTCTTATACTAGATATTGAAGGATTTGAGTAAGTGTAAGCTCTGAGTAAAGTGGCTGGTTTTTAGTGTCGCGCACTGTCAATTATTTTGTTATCGCATGTTTGACGTGCCATAGTATAACCACAAAGTAGGAATCTATTAATATGGTATACCACTGATTTGGAATGTCAATTTCTACCCAGGAGAAGCAGCAAGAAACTCAATACAGACATAGATCGCCAGCTATCATCATCGCGTGCTAAATTCACTACGCACATGCATGCGCTGCGAAGTGATTTCGGAGTGCCAAATTAACAATTTAAAGACAAACTTTACCAGTAGAATCTAAAATAATATGCAACCTCACAAATCTAGTGCACAAGTTATAAAACAAAAGTTAGTAACGCCTGCCGCTATACAAGAGCAAACCGTCGCGAGGCAACTTTGCCCCCGCGTTCTAGCTGCACTTTCCAACTTAGCAAGCAAGTGCTAGTGAATTTATTTCATCTCCTTTATTCTGTTGCGGGATTGTTCGCTTTGTTTCATTTGCTTTGTTTTGTTGAGATACAATGATGTTATTACTTCATTAAGTCATTTATATAGGAATAGAATAAAGAAAGGAACAATAAATCAAGTCAAGTACCTAAATTTATCATCAATCCATCAAGACGAGTAAATTCATCATCATCTTAGCGCTTTGTTCCGGTTGCGTTCCAAGCTGTTGCTACGGAGACCGGGGTCCGCTTTCCTACTTGTACCTTCCTTAGATGATAGCAGATAAAAACCCTACCATTAATGAAGATTTTAACTTTTTTCACCAATTTACATTTCAACCAAAACAAGGTATGTAGCACGGGGGATCGGTTATCAACAAATAAAAAAAATACATGACATTTCAAATAAAAATGACAAATAAGGACTGTGAAGCTTTCCATGTGTTACCGGCCCGTATCGCAACGCCATTCATCGTTTTTGCTGAAATGTAGAATATATACTCATTGATCCTGTTGCTTTGATCACTGGACAGGAGAAAACTTTATTATTGACTCTTTAACTTTCCTTCGACTAAATGTCTGGAGTCTATTTAATCTATTTTTACGCTTTTTTTCCATACAATAACTTAATTTACATTTTAATATGACCTCAATGTACTCCTAACTATTAAGTAATAGGTAGCAAGCCTTGGCAACAAGATAACCAGAAAATTAAACTTTCTGTTTCATTGCACATCACCCTCATTATCACGTTTCTCTATAAACGTATTAACATTTAGTAATTAATGTATAGTTGATGTATTTGTCATCACCGATTTTAATGGTACCCTATTTCGCGTGCATTTGCCGATTTATTTCCGTCGACGGATATTCAGTCACATACGAAGTTATCCACATTTGCCTACACTCAACTCTTCATCTACAATATAAGGTCGAATTTTCAATGGCAAAGTCAGAACTCTCGATGGAGTGGATGAAGTTATATGTATTTGTAAGGAAAATTCAGGCGGTGGTTTCAATAATTCCCACTTCCCTTGGGCTCGCCAGAGAACAAAATATATTTCACCTCGGAAATACGACAATGGCAGTCTATAAAATGTGGCTTTGTAGCCTCACTTCACCTTAATTCACTGAGTGAAATAACTATAGGCACGTAAGTAGGTTTTTTTTATGTGATGAGTTGGTAGACGAGCAGACAGTAGTTTTCTATGAATCCCGCCTTATTTAAAGTAGTTTTTATAACAAGGACTTGTACAGTGGTAGAATTGGCTCATCTTAGCCTGATGGTGAGCAAAAGGAGAGCCCACGTTGCAATTATATCGGAAGCAATAAAGGGAGGATCTCAAAACGCTCAATAATCCACTATATTGGTACCTACTCAAAACACAAAACGCTCGGAGGTTTTACATACATACGGTTAAATAACCATATTTGGTAAGGTCGTCATTAGGTAGATCGGTTTAAGATTGAAGTCATTGAAGAAGAGCTGATCGCTAAATATTGGAAAAATATTAGGTTATTTGCAAGCAGAAACATACCTAACCGAACAGTTCTACGAAAAGAGTATAAAAGAGTACAGTATATTTTATGATTAATGTATCATTCGTTTTTGTGTCTCACGGTGCCCTTAATACCTTATTGATAGGAAATTAAACAATGGAGCTAGTATAGCACCTTGTCTAACTCTTTTGTTCCACTGACAAAAAGCTCCCTCTAATAATATAACGACATTTGTCATACAAATACATCAATAAAGCAAGTTTCAAGGATAAATTTTCGTTATTGCAAAATTAATTAAAATATCATTCTACCACGAAATTTACTTGACCTACTTAACTTAAAAGTTTTGCTTAAATCAATATTGAACTTGAGCTTAAGCAAACCCAGAAATATAATTTTGCATATTAATATAGAAAGCAATGAAAAGGAAAACTTAATGGCCTGGAAAAGTGTCAGTTTAGTGGACATAATAAAGTACGCTAAACACAAACTAACTGTCTCCGAGTATTTCAGCCTTCAGGCCCAAATGTGAATACGAATAAGGCAAATGCGAGTTCCCACGATTATAAAATATCAAGAATCTTTCAGTGTGCAATTTTACTAATCATACTAAAGCAATTTGCTATTTCTCAATGTCTAGCAAGAACTAGTATTAAAAACCCACCAAGTGCCGTCTGTCCTTGCTTGGATAATCATGTTCCACGAGCTAAAATTACAAATTATTTTTATCGGCGCTACGAAACTTTGATAACAACTAAAAATAACCATTATTACTCGTACATATCACTATTATTTTTCAGTATCTTTTCCTGTTACAATAAAAATATAATTATCGTTACTCGTGATATTTTTAGTTTTTCGGCGACTTTTATTTTTATTTAGATAGGTATCTACCTAGTTTAGTTAATAGTTATAGCACAGATTTTATATGGTTAGAGTATCATATAGTAAAAAAAAAATTAAAACGTACTTCCACGAAGTTTTATATGAATTTTAAAGTCGATACCCGGACCCGGATATAATTGGTACCTTACTCCATGGAGGATACTTGATACCTGTTACGTACTCATAACGTGAATATTTAGCTGCAATTAGTATATTAATTGAATATAAAACCTGTAAAAAAATGGGTATAACATTTCAAAAATGGTGAATAGGGAATCCCCCTTAGGAGGACTTGGAAAAGTAGTAAAAAAGTTACTACTAACTAATTAAATTTAAATATATTTGCAGTCAAGGGTGGCTTGGATTTTTTGATAGCAATAAAGAATATGAAATATAAATAATGTTAAACGTCCCCGCGGCAGACCGAAGCGACGGGTGGCGAGATGAACTATACCCGAAACTGGAATTCAAGACCAAAAAAGCTACTACAATGTTGCCACTGCAATAAAATAATGGTGCAATAGTATATACCTATTTTCTAAAAACATACACTGACATTATGTCAGTTTTTAGAAAATAGGTTTTTAATTATTTATTGGTAATTTTAATTCAATAATTTAAAGAAGTAATTTTATTGACTTATTTTTACAAAAATACAAGACGCTTTAATAAAAACTTAATCATCCGAAATGTTCGGCTCAATAGGCCTCAGGTGTTGATAACATTTGGTACAACATTTGAACAGACATGTTGTTTTGTTGTTTCGTGCAGTGACGTGCCGCAAAGTGATATTAATATAGGAATATTTTGAATTACATCGTTTTGAACACTGCTATTGTGTGTTGAGTGAGTTCTCATGTGAAAAATCTAAGAGAGTCTTAAAACCTGCGATTTTGTTAAGAGTAGTCTCGGCAGAATCCGCAGGTTGATAAAATGCTAAACGTCCCCGTTTTATTGAGTGACTTCGACTTTGTCAAAATATCACTTGACAATTTTCCTTACGAGTTATTTCGCTTCATAATGCCTAAAATTTAAAACACATTCAAAACTGGACGAATTAATTACTGGAGTGGTGGAAAACTTTATTATACAAGTGACCGACTCAGATTCCGTAATCAGAGGTTTTGACATTAGTGATGGTGAAGATAAAAATAAAAATTATAAATATAAATTTTTAATTAAAAAGTTTTTATTTAGCTTTACCATACTGTTGGCGTAGTCCTTTGCAGTGTGCTTCGGAGCCTACGTTTCTTGAGGTGATGAAGTAAAAGACGTGGACTGTAAAACTAGGTATATTAAGACCAAAAATAGTGAGCTTGAAGTATCTTGAGGTTGATAGGTGTTGGGGATGTGTTAAGTAAAACCAGCAGTTAGCAATATCATGTTGTATTGTCTGAGGTTACAATACAAGAGAGCGATTCTAACGTAATCAATTATATTTAACTTAACTAATTAGTAGGTCATCAGCGACATACGTCATGTAGCAGCGCGTAACATTAAGTGACGGTGCAAGTCTAATACGGCTATAGTACACCTCCCCCGAAAGACATCCTTTACCCCCGGAGAAAAAGAAAGAAATAGGAAAAACAATTATGACGTACATCGTTGAGAACCTAATACACAAAATAAAATACAAATAAGAAAAGTTTTTTTTTTTTGTTTTTGCATACATTTTTTATAAATAAAATTCAAACTTACAATTATTATATTATTATTATTTTTTACAAAAGTACAAAATATTAATTTAAATAACAACATCTTAATTACAAAACAATTTTGTATTATTCTTATGAGTGACATATTCTTTATTATTTTTAAGAATCTTTACATTTGGAGAGATATCTTCTAAAACTAAGAAAGGACCATTCCAAATTGGATCTAACTTACTTGCTATTTGATTTTTTACTAACAAAAAGTCACCAGGTTTATATGTTAGTGAGTTTATTTTCTTATCGTATGTTAGTTTTCTCTCGGTCTTACTTATTAACAAACTATTCTTAGCATCTATCTGTGCTTTTTGTAATCTAAACTTAAATTCCTTAGGGTAACTATCGTAATTATACAGAGGGTCCACAGAAGTGCTCAAATTAGTTGGTAAATTACACAACTTCCCGAAGACTAACTCGTGAGGAGTATATTGTGTCTCTGTATGAACTGCAGTGTTAAAAGAGAAACACCAGTAACTTAACCAACTACTCCAATTAGATTTATTATTACTACACATAATTCTAAGATACGCACCTAGATGTTTATGTGTATTTTCTAGCGCCCCCAATGTCTCGTGGTGGTAAGCAGTAGAGTTTAATTTTTTAACTTTTAATAAGCTACACACTTCCGTAAACACATTACTCATAAATTCCGTTCCCTGATCAGTAATGATCTCCTTAGGGACACCATAGCGCAAAATAAAGTTATTTACGAATGACCTACTCACCGATTCAGAATCTTTCCTTTCTAAAGGGTACGCTTCTACGAACTTAGTTAAGTTGCACTGTATTGTTAAAATATAACTATAATTTAAATTATCTACTTCTAAGGGGCCCACTAAATCTAAACTTATACGCTCGAACGATGTGTTCGGAGTCGTTGTAATTACCATTGGTTCATGTGTATTTTTATTACTGTGTTTCTGAATTTGACATTCTTTGCACTTTTTAACATAATCCTGGACGTCACGGCTCATATTTGGCCAAAAATAATATTTTTTGATATTATTTAACATTCTATTCACGCCAGCATGGCCACTGGTCGGTAATAAGTGAAAATCATTCAGTATGACTCTAATTTCATCTGAGTCGTTTAATTTTGTAACATTTTTTGTTACCAAAACACGAGGAAAATCGCATTTGCGTTCTAAAAGCTTATTCAAAAATATTTTATTTTCTTCATCTTTTACAATAACTACCTCCTCAATCCTAAACAATTTGCAAAATTCTTCTAATTCCCTCGCTAACACGCCTACGGTAGATAACGATCGGGACATCAGATATATGCAAAACTTGGAGGGCACATATACAAAGTTACCTTTAATACTTATTATTTCATCTCTTTCCCTCTTATATGAGTTATTATTTAACACTAATTCTATACATTGTCGTGGTTTTTTAAGAATTTCCACATTTTTCGGCTGATTAGAACTAGAATTACTAATGGCAGGCTCAGTTGTCAAATCTGTAGTATTGTCTTCATAATTATTTAAACGTTTCCGAGTCTGTGCTCTCGTCGTGACTGATACAACGTGTTCTCTCATACTCTTTAAATCATCGCTGGTGCTTGGTAGCCGACTCAAAGCGTCTGCAGCAGCATTTTGCGGTCCCGGAATATATTCGATGTCAAAATCGTATTCTTCTAAATACAATCTAAATTTCGTTAGTCGACTCGATGGATCAGTCATTCCGAAAAGATAAATTAATGGCTTATGGTCTGTTATAATTTTAAACCTTTTGCCATAAAGATACGGTCTAAAATGTTTAGTAGCCCACACTATTGCTAACAACTCTAACTCTATCACCGGGTATCGCGTTTCTGCGGGTTTCAAGTTACGGCTAGCGTACGCGACCACCTTGCCGTTGCTGTTAGACAGTACGGCGCCTAAGCCTATCTTTGATGCGTCAGTGTTTAATATAAAGGTATTGTTTTCTGAAAAATCAGGGTAGTCTAAAACCTGTGGACTCAAAAGTGCATCTTTTAATTTCAAAAATGCAGTTTCGCATTCTGATGTCCAATTGAAATCTACATTCTTTTTTGACAAATAATTTAATGGATAAGCTATATCTGAAAATTTATGAATAAAACGTCTATAATAATTTGCAAATGCAACGAATCTTTTTACATCGTCTGTACTTTTCGGTCTTGGATAATTAGTTAAAGCTATAACTTTTTCAGGATCGGGTTCGACTCCTTGTGAAGTTATTTTGTGACCTAAATACATAATTTCTGTTCGTAAAAACTCACATTTTAAAGGATTAAGCTTCAGATTACTAGTTCTAAAACGTTCTAAAACGCTTACTAAGTTTTTATTGTGATCAAAAACTGATTTTCCTATAACAATACAATCATCCAAGTAAATGAAACATTGTTTATAATTGAGGCCTGACATGGCTATAGTCATTAGCCTAGAAAAAACACTAGGACTGGTCTTAAGTCCCATAGGACAACGTTTCATTTGGTACATTTTATCTGTGGTGAAAGCAGTGAATTTACGAGACTGTTTGTCTAATGAAATCTGATACATTTTATTGAGGTTAAAAGCGGTGTATTTTCTTGAATTTTCATCTAAGGAAAGTTGATAGTAACTTTGGGAAAGGTCAAGCTTTGAAAAGTAAACACTTCCCGATAAAGAATCTAAAATTTCTACTATGTTAGGCAAATGGAAATTTGTCGTCGACTATCTTGTTATTTAACTGTCTATAATCGACAACTAATCTCCATTTTTTCTCACCGTTTTTATCAGATTTCTTAGGCACCAGTAAAACGGGACTAGACCACTCAGAAGTAGTCTCCTCTATAATGTCGTTATCAAGCATCTCCTGAATTTGTTTTTGTACCTCTTTTTGTAACGCATGTGGAATTCTATAAGGCTTAATGTATGCTGGACTTGTATTTTCCTTCAATTTAATCGAATGTTGCAACAAATTTGTCGTACTGAGCTTGTCGCCTGGCAAGTGAAAAACGTCAGCATACTTAGCACAAATCTTCTCAATGCTCAACTGTTCCTCTTTATTTAAGTAGGAACTTAAGTTAAGTAAGTTAAATAAGGTCTTTAATCTATCGACGCTTATTTTTTGTTTGTCGAAACTACATTCGTCAAAATAATCTAAACTATGATATTTTAAACTTGACAAATCTACCTTTATCTCAGTATTATTTGTATTTAAAATACGTATCGGGATTCGACCATAGGTTGGTTTGGATATCAACCCGGCAACAAATACACCCTTTTGTATTTCTTGCGCTAAAGTGACACAGTCTGCGCGTTGACTTGTAGGTATGTACTTGATAATCTCGCAACGTGGAGGAATAACATGGATAAAACTACTGATATTGTTATTTATAGGTATATCTATAGTATACGTACTATTGCATAATGTTAATGAACTATTCTTATAATTAATCACAGCTTGATAGTGCTGGAAAAAATTCTGACCTATAATACCGTCCGCGTAACATGTTAAATCCCTAAATATATAAAACTTTTGTTTAAAAAGAAATCCATTAAAATCTAAATCTAAATAAATATAACCCTCTGATAGTAAATTTCCACTAATTCCTTTTATGGTGATTTCCTCTTTGATTATATTTTGCGATAATTCTGGGTACATTTCAAGCCACTCGTATTTCAAAACGCATAAGCTAGCACCACTATCTACTAATAAATCAATCAAATGATTACCAATCTTACAATTAACTATGCTCGTATTATTATAACTAAAAATACCATAATTTAATTTAGGCACGAAAAAACTGATTTGGATAATCATCAGAACGATGACCCACATTAATGTCATCAATGTCATCGTGTTGCACTTGGTGAATCCGCGGGCTGGGCGGCGCGCGCGGGGCGCGGGCGGGCTGCGAGCCTCGCGCTGATCGTGCAAAATACTGCGCGGTGCGTTCACCTCTGTGACCTGTATTGTTCACAGCTGATTGCGAAATATTTCTATTTGTTGCACTATGATATTGAGAGAAAGTATTTCCGCGGCCGCGATTAAAATAGTGTCCCCTTACCGAGGAATGCCTATCTCTATTGTTGGGAAAATAGTTAGGACGGTAGGGACGGCGCTCCTGAGAATAGTGAGCGACCTGGTCGTGTTCTGAGGACAAGACTTGTTCATCGACGGCTGCTCTTATAGCTTCCGATAAAGATGAAAATTGCCTCGAAGCAATTATAGTGCTAAGCCTCATATCAGACAATCCATCAGCGAATCGCTTAATCGCGGTCTTCTCGTTCATCGCTCTTAGAAACTCAAACTTGCTATCATCGTTATCTGCTTGTGAGATAGTTAAGTTAACAAAAAGATCTTCAATTTCGGACCCAAACGACTCTATAGACCTTCGTCCCTGTCTAGTACGGAACAGCTTGCTCTGAAGGGCTTCTGCCGACTTCTTAGGAAGTAAAAATTTTCGCATATCCGACACTAAATCTACAACACTTTCATAAGCGGATTTCATACGCAGCTTAGCGCTAGATGATAGCCTAGTTTTAAGAACAAAATCTATGAGTAACGGCTGAGATTCTACATTAATTATCGTGCTATACATATTGATTCCATCTATTAATTGTTTGGTGACATCTTCATGTCCCGTCATGTTGGGTAACAAGGCGATTGCCGTTTTAATATCAAAATTTGATTTTGCCATTTTTTTCGACTCAAAAGACTTATCTTCCGAAATAATATTACTAGTGCACGGCTCACTTATCCCTAATTGCTTAATTTTACTGTAAACTATCTTAATTTCCCCAAGTAATGAATTAATTAAATCTACTTCGGAAGGATCTAATAAAGCTAATTGTTTATTTAAGTCAGACACAATATACTCAACGTTAGTGAAAATATTTTTTGCTTCCTCTAATTTTTTACTACCTATTTCCTTCTGTCGTCTCTCTGGTCCTAATTTCACTAAACTCTCACGTAAGTGATTCAATTTCTGCAATAATTCTGTTAATTGTTCAGACATAATATTAAAAAAAACTATATAAATATCTACTTTATCGAACTATTATAACCTTTGTCAATAATCAAAATCATTTACCCATTACATTCACAACTTATGTTTCTTAAACAACAAAAAAAATTAAAAAATAAGTTAACTAAAATACCGTGAATAACGCAAGGGTCTCGCAGTGATGTGGCAGGCCGGAAGTGATGACATGTTGGCAGCACGGGGCACGTAGGCAGCTGGAAGTAGGGCGCGGGCACGACGCGGCGCACGCTGCAGGCTGCTCGACGAGTGGGCCGGGATATCCCTGGACTCCCTCCAACTGGGCCGGGCTATACCCTGGACACCATCCTTGACCCGTACGCTTCTTTCTTCACGTGTATCCACATTCTTCTATAAGGTTTCGGGAATCTTCTATAATAGTGTTTTCTTCTTGTTTTTTTTTTCTATACAATAATATTCATTCTTCTTGATTAAAATAGTTATTTTCCTTTCTTCAAAAGTCCAAATCCGTTGGAGGCAGGTTCGCCATGAAGTATCTTGAGGTTGATAGGTGTTGGGGATGTGTTAAGTAAAACCAGCAGTTAGCAATATCATGTTGTATTGTCTGAGGTTACAATACAAGAGAGCGATTCTAACGTAATCAATTATATTTAACTTAACTAATTAGTAGGTCATCAGCGACATACGTCATGTAGCAGCGCGTAACATTAAGTGACGGTGCAAGTCTAATACGGCTATAGTACAAGCTTAAGCAACAAGTAAGACGTGCGCGCGGTTCCGTGATCGGTGAGGTCTGTCTGGGGGGCGGGTGCGCGCGCGCGCGTATATGCTTCGTTTTCGTCCCGCGCGCCCGCGTAGTGATATTATCACTACATACTGTCCTAATAATATGCCACACTTTCGTGGGTGTTTATGGGTAATTAAATTTGTTTAAGTTCTTTACAATAAAATTTGTCAATTAGTTTACTTGAAAATAAAGTTTGTAATTAAGTTTCTATTTTTTGTGAAAATTCTTATCATGAATCAAATTATGCCAGCCAATACTAAGGAAAGAAGCATATAACAAAAAGGTTGGCAAAACCTGAAAACTTGATTTGACAATGACGTAAGTGACATTGATAGATTTGACAGTGATGTATCTGTCGTAGTTTTTTCCAGTTTCGAGTATAGTCGTGTTCTTTCCAGACTGGTCCACAGCAGTCCAGGACAGGGAAAGGTGGAAAAAGAGTAGGGAGGCCTTTGCCCTGCAATGGGTCACTATGGGCTCATAATAATAATTATGCTCGATGTTAATAACGGTAAAAGAGTAGTCTATTGAAATATTCGCAGAATATTAAATAGTTGTTAATTGAATTAAAAAATAAGGGCTCCCATATCATATTTCTATACAAACGGACTTATACAGGGTGTATCTGTGAACATTTACATCCCTTTGGCCACGTGTTCTACCAAACATTCTGAACAATGACTTGTCGAAAAATTTTTCGACTCCCCATACAAACTAACCATGTCACGTGATCGACTTTCTATGAAAAGTCGAAATTTTTTATGAGAATTTCTAATAGTCATAGAACAAATGTTGTTCAGAATGGTTGGTAGAACACGTGGCCAAAGGGATGTAAATGTTCACAGATACACCCAGTATTGAAGGTAGGTAGTAGACCTAATAGGTACAGAATCCTTCGTGCGGATGTCCAACTCGCACCTGAATAGTTTTTTCTTCTTTGTTTCACTGTCATCAACGTAAGCCCGATCAATTAGATTCAGAAAACGCGTATCGCCTATTTAGTAATAAAATGGCTGTTCTGGCCTGAGCAGGGCCTGAGAACTGATAACATATTATTATAATATTATGATCTGCAAACAGTACCCGGACCCGGATATAATTGGTACCTTACTCCGTGGAGGATACTTGATACCTATTACGTACGCATAACGTGAATATTAAGCTGCAATTAGTATATAAAACCTGTAGGGAACCATTTCCCATGTATAACATATCAAACATTATTAGGGCTTCCCTTAGGAGGACTTAGAAAAATAGTAAAAAAAATACTGCAGATATGAAAATGTTGGATTGAATTATGGGCGTGTAAAACGAGTCCTTCAGAGTACACTCTTAGCATTAGCAGGAGTAGGCACTTCAAAGGCTCTGCACTCGTCTGCTCAAATACACGGACAAATAGGGCTGTCGATTCAGTGACAGGAAATTGCAAAAGCGAGGTAAAAATAATAATTTTATCAGACGATTTGAAAAGATGTCTGGTGTAAATAGCTGATGACATTAAGCTATGATGATACGGAAAACCTGATGATGAAACTGTATTTATTATGGTAGCGAAACAAATTGCAATGTAATAGTTACTACTTATTAATCTTATTATTTTTTTTTATAGAAAGGCCAATCAGGATGACATCACTCCGCCTGATGGTAAGCGGCCAATCCAAATATGAGGCTGACAGGCACAAAAGAACTAACAAAGTACCCATTGTGATGCCGTTTCACGCCCCGCCTAAAAGACACCGGATTGTATGAAGGAGGAAACACATGAGCTGGGAGGGCATTCCATGCCTTGATGGCTCGGGGCAGGAACGAGGAGCCAAACCTCTTGGTGCGCGCCGCCATTGTCTTGATGGCACGCGGATGGCAACGCTGTCCAGCATATATAATTATAATTTATCTTTCCATGTATCATCATTTTGTTGGAAATATATATTTTTTTTCATTTTCAATGCTCGGCGTCTCTTTCCGAGATCGAATCCGAAATGAGGTGATCCGGCAGAGAATCAAAGTCATCGACATTGCTCACCGGATTAGCAAGCTTAAGTGGCAGTGGGCTGGCCATATTAGACGCAGAACCGACAACCGATGGGGTAAATGAGTTCTAGAGTGGGGACCGCGTCTTGGCAAACGTAATGTAGGGCGCCCTCTGGCTAGGTGGGGGGACGATCTGCGCAGGATGGCTGGCAAGAGCAGGATGCGAGAAGCCATGGATAAATCACGGTGGCGAACAATTGGACAGGCCTACGTCCAGCAGTGGACTGCGATAGGCTGATGATGATGATTTTCAATCAGATAGGATGATTGGTGTCTTTTGGAGAAGACCTGATTCACAAAAAAAACACAAAAGATCGGCTCTAGCTGACATACGTATCGAAGAGTTTGTTAAACTACGCGCAAAACCTATGTCGTATCGTGTCTTAGTTGCATAAGTTCTGTATCTCTGTTCCGAAACATGCTTAGATCATTACACCTACCATGGATACCCTCGTATGTATTGAGTATGTATGCATAGCCTGGTTTATTTCTTACTTCGTCGGACAGTTTCAAAAGGTTTCTTTGAATATCGTAACACAAGATGTTTCCTCTATTCAGGAAGATTAGCCAACCTTGGAATCGTGTGACATGTTTACACTTGATGTAAACTTGAGTGAGTTGAGCGAAACTGACTTCAAACATTCAATGGCTTTCGAAAGTAAATACTTCCAGTTCCTTTGCATGTTTTCAATTAAAGGTAAAGCCGATCTCTGCTGGCTGCTAAGCTTTTCATCAACGAATGAAGAACTGACACTCACTTTAGCAAATGGGTAAAACCACAAAGTAAATAAAAAGTTAACATGCTAGTGAACTCTATACCTAAAGCAGAGCAAAATAGTGTACAAGTTTAGCATTAGCTTAACGTGACCTCTTGTTGCAGAGCTAATATCATTATCATTATTAGAAATAATTATTTCAAAATACTTATAGTGAAAAAAAATAACATGATCCGCCTGTGCAACCATAGAACAAATGCTTACGCAGATTATGTTCATCAATAAAGGGAGAGGGTTGATAATCCAATTAAATCTGTAGTCAACACAAGAGACTAATATCTGAGAAGGACCCAATACGGGACCAACATCAGATATGGCTATCAAGAAATAGTTGGATCCGATCAAACAGAGGGTTGCAAATAAATACAATTCCATCGAATATGGTACATTATCGTGTACATTTTTTCCTGTTGTATAGAAAATCATAAAAGAGACGCTCTGTTATGAGAATTGCCTCACACTCATAATGAAATATGTACGGTCAGCATCAAAAGTAGCTTAACACTTTAGTACCATGTCGAAATAAAAAAAAATTAAAACCCTTGGAAACTGACTATAATAAGCAGAACAGTTACTTTGACATGGTTCTTTTGATGCTGACCCTACCTTCAAGTAAAAGGGCTTACGAAAGGAATTCCTTAAGAGCTGGCAACGCATATGTAATACCTTGGGTGTTACAGATGTTCATGTCATGTACCATCAGTTATGCTGTCTGTACTTTTTTTGGATTTGTATTAACTATCCTTTGGATCAGTTCAAAGTTGTTTGATGCTAAAGCAGGTTTCACAAAACTTCACTACACTGATCCATTAGCTACATACGGACTGTTACTTCACAAACAGAGTTCCCTGTAAACTGTTATCTAATTAATAGTTGATATTTTTATAGCAATCTTTTGCAATTTATTCTTAAGTAATTTACACACTTAAAAAATTCATCTTATGTTCAGGCGGGACTCGAACCCACACCTTCCACAATCCGGGTGAATGTTCTACCAATTAGATCATTGAAAGCGTTATTAAGCCGACGAAAAGTTATCTAATTATTACCTATGTGTAAAATTGATTAAATGAAACATTGAAAGCTACATCTGCACGGCTTTTGATTGGTTATACGAATACATCAGATAGTACCTATGCACCACCAGACATACCACCATACCCTGGAGCGAAAAAATAGAGGTTGCACTTGACAGCTTCTACAACAGTACACCAAGTTAAACAGCAATGAGAATGAAGGAGCCGCTAACTGTTAAGAGTCCAATTACTTCTTTACGACCACGACCACCTGCTAAAAGTGAAAGCGACTAAAAAGAATCTCCTACTTCATTCACCCTACACCCAAACTAATAAAAACCTGGGCAGGTAAACAAAACTACACCATATTTCTCCGATTCAGCAATTCACCTCTCTCTCTCCACAAGTTGCGTCGTGTACCCTAATTTTGCTAACATCCCAAGCACTCTTATATCGTTGATCGCCTGTTTACTGCTCCATACGTCCCCAGTGGGCTGTAGTCTGTCGGAATGGTAATAACGACCTTGATTTATCTCCACTTAGAACACTTTATGTGCTCTGCTACCATGACATTGTGTTTAAGGCTTGTTTTGCTTTTTATGCCAAGAGGATGGCAACGAGTAGGCTTGTAACTTATAACTGTCATCATGAGATGAAGTCAGTCCCCGACAACAATTCATTGGATTCATTGGCTAAAACAAGCCTCATGGGCTGATGCAATTCAAACGTTTTAAATTAGTGTCTAGTGGTTTAATGTTCAAATTTGGTGTTTGTCATAATAAGAATCGTTGGATTGTATCGTTTTAACACTGCTATTGTGTGTCGAGTGAGTTATCTCGTGACAACTTTCTTGGACCAAATAGAGTCTTGAAACCTGCGATTGCTTTTAGAGTGATATCCTCTGAATCTGTAGGTCGATAAAACTTAAAACACCGGCGTTTTATTGAGTGACTGTGACTTTGACTGACTTCGATTGTTGACTACCTACTTTTTCTCAATGAATTACTTGACATTGGCAAATTATCTTCGGGTAGAGCCATAATAAAAAAAAACAATTCATTGTCATTTTGAGAAAGAACCCTCCGGTATATAATACTACTCTTTGAGAACCCTACAGCATCAGGGTATTTGAAATTGCTGCTGCGACGAAAAGTGATACATAAATTTACGATCATATTTGCATATTTGGGATCGATTTGAGACAAAACAGCGGATATATTATTAAAGATGCTAAACACGATGACAGCTCAATAGAGAAGAATGAGCTCCTTCTTTAGGTTGTAGCATAGAGTAAGATTATATTAAGGACATTACGGAAGACTCAAGGAATCCACCCTTATTTAGAAGCGTTTCGCTTCTTCTTTCTTGGTACGAACTGCTAAGGAATGGAACAACTTGTCGGCTTCTGTATTCCCATGCTACAATTTGGTTGTCTTTAAGTCGAGAGTGAATAGGCTTCTTCTGGGTAAGCACGCTACATCTTAGTCCTTATTGTCACTTTCCATCAGGTGAAATAAGGTCAAGTGCAAACCCATTTAATATAAAAAAAAGTCTGAGGTTGTAGTTTGAAATCCGAGTATGCACCTAAGGATTATTCAAACCTAAAAGCATGATCTACCATTAGCGGTGAGGGAGAACATCGTGAGGAGCTACACGTTCCGGATAGTTTTTGAAACGTGTAACCAGGATTCAGTTGGTATGGGACTTATTTTAAAGGGTTTCAAAGGTAAGACGGTAGTTGTTTCATTCATTGTCCCAATGGCAATCACGAGGCTCCCAAAATCTTGGAACATGGTCTAAGCGTCCTCGAGCTCAAAGCCAACTGCTTTGAACGCAACTGAGAATAACACGCGAGATGATGATGATGATGTTAAAGAGCATGAAGCTTGAGTTAAGATTGTTATAAACAATGTTATCTTGGTATGAAACAGTGCCACATAAAACATAACCTACACCGGCGGATCAGAGTACAAGAGTGTATTGATCTCAACAAGGAAAACCAGTCAAATGGATAGTCACAAAACAGTTTGAGCCAAAATTCTGTATTGGACGGTGGAAACCCATTCTATTGATGAATCGAAATCGCGCATCATAGTTATCGAGCACTATTACTGAACTATTGGCGGAAGTAATCAAAAAGGCAAGGACACATACTGGAAGGGTGACTAAGAAATATTTTTATTTTTTTACTGGCACAGTGTATTAGCTTGCCATAGCCTGATGATACGGAAAAGGAGAGCCTATGATTATATCTTGCTGTCGTCTCCTTATACATTGAAAAAATAATTTTAAAGACTACTGAAAATAAAGCAGTCATTGTGTCATGGTAAAAAAATATCTTCTTAGACTCTCCTTTTGCTTTCAATCAGGTTAAGATGCGCCAATATACTGTGCCACAATAAAAATGTTACATTACTGACACAGCGTTTGATACTTCCCTATAAAAATATAGCAGATACAATGCGACCACGATCAGAAGGCACTTGAGTGACACTGACAGGGGGGCGTTGTATATATTTTTTTTGTATGGGAAAATCTCAAAACCGCATTAGGTCCGACTTTTGCCACGTGCCAAATAACCGTGGGGCACAATACACCCCTGTTAATATCAATTTAAACTGTTTTTTGATGTTTTTTTTTTATGTGACAGGTGGCAGACGAGCAGATGGATCATCTAATGGTAAGCGAGTGCGTCAATCCATGGACACCAGTAACACCAGAGGAGTCACAATTGCGCTGCCAACCTCATTAAAACCCCTTTCCCGGGATTGGGCTTCCGGTAGCCTCACTCAAGCAGCGAAACACAGCACAGTGCTGCTTCACGCCAGTTTTCTGTAATCACTCAATGGTATCACTCGGGTCGAGCCTGCCCATTGTTTATTAAAGCGTGGCTCTCCCATGGTTTATTAAAAACGTTAATTTAAAACGGCCAGATATCTCTGATAATATATGTTCAACATTCTTCATGCTCTTCGTATCCAATATAATAACATCTTTAGGGTTATGTTTGGACTTCCTCGCTTTTGCAGTGCATCCGGAATGTTTGCGCAAGCAGGAGTCGATGGTTTTCACGCTCTTGTGAGAAAGAAAGTGGCGTCACTGGTAAATCCAGTGCGGGGAAGCGACAACAGCATCCTGAGGGTAGTGGCAGATGATCCGCATGCACCTGTGGTAAGGCACTACGTGCGAACCATGACCGAAATTTCAATGGGCACATCCGCCGGGTCGAGTTTGCAACGAGTGCCCCTAAGGTACATGGTACAATGAGTAACCTTAATAAATAAATCAAATAAAAACACTCTAAGTACCTATTTACTAACCCTATTATTAAGTTTTTTAAGCTATGGACCTATGTATGTTGTCTGAAATAAAGAAATTTGAAATTTGAAATTAGTTAGATGCATAGGTTAGATGTACTCGCCATGCAAATCAAAATCAGCGACAGCCCTATCACGTCCGTTTTATGAGAGCAATGCGTCTCTCACCAGCCAGTTATCACTCCATAACACTTACCATGGTTGCGATGAGTGCACTTGCGTATGCGATGACCACATCGGCGGCATCCGACTGACGACCGGTGCTCTGCCACTATCTGGAAAGATGATTTAGAGTTTATTTTTATGGTTTTATGGTATTAGTAGGAGCGCCCTGTTGGTCTAGTAAGTACTGGGCCGTGATCTCGGGGTCCTATAGGTTCGATTCCTGGGTCGAGCAAAAAGTGTGTTTCGAATTTTTCGAACATAGCTCAAGATTCAAGATATTTATTTGCATAAAACACGGTTTATATACATGGTGGAAATTACATTATTAGATCTCGTGTCTTGCTAGTTACACAGCATACAAATATTATAAATTAATACCAAAATAGAGTGAAGAATGAAAACTAAAAATTGTATTACATGATGTCACAAAATTAAATGTCAATATTTATATTATTAAATGTCAATATCACTTGTTAAAGAATTGCTCGGGTTTGTGATAGGCTTAATCAACACGCTTGCCAAATGCGGACTGAATTTGGCATGCGTGCTGATTGAGCCTAATCCCATCATAGTAGCGATGACTTGATTTCTATGATGGAGGTCTTTGCCCTGCAGTGGGACAGTTATAGGCTGATACTTTACTTTTTTTATGGTAGGAGTATTCTTAGCACTGAAAGTGGGGTAGTAAACCAGGCTTGATGAGAGAGGAAAACATAAATTGTAGTTCTGATTGCATCTACATTATGAATCTCGTTCCAACACTAAATGTTACGAAAGGGACTGGAACGAGATTAGTTCCGGAACTTTTTCTTAGATCGCGTTGTATAATAAGGGTCTTGTCTCCGGGCTGATACCGTATTATATCTGAGTTGATACTACGAATTTCTTATAAGAAAAACTGGGATATGCATACATACATTTTGGCCTGACTCTGGCTATAAGGATACACTAAACAGTTATCTACTAAATAGATTTCTACATCCCACGTGTGCCCTTTTGAAAAAAAACAGTTATTGGGTCTCAAATATCTAGCAATTGCATTAAGAGGTTCCTTAAGTGTTAATGGCGCCTTAAGGTGACGGGTAGGGCACACTAGCGACGCCAATCGATATAAAATTGTTAGCAACTAAAACGGAAATCTTTTTAAAAATTTCGAAGAACCTCTCGGAAAACACTTATTCTATTTATATAATAGTTATACTTAACTTTTGGGTCTGCTTTTGTAGGTACTCGAAATTTGAATTACCGCTTATGGCGTTAATCTAAATTTCGAGTGCAAAAACAGATCAAAAAGTAGTGCACAGTTATTAAATAAATAGTACAAATGTTTACCTAGAGACCCCGCTCCGAAATTGTTTCAAAGAGATCCGGTTTAGTAGCAAACAATTTAAATCGAGTGGTCTCGCTAGTTAGGCTACCAGTCGCCTTAAATTGTTTGTTTTGTTTGTTTAGTCTTATCTAAAGTTGCGACTATTACTTCGTGGAGCTATGAAGCAGCCGCGTTTCTTGAAAGATAATCGATATTGCTGTTGCTAGGCCTGTAGTAAGAGCGACTAACCGCGCCTTTGGAACGCGTGCGTGTCCACTACAGGGGAGTGGCTCAGCTTTGCGCAAATTGCGGCAAAGCCCGTAGGACGAGAAGGAGGAAAAGGTAACTCCTCGGAAGACAACGTTACTGGGGGGTCCTCATAATTGAAGAAAGAAAGAAACCATTTATTGACCACAACACAGCTATTACCACAGTAGATATATACGCAAGCAGTATGGACACTACGAACAAACGCTCGATTACGCACGCATACAGACGCACGCTTTACACGGATTCAAAGGTCCCATCGGAGTATAATCGTAGGAACTAAATTTGGGGTTATAGGTTTTACTCGAGTGCCGCTTACTTCATTTTGGTAGAGAAAATGAGTAGATATATTACTATCTATGATATCAAAAATGGTTTTGGATTTTAAAGTGATATGATTGCGATTGAATTTTATATGGCTTTGCGTAGCTTTTTGCAACTTTAGGAATCATTTTGTGTACCTTTGTGTACGAAAGAAATATCATTATTACTAATTTAACACGCACCAGGAGTCCAACTGTCGTGCTCGTGACATTTATTTTCATTATATTTATTTATATTTAACATTCATAAATGTTCTGTATGGACTTAAATTGAATAAAGATATTTTTGATTTTTGATTTTTTAAGAATAATATTTTACAAAAATAAGAGAACAACCGGTAGGTAACTTTCCGTCCAAAATGGCGGAGTGTCGATACTGCTTTAGTGTATTTTCTACTGTGTCTATACTACTATTTATAAATATGTCGCAAGCATCAGCTGTAGCGCTGGTTTTCATGCTGGTTCATATAGCACGTAAATATGTGCTGAAGAGAAGGCAGACAGGTGTGTTGAGTTATGTACTAGTTTACGTGACAATGCCACATTCGGGCGGGACCAGGACTTCCTATCGTCTCCTTTGAGGGGTTTGAACCTGGGAAGGCTGGGCGCACCACTACCAACAACCTGGTGCAGAAACGTCCTGCTAAGTAAGAGTGAAGCGGCCAGCCTGAACTTGGGTACGATTCATTCTCAGCTGTGTGGTAACCGACTAGGATTGCGCTGAGATGGTTCGGGTAAAAGGGTTGGTCCCAAACAATACCTTGTTCCAAACATGTGACAAGGTGACGCCGTAATGTTGCGATTTCAATATCTTAGTGGTTTTTTGTTATCGACGTGGAATGACGTCTTATTTGACATAGTATGTCATCACGTACCCCACACCCGTCCGTTGAGAGACGGATGGGTAGTATAGGGTAGGAGGAAACTCGCCCTATTAAAACTCATCCCAGAATTTTAGGATTTTTTTGCTGGTCACTATTCTAACCTAACCCAACTTAAAACATAAACCCAATTTTTGTGGCGGTAATACATACTGAGCTCTACAAAACTAACATTATTGTTTAGGTTAAATTAGAACAGTTGCCAGCAAAAAAATCCTAAAATTCTGGGACGAGTTTTAATAGGGCGAGTTTCCCCCTAACCCGGTAGTATGGGGCTCTCTTTTGCCTTAAGTTGACGGGTAGGGCACACAAGCGACGTCAATAGATTTTAATTTTTAGCTACTTAACCGGATCTATTTTAAACAATTTCGGGAATCTATTTTTCGTGTACAAAAACGGAGAGAACATTTATTTGTGCATGGTTATTTAATAAATAGTATAAATGATTGCCGAGAGATTGTAACCCCGAAATTGTTTGAAATAGATCCAAACCGGATCTATTTTAAACAATTTCGGGGTTACAATCTCAGAGTAGCTAAAAAATACAATCGATTGGCGTCGCTAGTGTGCCCTACCCGTCACCTTAAATGCCTATCTCAAGTACTGTGAGCCAATAGTTATATCAGAAATGTAAAATTTAATCTTAGCAATAACTTACTGACAATCTCTATCTTTCCTCAACGCTAAACGCAAATTATCTGAAGGGCCACTCCATCAGGGAAGCTTGTCAAATGAGATATAATTCAGCCGGTAGACACCACAGGTTCAGCCTATTTTTCATTTCAACCTCAAAATAACGAGTCGCCTCTTTTAAATTAATTACTTTGCCTTTGTTTGCGGGCCTGCAATAAACTTAAGGCTTACTTGATGTTTTTTTGAACATTGTTTGTCATTTCAGTAAATAAAAGCCAAGGTCGTTTTAACGGCCATGTTCGGTGCTTTTATTGGTGTTTCACCGTGTTCAATAGGACCTTAAACATGATTTTCACATGCGTTATTATGAGCCACTTTCCTGTAATGCAGATGCGGCATCGCATCTTAACCGCTTGCGGGTTTATTTCACGGGTCCCTATTTAATTATTTCATACCGCCGTGTGGTCGCCAGTAGAGCAGAATAGGCCACTCTCACTCTTACCGAGGTGTCGTAAAAGGCGACTAAGGTAAAGCTGCTGGCATGATCATTAGCACCCAGAGAAGGACAACTCTGCATTTATATCAAAACCCTCGCCAACCCGTCTGCCAAGCGTGGTGAGTATGGCAATTACCCCTCATGTGATTGAGGGAGGACCGTGCCCCAGCAGTGGGGACTTAAATGGGTTGATGATGATGATGATGATGTCATTTTCCTCTAAGTGTGCTACATGCACACATAAGGCGGAATGGATGTGGGCACACAAGCGCGATTTTACACGCATGTGCACGCACGAAGTGTAAATTCTCATTGGCATTGGAAAAATGTTTACCGGCTTTCTGCTAAAATTAAAAAAAAATAAGCGAAACACACTTCCCTAACGTCTGTAATAAATTTCCATTTGATTCCTAAACGGAACATAAAAGTAAATTATATCCCAAGGCCTCAGGGGCTTATAAGCCCATACATCAACGTTTATTAGCAACCCGAGGTGTCGTAAAAGGCGACTAAGGTAAAGATGCTGGCTGATCATCATCACCATACCAGAGAAGGTGCACACATAAGGCGGAATGGATGTGGGCACACAAGCGCGATTTTACACGCATGTGCACGCACGAAGTGTAACATTCTCATTGGCATTGGCAAAATGTTTACCAGCTTTCTGCTAAAATTAAAAAAAATAAGCGAAACACACTTCCCTAAACGTCTGTAATAATTTCCATTGATTTCTAAACGGAACTAAAAAGTAAATTATATCCAAGGCCTCAGGGGCTTATAAGCCATACATCAACGTTTATTAGCAACCGAGGTGTCGTAAAAGGCGACTAAGGTAAAGCTGCTGGCATGATCATCAGCACCCAGAGAAGGAAAACTCTGCATTTATATCAAAACCCTCGCCAACCCGTCTGCCAAGCGTGGTGAATATAGCAATTACCCATGTATGTAGTATGGCATGTGTGATTGAGGGAGGCCCGTGCCCCAGCAGTGGGGACTTAAAGGGCTGATGATGATGCACAAAATTAGAGTTGTAAACAGGGTCGATCCGACAGAGAACCAGAGTCACCGACATAGCCCACCGAATTAGCAAACTGAAGTTGCAGTGGGCTGGTCATAATAGCTGCAGAACTGACAGCCGTTGGAGCCGTAAAGTCCTTGAGTGGAGACCGTGACTCGGTAAACGTAGTGTAGGACGCCCTGCGATAAGATGGGATGATGACGTTTGAAGGCTGGCTGGTGTAGGCTGGATGAGAGTGGCCGAAAATCGGGAGCAGTGGCGTGCATTAGGGGAGAGCTATGTCCAGCCGTGGACGAGTGTGGGTTGCTGATGATGAAACAGGGTCAAGGATCTCTCCTCCTTATGGTCTCGTCATCAGACTCCAAAATCGAGTCTGGATTTCCGGAACATTAAAATCTATACACGGGTGGTCTGTGAATAGTACGAAAAGATCGCTTTATGCTCTTCGTATCCAATATAATAATATCTTTAGGGTGATGATGGAACTCCTCGATTTTGCAGTGCATCCGGAATGTTTGCGCAAGCAGGACGTTTACTCCTGCTTGCGTTTTCACGCTCTTGTGAGAAAAAAAGTGACGTCACTAAAAGGAAGCGACAACAGCATCCTGAGGGTAGTGGCAGATGATTCCGCATGCACCTGTGGTAAGGCACTACGTGCGAACCTATGACCGATATTTCAAGGGCACATCCACCGGGACGATTTCGCAACGACTGCCGCTAAGGTACATGGTAGAATAAGTGTAATTAATAAAATAAAAAAAAACACCTACCTATTCACTAACCCTATTATTAAGTTTTTTTATAATTTTACTAAACCATGGACCTATGTATGTTGTCTGCAATAAAGAAATTTGAATTGAATTGAAAAATGGTGGCCACCATTTTGAAGTCCTTAATTTCTGAGACAGACTTGAGATATTAACATTAAATAATAATAAAATTGCCCGTGGTAGTGGAACGAACATAATAATTCATTTCTTTCAGGCAACAAGATACATTAAAAAATATTTTACTGGCCCATATAAATGTCTACATTATGTAGAATTTACATTATATAATATAGATTCACTTTTTTAACACTATTTTTACGTACGGCGAGTAGAGTCAGCTGGTAGCCGACCTCGAAACTTCCGAAAGACTCCTTGCGGCCAGAAGTCCTCCTCAATAAAGAT
The DNA here is from genome assembly GCA_019059595.1 of Marasmia exigua. Taxonomy (NCBI): domain Eukaryota; kingdom Metazoa; phylum Arthropoda; class Insecta; order Lepidoptera; family Crambidae; genus Marasmia; species Marasmia exigua. The sequence continues at coordinate 6,507,544 of CM032471.1, forward strand.
AGCCAAGGAATGAGTCGGCACTCTCACCACAAATGAGCTGAGGTTCACTTTGTGACGAGACTCCAACCTTTTGACACTCTGCGTCCAGTTGGATTTCTTTCGCACGTAATCTACGACTCCCTTGACATTATATCGATTATATTGTTTTATATAATAATATATAATAATTTAATTTATTTCAGATAAAAATCCATACAATCTTGTTAGTAAAATTCTTATTACTACGTTAGCTGACATACTTAAATTATACAATCCTTAATTTAAATATTTAATTGTCCCCTTCATGTGCATTTTAGTCCAATGCCTACGAATGGGACAATCAAAACGGTCTTGCAACATCGAGGCTAATAAGGACCGCCTTTGGAATCTCGTTCACCTCATGCATCTTAGTCTTCGGTCATATGACCGAGGATCTAAGTGAGAGGTGTAGGAAGGCCAAGGCACCCTCGAGGTCCAGGGAGAGAGACGGAGGAATAAAATATCTGTTCCGTCTGATTCACTTGCCGTTTATTGGTGTACTCCACTACGAAATAGATACCAAAGAGAATATAATCACGACGCTTTAGTAGATACTATACAATAGACTAAGAAGAAAGAAGATACTCATTTAGAACTGACCCAGCTAGGCAGGCGGCTCGAGGTCTTTATTTCGGTAGCACGCTTTGCTAGCGCGATGTAATTATGCATAGTGACATCTACCGACACAAGGGCCTGCTTAATTGCTTTCTATAAAAGGTAATAATCCCAGTATCGCGACCAGTGAATGACGATGCAAAGACAATAGCAAAAAGTTTATTTTGTTTTCGCAACGACGAAATCAAAGTGGTCCGTGGTCAGGAAAAGGTTAGGCAACCTTGATAAAGGATCAATGTAACCACGCTACATCCCGACAAGGCCGTTCATTAAAAGCTTATTCCGTCGAGAGGGATAATCGCGAACAAACAAATTGGACTTTGTTTAGAGCTAAATTCACGTAGCAGAATGTATGTTATATGTCACTTGCGTAAATAACGACACGCTTGCGTCACGGGGTGAGTTTATCGACGCGACCGATGACGTCACACTTAGGTGTCCCATTTGGAGCAGTGAACTGGAATCTCTGTTTTCTATAAGTTTATTTTAGTTCCAGTGTTTCATAAGTGCTAAGATTGGTTTGCTGTTTCTGTTACTTTCCTAAGTGACATACTAGCAAAGGATACTATCTTTTTTATTTATATCAAAAGTCTCTTAAATAGTAAATGACAGGTATATCCTTCAACCGAGTACGGTCACGGCGCGCCGACTAATCTCAACAATCAGCTACGTACGCAGGATATATAGTAGTGCCCAATTGTATGCGCATACACAATTAGTGCACTCTATATTCTCAATACCCTTAATATTCCGATGGGACACCAGCGTGACACGACTGGAGTACCGAGGCACGGGGGTACAAGACTGCAACATTCCAGACTACGGGACTGACACTAATTTCTTACCGAAATCTTAGGTACAAATTTTTGGCCCGATCCTGAGATCGAACCCGGGATCTCTCGCGCAGCCGTCGCTTTAAAGTGCGATTCGTTAACCACTGCGCCACCAAGGCAGTCTATTTTTTTAAAGGCCTCCGTGATAGGTAGCTTAAGCACCTGTGTTACGGAACAGATATCAGAACCAACAGCGGAATTAGAAATATATACATTGAATACTTTTCTTTTGTAAATAGATACTTATAATACACCCAGACCAATACAAACAATATGTTCATGCACACAGTTGGCCCAATGGTTTAGATAAGATAAGAAAAGATAAGAAATCATTTATTCGACACTTAACATGGACATATACAGATGAAATATCTTAAAAACTAAGTGCCGAAAAGATCCCTACTCAGCATTTAGCTATGGCCTGAGCCATAGCGCTGATTTTCAGTAAAGACCGAATCGCATACAAATTTATAGTTAACTTATTTTTTATTGCGCTTAATGCGTACATGCTTAAAATTAACATTATGTGCAAATGCTCAAAAATAAACTACTTAGTCGGTATACAACAATATTTCTTTAAAGTTTAACGTATGTTTCCCATGGGATTGGAACCAACAGACAGACGAATCACCTAATGGTAAGCGATTATCGCCATGTACACCTGCAATTCCACCGGCTTTTTAAAATATTTTCTTGGTGAGACTTTTAGGTTTTAAGGACAGCGTTCTCAGCCAATAGGGAGTATTGGCTAAGAACGCTTGGAAGTACCTACCTACATAACTAATGCAGCAAGATACTATGTACACACTGCGACACGTGGAGTTACGCTTTTTGGACTTTGGACCGTACCTTTGTCTGGAACACAAGTGCTATAGAGGCTCCCCCGATAGTGTATATGTCGTGGCCATATCGTAGATTTTAAAATTTCATGAAATGCCCATATCTGAGCTGACCTGATGGACCGGATGGCGCAATTGGTAGTGACCCTGCCTCTTACGCCAAAGGTCGTGGGTTCGATCCCCACCCTGGACAAACATTCGTGCGATGAACACTTGTGTTTGTTCGGTGTCTGGGTGTAATATATGTATTTAAGTATATATTTGTGTTCCTCTGTTGTCTGATATCTGTAACACAAGTGCTTAAGCTACTTAGTACAGAATCAGGTCAACGTATGAGATGTGTGAGAATTATTATTATTATTATATAATGAAAAGGTCACATTTCATGAAATGTTTCACTGATTATTGGCCATATCATTATGTGGTTTGGCCAGATTAATGATAAGAAGTCGTTTCTCGATATGGCCAAGTACCTAAACGCGCGTCTCCTTCATGAAATGGCAAAGATGATTTGATCATATCGTAAAATAGTTACGTTAATTACCGGGAGAGGCGCTGCAGGCGCTTTATTTACGTCAAGATGGCGACCGGTGAAACTAATATTGTTTCTCGCAATGAAAAAGTTGGTTCTTTATTATTAAATGAAGAGGAATGTGAACAAAAAAGTGTTTCCGCCAACAAGGTGCGCGATTACTATTCGAATCACGTAAAAACTGAACAAAATGTTTAAAAGCCGTGGAGTTTGGATCGTATTTCGACGGTTAGTACTTAACTATAAAATTACGTAAATATTTGCTAATTTTATTAAAATACCCTATGCTAGCATTTCATGAAGTGATCAAATCTACGATATGGCCACGACATATACAACGTGTAATAAAAAAGAGCAATAATACTTAAAGTTGTGAACATATACCGTGTAAAGACTTCACTGCCAAAATATGAACATCATCTGAGCAAAAAAAAAATCAGCTGTTCCATAGTAAATACAATATCCGCGCGTCAATAATGTATGGAACAGCTGATTTTTTGATGATGCTCATATTGTGGCAGTGAAGTCTTGACACGGTATAGTATTATTGCTCATTTTTTATAGTATAAAGATTTGGCTATAGAGGGATAAGGGGGTAATTTGACGTATATCTGACATTACCTCTTAGTAAATCTTTCAAAATAAATATAAAGGTGATTATAATGGATTCGGCGGGTAGGGCTAAAACAAGCCGCATGGGCTGATGCAATTCAAAGGTTTTAAATTAGTGTCTAGTGGTTTAGTGTACAAATGTGGTGTTTATTTGTGCAGTGAAGTGCCGCAAAGTGAACCTAATAATAAGAATCTTTGGATTGTATCGTTTTTAACACTGCTATTGTGTGTCGAGTGCGTTGTCTCGTGACAACTTGCTTGGACCTAATAGTCTTAAAACCCGCGATTTCTTTTAGAGTGACTATGTACTTATTCTCAATACGTAACTTGACATTGGCGAATTATCGTCGAGTAGGGCCATAATAAAAAATAATAATATAAAGGTACTAGACTTATTATTGCAAATCCTATGTGAATAATAGCGCATACACGACATTAAAGATGATGAATGACGGGCCAGATTGCGGCAAAACAAACTTATTGCTTCTCGTTGGCCCTGTCTAATAAAATGCGTTGGTGCGTAAATGACTGATATTATTCTCGAGAACGTATGATCTTAGGGAGCTATCAGACCAGCTAAACAGTGCCAGCGACCGCCCGTGACAACAGCAGGTCTTCATCTTCGTCTTCTCTACGGGCGGTTTCCGCAATCGGACGTCAGGCGTGCCCATTTCGCGTGAGGAGGGTAAAATTTGTAGGTGAACTGTTAATTCAACCAGCCAAGTCCTTGTGCGAGTTTTGAGTCTTCGTACTTTGTTTTGGGTGCAATAAAAGTATATTCATTCATTCAAGTTCGTCCAGGAATCTTGACTGCGCCTTAATTCGTTTGATTTTCTGTCTGTGTATACATGTTTTTGTATTGCAATCGGGTACTTGTCGAATGTATAGTATAAATTATTCTTTTTAGATTGTAATATGTTTTGTATACCAAATAAAATAAATAAATAAATAAATAAATAAATAAAACTAGAATGAAAAGTAGTTTTTAAAATTTTCGCGTTGCATTATAACTATATTTGATCAAGACGGGATTTAACACGATATTTATTATGTGATGCAACATTTTGTACTTACAACCATACATCTCTCGGCTACGTTACAGCAGCCGTGGTCATGAGCGGAGTGTCCGCCCGTGACCACGGCTGCTGTAACGTAGCCGAAACGTCAAGTAAAATATGTGAGTAAACAATGTTGTATCACATAATAAATATCGTGTTAAATCCCGTCTTGATTAATTATAGTTAGAATGAAAAGGCTACTTTTGGGTAAGCTCGCTCCATTGTAGGTTTCTTTTCAACTCTAGAGTTCAGTGTAAGTGTTGCCTAGAGCAAACCCAACATGAAAAAACCGTTGCTGAAGACTTCCTGGAGATTATGCCGAGGGAACTGTCTACGCTCCGGCGTATTGGCACCGGTCGCTATGCGTCAACGGCAGTTTTTTTTAAATTTTTTTTATAAATATTTCACAACATCACAAACATTGATCTGACTCCGAGATAGGCAGCTCAAGCACCTGTGTTACGGATATTAGAATCAGAACAGTGGGATTACAAATATATACATATAATACTTTTATTTTGTAAATACATACTTATAATACATAAACAACACCCAGACCAATACAAACATAGTGTTCATGCACACATATGTTTGTACTGTGCGGGGATCGAACCCGCAACCCTTGCACCAGAGGCAGCGTTCACTACCACTGTTCCAAACGGGTCGTCATAAGCAGTGGCGACCATAAGCCTGTGTCATCAGCTGCAAGTCAGCCACAGTGTCTTACGGTCGGCGATAGCCACCGGGTCCCGTCACAAAGGGCAGACCTAAAAAAGTGTGGCTTGAAATCGTAAAAGACGACATTGCGCGAAGTGGAGGAGTCGAAGCAGGAAAGCGCAGCCCGAGCTACGGAGCAACAACTTGGAACACAACCGGGACATAACGCTAAGATGATGATGATAATGATGATGATGATGATGATGCAGTTGTCACGGGCGGTCGTTGGAATACTGTCGCTCGTCTGTAAGCTCCCTTACGTCAAAGAATGGCATGAAGCGTTTCCTTTATTAGCCTTTCAGCTAGGAAGAGGTATGTGCAAGCCGTTTCGCCAAAATCCACAACAGCAAAAAGGCAGTGAGATAAATCGGTGTTGGGATGTAAATGAATTGATTTACGGTGAAACAGAGCCACGGCGGCTTAAGAAATGAATCCTTTTTCGCGTTCCTTAGTGCAGATATAACGAAAACGTATATATTCGCGATAAAAGACTGCCAGTACCTACCTTTTTTTCTTTTTTTTTACGTCATAGGTGGCAGACGAGCAGACGGATCATCTGATGGTAAGCGATTACCGCTGTCCATGGACACCCGCGACACCAGTGGAGTCTCAAGTGCGCTGCCAACCTTTAAACCCTCTTTCCCCAGGATTGAGCCTCTACCCTCACGCAGCGAAACACAGCACAGTGCTGCTTCACGGCGGTTTTCTGTGAGGCTGTGGTATCACTTCGGTCGAGAAGGCACATTCATGCCGGAGCGTAGCTCTCCCAGGGTCAAAGTACCTATGTACGTCTATTACTAACGAGTTTGAAACTTGTGTTGAGTGAACAAGTGAAAAATCTTTTATTTATGAAATGTTTTGTAGTTACAAAAGATTCCAAAGAATTAATGGTTTTAGGGACTACAAACGTGAATTGATTTTGATTTGTTTTATTAAAACATACTTCACAATTTTGTGTTCTCAGAAGTTGTCATCTTGGGAACCTTGTTAGGAATCGAATATTGGTATTTTATTTTATTTATTCCTTTTTGGGAGACTAACAGCTAAATATTACAGTAAGCTTAAGATACAATAAGAGTACAGCAATGCCAATAACATGTCTCCGCCTATGATTAAACATTGGCTACTGAAATGTATGTTAATATATTTTGAAGCTTACTGTATCACCAACATTCGAAGATATAAGATCTTTTTGCTTTATTTTATTTCTTTTTTTCATCATCATCATCATCATCATCAGCCCATTTAAGTCCCCACTGCTGGGGCACGGGCCTCCCTCAATCACATGAGGGGTAATTGCCATACTCACCACGCTTGGCAGACGGGTTGGCGAGGAGGTTTCTTTTTTTACTTATTAAATATTGCACCAACTAACCCTCCTCTACTATTAAATGTCCTTTACCCGAAGGATGTCTGGAAGAAGTCGCTTTCAGCGATAAGAGCGCCGAAATTGTACACAAAAGTTGTGTATTTCATGCAAAAAGTATATCTATCTATCTAGATAGCATCAATGGATGTAATGAATTGATAAATACCGGTAGTTTAAATTTTAACTTATTTTCCAGCGAAAATGTTACTTAATAAAGATTTTAAAATCCGTTTTAACTCCCACACGATGATTCATAGCAGAAGCAGACTTCAGCAGATAAACGAATGAATTATTGAGAGCGGAAGTCACAGGGGTCGCGAACATACTCCGACCGCGTTCATATATCCCAATTATAACTTGACCTGAAGAATGAAGCTATCATGAGTGGTTAATTCTAACTGCGTATTTCATTTATTCGTTTCTGTTGGGGATGAAATTTCGGAAGCCATCATCATTAGGCTAATATAGGTAAGTATACGTAGTAGGTATGAATATGATTTTTAAACCATTTCACAATAATAATAGATATCCTCTCGTGGCCAATCTCAACGATCAGACACGTACGCAGGATATTTCTCAAGTGTGTGCGCGAACACAAGTGCATTCTCTATGGGAAAAGAGATTACCCTCATATTCCGATAGGACACCAGGGTGACACGACCGGAGAGCGATTGGGCGCAGGACCAACGGCTTAACGTGCTTTCCGAGGCACGTTGTACAAGACCGCCCACTTTCAGACTCCGGGCTGACACTAAGAATTTCTTACAGAAAACTTAGGTACAAATTTTTGGCCCGACCCAGGGATCGAACCCGGTTATAATGCGACCCACCAACCACTCATCACAGAGGCAGTCGTCATTTCACAATATTGTTGTATTATTACGTGTTGCACTGATCTTCACAAGCTTTATCACAGAACTGAAAGGTACCACGAGTGTATGTTTCACTTCATCTCCCGCGTGATCAAACGTACCTTTGATAAACGTATGTAAGTATCCCTATATAGTTTGTGCCTTTGATCACGCGGTAATAAGCCTGTCATAAACAGAGGTCATATTTTTTTATGTCATAGGTGGCAGACGAGCAGACGGATTACCTGATGGTGATCGATTGCCGCCGCCCATGGACACCCGTGACACCATTGGAGTCACAAAAGCGCTGCCAACCTTTAAAGCCCGCATTTCATCGGATTGGGCCTCCGGTATCTTCACTCAAGCAGCGAAACACAGCACAGTGCTGCTTCACGCCGGTTTTCTATAAGGCAGTGGTATCTCTCCGGTCGAACCAGCTCATTGATAGCGAAGCGTATTAGGAAGTAATTTATGTTATTGCATCTAAATTTTGAGAATACAATAATGGATTTGTGAAATTCCATATTATATATCAAATCTTCTAAATGACTGCAAGAAAATACTGAATTTTCATTAAATATTGCTGCTCCAACTTTAAGAAATCCCCCATATAAATCATCCTCAACTCCCCCACACCAGTCCACGCCCAGACAATGTTTAGGATTATTATATAAAGACTAATTTCTTTGTTAAATAGATCGTGACATTTTTTCAGATCTTTAAAACTAATCATGGGATTTGAGGACCTACCTCATCCACTTCATGAACTTTTGCTGAATGAAATCAGCGTAAGAACCAAAACAATTTTACCTAATTCCGACCTCATGTCATAATTAATAATAATAATAATAATTCTCACAACATCACATTCATTGACCTGATTCCGTACTAAGTAGCTTAAGCACTTGTGTTACAGATATCAAACAGAGGAACACAAATATATACTTAAATACATATATTACACCCAGACACTGAACAAACACAAATGTTCACCGAACGAATGTTTGTCCAGTGTGGGGATCGAACCCACGACCTTTGGCGTAAGAGGCAGGGTCACTACCAATTGCGCCATCCGGTCAGTCAAATAATAATTCACAAAGAACATTGTAGAAGCCGAGAAATCCCCAAGAAAATAAGAAACAGATATTCCAGCTTCTGTTAATACTTGTATCTAGAGCAATAAATATTACTCGTATCGTATCTAAAATATATGCTTATTACCTGTGCGGAATATCGTCCACTTTATCCGTAACATACTCGATAAAAACTGGAATAAAACAAACCATGTTTGCATATTTCATAACACAAGAGAGAGAGATAAAAACCCCAACGTAACGAAATGCGAGGGAGAAAAAAACAATCTAGAATAGGGATGTGTTGATTTTAATGTCGATATTTTTATTGACTCTACATTCATCAGATGTCGGTTATGAATAATATTGAAATTGGAGATGTATCTTTTGTAAAAATAGAGCAGTTTTGACGTTTAAAATTGAAAAAAAAAACCAAACAAATTTTTATAACTCCGTTTTAGTTAAAAAAGGTTTAACGAAATTTACCAATAAGACCCTAAGTCTTAATATAATTGTTTTATTAAGTATAAGGTACAGGGAAATGCGACGCTTTGACAGGAAGTGGCTACGAAATTTATGGGAGTGGACTGAAGAGAAGAGATGACATTTTTTATCTTATTTCTATAAATAATACTGTCAAATCATACATCGCAGATTATCTCTTCGTCATATCAATAAGATGACGAAGGTCATAATATCATTGAGGTAATATCGATTATTTTCGTCATAATCGATACCTGAACACCCCGGCTCTAGAATAACGAGCTTATGTTAATATTTGACGTGCATTTCGAGTGCAGCTGCAACGTTGCTTTATGCTGTTTTAGCGTATGCCATTCGGGTCGTGAGTTCGTGACCTCGGGGGTTCGGAATTAAGGGTACAAATGCATTGGGTAGAAACCAGTAGGAATTTGTATATATTGTTTTATAGTGCGACATTCCAGGCGAATTACAGATCAGAACTGTATCACAGATTATAAAATTAAAATCCACACAGCAATAATGTATGGCTGATTTTTTTTTGGTTTATTTTGTTGATGTAGCATCCTAAAGCAGCTTTGTTCATGATGCCTATAATGAAGTCGTCGGTTTTAAAACAATATAATTAAAGTAACGGTGTTATAGCAAGACAATCAACTGGCTACAAGCCAGTCTTATCAATGTGACTGTACCTACAGTGTGTTATGTCAAAGCTACTGACATGTATCCAATCTTTCTGATTCTGATCTGATAGTGTGAGGGAACCAGATGGTACATGGTTATTATATTCAGAATCACATAGAAATTATCTGAAACGTACAAGTACAAAATAATAATACACAGAAGGACAGCTACATAGGGTTGCCAGGTCGCTAGGCCTTATAGCCGGACAGACCAGCCCGTTTAGCCGGACATTTGGCTAAAAGGGCCGGACACCCTACATTCTTAAAGATTTTGTATCTCAGTATTTATAGGTACGACAAGTTTTAATGTAAATCAAACATTTTTGATTATGGTCATAAATCTTGTTGAATTCTTATGAAATCCATACTAATATTATAAATGCGAAAGTAACTCTGTCTGTCTGTCTGTCTGCTACTCTTTCACGCCAAAACTACTCAACGGATTTAAATGAAATTTGGTATACAGATAATCTAGACCCTGAGAAAGGACATAGGCTACTTTTTATTGCGAAAAGGGGGTTGTAAGGGGTTGAAAGGGGGGTAAAAAGTTACTTTTCCACGCGGACGGAGTCGCGGGCGGTCGCTAGTAATTAATAAAAATCTAATGTCAAATCAGTCTTAAGATTATTCTTAAGTTAAGAAGATACTTTATTAAAATCAAAAGGTGATACAATCAAAAACTTCTATTTTAAAAGTTAAACATAAAAAAAAAACTTCTTCTCTATAAACTTGAACATAAAAACAAAAATAAAACTTGTCTTTTAAACTTAAAACTAAAATCAAAAGAAACTCCTTTTTTGAAGAACAAGACCGACGACTGTCTACTCGTGTCTTTGCTTCGCTCCAGTCATGTTCGGTGTTTCGTTTCACTCGTTTGCGATTGTGAAAAGTTTAGGTAAAAAGCCTAACAAAAGCCGGACAGGCCGGACACCGTTTATTTTGGCCGGACTAGCAATCAAAAAGCCTACCTATGTCCGGCTTTATCCGGACGCCTGGCAACGCTAGCTACATATGAACATAGAGAGCTATACATGCTACGCACACATACATGCGCTCTTACAGTAATATCAGTCAGTCTCTCAGCAAGTTTCAGCAGTAAAAACAGAAATGATAGGCTTGTTTTGTCCACCCTCTGTTTGTCCGCTTCGGGTGAACATATCGATATAAGTTTTTAAAACAATTCTAGTTGCCCACTCCCGCTTTGTCCCTCTGAGAAGGAATTGGCAACTGGAATTGTTTTAACGCTTGTATCGATGTCTACTTAGGTTGGACAAGTAGGGGGTGGCCAATGGGAATAAGCCGACATGATACAATATAAGGGAATCCGGGGAATGATGGGGCTTAAAGGTTGGCAGCGCACTTGTGACTCCGCTGGTGTCGCGGGTGTTCATGGGCGGCGGCAATCGCTTACCATCAGGTGATCCGTCTGCTCGCCACCTGTGATATAAAAAAAATAATACAATATACGAGCGATAGTAGCTCAGGGGTTCAGAAGGTGCTTTCCATACGGGGAGTCGTGGTTCGAATTCTAGCATGCGCTTCTGCCATTGGCTCGGCGGTGAGGGAAAAAATCGTGAGGAAACCTGCACGTTTTAGATAGTTTTGAAACGTGTAACCATGATTCAGTTGGCCTGTTTTCCCTGTTAAAGGGTAGCAAAAGTCAGACGGCAGTCGCTTAGTTGTAATTACTAGACTCCACAAATCCTGAACTTATGGTCCAAGCGTACCCCGGGTTCCAGAGCGACAGCTGTGGACACAACTGAGAATTACGCGACACGCTAAGATGAGGGGGTACAATATACTGCTTTAACTATTTAACTATAAAGAACTCTTTGATATCAAGATCAGCTATTGCAGTTTTGTGGTGAAGGTTTCTTCATGGTGTTTTGTTCTCGCCGTTAATCTAAAAATTGAAAATTTAAAAAGCCCCGGACCGCGGCCATCTTTGATTTAAAATTTGTCACAATAAATGTATTCTACTACTCAAGCCCTTTTATATGATACCCATATTGTGGGAGTTGTGTTAAAACATACAATCCATATCTTTGTGACGGCGGCCATCTTGGATCGATTTTTATCCAACATAGCTAAGAATACTCGCCTTTTATTCATCTTTCAAACAAAAATAAATCAAAATCAAAATCGGTTCATTCATTCGGGAGCTACGATGCCATAGACAGACACACACAGACACGTCAAACTTATAACACCCCGTCGTTTTTGCGTCGGGAGTTAATGATCAAAATATGTACACATTTGAAGAGAGATATTCTGAACACCGACTCGAATCTACGTTGCTATCCACTGACTGTTGCTAATCACTACCACCGCTTTAATAAAAGGTTCAATGGTTCTATTTCAATAGGTATTCGACCTTAAGCATTTAAGAAGTTTGTACCCTGACCTACCACAACAGGCTCGAGCTAATTGGGGTTGTTTTAGATCGTTACACTTGACCTGAAGCTTGGTGAATGTCAGTGACCGTCCAGTTCCCAGTTGAATGCCTTACAAATGGCAAACTTGCCAGAAATGCCACAACCTATAGTAAAAGGTCACTCAATAGATGGAAGACGAGCAAACGATTGCTCCCGCCCATGGCAACATCAGTGGAGTGTCAAGTGAGTGACCTATTCGATAACTATATGCATTAAATAAATAGTATAAGTGTTTGCCGAGAGATTGTAACATCGAAATTGTTTAAAATCTATCCGGCTTAGTAGCTAAAAATTAAAATCGATTATAGTCGCTAGTGTGCCCTACCCGTCACCATAAATAGGTATTCGACCTTAAGCATTTTGGAAGTTTGTCCCCGAACCTACCACGATAGGCTCGAGCTAATTGGGGTTGTTTTAGATCGTTACACTTGACCTGAAGCTTGATAAATGTCAGTGACCGTCCAGTTCCCAGTTAAATGCCTTACAAATGGCAAACCTGCCAGTAATGCCACAACCTATAGTAAAAGGTCACTCCTCACTTTTGTATACGTGATAGATGGCAGATGAGCAAACGATTGCTGCCACCCATTGCAACATCAGTGGAGTGTCAAGAGAGTGACCTATTCCCCCGAATTCCTCCGATACCGACACCCTTACTCACTCGGCGAAACAAAGCGCTGGAGCTACTTCATGCTGTTCTTCTGTTAGGCCATGGTATCACTCTGCTCGAAACAGCGGGGTGGACAACGGTCATAAGCCGATATGATACAATATACCAGCAACGTCGTATACGTGACGTCGAATTCGAGCATGCTCTTCTGGATTTTTCAAATCTATGTGCATATTTCTACAATTAGCTCGGCGATGAGAAAACCTGCACGTTTCCGATAGTTTCTGAAACGTGTAACCACGATTCAGTTGGTCTGGATCCCCTGTAAAAAGGGTTGCGAAGGTCAGACGGCAGTCGCTTCATTGTGATTACCAGACTCCCCGAATCCTGAATTATGGTTACAACGTACCCCGCTCCAAAGCGACGAGATGATGATAAGATGAGGGGGTGCACAAAGTAAACAAGCAGGCGTGGGCGGTTCGTCGTTGTTCCGGTAGATGGCGCTATGCATTTTTGAATCTCGCAAGCAAAGCGTGTCACCGGGACAATGACTCCAGGCTGCCTGCCTAGGTTAGTTAGTTCTTAAATAAAACGCAAGCATTCAAGACGGAACTGGTCTCTTATTTCAACCGTCTCCCTGTCTGAGCTCCGAGGGTGCTTTAGATTGGTCGATACAATATACTGCTTTAACTATAACGAACTCTTCGACAACAAGATCAGCTATTGCAGTTTTTTGGTGCAGGTTTCTTCATGGTGTTTTGTCTCATCTCTAATCTATAAAAATATGTAGGTACGCATTTGAAGGGAGAGATTCCAAACTGTCTCGAACCTACGTTAGATAAATAGACACACTTTATTACACAAAGCTACCATCGGTCATAGAAAAGGTTCAATGGTCTAACTATTTATTAAATAACCATGCACAAATGTTGGGTCCGTTGTTGTACGCAAAAAATTTATTCACGCCAAAAGCGGCCACTGTTGGCGGTAATCCAAAATTCGAGGGCAAAAGCAGACCAAACAGTAAACTATAATCATTAAATAAATAGTGTAAGTGTTTGCCGAGAGATTGTTACCCCGAAATTGTTTAAAATAGATCCGGTTTAGTAGCTAAAAATTAAAATTGATTATAGTCGCTAGTGTGCCCTACCCGTCACCATAAATAGGTATTCGACCTTAAGCATTTTGGAAGCTTGTACCCTAACCTACCACGATGGGTTCGCGCTAATTGGGGTTGTTTTAGTTCGTTACACTTGACCTGAAGGTTTGATGAATGTCAGTGATCGGCCGGTTCCCAGTTGAACGCCTTTCAAATGGCAAACCTGCCAGTAATGCCAAAACCTATAGTAAAAGGTCACTCCTCACTTTCATTTACGTGATAAATGGCAGGCGAGTAAACGATTGCTGCTACCCATGGCAACATCAGTGGAGTGTCAAATGAGTGACATTTTCCAATTTCCCCCGTAGAAGCCTACGATACCGCAACCCTCACTCACTCGGCGAAACATAGCGCCGAAGCTGTTTCATGCTGTTTTTCTGTAAGGCCGTGGTATCACTCTGCTAGAGACAGCTTAGTTATACCGATGCGTGGCTATCCCACGGAGCCCCACGTAATGAACTCCACTGTTAGTGGAGTGACAGTGGAGATCATTACGTAAACTTTCCATTATTTCGGAGCGTACATAAACATTTACTACAAAGCGCATTTGAATAATTTTCCATTATTTAAAAACTGTATTATAAGAAAGGAAATAGGGTATTTCGCAGGTCACGGTCCTAAAAAAACAAACCGAGGACAGAATCTGTCCGCAAGTACATAATTTAAAAGAAAGTTGTTTGCTCAGCTGTTAAAGAAAATATCCTTAGTATTTTTTGTTAACATTTCGCAATGTTAGGTATAAAATTTTAATACTTCAAATGACACAATGTCCTGGGAAAAGTAAAACAATAAATTTACTCTGACGTAGAAATTATTGATTTGAGCGATGATAGCTCAGTGGTACAGAATGCGCCAACTATACGGGGGGACCGGGTTTGAATCCAAGCATACACCTCTGGATTTTTCAAATCTTTGTGTGTATTTCTACCATTAGTTTGGCGGTGAGGGAAACATCGTGAGGAAACCTGCACGTTTTGGATAGCTTCTGAAACGTGTAACCATGATTCACTTGTTCTAGTTCCCCTGTTCTTTCACAGGGTTGCGAAGGTCAGACGGCGGTAGCTTCATTCTAATTACCAGACTCCCCAAATCAAGAATCATGGTCTAAGCGTACCACGGGCTCCAGAGCGACAGCTTTGGACCCAACTGAGAATTACACGCTAGGATAATAGGGATTCTGACGCTGAAAGAGCTTCCATAAAAATATTAATAGAAAAACCAAACAGTCCACATTAAAAAGTATAAGCTTTCTTCTAAATTACTGTCATTAAACCGACAGCCAGTAACGAAGAAGTTCTCCGTCGTTACAGTACTCATACGTGAAGATATTTGTTTCATCACGATTTATGTACAAGTATGAATGTAAATAAAAGACTCCATTTTACTTGACTTGGAGAAATGAAACAAGAACACCTGTGAAGGCAGTTCTTTCTCCCATCATCTGTTCCCAATTACGTTACATCATCATTTCAGCCAATAGACGTCCACTGCTGGACATAGGCCTCGCCCAATGTTCTCCACACAGATCGGTCCTGTGCCTCCCGCATCCAATGGATTCCCGCGATCTAACCCGCGACCCCCCCCCCCTATGTTTAATTACGTTACATGAAGTACCTAAAAAGCTAATAAAACGTCATACCTTTAAAACATATTGCCTTGTTTGCGATACAAACTTTACACGGCTCTGAAACGAATTTTATTGTCACCTCTGCTAAACAAAGTTCCCAAGGAAGGACCTTAAACATCCTGGATTAAGCGAGATCAAGCCCCAAGGATAGGATGAGGAACAAGATCAGACCTGGCTCAAGTATGCAAATATACATTCTATTACCGAGGCATAAAGCACAATGGATTATAAATACCTCTGGGATGGTCTTGGCTAATCTTATGTAACACGAAATGAAACCTTATTCTCTGGAGGCAGAGATAAGTTTCGCGAATTGCAATGTGGTGGAACAGATTATGTTAAGAGTTTCGGTGAAATTTTAATAAAGGGTAAAATCTTTTCCAGGGTTACAGCACTTTTGTTGCAAAGAGCTTGGCTGTGAGGTAAGTTTATTAAGATTTCCGTCCCTGTAATAACGATCTTGGGATTAATTAAGTGTTCTCTCCGATGAGTCACAAATCAAATTCAAGTATTAATTTTAATATGTCTTCTTTCAATTAAGGTTCGTGATAACTACGTTTTATTGATTATTATTATTGCTTCAATAATTTATTTACATAATATCAGGCACCAAAAAGGTGCCTGATATTAATTTACTTACTTACCTACTTATTTCGCAAGCTCAGCAATCCTAAAAAAAAAGTTTGACTGACCGGATGGCGCAATTGGTAGTGACCCTGCCTCTTACGCCAAAGGTCGTGGGTTCGATCCCCACCCTGGACAAACATTCGTGCGGTGAACACTTGTGTTTGTTCGGTGTCTGGGTGTAATATATGTATTTAAGTATATATTTGTGTTCCTCTGTTGTCTGATATCTGTAACACAAGTGCTTAAGCTACTTAGTACGGAATCAGTAGTCAACGTATGAGATGTTGTGAGAATTATTATAATTATTAATTATTATTAAATGGGTCTTGGGCTCCTAAGTCAAAGATCGTCCATTACTGGACCAATGGGACGCAGTCCTGTGGACAGAGCAAGATAGTGCTGGAGAGCAAACTCGCTAAGGACCTCAAGGAATTAACGTGCACGATTGAGCAAAATTAATATAGGTATGGCCATGCCAATACCGCCGTGGCGCCCGAAAAGAAGAAAGGGTAGACCTAAAAAGGTGCGGCTTGACGTCGTAAAAGAAGACATGTCTCAATTC
The DNA here is from genome assembly GCA_019059595.1 of Marasmia exigua. Taxonomy (NCBI): domain Eukaryota; kingdom Metazoa; phylum Arthropoda; class Insecta; order Lepidoptera; family Crambidae; genus Marasmia; species Marasmia exigua. Next base: position 6,524,244 of record CM032471.1, read on the forward strand.
ATATGTTTAGGTCTAAGTATAGATTATATTTGATGAATAAATAAATATAAAATAACAAGTAATAAATGTATATGTAAGTCTAGAACAAAGAAAAATTAAATGAATGGATTGGGCGCCTTAATATTTTGTAGTTTGGTATGATATGATATGTATATATAATTTTATTTGGAACTTTGGTTGCATGGCCGTCACCTCTTGCCAGAGTCTCGCTCTCCTCTACCATGGCGACCACTGAAAACCAGCGTCGTGGCGATACCTATCACCACGGCACATGCTGAGTGGAAGCCTATTTGGCACACTATTTTAATTTTAATTTTAGTTGTTTAGTTTTATTTTAAGTTTGAATTGTAATCTCTTTTGTGTCAAATAAATGTTTTTTCTTTCTTTCTTTCTTTACATGCGAGCCAATAAACTGACGATTATGTATGCACAAGACCGTGCGAAGTCGAAGAGTCCAAGTAGGAAAGTGGACCCCGCGCTCCGAAGCGACAGCTTGGGACGCAACCGGGACAAAACGATGATGATGATGATTGGGCAGAATTGTCGCAGGGACGTAACATAATGGTGATATTTATTTACTGGTCATGCAAATAAAGATATTGTATTGTAACAAGAGTAACGGCACAGCAACAAATGCTTACAATTTCTCAGACATCTTTACCCCATAGGTAACTAGAAGACAGTAATCACTTTGAGTAATTTAGAGACATTCAAATCTAAATGGCTGTGAATAAGCTTAAATTGAATAGTCAGACAAATCCCTTTAAGATTTTGATGCTTTGGCTCATAAATTGAAATTGAACGCGATTCGATATGGCTTCAGAGAGACATGATGGATCAAGATCTTGTTAAGTCAAAGGATACCTTCACAATGTTGCGGTTCCAAAGGCTATATATAAACACAGTAAAAATGTTTAGTAGAAATAACGTTAAAATGAGCATAATTCCAGTACCCTTGTAGATGATAACTTTAACTACCTCGATGGCAGAGTGGCGTAAATTTGTACCTGAGTTTTTCTCAATGTCAGCCCGAAGTTACGTGTTGTACCCTAGTGTCTCGGAAAACACGTTCGCCGTTGGATCCACGCCTCATTCTTCTTCACACTATCGCATTTCTCGTTTAGTAAAGAAAGAGATAAACTTAAACTATTAAGCCTAAGTAAATATTTAATTCAGTGAAGAATACACGGTTACATACAAACAGACATAAAAGAAATTCAGTAGGTAAATATAACTTTAACAGAAAATTAATTAACTATAAACACTAAAACACATACTCAGCATGTGTCGGGATGTGACTGGACGCCCCGACGCGCTGGAGCTCTATTTTTGATTCACTCGTATGACTTAGCGGCGTCGCATGCGACAAAAGTCACATTCGCCTTCTAAGTCGCATGAAGCTGTTTTTAGTTATTTTTTAATCATTCGATTTCGATGTTGCCAATATAATACGGTAAATTGACATTCTAACCCTTCCATGCAGAATTTTACAAAAACCGGTAACTTCCACATTGCAAAACCCATAGATTATTGGCTGAATATGAAAATCTTTGCTTTTTTGTTACAAAACATATGAATGTCACATTGTGTCAATTGTCAAAATCAGTCGCATCAAAGTTTTGAAATTTATAATATTTTGTTTATGCTTGTTGCTATTGACAACTATTTTGTCGTTGCTTCTATTGCTCGCTTTAAGTCACCTCGACCAACGAGTGGGTGGGGTCACTTGCTGCAGACGAATGTTTCAAAAATGCGGAATTTCGTATGTCGAAGAAACATCTGTAGAAATCGTGCGCTAGTCACGACGCTAAGTCATACGAGTAAATCAAAAATAGGTCTCCTGGTTTTCCGTAGATTTCAGTGGGCGAGCGCAATTGCATGCTAAAGTGGAATGGCTTTGCAGATTTTAAAAGTTTAGAATGTAATAATAGTGAAGATATACTTTTAACCCACAATAAATTACAAGCATCAATAAATAAAAAAAAAAACTAAACAATACATAGGTATTTATAAAAAATAATATAATATTTCAGGACAGCGAGTGACTAGGGTACAGTGACCGCGTGTTTCCGCGAAGTGTCCCTCAACCTCAGATTATATATGATCTGTGTCCTCACCCCTATCTCAATGTTATGTCAAGCTACTTGCTATGTCAAGACATACCAGTATGACTAAATTTCAGAAAGAGAAAATATAATGATCCGTCTTTTCAACCCCGTAAAGAGGAGAGGAAATGAAACTTCCTTAGTAGGGTAAAGCAATATTTTGTTAAGGCCGAGGATTTTTTTTTCAGAAAATTATATAACGTTAAACTTGAGTTAGAATGATGAGAAGAGAATTTTGAAGTGCTGAATCCATAGGTCGATAAAACGCAAAAACATCGGCGGTTTATTGAGTGACTGTGACTTTGACTGACTTCGTCTGTTGACTAACTACTTATTCTCAATAAGTTACTTAAAATTGGCAAATTATCTTCGGGTAGAGCCATATTAAAAAAAAAAAGTAAAGCGATTGCCGCCGCTGGACACCGGGGTGTCCCACCCCACCTTTCCTCTGGATTGGGCCTCCGGTACCATTACTCACGCAGCAAAACACAGCACAGTGCTGTTTACGCTGGTTTTGAGTAAACATTAGTGACATGCATTTTCCCTCGCGATGTTTTTGCTCACCAAAGAGCTAATGGTAAAAATGTGCACAAAATTTTAAAAATCCAGAGATGCATGCTGGGATTCGATAAGAAGGCGCCTTCTGATCCACTTAGCTACCTCTATCTGCAATAAATACTACTGTCTGCTAATAATGATTATAATACGCCGTGTGGTCCCCGGCAGAGTAGAATAGACCACCCTCACTCTTACCGAGGTGTCGTAAAAGGCGACTAAGGTAAAGCTGCTGGCATGATCATCAGCACCCAGAGAAGGAAAACTCTGCATTTATATCAACAACCCGTCTGCCAAGCTTGGTGAGTATGGCAATTACCCCTCATGTGATTGAGGGAGGCCCGTGCCCCAGCAGTGGGGACTTAAATGGGCTGATGATGATGATGAATGATTATAATAATTAGTTGACGTGTATATCACAATGATCTATTTTATTTCTCTCCTAAGAAAGCTACTCAGTCTAGACTCTAACCTAATTCATTCGGCCCTGTTTCCAGGACAAGCTTCAAGTTTTTATTTATAAGAATTAAATGAAGCCATTTCGTTGAACAAACGTTTTCAATTATTCAGACTAATAGCAGAGCTAATAGGCTAAGAATGATAAGTGAGTTAATTAGAAGGCCGTTTCTCGCTAATGTGGAATGAAATCGCCTACTAAACCCGGATTAGAATTTCGCTGTGAATTATTAGGTCGAAACTGTGGGTCGAAACAATTGTCTGGAAAACGTATTTTTATTTTAATGGTCCATTAATAACGTCTTGTTTATTGTTCGGCAGTAGTTAAATTTTGATTTGCGATAAAATATAGTTTACATGAACTTACAGACTGCGGGCAACAATTTCTCGTAAAATCGTTTTTTCTTTTTGCATCAGTTAGCCTAACATGCGCACCGCGACATATTTGGTCTACCCCGTTATCTCGTGTTTTAATCGTTCATGTCTGTATGTCTTCCGACGCTAACATGGCTGCACTTAGAACTCGACTCTTTACGATCGTGATGCGCATGTTAGAGAAAACGACATATTAGTCGATATCGACAAATTTCTCGTATCTCTTCCGTGACATATCTCGCGATGGCATGTTAGCCCGACTGGTTTAGTGTAGACGCGACAACTACCCCAATCTGTCTTTTTTCAACTACACAACTTTTTGCAAAAACTTGCAGACGACGTACTATTATTGGAACTTCCATGTTTATAGACCTACTATTTTGACGATTACACTTAAATTTCCTTATAATTGCACTTAAAAATTGATGAGTGGCTTCTTGACAAATGCTTCTATAGTGTGAGGGAATATCAAACTGACATTAAATTCTAATATTAAAATAATTATGTATATAAATTGAAATTTATTGTAATATAAAATTATTATTCTACTGATATGTACTGATACTCTGACCAAATGTGTTGAATTATGAATAATAATATGTATGTACCCTTGATTTTTAAATTATAACGAATATTAATTTTATTTAAACCTATAGATATAATATGAGATATTTACACACTGGTACCTAATTCCAGTAGAACGCAATTGAAACTCTGTATTCTGTAAACCAACCTGTAACATTCGTTCCGTACATAAAGAATTTTGTATTGTATTTGTATTAAAACGAAATAATTGAACCCAAGCCACCTTATTATAAATCGCCTCGGTGGCACAGTGGTTAGTGGGTCGCACTTTAAAGCGTCGGCTGCGCTTGGGGTCCCAGGTTCGAACCCTAGGTCGGGCCAAAATTTGTACCTGAGTGTTTCTGTTAAGAAATGTTCAGTGGCAGCCCGGAGTCTGGAAGTTGGAGGTCTTGTACCCCCGTGCCTCGGAAAGCACGTTAAGCCGTTGGTCCTGCGCCTGATCCCGCTACGGCCGCACTTGTGTCTGCGCAAACACTTGTGCACTATTCTATAATAAGTCATACGTAGATGGACAATCTTTAAGATTGGGCGCCATGATCGAAATATCGGTTTGGAGGACATTATTATAAATCGCGATATAAAGTTATTACTCTACCGAGTTTTGTTTCGGGACTATCCTTAGTCCGCGATTTGTAATAAGGGGGATAGAATTAGAGCGGCACCCTAAGTCTATGATCGAACCATAACATTCACAGCTGTTTTCATTACAGACGCCATATTTGTTCTGATGATTACTAGCGCTGCAAAAGCGGAAAGAATCACTTGGCTGCGTTTTGAACAACCATTGGCCTAGTTATCCTAGTGTCTGCCGGCGTTTAACGAACGCCCTAGGTGTCCAATTTGATGGCTAATTTAATCAGATGTCTGCGAGATATGTACCCAGGTAGTTTTGTAAGTAATTTGTGGCAGGGCAGCAGACTAGAACAGGCATCACTTAATAGTAATATAGGTGTTACCTTATGTGCATATCTTCTTCTTAAAAAGCTTCTCCAACTAACGAAGGTTGGCCGTCAATCTAGCATATCCTTCTTGGTCTCTAGCGAGGCGAAACAGCTCGGCGGCGGCGAAACCCTCGTCCACTCCCGGATGTTACGAAGTCATGATTTTTTCCTTCAACCCACACGCTTCTTACCAAATACTTTTCCCATCATAATAAGTTGCAAAAACTCGTATCTATCGTGTCTTAATACATGTCCTAAGTAGGCCCCTGTTGATGGTCGATAAGAGTGTGCGTTTCTATGTGCATATAATATTTCAAATGAACGACTCCGCAGGCAAAGCTAGTTTAAAATATAATTTACGTCACAAAAGTTGCACAGCACTTCCACTCAATCCGATGAGAACCTTAGTACAGTCACGTGCACTTTTATACATAAAGATACATTTAAATGTCAACCTTATAGTATTGCAATAAGAGCTGAAGTGCAGACATTTCATTGCAGGCGACTGTATAGCTTACAGCTCTTTGCCTAGTAAACCATTAAAATATTACGGCTACTGGCTCCGTACCCAGGTCCGACATTTTCAACAATAATTTTACCGTTCCGTTGATAATAATTCGCTATTTTCAAAAGCAAAGCAGATAATATAACGTCAGATTTGTATAGAATGACAGCGCTAGGTCAGATTTGTATAGATTTAGTATCGGAATAGACTGAACTGAATATAACAGAATAGGACTGTAGACTGCCGAAATCCTTGCTATCCATAACTCAGAAATTGCACACGGCAAGCGCAATCAAGGTGGACAGTATCTTCGTTACAAGGACGTGCTCAAACGGCATTCGAATGCATGCAATCTGCCTACAAATACGTGGGAGGAGCTTGCATCTCAGAGACCTGAATGGCGTATATGCGTAAGAAATGGTGTCCAAGACTCTGAAATCGCTTCGTCTTCTAGAATTAGACGCAAAACGGTAGGGGCGGAAAACGCGCCCCAAGCCCTTTTACACCTACACCTACAACCACGCCGGTCAAATCTACTGCCAACCATGCGACGGCTTATTCCCGCTGTCCCCTCTCTGCTTGTCCACCCCGGTTGGACAGCGAAACAATAAAAAAAAATTCCCGCTGTCCACCCCCTCCTTCAACCAAGAAGGGGTGGACAGCGGGATTTTTTTTTAACTTGTTTCACTGTCCACCCGGGGTGGACAAGCAGAGGGTGGACGGCGGGAATAAACCCCATGCGACTAGGTTTTTAAGACAAAGTGCGGTCTCGCAATTCACATAATAATAAATAAAATAAAATAAAGTTTATTGCTCAATAAGGGTTTACAATGTAGTGAAGAAGCAGATCCTTTAAGTAATGTAATACTTGTGGCGGACTGCCTCGCTCTTGCCTTAGTGCTAGGTACATTATTGAGTGCAATTAATAACTTAGTTAATCTTTACTTTAATAATTTCAATTAATAACTTAGTTAAACTTAATTAAATTCTTAGTTAAATAAATACATAAGAACACATGCTCGTATTTAGTAAGGGTCGCCATCGCTGAATACGGCTAGGTAGACTATAAGCTGCTCAGCTATTTAGCTCTCTATGCAGGTGGGAGGCAGATTACCAATAGTAGGACCAGGAGGAGCAAGCCTTCCTCGTAGTCCTACTATTTTTAGTAGGACAAAATAGTAGGACCACGAGGAATAGGTCTTCCTCGTGGTCCTACTGGTAGGACAAAATAGTAGGACCACTAGGAAACAGCTACAATAGCTTCAGAATAAGATTGGTCGAATCGGCCCTTAAGGTGACGGGTAGGGCACACTAGCGACGCCAATTGATTTTAATTTTAAGCTACTAAATCGGGTCTGTTTAAAACAATTTCGGGGATACAACCTCTCGGCAAACACTTATAATAAATATTATGTAACCTTGCACGAAAACGGACCCAACATTTGTGCATGGTTATTTATAAATAGTGATAAGCTCGTGATTCAACAGAAATCGTTTCACTGGCGCGAACCAAAGCAATTGGTTTGTTTCCTGAAATACCTAACGAGATTACTTTACCTACCTATTAGTACCTACTATATACTATTAAAGTCGCTCAAAGAGCTATGGAAAGGGCTATGCTCGGAGTATCTCTGAAGGACCGCATCAGAAATGATGTAATCCGACAGAGAACCAGAGTCACCGACATAGCCCACCGAATTAGCAAACTGAAGTGGCAGTGGGCTGGTCATATTAGCCGCAGAACTGACAGCCGTTGGAGCCGTAAAGTCCTTGAGTGGAGACCGCGACTCGGTAAGCGTAGTGTGGGACGCCCTGCGACAAGATGGGATGATGACATTCGAAGGGTGGCTGGTGTGGGCTGGATGAGAGTGGCCGAAAATCGGTAGCAGTGGCGTGCATTAGGGGAGACCTATGTCCAGCAGTAGACGAGTGTGGGTTGCTGATGATGATGATGATGAGGATATACTATTAGTAACTTTATTTAACTTTTAAGCTGACGGGTAGGGCACATTAGCGACGCCAATCTATTTTAATTTTTAGCTACTAAACCGGATCTATTTTAAACAATTTCGGGGTTACAATCTCTTGGCAAACACTTATACTATTTTTTGAATAACCATGTACAAATGTTGGGTGCGTATTTGTACGCGAAAAATTGATTCACGCCAAAAGCGGCCACTTTTGGTGGTAATCCAAAATTCGAGTGCAAAAGCAGACCAAACAAGTAACTATAAGTATTAAATAAATAGTATAGGTGTATGCCGAGAGATTGTAACCCCGATTAGATCCGGTTTAGTAGCTAAAAATTAAAATCGATTGGCGTCACTAGTGTGCCCTACCCGTCATCTTAAACAGTTTCAAAGACGACCGTACTCAGACTAGGGATGATCGATATTCACTGATGTTGAAAAAACATCGATGTTTAACTACAAAACATGGATGGGTTGACTTCGATATCATCGAAACATCGATGTTATCTGAATAAAATATCGAAACGTCCATTATTATCCGGCGCGGTCTAGCGTGCAGTAGGTGTACTAGCTCCAACTAAATATTTCATAGTTATTAGCAGATGACTATTATGTTTCAACTATTTTCCACTAGATGACATTGATCAAAATAATCGGAGTAAGCCCACAGCCGTATGCATAAGTTTGTTTAAATTGAGAGATTGAAGAAAAAACTGTTACTGTCACACACTTGATGTGTGAGGTAAATTAGATTAACTATTTATTTAGTAAATAATGAAACTTCATTGTCGCAGTAAAAGTGCATTTATGTAATAATTAAAACACAGTGCTATTTTTATCCCAAAACATCGATGTTTTAGAAATATCGATGTCTTTCGATCGATATTTATCGTAAATCGATACTTTTGTTTCGATGTTAAGATCGTTGTCAATATCGATGTTTTTCTAATATCGATCTGAGTCTCAGACCTGTTATTTAACTTAATATAATTTTATTTATAAAACAACAATATTAAATTTTGCCTTAACCTTGTTTTAAATAAAACCTTTTTTCTTTTTTTTTAATAAAATAAAGAGCATGAAACGTTCCATCTAGTTAAATGTTGACATATTGTTGAACACAGGAGCCCCTTGTAAATGAACTCAAATAGAGTGAAAGGACTAATTGCGTAATTAGCGGTACTGTTCGCTCTGGGCGCTAACGACTTCCTTCCATAGTTTTAGTTGAAGTATCCGTGTACCTACTTAAATGTTTGGTCGAAGTCATTTTTGACCGTGGGAGAGCCACGCTTCGGCATTACTGAGCCTGCTCGGCCGGAGTGATACCACGACCTCACAGAAAACCGGCGTGAAGCAGCATTGAGCTGTGTTTCGCTGCACGTAGAGGGTACCGGTGGCCCAATCCGGGGGTGGTGGAGGATTAAAGGTTGGCAGCGCACTTGTGACTCCACTGGGGTCGCAGGTACCTGTGGGCGGCGGCAATTGCTTATCATCAGGTGATCCGTCTAAGGTCACAGACATAGCCCAAAGGATTGCATGCCTCAAGTGGCAATGGGCAGGGTACATAGCGAGGAGAACAGACGGCCGTTGGGGCGTAAAGGTCCTCGAGTGCCGTGGCACTGTCGCAGCCGTGGCAGCACCACCTTGCGGGGGGCAGCAAAACGGCTAACACCGGTTTAGCTAACAAAGGTTTATTTAAAGTTTGTGAATAAAGCCTATATCTTTATGAATTGTATATGTTATTCTGATATGTAAGCTATATTATTGAATGGTTTCATTGAAAGTCATTCAATACATAGTTATTATGTGAAAAAGCACCTGTGTTACGAATATCAGAACCAATACTTTTCTTTTGTAAATACATACTTATAATACATATAAAACACCCCGACCAATACAAACAAACATGTTCATGCACACAGTTTGTACTGTGCGGGGATCGAACCCGCAACCCTTGAACAGAGTCAGTGTTCGTACGCGCCGCACGTAGAAATTTGAAAAAAAAAGTGTATTTTATTTTCAGTTTCAAGTATGTAGACCCCCTAATTTTTTTTATTTCAAATTTTTGTGTAAAAATCATAATGCGGTTAACAAAATACATCTATTTACCAAGTTTCAATAGTATAGTTCTTATAGTTTCGGAGAAAAGTGGCTGTGACATACGGACGGACGGACAGATGGACAGACGGACAGACATGACAAAACTATAAGGGTTCCGTTTTTTGCCATTTGGCTACGGAACCCTAAAAAGAAAAGAAAAAAGGCACTTGTCTAGTAGAGGATTAAGACAAACCGATGGTGATTTCATAAATTGTAGGTATCATCATCGTGCATCGAATATTCCTAAACCTACTGTCATTTTCCCACCAATTCACTTTACCATGAAACAAGCATCGAGCACGTTAACCTTAGAATCATTAGACATGTGTTACATTTAAGGAGGACTATGAAACTCAAACAAAGCGCTTTTCCGCGACATTTAGATTCTATACAAGGGCCTGATGTGTTATTATATTTAATTGTTCACCGAATGTTCCCGAACCAGAGTTACCAACACGCAGATACATTTACCGCTGAGCCAAATCGACAAAACTGTACAATCGACTACATTAGGTTACCTACAAAATCCTTAAAAATCATAATAAATATAGCCTTTACTCGTAATATTAAATGTGATGAATGGGCCGGCTTGACCGGAGTGATACCACTGCCTCACAGAAGACCGGCGTGAAGCAGCGCCTCCGCTGTGTTTCGCCGTGTGAGTGAGGTTACCGGAGGCCCAATGGGGGGGAAGGGGAAAAGGTTGGCAGCGCACTTGTGACTCCACTGGTGTTGCTGGTATCAAATGACACATTGTGGGTTCAAATGAAACTGGTGTCAAATGAGGCTCTGGTGTCAAATGATAATCTGGTGTTAAATGAGACTTTGGACTTTCAAATGACAATCTGTAGGATACTCTGCAATCAAATGAAAAGAAGAAGAAAAGAAGGGAGGAAGAAGAAAAGGAGAAGAGGAAAAGGTTGGAAGCGCAGTTGTGACTCCACCACTGGTGTTGCGGGTGTCCATGGGCGGCGGAATTGCTTACCATCAAGTGATCCGTCTGCTCGTCTGCCACCTCTTATATAAAAAAATAATTAGACCTTTCTAAATTGGACAATATAAACAGGTACTCCGTCACACACGTAATCCTGGAGTGCGATGCTGTAGCTACTCAACGTGAACAAATCCTCAGTGAGGTCGCTCCGCGAAGCCTGTGAAGCTCTCAGGAAAACTTCTGCGCTTCTGAGCGGAGCTGGGCTGGCTTTTATAGTCAGCCGACCCATGACGTACAATAGGACCGAAAGAGAGTTTAAGTGCAGGAAAATCCACCTTTCATTTCATTTCAACGGTAATACCCGTTATGTGGTCTGTTCTCTGGTCATTTATACCTACCTATCTTTAAGAATTTTTTTTATTCAATTTTATTATAAACTATCTATATATTATCAAGTATGTATGTTTTGTTTATTATTATTTATGTTATGTAATATGATTAATATATAAGTATGTATATTTCTGTCATTTTCAATGCTCAATTTGTTAAACTGCTTTGCACTGCCTTCTCCTATTACGAATACGTTATTTCTTTCCTCTACCCAAAGGTTGTCTGGAAGAAATCACTAGAAGCGATAAGACCGCCTTATTGTACTATCTGTTGTTGTTGTTGTATCATACTTGTATTTTGTTTTTTGCAATAAAGGATATCTATCTATCTATCACCTAACCACTAATCAGACAGATAAAAGAAATACACGTAATTACACTCATCGTATTGTACGATGAGTGCAATAACGTATAAAGTAATACATTTAACTATAACTATCAACTAATACATTACAGTTAAATGAAATTTAAAAAAACCCCGACACAACTAAAGCTATTTTATTTGATACCTATATTGAGGCAGTTGGAACAACAAATAGGTTATTCGTCATTTTCTCACGACGGCCGTCTTGGATTTGAAATTTTTCACGATTAATATATTCTGCTACTCAAGCCCTTTTATATGATACCCATATTGTGGGAGTTGTGTTAAAACATAAAATCCAAATCTTTGTGACGGCGGCCATCTTGGATTGATTTTTATCCAACATAGCTAAGAACACTTCCCTCCTTATTCATCTTTCAAACAAAAAAAAACAAAATCAAAATCGGTTCATTTGTTCGGGAGCTACGATGCCATAGACAGACACACAGACACACATACACAGACACGTCAAACTTATAACTCCCCGTCGTTTTTGCGTCGGGGGTTAAAAACTAGTATTCTTACAGAATTTTTCAGAAAACCACGGTTATATTGATACAATTTGTAATTTAATGAATAGTTATACCTACAAACAACATGTGATGACAAATGTACAAAGAGAAACATAATATTTATTCATAAATATCTGTAAAACCTGAGATGACTTTGATCTAGGTTCCATATTTAAAAAAAAAGCTACTGTTTTATGGTTATTACAAAATGTGGTTGCATATTCGAAGCTCCTACACAATGTATTTTTTACCTAATGGCAGGAAACCTCAAACGTTGGCAACCCTGTCCGTGCGAGGGTAATTCTCATACGCAGCAGTAATGTGCTCAGAGCCTAATAATGTACCGGGAAACGGGGAGCTTTAACCCAACCCTTTACTACCCACTTCGAGTTTGTATAATGCGTATCTACGAATGAGATTAGAAAATCATGTCACGTTTATGATGTTAATACATTGTCGAATCGTTCAAATAGATAGTGAAGGAGTACCTAATAGTAAAACAAATACCTTGATGAAGCCTGCGTCACCTCCTTGCATCAAGACAATGGCCATTCCCCCTAGGGGAATAGCCATTTCGTGGATGCAACTAGGCGACCTGATGCATATCGGATAGAAAATACGCTGTACAACGCCCTCTTCTCAATGTCACTGAAGTGCCTTCTGATCTTGGTCGGTCTTTATGTATTCGATAATTTTGTATCTGTTTTGTTATCTTCTGTATTGCATGTCAATATTTATATTTCTTCTAATGCAAAGGCGTCACCCAAGGTCCAGCCTGAAAACCAGCAGCTGTTGCTTGTGGCAGTTGCAGCATATGCTGAGGCCGAGCCTTGTTGGCCGCCACTCTTATGCTCTGCACCATAAGCAGCTCTTATGTTTTTTTTACTTATTATTTGTTTTATGTATTGTGTTGTGGTCAATAAATAGTTTTTCTTTCTTTCTTCTTTCTATATTATCCGACTAACAGGAGACAGAAGGGTTATATCTGCATACCAGCTGGGATGCTTCTTAATACCCTATGGAATGCCAGTGTGGATCATGATATATTCAATTCAATTCAATTCAAATAATTCTTTATTTGCATAGGCTTGTACACAGCACTTACAAATCGTCATACATTTGAATGACTTAAAACTATTTATAAGTACTTATGTATAATTTACATGTTAATACATATATATGTTGATACATAAAATATACTAAAGAAATAAATAAACATAATGCGATTCTACCAACCAATATAAGGAAAGTCTTTATATAAGTCTAGACTTTCCTTTTCCTTATATCATGATCCACACTGGCACTCCATAGGGTATTAAGAGGCATCCAAGTAAAACTAGTTTTACTCTGTGTAAGGACTATCAAAGATAATTAATTAGTCTCTTCTTTTGCTCTGCATCATGTAAAATGAAGCCAAAAATCGGTAAATAAGCTATTGCGTAGTCTCATTAGACGACATTGCTACGTCGAAAGCGAATGCATAGGTAAACTTCAGTTTAAATTCTTTAACTTTGATTATTATACTCTATACATATAAAGGAGAACCTGAGTGACTAAGTGATTAAGTGACTAGGAATGCACGCACAGCCGAAACGATTTACTCTAGAAACTTGAAATTTGGAAAGTGAGCACTAAGATTTTTGAAAATTCAACCCTTAAGGGGGTAAACAGGGTTAGGTTAAAAGAAAACTTGTATAGAGATTAATAATTTGAAATAAAAAGTAACCCAATTGTTTGTTTTTGGGAAATCACCCTTAAAGGTTGTAAAATAAGGGGTGAAATGCAGTATAGGGTTTTTGCCATTTTAAAGTAAAAATCTTCAAATTCGCTATTCGTTTCCTTTATATTAATCTAAGAACAAGTTGTTTTAACATTTTTGGAAATGAAACCCTTAAGGGGGTGAAAAGGGTATGAACAGTCCAGTATATAATCAAAGTCCTTTAAAATTATAAACCGCAAATAAGTCGGTACCTGCTTTAAAACCTTCCAATTGCACCAGCCGACACGTTGCATTCGTTAACAGAATCATGATGATAAATCAATTTATATTATGAGGAGGGTAAGGAAGCTTCTCCCTCGGAAATACGGTAATTGAAGTCGCCTTACATTTTCATCAGTCGGAAAATATTTTCGACGCTAAAATATAAATATAAGAGGCGCTCCTGCAACTCATGGCGCGCCATGTCATGATGACAAGGCCTGGTCGTCATCTTTTCCAATCGAAACTTTGTCATATTAAAATGTCAATTTCAGCCATTATTTTCGGAGTCAGGAAATAAAATCATCGTCTCCGCATCGGCTAGTGGATATTTGTATGGGATATAGAGTATTATTTATATAGAGTACCCGGGTGTTTTCCCATACACGCGCACTATAAAAATATATGTCCAGATAATTTGGCTCATGGTAGAGATTGCCCGCTGTAACTAAAAATAATATTAGCCTAATATAATTATTGTTTTACTAAAACTCCTGTATCTTATCGAGTTAGTTACATTAAAAAAATATGTATTTTACAACATCACATACATTGATCTAACTCCGAGATAGGTAGCTCAAGCAACTGTGTTACGGATATCAGAATCAACAGTGGGATTATAAATATATACATACAATACTTTTGCTTTTGTAAATACATACTTATAATACATAGGAAACACCAAGACCAATACAAACAAACATGTTCATGCACACAAATGTTTGTAGGTACTGTGCGGGGATCGAACCCGCAAACCATGGACCAAAGGTAGCGTTCAATACCACTGTTCCAAACGGGTCGTCTATTAAACCAATTATATTATAAGACTTTGGTGGGAGTGAAAAAACGCATAGGGAAAAGATCGTTTAGCAAGTATGGCTGGCGTCTCTTAAGATTATATTCATATGTCGCGACTGGGGGAAGGACTATAGCCTGTTGGCGGAATTAATTTTAATAATATTAAGCACTGTGATATTCTGGTTGAATGTATTGTTAGCTTTGTTTTTAAAGTATTTTTTTTGCGGAGTAAGTGATACAAAATGTATGGTCAATCTGGGATCGAGTCGGGTATCACATCATATATTCGGTTAAACCCTGACCCTACATTAGCGAGTCTAGGACATGACCGTGGGAGAGCCACACTTCGGCATGAATGGGCCGGCTGAACTGGAGTAAAAACCGGCGTGAAGCAGTATTGTGCTGTGGTTCGCTGCGTGAGTGAGAGTACTGGAGGCCCAATAGGGGAAAGGGGGGTTTATAGGTCGGCAGCGCACTTGTGATTCCATTGGTGACACGCGTGTCCATGGGCGGCAGCAACCGCTTACCATCAGGTGATCCGTCTGCTCGTCTGCCACCTATCACATTAAAAAAATATATAATAATATGTTTCATAAAAGTTCGGACAGCAACCTTTTGTAAAGATAGCTATTTCACTGTTTTTTTAGTCCTACGCCATATTCGTTTATGCCATTTATAATTTCCCATGGCGAGAAAAGCACTGCAAAATGGAGGTGAATTTTTGAGAAACATGGGTATAAATACGAGGAAACTGCTTTCGTAAGGTTAGGCTTGCCCGGGCTCCCGAGCGACGGCTTTGGATGTATCAGGGTGTCTTTTACGTCCAATCCTTCATCATCTATGTATCATCATGAAGTGACTACACAGTCACTTCATGATGTTGACTTGTGTTTCACTTGTGTTTGCTCAGTATCATCATCACACGATGATGTTACTGAACAAACACAAGTGTTTATCTAATGAATGTTTATCCTGAGTGAGAATTACCTTCGATGCATAGAGCATGAGGTAGCGTCATTCACTCTCTAGTTTAGTGATAGGTGGCAGACGTGCAGACGGATCACCTGATGGTAAGCAATTGCCTGGAGGGGTGCCAGTCACTGCAACACCAGTCCTTTCCTCTATTTTCGGATTTCCACAACCAAATTTTTTACTCGTAGGAATTCAATCCAACATCGCACTGCAGAACATTTTTTCAGTACATTTCGGTACGCACGCGAAATGTTGACATTTCAAGTCAGGAATGGACAACATTTCACAATTTGACGTTCAAACTCCACGGTCGGTCCTCAGTTTGCTAAATCCCAGTTAAAATATTATTCGAACCAGCTAAAGTATACTAATATGAGTATGTAGGTACTAGGGGTACGAAAACCAGGGCGGAACATTTATAAATTTAAAATTTAAAAAGCACACGACGGCGGCCATCCTGGATTTGAATTTTGTCACAATAAATATATTCTGCTACTCAAGCCCTTTTATATGATACCCATATTGTGGGAGTTGTGTTCAAACAAACAATCTTTGGGAAGGCGGCCATCTTGGATCGATTTTTATCCAACATAGCTAAGAACACTCCCCCTTATTCATCTTTCAAACAAAATCAAAATCGGATCATTTGTTCGGGAGCTACGATGCCATAGACAGACACACACACACACACACACACACACACGCACACACACACACACACACACACACACACACACACACACACACACACACACACACACACACACACACACACACACACACACACACACACACCCACACACAAACTTATAACACCCCGTCGTTTTTGCGTTAAGGGGTTAAAAATAAATAATTTGATAGTCGCTATAATTATGTCCACATCTAACTCTCTCAAGATATGAAAACGTACGACCCTAGACAAGAAGGAGCAACGATATGTTTATGCACGGTTGGTGAGTGTGCGGTTTTAACAGAAGAACAGATAACAGAGTTGAGTGCCGTTCAATAGGATAAGCCTTATGTAATGAAGTGGACGAATTTAGACCGATGAAGTTGAAAATGGTGATTTACGATTACATGAAATTGGAGTGGTGAAAGGTAGACATAAAGAAATATACAATCCAATATTACATACATAGCCCAAAGGATTGCATGCCTCTAGTGGCAATGGGCAGGGCACATAGCGAGGAGAACAGACGGCCGTTGGGGCGGAAAGATCCTCGAGTGGAGGCCACGTACAGGAAGTCGCAGCCGTGGCAGGCCCCCACAAGGTGGACCGACGATCTGGTGAAGATCGCAGGAATCCATTGGATGCGGGCGGCACAGGACCGATCTGTGTAGAGAACATTGGGGAAGGCCTATGTCCAGTAGTGGACGTCTATTGGCTGAAATGATGATGATGATAATGAATCCAATATTGCGAATATCCTTGAATAGAAACTATGGCAAGTGAAATATGTTAAACAGCCTTCACGACTTCAAAGTCTGCATTTCCATTTCAAATTCCACAACTCGTTATTGCCTTCGCTACAAGTTTTTTGTGGGAAACTAGTTAAATTGCCTGGTTCCACGTCCTGGCCGTGACCTGAGCTCAAGGCAGCTTCGAGGACACTATTTTCACCTCGCGTGCAACTGCGAACTGTCTGCATTTCATACAAAGGTACAGGACTATATGGGAAGATTTCAAACGTTGGTCAAGAAAAGTAAGGCTTAGATCTTAGTCGAAGGAGTCGATGTGCGTAAGAACAAGTACCTACCTTAAGGTGACGGGTAGGGAACACTAGCGACGCCAATCGATTTTAATTTTTAGCTACTAAACCGGATCTATTTTAAACAATTTAGGGATAACAAAGTCTCGGCAAACACTTATACTATTTATTAAATAAATCAATCAATATTTATTTGCAAGAATACAATACAATAAAGTGTTACAAATATCCAAATTTGCCAAAAACAAAAAAACGGCCACTTTTGCTACACTATTTATACTATTTATTAAATAAATCAATCAAATATTTATTTGCAAGAATACAATACAATAAAGTGTTACAAATATCCAAATTTGCCAAGAACAACGCGCGTACGCGTTGGACCCAACGTACGTGTTTGCCGAGAGATTGTACCCCCGAAATTGTTTGAAATAGATTCGGTTTGGTAGCTAAAAATGAATATCGATTTGCGTCGCTAGTGTGCCCTACCCGTCACCTTAATCGTTATATTTATTTCGTTTGTATTAAACCTGTTAGTATTTGTGGTCCAATGGACTATGAAACTGTTAAGTAAATATAACTCTGATTGTTGGCTAGGATTGTGTGGGAACTAGTTCAGATAATTTATTTTGTTGGACAGAAATGATTTCCCTAGTGGCGCACTTGCGATTGTTACTCAGGAATGTCCCAAGTTTGATTACCGGACAAACTACGAATATAAATAAACTAATCTTACTTTTAACCGCTTCCAAGAGTTGACAATCTGCTCAGCTCACCTGCAACAAATAAAAAGACAAAATAAAAATTAGAAATTAAATGTGCCGTGTGCCGGCAGAATAGAATAGGCCACCCTCAATCTTACCGAGGTGTCGTAAAAGGCGACTAAGGTAAAGCTGCTGGCATGATCATCAGCACCCAGAGAAGGAAAACTCTGCATTTATATCAAACCCCTCGCCAACCCGTCTGCCAAGCGTGGTGAGTATGGCAATTACCCCTCATGTGATTGAGGGAGGCCCGTGCCCTAGCAGTTGGGACTTAAATGGGCTGATGATGATGATGAATAATTACAAATTCTTACTATGCTTCAGTAGGAAACTGCGGCCAACCTTCAAGATTTAAAGAGGCACTCAAAGAAGAGAAAAAAGTTGTAGGGATTTGGAATGATTCCCACGAATAGGGAAGATCCTCTGCCGAGCCGGGTATAATTAAGCCGGGCACCATGGCCCAGTGTACCATCTCGGTTTATCGTATATATCTCAAGTCCTTTTATTCCCATTTTCCCCCTTCAAGTTAGCCACCGCGGTGGCGATTGGGAATAATAAGTTGCAGTTGCCACCGGGGTGGCGTTGTGCAATTCACTATTCTCATTTGTCCCATTCAAATTTTCCACCGGGGTGGCGATTGGGGATAATAAGTTGCGTTTACACCGGGATGGCGTTTGGGAATTCACTATTTCCATTTGTACCCTTCAAATTTGCCACCGGGGTGGCGATTGAGAATTGTTTATTCCCATTTGCCCCAATATACAAGACCAAATACTATTTTGTAATTATTCCTGTAAATATGTACCTAACTAAAGATTATCGTTAGATTAGCGTCATCTTCTGGTGGTAGGATGGTACTAGTGGGCGAACTTTTTTCTTCGGGCGATGGTAGGTGTCGCCACAAAGTTTTAACATACACGGTACACCTAATTCTATGGGAGGACAGGGCATTAATCTATACAATAAGTGGATAGTGGTAGTGATTGTCATGATCTGATTCCCCTGTTTAAGGGTGGTGAAGGCCAGACGGCAGCCGCTTTATTGTAATTACCTGACTCACCCAATCCTGGATCATGTTTTTTTTTTATTTTTAGGATACTGTAAATAGGTACTTTATTTTTATATATTCTTAATGTTAACTGTTATATTTCTATTCTAATAAAATAAGAGTAATCTGTACATAGATACACCGTTATTCTTTTATCGTTTACATCCCGAAAACCTCATAATAGGTGTCGTGAATGAATCCGTCGTAAATGAATAAAAAAATAGCTGTTCCATACAAAACAGAATATTCACCCGGCAATATAATGTATGCAATAGCTGATTTTTTTTTCGCTAATTTTGTTGGACTAAAATGCTAAATGGACTTCATTCACGATACCTGTTCCTATGACGTGGTTTTCCGGATGTAAACGATAAAAAATAATGCCTAAACGATAAAGTAACTGATCTTATTGTAGGCTCTACGTAGAACACTTCATCAAGGTACACTTACAAAACTTCCTTCTCTCCTTATACATCTTTGAAGAAAATAGCAGTGACTTTACGTCCAAATACTCAAATACTGCTCTAACAGATTTCTGTATCTGTCATTAAGTGGTCATAAAAAAACATAATGTTTCAACAGCCCTTAAATATTCGGGTGCAAGCAATTTTTCCACAAGTCGAAGACAAATCTAATAGCACCTAAATCGTTAAAATAATTAGATGTTAGCAAAGAAATGTTGAGACAAAATGGCGGTCATTAAGGCTCTCTACTTTGACGACCAGTTAACTGTCGCCTCGCTAATTACACGCGTATAAATCACGTTTATCGCTGCCTTTAAGGGCAATTTAGAAAATAGCAGTGACCTATCTCTAAACACCATTATTGCCGCTGTAGGAAACCTATCTTTTTGTGTGTTATAAGTGATAGATGATGGAGAGCGATTGCACCCGCGACACAAGAGGAGTCACAAGTGTGCTGCCAACCTTTAAGCCCCCTTTTCCCCATATTAGGTCTCCGATTATTCTCGGATGCGTTCAAAGATGTCACTTCGGAGCCCGTGGTACGCCTGTACATCCTTATTCAGGATTTGAGTAGTCTAATAATTATTAATAAGCGACTGCCGAGTGACCTTCGCAACCAATTAAAAGAGGAAACAGACCGATTAAATCATGGTTACAGGTTTCGCGTTGTTTTCTCCAAACACGACCGTCGCCATATTCATTCTTTGTAGCGTATTAATTCAAAGGTTTAAAAGTAAATCACATGTCACAGTTGAATTATTCCATTGAAAAGCAACAGTAGGTACAGTACGCTTTATCTCCACAAGTACTATTTACATTATTTTTTCTTTTACATGTACGAATAAGTAACCAGTTTATTTGTCCATGTAATTTCTAAGGTAAGTACCTTCAGTGTAAGGTACAACACGAATATTCAATGCAGCCCTTTTTGTATTAACGTAATTTTTGAGTTTATACCACAAAATAGGTTTGTTATATAGGTATGTTTAGAACACAAGAACAATGTTCTTAATTAATGTGAGGAAATTTCTAGCATAATAAAATGTTTTCTGAACGTTCTTCCATCAATTCCGAACTACGATTTTTTATATAGTTTATAGTGTTTGCAACTTTTTTTTATAAAAAAAGGTAGCTAAACGAGAGATGGCCGTGTGGTCCCCGGCAGAGTAGAATAGGCCACCCTCACTCTTACCGAGGTGTCGTAAAAGGCGACTAAGGTAAAGCTGCTGGCATCATCATCAGCACCCAGAGAAGGAAAACTCTGCATTTATATCGAAACCCTCGCCAACCCGTCTGCCAAGCGTGGTGAGTATGGCAATTACCCCTCATGTGATTGAGGGAGGCCCGTGCCCCAGCAGTGGGGACTTAAATGGGCTGACGATGATGATGATGATGATTACCGTCCTTAAAGAGTGCAGATAAATAGATAAATATACTCATACAATATCTTATACACTGACCTGACCAGATTCCGAACTAAGTAGCTTAAGGTGACGGGTAGGGCACACTGGCGACGCCAATCGATTTTAATGTTTAGCTACTAAACCGGATCTATTTTAACGGAACGGACCCAAAATTTGTTCATGGTTATTTAATAAATAGTATAAGTGTTTGCCGAGAGATTGTATTCCCGAATTGTTTAAAACAGATCCGGTTTAGTAGCTAAAAATTAAAATCGATTGGCGTCGCTAGTGTGCTCTACCCGTCACCTTAAGCAATTGTGTTGTGTTGTGTACGGTTATCAGACAACAGAGGAATTACAAAAAGAAAACACCAAGACACAGAACAAATACATGTGTTTATTCAGATGCGTTACTTTTAATGTATGGTACCCCAGGTTTGAAAACCCACTTACTGTTGTCTCCTTTACTGTGCCTTAGTCATTAGGAGGTTCTTAAGATATTCTGCCCATTTGACAATTATCCAAATTAAAATATCTACAGTACTCTTTACTACATTATTTTCGAGATATTTTGTACGAAGAGTCAGATTTTACTTAATTATTTTACCGTAGAAATAACAATGAAATTAAACTTGCTGGAATACGTACTGTAAACAGTATTTCTTGATAGCATTTGTTACAAAGAATCAATTCCATTTAAATGCTTCACTTGATGCTATTTTGGGTACAAAGTATCCTACTTATTGTGTATTGTTTGTAGCCAATAAATGTTTTTTCTCTCTTCAATTAATTAAATTGTAAATATGTACAGATGGCATCAGGTCAACTTATATAACCTCCCGTTCGAAGGCTTACGCCCGTATCCACCAAGCTTTATGGAACCGTAAATAGGTACTATAAATCGTATTATGTGAGGAATATACTAATTTCCAGTAGTAACCTATGATGCCCACTAGGGAATGCAATCCCGATTCGAGATTGCAAATTCGAGACGGGATCCCGAGTTTTTGGGGATCCCGTCTAGTTAAAAAAAAATCGGATTACTGAGATAGCTAATAACTGCTTGTGTGTGACAGTGAGGTTAACTAAAACAACATATTACTCGAAAGAAAATAAAGACCTTTATTATTTAATCTTACTAATTAAAGAAATTAACATAGGTAAATTAGGTCAAAACAAAAAGCATATTGCAAGGGAATTACTAGTAGGTACGAGTGATTTTGAAAATTATTTCTTAGAAATCGTCGCTGACCACTACCGTTCAATCCCGTCAATCTCGAACGGGATTGCATTCCCTATTGCCCACGCAATATCGGTAGCTTAGGAGAGATCTCATATACGAATATAGATGTATCTACCTAGACTGCATGAATAACACATTTAGGTACCCAAGACGTAACCACGTTACTCATTCAAGTAATGTTATTAAAAGTGAGATATGAAACCAGGAAGTACAATGGGGAAAATGTACTCGTCAATTCTAACAGCATCTTTGATGCAAACACATAAGGTTGAAAATGACAAAATGGCTCGTCCAACATGGATTATGTACACGTTAGCGTAAATGACTAATGAACGGGTTTTATTGAAGACAAACAACATTCTAACTAAAACATCACCTATGACTCATTAGGTGTCAACAATGGTTACTCGGCTAATAGCTAAATAACCACAATTAACTACAATAGAGACCATTCGATTGTATCTATTAAATTGGTTTAAAGCAGATTCGGCGGGTAGGGCTAAAAGAAGCCGCGTGGGCTGATGCAATTCAAAGGTTTTAAATTAGTGTCTAGTGGTTTTTAGTGTGCAAGTTTGGTGTTTATTTGTGCAGTGAAGTGCCGCAAAGTGATCCTAATAATAAGAATCGTTGGATTGTATCGTTTTTAACACTGCTATTGTGTGCCGAGTGCGTTGTCTCGTGATAACTTGCTTGGACCTAATAGAGTCTTAAAACCTGCGATTGCTTTTAGAGTGATATCCGCTGAATGCGTAGGTCGATAAAACGCAAAACACCGGCGTTTTATTGAGTGACTGTGACTTTGACTGACTTCGACTGTTGACTACCTACTTGTTCTCAATAAGTTACTTGACATTGGCGAATTATCTTCGGTTGTCCCGCTTAATAATGTCTAAAATCTAAAACATGATAATGGCAGGAGTAATTCTCAGTCGAGAAGTTGATTGCCACAATTAAAATAAGAAGAAGAAGGAAATTGGTTTAAATAATTAACGGTTATTCATACACTCAAACCGGGTTAAAAATGCTTACTATATTCAGCGCATAGATTTTCCTATTGTCACCTGATAGGAAAAATTACATCGGCCATAGCTGAACGCTCTGATTGCTGATCAAATACAAGAATATAATGAGCGAAGTTTATTTGGAAAAGCGTAAAAAGTTAATTTCACTATTATGGTAAGTTGTTTATGTAGGTACTGAAAAATTACATCATATTGAAACAAACGTGTTTGACATCAAGGTGAAATAGACGGAATAAAGTCATGACGTTTGTATACATTGATGTGTCACGGCTGTCTTTTTCATTAAGACAGGACTACCCATGATATTGCTGTAGGGTCTGAAGTAACAGTGATGTGACTAGGCTGTTTGGGCAGAAAAACATAGACAGGGGGCGTTGTACGGCAAAATTCCTTTAAATAGTAAGAGTAATTTCAAAACGAGGGATTTAAATTTAAGAAAGAAAGAACGATTTTATTATTTTGGACATCACAACACTATATACGAGTAGGTACAGTCAACTCCAAAAATATGTATACACTTTAGGACGTTGTCACAATATATATATGAAAGTAAACCTCTACTTTCTTATAGGTAACTATTGTGACAAGGTCCTAAAGTGTATACATATTTTTGGAGTTGACTGTACAACATCAGTTACAAAAGAACAAACAAACAAAAAAATAGATACAGAAAAAAAAGGAAACAAAAAAAAGGAAAAACAAAATAATAACGCCCATATTACCTACTCCAAATTATAGATACCTACAATATTTGAGATAATTATTTTGAACGTGTAACCTTGATCCAGTTGGTCTGGTTCCCCTGTCTAACGGTTGCGAAGGTCGGATGGCAATCGCTTCATTGTAATTACCAGGCTTCCTGAATCCTGGATCATGGTCCAAGCGTGTCCCCGGGCTCCAAAACGACATCTTTAGACGCAACTAGGACATTTTTTATGTGATAGGTGGCAGACGAACAGACGGGTCACCTGATGGTAAGCGATTGCCGCCGCCCAAAGACACTCGCGACACCAGTAGAGTCACAAGTGCGCTGCCAACCTTCAAACCTGTCCTCCGAATTGGGCCTCCAGTATCCTCCTCCAGCCGATTACGGCTACGGCGGCCAATCTCAACGATCAGCCACGTACGCAGGATATATTATAGTGATCAAGTGTGTGCGCAAACACAAGTGCACTCTCTATTCCCTAACACTCGTGTTCCGATGGGACACCAGCGTGACACGACCGGAGAGGGAGTGCTTTCCGAGGCACGGGGGTACAAGACCGCCAACTTCCAGACTCCGGGCTGACACTAAGAATTTCTTACCGAAAACTTAGGTACAAATTTTTGGCCCGACCCGGTGATCGGACCCGGGACCCGGGATGGCGCTACCGAGGCAGCCCTCACTCAAACAGCGAAAAACAACACAGTTTTTCTGTGAGGCCGTGGTATTACTCCGGTCGTCTGAACGGATGTCTTACACACCAAGATGAGGATACCTATACTGCAGTCCCTATCCGAAGCACATTCGATTTCCCGAAATAACATTGATCTTTATTACAACCACAACCCAGATTTAATCAGTTCTATAGATTAACAACACTGCGGTTGACATGATTATTTCCTCAAATGAAACTTACAATTCGCAATATAGGAGTCCCGAAGTAAGAATTGTACCTAGTATAGAGATGTTGGTAGGCACGTTTGGCACGGCCGAAATATAACGTAGTGATTTCTCTTTAGGCCGAAAGCGATGACTTTGATAGGATTTTATGCGCAATGGCTCGCGGAGATTCCGTAGAGATATAGTGTTATTATTATACAGGATAGAAAAAAACATTGGGCCATAGAGGAAACTACATTAAATCCATAAGTTACCACATTTTACTTAAAAGAAACATTACTTTATTTTTCAAAGCAATAAAACAATTGATTGTATTGCTTTGGGATCGAGATCATGATGATAATTAAAATCAATGAACTTAATATAACATTTTTACTACGGATAAAAAAATATCAAGAGAAAAACGGAATTGTCTCTTGGTATTTTATGTGCGATCGTTGAATACAATAACAATAAAAAACTGAGTCTTAGCTCGTTTAGTTTTGGTTGGCTTCATATGTTAGAGAAGTTGGAAGTGTATCCAAAAATACGTTTTTTTTAAAATCATCGATAAAAACATTTGAAAATATTTTTATCGATAACTTTGTCACATCACTATTATACGGCGCATTACGACGCTCGCTCCAGTAATACGGGGCATTGTCGTGGACGGAATTAGCCTCGTAAATTTCATACATGAGCCCTGCACCTACCAGCTAAGATTTTCCATTATGAACGCAAGATTTTCCACGTCTTAAGGCGACGGGTAGGGCACACTAGCGACGCCAATTGATTTTAATTTTTAGCTACTAAACTGGATCTATTTTAAACAATTTCAGGGTTACAACCTCTTGGCAAACACTTATACTATTTATTAAATAGCCATGCAAAAATAATGGGTCCGTTTTTTTTTAAATTGATTACCGCCAAAAGCAGCCACTTTTGGCGTGAATCAATTTTTCGCGTACAAAAACGGACCCAACATTTGTGTGTGGTTATTTAATAATTACTATAAATGTTTGTCGAGAGGTTGTAACCCCGAAATTGTTTAAAATAGATCCGGTTTAGTGGCTAAAGAAAAAAATCGATTGGCGTCGCTAGTGTGCCCTACCCGTCACCTTAAAAGATAAAACTTGTATTACTGTAATAATTAAATAATAAAATTACAAAAATAAATAAAATATTTATTGCAAATAACTTAAATCTATTACAAACTTATGGGCATAATCTTACATATTAGTACTAACTGTATACTGTAATAATTAAATATTAGAACCCCGTTTCCACAGGGAAGACGGGAGGGACACAGGCGAAGAATACAGCTTTGAAGCATGGGAGAGCGACGCTTCGTGGTCACCGAAAACCGGGGTGAAACACATTAACACCTGCGCTGTGTTTGACCGAGTGAATGAGGGTACTCGAGGACCTATTAGGGAGATGGCGAAATGATAGACAGTGCACTGGTTAATGAGTGGCGGCAATCACTTACCATCAGGCGATCCGTCTAAGTAGACGCATCTCCTGATGGTAAGTGACAAAGACAGACAAGTGTCTGCCATATATCACATAAAAATACCTTGACAATGTCTTGGCTGAACCTCTATACAATTTGGGACATGGAATTTTATAATTAACTTATATAAAGTGTTATTTAAAATAAAAACAGTTATCTACTTTCGTCATTGTAATTGTTTTTCCTTATTAAATATTGCACCACCTACCCCTCCTCTACTATTAAATGTCATTTGACCCGAAGGTTGCCTGATAGAAATCTATTTCAGCGATAATACCGCTGACATACATTTGTATACAAAATTTCTGTAATGCCTAGTACTTAAGTTGCGTATTTTATGCAATAAAGTATATCTATCTATCTATTACCAGACTCAACAAATCCTAAATCATGGTCCAAGCGTACCCCGGGTTCCAGAGCGACAGCTTTGGCCGCAAAAGATGAGGAATAATAAGAAATTCCTCTTCCCCACAACCGGGTAAACAGACGAATTTAATACCCTGGTCGGTAGTAAATATGGCCGAACAATAACAAGATTGATGTCTTCTTTCTTTCTTTCTTTCCTCGGGCACATGGCGTGAAAGGGGGACTCTGCACAAAAGCGTGGACACAAACAGGTTTCTTAATACCAAACTGAAAAGCCTATCTCACGATGGGATTGTTCGGATGCTGTGTCTTGGCTTAGACACAATGTCGTTTGTCTTTTATTGTGGAATTATAAATAATAATAATAATATCCTCCAACCGATTACGGCTAAGGCAGCCTCAACGATCAGCCACGTACGCAGGATATATTTTTGTGCTCAAGTGTGTGCGCAAACACAAGTGCACTCTCTATTCCCTTACCCACATATTCCTATGGGACACCAGCGTGACATGACCGGAGAAGAATCGGCCGAAGGCCCAACGGCTTAACATGCTTTTCGAGGCACGGGGGTACAAGGCCGCCTACTTCCAATTTTTTTTTTAGATACTTACTCTAAGTCCCCTAGAGGGCGCTGTAATTCAATTCAAAACTGTCAATTTAACGTGACGTCATATCGCCTATAACTAGAAGGCAATCAAGATACAATTAAAGACATCGAGCTGTGATCAGAGGCCTTACCATGAGTTTGAAATACTATCCCTGCTTTCCAAAACTATTGCTCTGTCTCTTTCACATGCAACACAATGAAAGGGACAAAGCGATAGTTTTCGATAGCGATAACAGTTTTTCAAACTCATGGTAAGGGTACTGATCGCCACGCTACTTAACTTAAATGATCTGAATAGTATTCGAAAAAATGTAAGGGTCTAATTTTCAGGATTTCCATCCCTTTTAATGCTATTTTGAGCGGTGTTAAACATTTCGAAATAACTTTCATAACGCTATTTATAGCGGCTAGGTATGTGATTTTCTCCATTTGTCTCTTGGATAGCCGCTACTAGCGATTAGGCCGCAGATATTGAATTTACCAGTGACCATAGCAATAAGTTCTGTAAAATTTTGTGCAATAAAGAGTACCATCCTATCTATCTATCTATAGCCATGATCAGATCACAACTTGATCAATCCCTATCGTGTGTCGAAACAAAATCAAAAACGCTAGATACTTCGATACAATGCAATGTTGCATGCGATTTAATAAGCATTTTTATCATGTTATAATACAGTTTGCGTGTTGCCAATAGCCAAAATACGACCGACTGCACCACTTACTTTGCATTCGGCTATTTACTATAGCACATTTACTTGAAATTTTGATTCTTTGAGGGCCCAAAAATGAGGTTAATGTTTTTAACTTGTGCATACTTTGCCCCTAATGTTAAGTTAATGGCTTTGTCACAAACGCACATTTCACCGACTTTCTAAGGTTGACATACCCAGAGTTTTAAATTATTTGTGATGATTCTGGTTGGCCCTTTGTCAGGAAATGTAGGTTAAGTTCATTGAAGTAGAATGTAAAAAAGAAAGAAAGAATCGTTCATTCCTTTAAAATATGGTGTTATAGAAATTATCCTAGAGTGCTTAGTCGTTCTGTTTTCCAACTTTTAATTTGATATTGATCACAAATACGACGTCATTTGATAAATATTTTTCAAAAATACAAAATATGGATTATCAAGGCACCCTTACAACATCATTTCCAGCTTAGGTACCTACTACACAAAATGTGAAAAGTCGAAACAGAGAAAATGTCAATCAACATTTTGTATTGTAGAACAACCGTACCTACCTACTATTTTGTCTTAAGTAAGATTTTAGTGACAAGTGATCGTAATAAATTAATAAAACGGTAGAGAGCCACGCTTCGCCATGAATGTGCCGGCTAGACCGGAGTGTATCACTCCGGTCTAGCCTAGCCACACCCTCACAGAACACCGGCCGTGAAGCAGCGTCTGTGCTTCGCTGAGTGAGTGAGGGTACCGGAGGACCAATCCTGGGGAAAATGATGCATGTGTCAGTGAACGGCGGAAATCGCTTATCGGTAGTGATATGTCTGCTCGTCTGCCACCTATCACATAAATAAAATACTCTTCCGAACTTTGATAGGTACTCTTTTTTTTATAATATGGCTCTACCCAAAGATATTTTACCAATGTCAAGTAACTTATTGAGAGTAAGTGGGTTGTCAACAGTCGAAGTCAGTTAAAGTCACAGTCACGCAAAAAAGCGCCGGTGTTTTTCGTTTTACCACCTAAATACCACTCTAAACACAATCGCGGGTTTTAAGACTCTATTAGGTCTAAGCAAGTTGTCCGTGACAACTCACTAGACACACAATAGCAGTATTAAAAACGGTATGATTCAATGATTCTTATTTTCAGCATCACACAAATAAATACCAAATTTGTTCACTAAAATCCACTAGATAGAAAACCTTTGAAAAAAACCAAATTTTGAAAAAAAATACTTCAGCCCACGCGAAGTGTACTCTTAGCGCCAGAATCGTTTGATACTCAAATCCACGTCTGCATTCATGATTGAGTACACAAGTATGCCATACTGTAAATTCTTAGTTGCAAAGGTCACTGTCATTTTAACTAAGTACTTTTTGCGATGTGTTTAATAGTCACACCTGAGGTGCAAATTAATTATTATTAATTGATAGTTAAGCGTGACTGTTGCGGTTAGTTAATTATCCAAATAGCTGAATGACATGTGGCTCTGTCACACAAACCCATCTATGTGGTGAGGACATGGTCATCCAGATTATTTAGAGCTTATAATTAATTTAATTAGTTGTGACTTAATAGAAAAGTTGTCATTATTCGCTTGCCCTACTTCCTGGTCGTAGAAGTCAACAACCACTAAGTAAAATTGATTTTTAAATTAGAGTAGGATTCTGGCGGTAGGAATCAAACATTCCACGTGGGCTGGTGCAATTCAAAGGTTTTAAATTAGCTTCTAGTGGTTTTTGTGAGTGAACGGTGTTTATTTGTGCACCTCACTGGTGCCGCGAAGTGATTTTAATAATGAGAACCGTTAAATTGTATCGTTTTAACACTGCTATTGTGTATCGAGTGAGTTGTCACGTGACAACATGCTTCGACCTAATAGAGTCTTAAAACCCGCGATTGTTTTAGAGTGGTATCGGCAGAATCAGTAGGTCGATAAAACGCAAAATACCGGCGTTTTATTAAGTGACTTCGACTGTTGACTACCCACTGAATAAGGTACTTGGCATCGGCAAGATATCTTCGGGTAGAGCCATATTAAAAAATAGAGTATATCCTCGCCCTCCACTTCGACATTTGTAATTTTAGGTAATACGAGTATTTCAAAAAAGTATGACGTCAAGATGGGGGGATCTAGCAAATGTTACTCTGACAAAGAGTGGAGAGTTACAGCAATCATGAAAGGGTACAAAATTAATGGGTGCCCCCTTATTTTGGGTTGACGTAGCCTACGCAAGCAAGTCTTCTTCTTCCATACGTCCCTGTCCAATCTGTGAATCAGACGCGGTTTTTTTTATGATATAGGGGTCAGACGAGCAGACGTATCACCTAATGGTAAGCGATTACCGCCGCCCATGGACACATGCCACGTCAAAGAAGTTACAGGCGGTGTTCATTAATCATAAATTCTTTATTGGCTTATTAACATACTAGCTTTTGCCCGCGACTTCGTCTGCGTTCACACAATATCTTTATAAATTATAGCCTATGTATTATTCTAATCTATAAGCTACATTACTGTTAAGTTTCATTAAAATCCGTTTAGTAGTTTTTGCGTGAAAGAGGAACAAACATCCATACATCCATCCAAACAAACTTTCGCCTTTATAATATTAGTAAGGATTATAATATTAGTAAGGATTGTCATGTCGGTGTTACAGAAAATTCGATCTCACAATTACCTATACATATAGGCATACAATAGTCAAAAATTAAAAGATAATACATTACATTTCACATCTTTGCAATCTCATCAACTTCAGGTATAATAATTAAAAAGTGTTTTAATCGTAATATCTATATTAATGAATTGGCCAGTGTAATTGATTCCCTGATCACTATGACATGTCCTTCTTTAAACGAGGTTTGAAAAGAGTTCTTCTTTCACTGTAGGCATCGGTATGGCTGTGCTTCGGCACTATAGATGTCTATGAGCGGCGGTTACCATAATTTATCATCGGAAGGGTTGTATACTCGTCTGCCTATATTTCGCAATAAAAACAAAACTATTTGTAACATAAAGGTGGGTACAGTAGTGGGATTCTATAGAATCCAATAGTAGGTGAGTGTCCTATTCTTTATAATTTAGGGTCCGGTTTCTCGGTCTAAGGGTTGCGAAGGTGCGACGACAGACACATCGTTGTAATTATCAGACGTAGCAAATCCTGGTAAATGGTCTAAAAGTACCCTAGGCACCGGCTTTGGTTACAACTGGGAATAACGCGCTGAGATGAGAGCATCATCATAGTAAAGGTGTGAAGGTATTCTTTGCATCACACTTTGTTTTGTTCTAATTTGGAACTCCAGGATTCACAACGTATCTAGAGATGTTGCTGGTACATCACAAAACTATTTCCAAATTAGTTTGTAGTTTGAGTTCCTAAACTTAATTCAACCTATGCCAAAACTTTATAGATCCTGGCAAAGTTCGACTTTCATTGACAATTCAGGCATTCAGTGACTATCTATTTCCACCCCTGGTAGCATAAATAAATCCAGGTATGTGATCAGAGGGAGTTGCCACACTAGCGGTCGCTGCGTCGTCGTTCCTCTTTGAAAACGCTCGCAATACGCCAGTGTGGCAACTTCCAGAGACAAATACTTTTAAAACTAACATTAACTTCCACCCACCTACATGAGCATAAATAAATCCACTTATATTACTTACGCTAATATTAGGACCAAATAGTTTTCTGTATAACAAACAAATTTTTTGCTAGAAATACATGATACATAAGGGGCCCAATTTTCGTGCTCGTGACATTTATACGACATTTTATCACTAATTTTTTGCATGATTTACAGGTGATATCCGCCATGTTTTTTCATATCGAAAGTCCTGAGAATTGGGCTCAAGGTCTTGTAGAATTTAAGTATCTAGTGTTTCTATATCGCTTGCAAGCAAAGGTGCAAATATTAAAGAGATGTGTAAGTATACCATATTAAAAAGTAAGTACTTTGTGAGTGAAGTATACATTATGAGTAGCTAAGTTAAAACCATAGAGTAAGGCAAATACTACTATTGTATAGAGTAAGATAATGGTAAAACAAAACTAACATAAAATAAAAAAAAATTGAGCAAACGTTATTGTCATGGTCCCAAACTAAGGTTTTCCCTTGTAATCTGAAAAACAGGAACAACAAAGGTACCTAAAACATCCAGACCCAACACTAATATAATATAATTAATATACCAAATATAACTAATATACCAAATATGTATAACTAATATACTAAACGTATGGTGAAATGATACAAACTCTTTTCGTGCTCAGCAGTATATATTGCGAGGTAGTTTTAAAACGCTGTTGTAAGAAATATGAGAAAAGCGAAACATCGTCGTTATTAGCACTCGATATGTCGCCCTAATTAGAAGCGGCCTAGATATGCTCTGTCACAAACACGACACATCACTACCCTCTTCATAACTCTTCAACATGTGTGACCATGGCCAAGTAGAATGCTGACGTCGTATATTGTATTACAATAATTATCGTAAGTTCAACGTCAGATTATCAGTGAGTGAATGAGAGTAATGATAATTCAATGCAGATAGTCGATCTTTTTTAAGTACGTATAAAGTTTTTCTGAGATTTCCAACCCGAAGGTTGGGAAACTACGTGATTGAAAATTCGTATTTATTTAGGAACAATAACAAATACAATTATGTTTTTTATGTGATAGTTGGCAGACGAGCAGACGGATCATCTGATGATTTCTGATATCCGTAACACAGGTGCTTGAGCTACCTATCTCGGAGTCAGATCAATGTATGTGATGTTGTGAAATATTTATTTATTTATTATTTATTTATAAGCGATGGCCGCCGCCCATTGACACCCGCCACACCAGTGGAGTCACAAGGGCGCTGCCAACTCTTTTCCCCCCTGATTGGGCCTCCGGTACCCAAACTCACGCAGCGAAACACAACACAGTGCTGCTTCACGCCCCTTTTCTGTGAGGTCGTGGTATCACTCTGGTCGAGCCAGCCCTACTATGCCGAAGTGTGGTTCTCCCCCACGGTCAGAATATGTATATCATATCAGGAGATGAAATTGTTAGAATATTCATAGAGGGTATCAAAATACGATCTCTATTATTAAAATACTTTTAGACGCCTAACATTAATAATATAATTGTAACGTATGTTTACAAAAACCATTTGATAACAAGAACAAACAATCCCATATCATAGTACAGAAATAAATTCTGCAATAATTTTGAATTTGGCGAAATTCAAAACTTGACGACCCGTTTGGAACAGTGAACGCTGCCTCTGGTGCAAGGGTTGAGGGTTCGATCCCCGCACAGTGCAAACATTTGTGTGCATGAACATATCTGTTTGTATAGGTCTGGGTGTTATAAGTATGTATTTATAAAAGAAAAGTATTATATGTATTTAATTGTAATCCCACTGTTGATTCTGATATCCGTAACACAGGTGCTTGAGCTACCTATCTCTGAGTCAAATCAATGTTTGTGATGTTGTGAAATATTTATGTTTAATAAACATAATCATTTAAATAAATAAATTACCATAATAGTTTAATAAATATAAATAAACATTGTTTATTTATATTTATATTTAATTGAAAATAACGACATTTCGTCCTGTCCGCTTCCGTCCGCTTGCGCTAAAGTTGTTTGTGAGGAAGTGGTTGAATTGTTTTTGGGATTTAATCCCAAAAATATAAGCGGTTCCTGTGCATATTGTTTGGGAACCTTATTTGGGTCAACATTTTAATTTATTGTTGCTTAGAAACCATTCTTTAGAATTTTTGTTTTAGACAACAAAATAAGGTTGTATAGGGTGAAGTGTCGCTGAGCGAGTGATTGACTGATTCGATCAATTTTGACACTATCCTGCGGTGCTGGGTTGTCTGTGGTTGGTGGAGGATTTGTAATAGGAAGTTGAGAACTAGCATTGGTCCGTAATAATCATGAACTTGCTAGTTAAGAATTGAGAGTGGTATCAGAGCGGTTTTTTGTAATAAGAGGGCTAGTTGTTGTAATTTAGTCAGATAGCTAAAATGATTGCAGGAGCGGTTCTTCCCAGCACAGGCAATGCTTTGCCTAAAAGGGAGTTCCCACATCTAATACCTATTTGTAATAGACTAAATTACCGAAATAAAATATTTGTATTTGTCCACGCGCTACTATTGGATAAAGTTACCTAAAATAGCTAACCATAGCACCAACTTATCTGGTATATATCGAAAAAGGTCAGTGTGGCCATGACCTTAAGACCGTTGGTACTATCTCCAAGCGACCGTTGAAGATTTGTACACGTCATCTACTTGGTTAGGTTCGCTTCTGCGAAACCGGAAAATTATACAAAAAAATATATTTTCGTGTTTATCAGATAGATGACTTTGACGGGTCAATGTATCCTTACCAACGGAATTTTTTAACAGACAATAAAATTCTAGATTCGATTTTGTCATAAGTTGATTTGAAATTTAAAAAAAAAAATTAAATGAAAGTTTTTTAAACAGGGAGTTTGTTGTAATCTGTTGAGGACTATTATGAGACAAAAAATTCTACAAAAAAAAAACCGCCTTCATAAACCTCGAGAACTAAAATAATCGTAAAATAATATTTTTATCACTTTATACATTCCAAATAACATTTTATAACAGTACACTCGAGAAAAAGTGTTACCGAAGTCTGCGCCCAATACTATTTCTCGAGTGTAGGTACTGTTATAAAATGATAGTTAGAGTGTATAAAGTGATAAAAACATTATTTCACACCTGAGGCGGTTTTTTTTTCGTAGAAAAATTTTTTTCAAGCTTTTGGTGTCCAATTTTTGGAAAATAAGAGACACTAAAAGATCTTTTTTTAAATTTGAGGGTTCTAATTTTTTTGACGATGACTATAAAAGAAACTAATCTTTTCACTTTATAAGATTAGTGTACGGTCAACATCAAAAGAAGCTTAGCACCATATCAATACATTTAGTACCATATCGCGGGAACATTTTTACAACCTGTGCGGATAAAGAATGGGATCAGAAATGGCGGCGCATCTATTCACTTCTCGCTCGCACACTATTTGCGTCTATACTTGCACCCCACTAGTGTGAGTATAGACGCAAATAGTGTGCGAGCGAGAAGTGAATAGATGCGCCGCCATTTCTGATCCCATTATTTATACGCACAGGTTGTACGTACCCCTTAGAAACTGACTGTAATAGGCGGAACAGTTACTTTGACATAGTACTAAAGTGTTCACGACCAAAAATATTAAATTATATTTTATATCATAGGTGTCTAACTGCTGTATTCACGTATTTGACCAAACTGCGTTAAAACATTTAAATACTTAATGTAGGTAATTTCAAATTTCACATTTAATTCATTCAGAAAATGGTCTCCTTTCCTGACTTGCGGATCCCAGAGCTTTACCGGAACAAAACGGTTCCGTTTGGACCCCTTCGCAATTGTAAATTATCAAGGTTACCCTAAAATAAAATATAATTTAAGGCCGCTAACTCTCGCTGTTACCCATCTGAATGAAATTTATGGTTATTTCTTTAGACATTTTTAAATAAAGGATTCAAACGTTATTTTTCGATATGAAAAGTGTATACCTACTTTTTCGTGACTTCAATAAATCATTGGAGTCGTTTCAATGGTTAATAAACCATTATACTCGCAGCTATACCTGATAATAATATCCTCCAACCGATTACGGCGACGGCGGCCAATCTCAACGATCAGCCACTTACGCAGGATATACCTATTATAATGCTCAAATGTGTGCGCAAACACAAGTGCACTCTCTATTCCCTTCCCCTCATATTCCGATGGGACACTATTGTGACACGACCGGAGAGGGATTGGGCGCAGGACCAACAGCTTAACGTGCTTTCCAAGACACAGGGGTACAAGACCGCCAACTTCCAGACTCCAGACTGCCACTAAGAATTTCTTAACGAAAACTTAGGTACAAATTTTTGGCCCGACCCAGGGATCGAACCTAGGATCTCTTGCGTAACCGTCGCTTTAAAGTGCGACCCACTAACCACTGCGCCACCGAGGCAGTCAGGCAATTTTGTTGTTTCTGCTTTCCATAGTGAGTACTACAAGGGACAAAGTCAATCGGAACTAAGATAATGCAAAATTGCATTTCCTATATCAATATCTGTCTTTTACTGGTTCATTGGCGCAGTGTGTAGTGCGTATCACTTTAAAGCGAGGGTTGCACTTGGGGTCTGAGGTTAGATCCCCGGGTGGGCCGAAAATTTGTACCTGAGTTTATCTGTTAAGAAATTCTTAGTGTCAGCCCGTAGTCTGGAAGTTAGGGGTTTTGCACCCCTGTGCCTCGGAAAGCACGTTGAGCCGTTGGTCCTGCGCTCGATACCTCTCCTGTCGTGTCTCACTGTTGTCCCATCGGAATATAAGGGCAAGGGAATAAATAGTGCAGTTGTGTTTGCTTAATATATCCTGCGTAAGTGGCTGATAGTTGACATTGGCCGCCTTAATCGGTTGGAGGGTATTTTATCTGTGTTTTAGATAGGATGAAACCAGATGTCAAGGTCCTTACATCAATTAACTAAACAATTCAGTTTGTGTGGTAGTCTGCCACACGTCACAACATCTCTAGGAGCTGTACAATCTACCCAGAAACTCAGTAACACCGTGCTCCTTAAAGTCCTATGCTCAGCGAGCTATTCCGCAGTAGTAGGTTCTTTTTATGTAATAGGTGGCAGACGAGCAGACGGATCGCTTGATGGTAAACTACTGCCGCCGCCCATAGCCACCCGCGACAACAGTGGAGTGCCAACGTTTAAACCCCCCTTTCCCCCGGGCTTCCGGTATCCTCACTCATGCAGCGAAACACAGTACACTACCTCACACCGACACTCCGGTCGAGCCAGCCCATTCATGAAGAAGGGTGGCTCTCCCACAGTATGCTCACGTACTCAGAAGTTCGGTTTAGTCGCCTCTTACGAGGGCCGAGAACACCTGGACAGTAATAATAAACGCCCCAAGCCACATACATACATGTCAAATGTTACCCCAACCGGTAAATTGCCAATTCTCATGCGAGAATTCGTGCGTTTGATTCAGACTGGCTTTGCTTAAATTGCTCATAATAATTAATTAAGGGACACTAACCCGAGGTTTCCGGCCAGTTTCTAATCTAAATTGTAATTTGATATATATTATAGAGAGGCTTATAAAACGTTAATTCAGCCTTAGGTTATCATAAAAAGGGATTGTCTTTACATGAATACATGTGACTCCCTTAACTAGTCTCTAAATTTCATTCGGTCGAATAAAGGCAAAGCTTTTTACTAGGAATATAAATATAAACATTTGGTTAATTATGTTTTTTCTTTTAATGTCAGACACCATATAAATTTACCTACTCATTAAGTTACCAACTTGTGTTATATAGAATCAACGAAAGTACCTACAAAAATATACCTACACTTAAAATGTAATACGATTATTAGTATAATCCCAAGGAATAGTACTAATAATTCGAATGTTTCTTAAGTTGCACAAAAGTGGTAGAAATCCTAATCTTAGACAAACCAAAAAAACTGAAAAATAAACAAAGCTGAATTCTTACATCGAACCACACGCAAGCGATTGTCACTTCATCCCCATCATCTCGATGGATGGCGTTCTAATGCTGTACGTTTTTCGCGGAACTTTCTACCGCGTACGCACAGTCCTGTTGAACGGTTTGCCTACGGGAGTACCTATTTCCCGACGGCTACGACTAAGGGACCTTCAAGAGAAGAGTACCTACTCTTTTTAAACACATTAGCGATCTCTGTGATTTCGCAGATGTTCATGGGCAGCGATGATTTCTTTCCATCAGGGACTCGCTTGCTCGTTTGTCGCCTCTAGCATAAAAAAAACAAAACTTAAACGACATCAATGTGTCCAAATATAAAAACAGCCGAAACAAGTTGTTTAACTTATGTACCTACAAATTAGCATATCTGTTTCGAGAGTCACGCCTTGCAAACAGTCTGCATGAGAAGTGATATTTAAACAGTTTGTAGCCTTTATAACAGGGGAAATAAGAGTGAATAGCTGCCAAAATTGTGAATCGACTTCAGTGGTTGACTGTGCCTAGCCACATTACGTAACGTTACACGTTCGAATGATGCTCGGAACTTTGAATCGAAAGTGAATGGACCACGGCCGAACTTATTCAACAATACAGATGGAATCCGAGTTATAACCGAATACAACAAAGTCGATTTTGAAGTTTAAGCATTCGGCAGGCAAAAGTGTAATTGAAAGTAGAAATAGAAATTTCTCTGGTACAGTTTAGTTTAATAGCGGTGGTGAACCGCATTTTCACGCAATATTTCAGAGTGGGCAAAGCTTAAATCGTGATAAATACATTAATAGGTCCTTAACTTATTTTAATACCAAGACAAATACTATACATTGGTACATGTTTGTTTTATACTATTTTATCGAGATTAACAAAATTCTGCGTTTGAACATTGTATAATATACTGTGACACCAATCCCTCTCTAGTCGTGTCACAGTAGTCCCAGCGGAATATGAGGGTAAGGGAATAGAGAGTGCACTTGTGTTTGCGCACACACTTGAGCACTATAATATATCCAGCGTACGTGGCTGATCGTTGAGATTGGCCGCCGTAGCCGTAATCGGTGAATAAATACTTTTGTTGCACTCATAACAAAGTATGAACACTTAAAACTATATGTTACAGACGATGTACAACGAAGGCGGCCTTATCTCTATGAGCTTATCAATAAAATGTTACGAGTATTTAAGTAGATTCAAATTGTTTTGTATATTGTATTTATATGGTAGTAACCATTGTAACCCAAACAATGCCATAAAATTCTTCAACGGAACTGGGATTTCCGGTTCAATACACGTGACTGATAAATAACGTATGTATCATCAAACCGAAACCACATAACTGCACACCTAATACCTATCAACTTATTATGACACACAAAGACTCATACCATTCGTAACCTACAAACGCAGGTAAACACGTTCCGGTTCATGTCCCATAATCGACCTTACGTCCCTACAATAGAGACTAGTGGATGCACTTGCGCTGCGTGCCAATTTAAGAGATGATATGGACCTTATGTGGTTGATATAAGGACGGGAAAATTTGCTGTTCCACGCTGAGATCCGGTCGACCTTACGTTACGTAAGCAGGCATCTATTGGGGTTACGCTGTGTCGTATATTTTTCTATCGGTGCACTCGGTCGCATGCCAAGTTTTGGCTTTATGAACGCAAGGTTATAGAGTCGATAGTAAAAGGATTGTGGCTTATATGAATTCGCGTGGTTCTAGTTGACTTCGAAGATGAATAGAAGATGTCTGACCAATACGAACTAGAAATCGGAAAGATACTTACTGTTTCCACAAATAATATTTTAACTTATGGTGTGTTCTATTTGAGACCTCTGCAGTCACACCGTTACCATATTTTTAGCCTTTTACTGTAGTTTAATAATATTTTAGCTTTGATATGTTCTATTTAACACCTCTGCAGTCACACTATTAATTTAAATTACGGTAAAAGGCTAAAAAAGTGGTTACCTTTTTAGCCTTTTACCGTAATTTAAATTCTACTAGTGTTCTGTATTAACCACATGTAAAAATAATACATTGTATTTCATCCTATGCTAGAGAAATGAAACTATTAGGTAATTTTTCACACCAACAGTCCATCCTTCGATCTCTTAGGAACTCTTGTTTAGGTCTCGACATCCATGGTCCAAAACAGACTTTGACGCAGCCCCTTTGATTCGAAACTATTTTATTAAATTACCTTTTGCTTTCTCAACTGAGGCAATGTCGCGGGCGCATGTTAGTATGCGCACGCCGATAGAATATGAAAGAGCTCTTGAGCAAACGGACGCATTCAAACTTTGGAGAGAAAGTCCACCGTATTACGCAACGGTTGAATAAAACATAGCATTTCTTTTAAATAATATATGAGGTTGGCTAGTAATGTATTTTGCAAAGCTTTTGCATTAGTAACTGGTTCAGAACATTTTGTTAAATCACGTTTTGTTCATCATTTTACTATATCTGTAGCAGCATTTGTTGACTAACATCAACTAAAATACGATTTTGTTTTTATTATTAGCCTGCGTCGTCCCACTGCTGGGCAAAGGCCTCCCCTAAAAGCCGCCATTGGAGTCTAATTGTGGCGATGGTTTGCCACACATTTTACCACTTTGGGAGCGTCTCTTGCGTAAAGTATTAAGTTTAGATAAACAAATTAAACACGCCTCAACATCATTTTAAAGACCTATCCATAGGTACCCCACACGCATGGCTTTCATAAAAAAAGATGAGTTTCAGTTCTAAGAATGGGTACCCCACAAAAGTTTTTTTGTTTCCTTTTTTTCCAGTGAAAATCGTAATGCGGCTAACGAAATACATCTATTTACCAAGTTTCAATAGTTATAGTTCTTATAGTTTCGAAAAAAGTGGCTTTGACATACAGACGGACAGACGGATAGACGCACAGACATGACGAATCTATAAGGGTTCCGTTTTTTGCCGTTTAGCTACGGAACCCTAAAAAGTGTTGATTGGTGCATATTCTTGGGTTGGTTGGGTTTAAAGAAATTTATATCTACATTGTAACCAAGAACCTGGTACACCAACTTAATGTTTAGGAGATTAAAGAACTCGCTTTTCAATTTGTTACGGTGTCAACATTTTTGAGTCCTATACCTATCACAATATTATGTGATTGGTGATACAATTTCTCACTGCTCTACAATTTTACTTTCTGTGTCCCAGTACGCTTTCATACTCATACATAATTCACTTACTTCATTACAAGTACTGCTGGTCGCACCCCACACTCTAACCTATCAACTGCTGAGTTCAAATCCGAAAGGTCAACAAGGCCAATCTGCTTTCTACACTCGCTCGACTCAATTTGTTCCTGAGACTCTCAATTGATTCAATGAATCGTGGGCGTAAAGGGCTAGCAGGTGTGAGGTATTAACCGAAATGACCTGTTCATTACAGATGGTCTCATGGACCAGCTGCAAGGATTTAGTGTTGCGAGATTGCGGAGTGAAGTATGGATGGCCTAGAGGAGTAAGCTTTAACTCATAGTCACTAAATGTACGATGGTTCAAATCTGGGTTGCACGTAACTTTTAAGGACCGATGACTGAGAGAAGCAAGCTCTAATGATAGTTATGTGATTGTTAAAACCTGTGACAGTAATCTTGAAAAACCCGAGGGCGTCCGAGCCACTCGATGTGAGCGATATCTCAGTACCACTTGCGAAGCTCGTGAGACGAGCAGCTTGATATGAGTATACTTCTGAGCTGAGCCGTTCAAGGCCTAAGATCTAAGATCTTGGATGTCTGTACTTACAAGGCCTTTCAGTATGATAACTTAACTTAAAGATTGGACAAATTTGTATCTAAGAAAGTGGTCCTTAAATGGTCCTTCCTAATTAACAATTTTAGCAAAATTACCTGTTCATTAGAAATGGTCTTGACAAACATTTTGTAAAGTAAGACCTAAAATAGTGTAATAATAGTCGCTCAAGTAAAGCTTTAACCGAGAATCTGTTTATTAGACATGATCTTGTCCGTGCCGTTTAAAAATAATTGCAATGGAAGGTTTTCGATAAACGATATAGCTTAAACCGCGAGCAAACTACTTGATGCAAGCAACATGCAGCTCTGAACTTGTATGAGGCTCGCGAGATGGACAAGTAGCTTGGTATAAAGGTCCTTGCGACTTAGGTTTAAATCCAATGTTTTATACGTGCATTCTGTTCCATCAAGATTTTCAACAACATGATTGCTAGCTCTATTGATATAGATAGCGCACGTGAATGAATTTGCAGCTAAGACTCCCTTAATTGCTTCAATGAATCGTGTGTGAGCAGGTGTGACGTATTAACCGAAATAACCTGTTCATTAGTGACGGTCTTGTGGACCAGTTGCTGGGAGCAATGAAAGCAGACTATACAAGCAAAAATAGTCATGGACATGCAGGGTCGAAGTAGGGTATGTTTGTTATAATAAATTTGATGTTCTATGGCTAAACATAGAACATCAAATGTAAGTATTGTTACCATGAATATAAGCTATTCATTTGTGTTGATTCACCTTCCTCAATTGAGTATTAAGTTTTGTCTGGAAAATACATGCTGCATCCGTGAGCAATCACAGTTCCAGTTATGCTCTTCCAAATAATGATTTGGAAGAGCTTTGGCGTATGCCGATTTTTTGGTACAATAGTTTAATCCAATTATAAGAAGAACAGATTATCTTTAGATGTTTCAATTATCTGGAGTCTTAATCTGAAAGCTGAGGGCTTACAACTAAACGGAATTCACGATCGAATCTTTGTTCTCGTCCCCACTGGGTATAACCAGTTTGAGTCTTTTTCATTTGGATGCGACAGGTATACCGAGAGTATACCTCCCTACTTCGTTACAGGGCAGTTTCGTTATAGACCCTAATGGTTAATATTACCAACGCCATAAGCGCAGGATTAGCAGCATGCATGGTTGCACGCTTATTAATGTTTAATGGGCGAAATTCGACAGTTACTAGTGATCGAGATTAATGGAAAATAGGGAATATGTTGCGCTGCAGTCGAATATTGCATTCCTGCCATAATTGGTAGAGCTCGTAGGTCATAATTATGTGATCAACACGGTTTTACAAGCGACTTTTGCACATTCTCAACGAACACAAATTCAATTCAATTTAATTTGCATTTCACAGTGTCCGCTACCACATCTGATTTAGTAAAAACCATCCATTATTATATGGTGACTGCAACCAGATGCTGTAACTAAGAAGTCTGAAGGACTTCTGAATTTAAAACCTTTTTGTTAAATTTTACGTTTGAACGACTTTTCATATCTACTGAAATCTACATTTTTCATAATTTACCTCAATTATAAGAACTCCCTGTTCCTTAATTTGGTTCTCATTTTTTATGATAGTTGTAAGGCCGCCTCCGCCCATGCATGACTATGTGAAGTCAACATATACAGAGACCTATAGACAATGACAGTAGAGTTAATTTATCATTAAATAGGTTTAGGTTTAAAGAAATTCATTCTCATAAAGATAAAATACAATCGCTTACATGAGAACAAGCTTACTTACTAATTAAGACATACTTTTTCGTCCGAGCTTCCAAAATACACAATCATTCATTGAAATTAAATAACACTAGTCACAACGCAGTTCAAACACTCAAATTTTGATATCTAGCGGTAGAAGGTTATAAAGTTGTGCTCCTTCGCACGTGAACATTTTTCTACCGTAATTTGTTCTTGTCTTAAATCGTTAGTACATTCTGATCATTTATGACTACACGCAGTTTCATCACAATCGTGTTTGGCCTGCATTCTTCATTATAGCATTGCTAGGTGCACCTAATCACCTAGGCTACAACCAGTCCAACGACTATTATATAATTCGTGACTAGTTTTTACTTCGTTCAATCTTAACGCAATCATTATAGGTACATACGTATAGCCCTTAACTCTACTAAATATCTACATTAGATATAAGTTAAGCTACTATGGGAAGCGGGCTAGCGTTCTTAGAAGTACATGCTAAGTAAAGTATGTAGGTAACCTTCGGATGCCAACACAGCAGCCGTTCACACCGATTATTAAACCAGAATGATAAAATTTTCCTAGTACTAGGAAAATGAATGGACTGAGAAACAGGCAAACACGATCTAGATTAACCTATTAGATTTTACTCGCAGATTCGTTAAATGACGAGAAAACCATTTTCGCAATGTGGTTTGGATTGGAGGCACTTTAATGCGGGCAATTAAGTGATAAAAATTCCTTTTATTTTGTATCAATGGATGATTCAAGTTCAATATCATTTTAAGTTAAAAAATTGTATTATGTTCATTTCATCAGCCCATTGAAGTCCCCACTCCTGGGGCACGGGCCTCCCTCAATCACATGAGGGGTAATTGCCATACTCATCACGCTTGGCAGACGGGTTGGCGAGGGTTTTGATATAAATGCAAAGTTTTCCTTC
Organism: Marasmia exigua; assembly: GCA_019059595.1. Taxonomy (NCBI): domain Eukaryota; kingdom Metazoa; phylum Arthropoda; class Insecta; order Lepidoptera; family Crambidae; genus Marasmia; species Marasmia exigua. The sequence goes on from CM032471.1 coordinate 6,568,223, forward strand.
TCTGGGTGCTGATGATCATGCCAGCAGCTTTACCTTAGTCGCCTTTTACGACACCTCGGTAAGAGTGAGTGTGGCCTATTCTACTCTGCCGAGGAACACACAGCCAATGAACATTCGGCAGAATCTAATTGCCAAAACTTTGCTGTATTATTAGACGTATATTTTTAAAATATTGTTACCATCTAAATACTACTACATTGTATACATTGGCTGCCAGGAAGCAATTGCTACAAGCGATATTAGCTTATTGTTCTGTCTGTTGTTGTTGTATCATACTCGTGTCTTGTTTTTGTGCAACAAAGAATATCTTTCTATTACTATTGAATGTTACATATGTATTCATAACGAAATCAATTGTCAAACGAATACTCCTCATCCTACTAGACGTAGCTTAGGTATTCTAAAAGTTCAAAACTAACAACATTTATATTTTATGCCAATAATTGTTCACGCTGATTCACGCTTTGTCAAGATACATAGCCTCGTAAAACTGTGGATTGTGGTCAAAAGCCTAATAAATAACAGCAAACCAAAGTCCATTGATCACTGGCAGTCTGCAGTTCACATGCACTCGACCCCAAACTGAACTCAACGGGTGCAGCGACAATGAATCAAACTCAATAGACCTAGTGATGCATGAACCAGTACAAAAAACACGAAATTACCGTAAAAGGTTCAGAACTAATCAGCTGGACACAACAAAAGCTATTTCAGCCCATCCAACCAGTACTAGCCAAGATAGATAGGGACACTTTAATGTACCTCACCCCCCCGCCCCGTTGGTCTGGTTTTTATTATTATCGCATACCAAGACTTTTGACAGTCAATCACATTAATGGCATTGTATAAACCGCTGAGGTTTGTCCACAAATTGCTGGGTTAGGTTTGGTGGTCAAAACTGAAATTAACACTGAGTCTAACATATCATCATTACCTACTAATCAACTCTCCATTGACCACAATACAAATATTTTTTACTCGTCGTTATCATAATCAAAAGCTGCAAAGCTATTTCTAGATATCGATTACAGATTTTTCTTACCGAAAATTCCTTGAATTATAAAAATTCCCGGTTGCATCCTAAGCCAACGTTTCAGAGCCCGGCTTATGCTTAGACCATGATCTAGAGGATTTGGGGAGTCTGATAATTACAATGGCTTCATTGTAATTACCAGACTCCCCAAATTATGCCTGCCGTCTGACCTTCGCAACCCTTTAACAGGGGAAATGTTACATTTATTTTCCAAATTCCAATTCTATATTATGTCTCAAGCACAGTTTCACAGTCTCACAGATATAAAACACATTTAACAATATTCCCACCGCGAGCATAACATAACAATAGATCATAACAGATTGACAAGTATAAGTAATACCTGACGTCGCGAAGTTAGCCAACAAAAATCCGCAATATGGCAAAATACTGTACTTACTTATTCATACCTCCGTATATTTTCTGATAAAGCTGTTGTACAATAAACTCCAGCCGAGGTGGTTGCGTGTATTACTCTAGAGACGAACTAGTAAAGAGAATTTGCACACTGAACATCCATTAGTCGTTGGCATGGCAAGATTGGCAGTGCTTTTACTAGTGAGAGGTTTTTGCCTCCAGTCTGCGTTATTTGAAAGGTATAACAGACATGTGTTGCCTACACCTTTTTTATCTTTGTCGTAACATCAAGTGGAAGTCGTTGCCAGGGCACGTGTTTCCATGGTTCTACAATGCATTGTAAACATTACAATGTCTACAATCTATCTATGTATAACTACTCGGTCAAATACCCAGGACATATCCACAAGTATGTGTCCAAATACATTTGTGCTCGCCTTATTGTTATTGTACGATGGGACAACAGTGTTACACGAACGGAGAGGAATCAGACGTAATGCCAACGGGCTGTCAATGTAAAAAAAATATAGATAATAGGTCGTTTATAGTGTGAACCTTTAGTCACTAAGCCTCCGCAGCAGATTAAAGGATTGTTAAAAGCGTGAACAGACATCACACGGATCAATAATGGCCAATTGGCCAGGTCATCAATTGACCATAGATCAAGGTCTCCTTTTACTTGCTAAACTATTTTGGCTCCTGTTTCACTTTTAATTTGGTGCAGCGGAGGCGATATACTGAGCAACAATAAAAGGACGCAGTAATTATTCGCAGTACCTTGTCCTATGTATCCAGTCGAGTGAGGGACTCTAGCCCTAAGCATGGGATGTCCATCTCAGCAAAATTGCAGAAACCTCACAGCCGGGACTGAATCGTATCTCTACTTATATTGTCTAATACCGCTTTGCCGCAGTCACCGCTTCGGTCTCACGGTCACCTGGCAAATATGAGATGATGTTAACAAAAGAGTCCGTTGCTTTACCGTTATACTTCGTTTTTGTTACTCGATATTGCTGACCCGCTGGACACTTTTTCACGCTTCTTTTGACGGGTGCCAAATTCAAGGTTATTTGCAAGGTGTAACGTTTCAAACGTAGTCATTTGCATTATTAATATTATCAATGAATGTTATTTCTAGAAAGGAACAAAAACCTACTTTCTAGAAATCTTTATAAAATCACAACTACAATGTATTTTCTAGCATTTTTATAAAAATACGATGTCAAAATCAAATTTAATAGATAATCTTAAGTTTTAATACTAGTTTTGTATAATTGCTGATTATAGGAGATAATATTTAAAGAAATAAATTGCAGCATATCTTAATCAAAAATACTATAGACCCTAGCTGAATTTCTATAGAAATGTTATCAGGTTGATTGTAACAAAGACGTCGCTAATACATTTGTCGATTATGCCAAATAATTGCAGATCCCGCATTGGCTTTGGCGTAAGAAACAATGGCACAAAAAGAGCATTGATCGTCTGCCATGGCCTCCAAAATAGGCCGTAGCAAAAATCGAACGAGTTACCTATATAGAATGTCACGACAAAGTATTGCAGTGTTTCTTATAAACTGCCTCTTTTTTCTGCTTAATCAGTCAAAATACCATGATACTTACTTACTTTCCATTTTGTTGTGATAGAAACAGATTTTAGCCTCTGCTGGTCAAATATCCTAGACTTACATGAATGTTATAGCTACTACACAACATGTAAACTTCGCATAATATTAAGTTAGTTCAATGCGTATTCATATATTTATTAACATTTAGAATGTTTATATAGACTGGACTATTTATGTTGAAATCAGATTAAGTCTCCATAATGTATCCCCTTTTCGGGCTCATGCTTTTATGTTAATCACACTCAAAAGTGTGTGAGTGAAAAATAATGCTATCCGCTTCGTAATACTCGTATTTTCTTATGCAAGTTTCCTCAAGATAAAATTTACTCCCCCGAAGAATACATAGGGAAAAAACAAAGGACAGATCAGACCAATGAATAATAAAATGACACCGAACAAGTCCCAAAAACTGTTTTAATTTAATATTTGAGAACTTGTTCAAAAGGGTGACAAAGGAATAAAATGTTGGAAAATCAATGACGTTATTGGAATATACAAAGTAAGTAGCTTTTAGGTATTATGGAAATGGAATTGAAAACCTTTCATTCTTTTGTTGTATTCCGTTGTGTGATTATTTACATAATTTTCGTCTTTTGTTTCTCTATTATTCACGACTGAATAAGCCTTCTTTGTAGATTATGTCAACACAAAATATAACAAAACTTTTGTGAAAAATATTGATTGTATTCATGAATCTACCTCATGAATACAATCAATATTTTTCACAAAAGTTTTGTTACATTTTGTGTTGACGATTCAATTTTAATTTTATTAGACGATAGTAAGGTACAAATGAGATAGATATGAATGAAATTTAAATTCACGATGAGATAGTAACAACGAAACAAGGATGTAACTTGTATGCTATCCGTTACATAGGCATCGACGTACAGAGGCTCCTCTGCATTTACTCTCGTAACTCTGAATATTATGTTGTGACTTTTAACCTACTACTTTAGGTACATGTTCGGATTCGAACCACGTTCCATCTCTCCAAGTTTTTACATTCATACAAAATATATTAAAAGACTAAAAAAATATAGTGTCTAAGGGAATCCCCACACACATCTCCGTTCTTTATAATCTTTGAATTGAGGTGAGGAAAACAAAAATAAACTGACATCAGTATTAAATAAACACATATTATATTTCTAATGTAAACTTTTCTAGCTTTCGGTAACCGCTACAATTCACCAAGTGGTGTTAGAATAATATGACGTAGGCATTAGACAATATTATTATTTGAAACAAAAATGACATTGACACGAATAAGGCCAGCGAACATGAATGTGAGCAAAAACCTCACGACGCGCGGCAATTTTCTGCCTCGGCGACCATTGTGCATTATTATAACGCGTGCATGCAAATTTGTCGAGATGCAAGCTGCAATGTAGCACAGGCAAGATTAAATAAAACATTGTTTTTAACAAAAATATTTGGTCAAATAGAAACATTTTTTACTGTTATCTTTCTGTTAACTATTTCTATCAGTATGTTGTATCAACATCAAGATTATCATTATGATATAGTATCAAAAAACTGCTTTAATTGTTTTATTTAAGTTCAGATGCTGAAACGGAAAATAGATATTTCATGGGCAATTTTGAATTTATACTATACGTAACAGTAAATTTTTTACAATTTGGTTCCGTTACAATTTGGTTATGTACCTACCGATACAAAGGTTACAAAAGGTCTTTAAAAAAATTTTTAGCATGAATCGATCTTCTGCAATTATTATTTTTTAATTGTGTTAATATTTTTCAATTAACAATGTATTTAATTTTAGCCAAAAATAATTTTAACCAGTCCTGCAATGTACCAGTGTTAAAGTTTTCGAGCCCACTGTGCAACCTTGACACAGTGACATTTGAGTTGCTTAGCTTTATAATATTCCCGTTAAATCTGTCCTAAAAATAACTCAAAGCATACAAGGAAAAATAACTACAACCTCGTCAATATTATCATCACGTACAAACAGACAAAGCAACTTAGAACATCCAAATAAGTATGTCAAAGTACTATAACCGGTGTATGACTTAAAGTCAGGCATACAGAGTTCAATATTAGTTGAGAGTTCTATTATGCCGGTATTACAATAAAGTGAGCTATGCACATTTAGTGTAGGTGCAAACTGCAATGTAGCCCTGTTTGAGTAGACCTGTGCAACCTTGACACAGTCGCATTTGAGTTACGAGCTTCATGAAGTGGTGTTGGCTGTAAGGTATAACATAGATATGGATGCATTTGGAAAGTAGAAGTAATATATTAATACCTGATCGCTTAAAACTGTCCCTCTCCTGGTACTTGTACTGTATACAGAGTGTCCACGATACAGGATTTATGCTAGCGTGGGACCCTCTGTAATGCATCCTTAATTATTATATATATATATATATATATTTGGAAAATAACAGTATTTGCATTTGCATATAAGTAGGTAGGTGCTATGTACTTATGAGATATTTGGCGCATGACCTACCTGAAGAGCGAAAATTGCTTGCAGCTTGCATAGTTTATAGTTTGGAAAGATGTCATTTTTGTTTGAAATAACGCTATTTTTGTGTAGTGCGTTCAAACGATTTTCGACTGTAAGTGGTTATGTAGCAGATTCCCCAACAGTACATACGAGTACATATGTACTTATTGACAGAAATGTAAGCAAGAGCTTGGGCAGTGTTTTGCCGGAGGCCCAATCGGGAGTGAAAAATTTCTTCCTTCTGTCAATTTCCTGAATAATGTTACTTATACGTTTTATTTTCTTCTCGCATACCCCGGCGCATATTATGTGACTGTTCAGTTAGGTAGGTATTAAATTTATTTTTTTGTTTGTGTTGCTACAACTCCCTTCTTTCCTTCCTTTCGTGAGCAGGCACACGATATGGCCGCAGGGTCTCCCGCAGTATATCAAGCTCCCGCAGCAATGACACGGCGCGACTAATGCTGAGCGGGCGCCTATTGGCACTATGTTAACCTTTTTTTTTTATATTGTGTTCTTTTTATTTTGTTAATACTGTTTTTTTATTGTTTATTGTATGTGTTGTTCTTTGTGCCAATAAATGTTTTATTCATTCATTTTTATTCATTATTCATTCAAAAGGAGTTGAAAGTTTGGCAGTGTACTTGTGGCTCCACTGTTGTTGCGGGTGTACAATGACGGCGGAAATTGCTCGCCATCATGTTCATTATTGTTCATGGATCATCTGCTCGTCTGCCTATCACATAAAAAGATAAACTAGCAGCCTACTCCAGAAATATAAGAAATTAGAAGGCAGTTTAGCCAGAGATTGTGGAGACCATTGTCATTTCAGCATACAATAGAGTCAGAAACTGTGTGACTGTCTCGGTGGCGTAGTGGTTAGTAGGTCGCACTGTGAAGAGACGGCTGCGCAAGAGGTCCCGGGTCGGGCCAAAAATTTGTATCTAACTTAGGTACAAATTTTCGGTAAGAAATTCTTAGTGTCAGCCCGGAGTCTGGAAGTAGGCGGTCTTGTACCCCCATGTCTCGAAAAGCACGTTAAGCCGTTGGTCCTGCGCCCAATCCCTCTCCGGTCCTGTCACCCTGATGTCCCATCGGAATATGAATGTAAGGGAATAGAAAGTGCCCTTGTGTTTGCGCACACACTGAGCACTATAATAAATCCGAGATTGGCCGCCGTAGCCGTAATCGGTTAAAGGATATTATTATTAGAGACAGAAACGTATGAAAGCACTCGAACGTTGGAAATTCGTGACGAATAGAATACGAGGTTAAAGGTTTCCATTATTTACCGACTTTGCATAACATTATTTATCTAAAAGGCTTATAAAGGTTCTCAGTATCAAACCTGAGCAGACACTTCAAACCTACTCAAATGCAAATCTAATCAGAAGACGCGAGATACATATTATTAACGTATGATTTTATACAGAGTTATTCTGTAACGTCTAGCAAAATTTTGGTAGACATTGTCAAAAAACATTGGCTTTGTGTTAGACAATATTCTAAAGAAACATAAGTGAAACAATGTCCTCCCATACAAAATGTAAATCTTTATTCAAGTTAGGTCCATATAGAACACTTATGAATGTCAAATTAGGTGTACACGTATAATCTACCGGCTGGTTCGGAATGTCGATTTTCTCCTATACTAGATCCATAAACCAGGTAGCGGAGATTCACTGATAAAGGAAAAAAACATAATGACAATAATCTCTTAAATTGTGCCGTTGTAAAATTACAACATCCAGGAACGGAATATATTAACGTGAGGTGCTCTCCAACACTTCCTCGGGTCGGGGGTGGTGCGTTGGTCACAGAAACACAGGCAGCACCATCTATGCGAATGTGCTTCTGCGTAAACACTGTTATTCGTAAGATAGTAAAAAAAACTAATCTATGTAAATATACAAGAATATTACTTTTTTTTATATGAGAGGTGGCAGACGAGCAGGCGGATCACCTGATGCAATTCCGCCGCCCATGGACACCCGCAACACCAGTGGAGTCACAAGTGCGCTGCCAACCTTTTCCCCTTCCCCCCATTGGCCCTTCGGTAACCTCACTCACACGGCGAAACACAGCGCAGGCGCTGCTTCACACCGGTCTTCTGTGAGGCAGTGGTATCACTCCGGTCGAGGTAGCCCATTCATGCCTAAGCATGGCTCTCCCACATTTACATTAAATTATTCTAATAATAACAAGTGTATGTATGTTGTCCTCCTTTTATCACTAGCATTAAAGGAGTTGCTACGCTGGCGGATTGCGAGCATTTTCAAAGCAGAGCGACGACGCAGCGAACACGTTGCGGCTGCGCAGCGTAGGTACACGCCGCGGATGTGTTCGCAATGGGGTATGGGAAAAAAATTTAACAGGTTCTAATCCGAAAACCGTTTCGAGGCATTTGTATTTCATAAATTCTTTTAATATTTTTAAAATTTAAAAAGGGATCAAAGATATTTTCAAAAAAATTGCGTTGACCTTCATTTGACCCTAGATACGCTAGCTATTCAGACAGGTTGTATTCAGAAGATTAAATTTAGGTGACAACAATGTCTCAGGGACTTATTGACCCGGAACAAGTAACAGATGGCACTAGTTCTGTTGTATTCAAAGATTACATTTAGTATACGTTCGTGGTGACAACAATGTCTCAGTGACTCATTCACCCGGACCAAGTAACAGATGGCGTTAGTTTGACGTTTATTTGTATGGGAACACTAAGCGTATTTATAACGTCACAAATTCAAAATGTTTGAAAATTAATTAAAAATTACTACCTGATATTTTACAAAAATATTCAAATCAGTTACTTAAAATAGGAAAAGGTATTGGGAAAAAATATTAAAACTATACTTAAAAAATTGTTCTCATAGCCCATTCGCCAGCGGCAACTCCCTAAAATACTAATAACAAAAATTTAACACGTTCAATGCCACTAAGATTTTCTTACTGCAAACACAGGTACCACCTATGTTGCACGGTGGACTACCACGGTGGTTTGTTCAGCATAACCCTGTTTGTGGTACCTATCAAATGGCAGGATAATTAATTTCGTCAATTAGAACACGTTCGTCAATTAGAAAGTTCACACATGTAGAAACATGGATCAGATTAAACCTATACATATACATAGGTACTTAATGTTTCGAGGCCCTCTGTATGTATGTAGATAAGTTAAGTATTGTTAGCGACTTATATTCGATAACTTTGACTTTCCACACAAATTCGAGCTTCAAAAGTTTTAAGGTAAAAGTCTGTTAAGTGATTGATAGGAAAAGTATTTTATATTTATACCACACCCTGTATATTAAAAAGAAATACGGAACTGTCAGAACTCTGATACTCGTAAACGCTTTTGACTAATGGCCTCAATCCGCCCGAACTATAGATAATAGAATTCTATACCCGGGACCGAACAAATTTTGAAGAGATTTTTTAATGTAGAGATGTTTTTTTATGTGATAGGTGGCTGAAGAGCTGACGGATCACTTAGTAAGCGATTGCCTCAGCCCATGGACACCGATAACACCAGTAGAGTAACAAGTACACTGCCAACCATCAAGCACCTCCTTCCTCTTGATCTCTTTCACTCACTCGGCAAAACACAGTGCAATCGTCGCTCCACGCCGGTTTTTTTGGGGGCCGTGGTATCACTAATGTCGAAGCGTGGCTCTCCAATCAGTATTAATTATTCCGCCTTCGGACATAGGATAGGACATAGAGCGGTTACCAGCTCATAGCTGGTAACCGCTCTATGTCCTATCCTATGTCCGTAGAATTTGAACCAACGACCTTCAGTGTGCACACCCTACACTTTGACCATGATCCCGTAATTGAAAAGTCTGTAAATATTACGCAAGATATATTATGTATTCCATCAATCAGCCTATCGCCGCCCACTGCTGAACGTAGGCCTCCCCCAAAGAGCGCCAACCAACCCGGTCCTGAGCAGTCTGCATCCAGCTCACACCAGCCATCTTTGCATTTCCCCACGTGGCGACCACTCCCCTCCAATACGTGTCGACTTCATCTTTCATCAGTAAGTCTAGAGACATTACCGGCCCATCTCCACTTCAGCATTATGTATTACAAACATAGTATTAAAATATTGATGACAAACTCTAATAACGTATTTGTTCTACAAATAATTCCATTTAAATCCATATACATTTGTCTGCATTTGTACAGACTTCTGCAATTTTGCAAGTCTACGTTTAAAAAATGCAATAAAGTCACATACAATACATACTTAGACATTACCAGGGCATATAGGGCACCGCTGTGATTGCATAACACAATGCAATGCCAATTCATTTGTTATGCATGTAGGCTGGCCATATGATTTGTTACTGTATCGAGTCTACTGGGTACTGGACCTCTTGAAGGGGGAAACCACATTACTCTTATACTACACATTCACTTGTTTCAGACGGTTGAGTATTTAATTCGTTATAATGAGTGATGAGCTCGCGAGTGCAGCATCGGAGGGTACATGGCCGTACGGCCCAGAACCCTTCTGCGGCATACCCAAAAGTCTTGCCCATCTGACACTGGAAAGAATCTATACATCGAATCATGGCTAAAATTGACGGGTTTAACCCATTCCAAGCTACTCATAAAGCCATTTGACCGCAGATCCTCCGCTGCGCTTCTTGGGCTAAGTAGGAACAACATACGCATCCCAGTACGAGCTTTAACCGGTCACTGTTGCGTCAATAAGCACATGGCCACTATAGGACTAGCGACACTAGAATCTGCAGAATGTGTATCGAGGCGGATGAAACCCCTATATACATAATCACTGAAGGCAGACCACTGTTGAGCAAACGTAGCTTAAATCTGGGAAAGTACTTTTTGAGCCCCAACGAAGCTAGGGATCTCAGTCCCAAACAACTAATAGGTACACTTTCTGAAAAGTGTAAGGTTTGGGACTGATATTTAGCACAGTGGCGATCACAATAAATCAAACTGGTCGCAGTGATACTGGTCTGAATAGGACCTGCATAGCCGCCAGCGTAGCAAAATATATATATATACTGAGTGATATACTCATATTTATGACAGTTACAATGTTCAAAATTGTTAGCTCAGTAGGTTTAAAGGAAAGTAACTGTGTCAAATTTCATTCATAATTAAACCGTATTCCGCGAGTATTTGCGTATAGTACCTACCTATTGCTAAGCGTATCCTCGTTTGGAAATAAACTTGACTTTCCCGATGGCGCACTTGGTAGTGACTTTACCTCATACGCCAAAGGTCTTGGGTTGATTTCCACTCTGGACAAATATTCGTGAGATGAACATTTGCATTGGTTTACTGTGTGTGTGAAGTATCAGCCTATAACTGTCCCACAGCAGGGTAAAGGTCTCCATCATAGACATCAAGTCATCGCTACTATGACGGGATTAGGCTTAATTACCACGCTTGCCAAATGCGGATTGGTGATCACAAACCCGAGGTATGTTCGAAAAATTCGAAACACTTTTTGCTCGACCCAGGAATCAAACCCAGGACCCCGAGATCACGGCCCGGTACTTAAACTACTAGACCAACCGGGTGATGAGATCCGCAGGAGAACTAAGGTTACAGACATAGCCCAAAGGATTGCATTGCAGGCGGAAAGCTCCTCGAGTGGAGGTCACGTACAGGAAGTCGCAGCCGTGGCAGGCCCCCCACAAGGTGGACCGACGATCTGGTGAAGATCGCGGGAATCCATTGGATGCGGGCGCCACAGGACCGATCTATGTCGAAAACATTGGGGGAGGCCTATGTCCAGCTGTGGACGTCTATTGGCTGAAATGATGATGGTGATGATGAACAGGGCGTCACTGTGTGTGTAATAATGTATTTAAGTTGACATATATTTTGTGATTTTATCTGGCAACTTGAACTTATTGTATTCCAGTACATAGAATGACCTACTGTTTATCCTGTAATTATAATGTGTTTGTAATCTGACAAAAAATTATATGGTTTCGACCCGTATTTAAAAATGGTACTAGCTTCAGTTTCAATTATAGCCCCATATACCAAGAAAATAGTATCACCGCAATATAAAGTATTAGAGCTACGCTAAGCTTAATCTTACAAAGCATGTAAAATAAACATTTAACACGCTTTTATGTTAATTTAAAAAAAAACCTGGCGCCATCAAAAATAATGTACAGAGTAGAGATTGCCGTTGCCAAACACAGCGAGCCTCCAAACGTTTGCGACGTAGCAAAAGTTAAAATATACCACGTTCAAGCCGCAGTAATATCTTGTTTGAGGTTACGTCACTTACTAAAAGTTCTCACGTCACAATCACGATCCACGAGAAGATACATACGTGGGAAATGGCGGTAAGAATTTGGATAAAGATGTGTAGTTGAATTCTATACACATGTTTTCTTACTTAAGAGCAATCCGTCTGCTAACTAAAAGGCCGCTAAGCCACAGAGAGTCGCTGTGATTAGCGGCCTTTTAGTCAGCGGACGGGAGAATAAAATTGTTATTATGAGCAAGCATTATTTGTCGTCTCATACGTGACTTTGTGACAGTTGAGGTATTATTGTGTAAATATACCTGTCGTCTATTGTAATTTAAAATGACAAAGACTTTTTATCTGTAAAAATGTTCTTTATGTAAACCAAGTGATTATCATGAACTTATGACGTCTTAAATATTGAAGTCAAACTTAATTCATGTTAAGCTTTAAGATTGGTTTACATTGACAGAGCCAAGGCTACAATGAGATGGAATGTTCTCTCTGATGTATTGAAGTCAAATTAGGTTTATTTACATTGATAAGGTAAGGCTACAATGGATTTTTACGTTCTTCCTTAACCCTCTGGACCCATGGATTACGGCGATGAGGGTACGCAGCTGTGGCTTTAGCCACTATTCCAATAGGAAAGCCCCAAATAATCCACTACGGGTATAACACCGTGGTAAAAATTGTGGTTACCTACAATTTGAGATAATGATTTTGGAGGTGGAACCGTGATCCAGTTGAGGGTTGAGGTTGCGAAGGTCAGACGGCAGTCGCTTCATTGTAATTACCCGATTTCCCGAATCCTGAATCCAAGTAGACCCCGGCCTCTGAAGAGACAGCTTTGGACGCAACTGGGAATCTGTAGGCTGGGTTTATCTGATGATGGTCTTCGTAGGGTTCATTTTCACAACTTCGACAAATAATAGCTGCTGTAAAGGTCGAGCACAGAGGGCGTTATATTTACGTCGTTTAAATGCCGAGGCACTCATAATAGGTAACATGAATAAAAACCCCTTTTAGCATGTTAGATCAACAATATAGACGAAAAAAAAGGTGTTCCATACATTGTTGTCGAGTTGATATTATATTATATTGAGCAAGAAACTTGCCAGTTACTCTTTTTAATCGCCAACTTTTTATACAATGGTTTATTATCCTCATACCAAGTCATACAGTCCAATGCAACACAAAATAGAATGAAGCAAAATAAAAGCTTAATATAAGGTAAACCGAAGTAGACCAATCCCAGTCCGCAAAGGTGGTGAAACCTGTTCTCAAGTATGACGTATATGTCAGCCATCATTTCACTCAATCATATTAGAGGGATTGTAATGACCCGCCATGATGGAGAAGTTAATGGAGAAAGCTCATGATGGAGAAGTTATCATATTTAAACAAATGAGGTGTCGTTAGATTGTTTGTTGATTGTTTTCTGTTTACATGACGACACGTTAAGTTGACGACACGTTAAGTTGACTACAGCGCCCATGACATGACGACACGTTAAGTTGACTACAGCGCCCTATAGGGGACTAAAAGGAAGGGTAAGGAACTAAAAAAAAAAAATTGCTTGACCGTGTGGACTATAGAAAAGCTATTTAGCACATTTCAAATATATAATTTTATTTCGCATAAGCATACTATATAACTTGCTAAGGGGGCTTTATTCATGATACCTTTAATGAAGGCTTCACTAAAAGGATGTAAAAATTATGATGATGTGTAATACCTTTCCTGCAGTAAGTACCTGCAACAAGCTTATGATGGAGAAGTAAATATCACTCAGAGAACCAAACCTGAGGTCACCGATGATGTTACTTTCATCGGTGACCTCAGGTTTGGTTGCGAAATGAATAAAGCACTTTCGAATCAATCAGCTTTTTTCCCTAGAGACTAGTGAACGAATAATTGCTCAACATGTTAATGAGCGATATGTAGGTCATATGCAAATTATCTGATCAATTCCCCGATACTGTTTGTTTGTACAAGACAATGAGTGTGATTCTGTTATGTTATCGGTTCAAGTAAAATATAGCTATAGCGACTGCCTCGGTGGCAAAGTAGTGGGTCGCACTTTAAAGCGACGGCTGCGCATTAGGTCCCGGGTACGATCCCCAGGTCGGGCAAAATGTTTCCGGCAAGAAATTCTTAGTGAGAACCCGGAGTCTGGAAGTAGGCGGTCTTGTACCCCCGTGCCTCGAAACGTTAGGTGTTGGGCCTTCGGCCGATTCTTCTCCGGTCATGTCACGCTGGTGTCCCTTAGGAATATGAGGGTAAGGGAATAGAGAGTGCACTTGTGTTTGCGCATACACTTGAGCACTGTCATATATCCTGCGTTGCTGATCGTTGGGACTGGCCGCCGTAGCCGTATAATTGGTGGGAGGATATTAGCTGTAGCGAGACTTTTATGCAAAAGAACTTGTAAAATAAATTGATATAACCGGGACTAAACGGGAGACAAGCGACGCGTTGAAAGAAGGCAAAAGTCGTGGCTGCGTAATATAAGGAGTGGACTGGCATCGCATCTGTGGAACGGCTGTTTCGTCTCAATGAACAGAGAGGATTTTGGGAAGCTGACGCCAAACCTTCAGAACCGAAGAGGCACTCGAAAAAGAAGAAGAAATTGGGTTAGAAAATCAATTGCGTAATGCAACGAGACACGTGAATGAATACTTGATTGCACAAAATAGAGTTTTATTCGTTTTGATCAGTCAAATCTGTACGTAAGTAGTCTACCAGACAGCCTTGAAGTAATAAAAAAAGCAAGCAATGAATAGGTATTGTGATTTATCTTATTAATTGAACTTATTCTTTAGGTATCAATGATACTGTATCCGTGTAGAGAGCCGTGTGGTCCCCGGCAGAGTAGAATAGGCCACCCTTACTCTTACCGAGGTGTCGTATAAGGTGACTAAGGTAAAGCTGCTGGCATGATCATCAGCACCCAGAGAAGGAAAACTCTGCATTTATATCAAAACCCTCGCCAACCCGTCTGCCAAGCGTGGTGAGTATGGCAATTACCCCCTCATGTGATTGACGGAGGCCCATGCCCCAGAAGTGGGGACTTAAATGGGCTGACGATGACGACGATGACGATGATGATACTGTATCGTGTATCTAATGAAAAATTGTCTCAAAGCATATTTAACAATCAGTTATAGGATTTAGAATTCAAAATGTTATTATCCTAGAATATTATCCTGTTCTTAAGATCTAAACTAATTAGCAAAATGTTTACAAGTCTTTGTTGTCTTAAAGTAACGGCATTATATCAATATAGTAACATTTGGCACTCGGCAAAAGTAGGATCTAATGAAAAACATTAATTCACTGAATGTAGATAGTGTAGCCAAACTTTCCTCCAATTTTTTCTACTTAAAGGACCTACTATTTTAACGAAACATTCAATATTTAATATTTATAAATCATTCATGAATTTTAAAAAGTCCAAGTACATCCAGCAGTGGGCGTCTGTTAGCTAAAATGATGACGATGCATGGTATTTGACTAAGCTCGAGATTTTACAAAATATAAATATTTTATCAAAATATAGGTAAATATGTGCGAATAGCAACAATTCTCAATTAAAAATATAACGTCTTGCCGGTTTTATGGTCTTTCAAAGATACATGGGCAAGTCCATTTTAAAAGTATGAGATTTTTTAAAAATAATTATATCATTGAATAACTCATATACACCAACTATTATAATGGAACCATTGACATAAACGAAACATTTGATATAGCTACCATACAAAATTCAAATGAAATGCATACAAAATACTGTCGTGTGACGTCACATCTCTGTAGCCATTTGTATGGAGAGAAATCAACTGGAATACCTTGCCTTCTATATTTTTTGACGGAGTTCCAATACCTTACAGCAAAACAGTAAAAAACCTTGGATAACTCGTTGGCTTGGACAGCACAGGTCACTGAGGTCAGCAGGAAAATATTTGCTGCAGCAGGATCTCTTAACCGATTACGCAACTTCCTACCAATACCCACCAAAATTGCACTTGTTCAAGCCCTTCTATTCCCCATTCTCGACTACGCAGACTGCTGTTACTTAGACCTTAACGAGAACCTTCTTAACAAACTTGAACGTCTGGAAAACTTCTGTATCCGCATTGTCTTCGGTCTGCGCAAATATGACCATGTCTCAGAGTACCGAACTCGTCTAAAATGGCTCCCCATTCGTCTCCGCCGTGACTCCCATATTCTTTTTCTATTATACTCCATACTTTTCAGTCCAAAATCACCGTCTTACCTTCGGGAGCGTTTCCAGTTTCTGCAGCCTACGCGGGGTCATATGCGATCATCCAAACATCTCCACCTTCGATTTCCTCCCCATTCCACTCATTCATATACTCAATCCTTTACAGTCCAGTCAATTCGCCTATGGAACTCCCTACCCCTACCAATTAGACAGTCCCCATCCCTGCCCATCTTTAAGGCTCGGGTCAAAGCACACTTCCTTGAAAACTGAAACCCTCTCCCCAACTGATCCTTTTTTATTAACTTCACCTGTCTTCCTTTCCTGTCATTGACGCTCGTGGTCGTTAGTCCTCTCCCAGATCCATCCATATATTGTAGGTATAAAATATATCTTCTCTATTATAACCTTATAGTAGTATATTTTATATAATTGTATATAATTTGTGTAGGTTATATTGTATTATAGTAAGTTAATATTCGTATATATTAGTGTATGATAACGTGTTTATTTATTTATTTATTATCTAGATATATGTATTTATACTATAATTTACTTAATCAATATTCAAAATCTAAAGGATTGCACCACCCTCCCCTCTTCTATCTAATGTCCTTTACCTGAAGGTTGTCTGGTAGAGATCGCTCCCAGCGATAAGACCGCCTAAATTGTACATTGTATCTCTGTATACCTAGTTTTTAAGTTTTGTATGTTGTGCAATAAAGAGTATCTATCTATCTATCTATGGAGCGTTTTGGGTTTGCCCAAAATAATGTGATTTTAAAGTTGTGATATCTCAGGTAGTTTAAATGAGAATCAAGTAATTCTTTCGACGATGTTTTTTTCATAGAGAGGTCTTTCGATTACACAAATGAAAAAAAAATTGTCAAATACCGTAATCCTGTTTCAGAAAGAGATATGCATATCAACAGATATGCTAAAAATTCATCTGATCCATGGATACATTAATGCAGAGACGATGTTCCGTTTTATATGAAACAAATTATATGTATAGAACAACTGTCTTCTCTATCATAATTTCGAAACAATTAAAAAGATTTCTTAAATGCATCCCAATAATTACCAACATAAAATATTTTATGGTACTGGTAACATTATTGCGACATTCGCCCTCTGTCAATGTCAAAATAGTTGTTACTAATTTTTTACCAAGATTTTTTACCAAGACAGTTTTTATTGCAATTTTAGATCATAATATCAATAAAATACGTTTTCTATTGACATCCAAAAATTGTTTGATTGTAAAAAGTATTATCTGGCCCTGGCATTCTTTGAAAAATCATCTCTATCATAGATCAGGAAAGTGCATTTTCCAATAACTTCGAGTGCGAACCCATAGTACCCCACCACGGGCCACTCCTTACTATGCACCATCAGCCGGCAATGTCAACACGACCGGCGCTTACGCAACGAGACCTCCGCAGAAAAATCTACGTTTCTAATACCTGTTTCTCGCACCACTTGCAACTTAATACTAACGGGATAGAGCTCTATATCGCTTGCGAAGGAATGTAGGTCCGATTTTAGGTTGCTCATGTTACGACATAAGAGCATGGGAGTTGTTTTTAGCGTAACGTGGTTAAGTTTTAAGTTGATGTTGTACGGATTCAAGGAATATGATAATATCAGTTCTGGTGCAAGTATTTAATGCAGAGCTTACAGCCTAATAACGATATGTATTTAGATACATTTAACTACAGGGTAACTTTTACTTTCAAAGAGCCTTAAATAAGAAGTTGTAAAAGGAAGACTGGGATTCGACTTAATTATTAAAATCATAAAGGTAATGTATAATGAAATGTATTGCGTAGGTAACAGTAAAAAAATTGATCAGAGCCTAAATTTTTGCATTAATAATATAATAATAATTCTCACAACATCTCATACGTTGACCTGATTCCGTACTAAGTACCTTAAGCACTTGTGTTACAGATATCAGACAACAGGGGGACACAAATATATACTTAAATACATATATTTCACCCAGACACTGAACAAACACAAGTGTTCATGGCACGAATGTTTGTCCAGGGTGGGGATCGAACCAGGGTTATTTCACTTAGTACTTCGTCCCTTAGTATGGGAAAAATACTTTAGCGTGTTTCGTTAGATGGAACTTGTTAAAAGCAGATGGAGCTTGAAAAAGCAATCGAGCAAGTGGTTCGGCGTTGTTTGGGTAGATGTCACTGTGCATTTTTACATCGCGCTAGTAAAGCGTGTTTAAACTAGATATCCATAAAAAATTATGAATTTTATTAACTAACAAATAAATGATTCCTGATCCGAAGGTGGCTGTTTTACAAAGCCGTTGTGTATTGATCAGTTTCCTCTAGATGGCGCTAGCTCTGGCTAGACGACTGATGCCTCTATATCAGTATATATAAGTAGTTACTCTATGGATCGAACCCACGACCTATGGCGTAAGAGACAGGGTCACTACCATTGCACCATCCGGTCAGTCAATGGCATTGTCAAAGGCATTGTAGACCTTAAAGTTAAAGTATCAGAACTATGTCATCTGCCTATGTCATCTATGAAAGTAGGAGCTAATAGATGCAAGTCGAAAAAATCAATATGGAGTTTGATAATAGTGGAAAAACCAAAGGCTCTCTGTAATGATTTTCGATAACTGGTGGTCGGTTAGAAACAAAAATCCAAGCTTACTCCAATATTCCAGCTGTTTGAGCGACCTATCTCAGAGTCGTGAAATATTTATTTATTTAATATGAACGGTTCAGGTATAAGGCTGTTAAGAATGGTGGCCCCCTCTGCTTCTTCTAACCTAAAGAAGTTAATAAACAAAAGGCGATATTTCGACATAGAACAAAGTACAATAACTACAAGACTGCGACAGCAGTAATCAAGCTAATTAAGCCACCCTGCCCCTACAGGTCTCTGACACACATACGGCTGTTTAGACATAGTTCACCTTGGTCGCCTGAGTCAGACATAATGATCAAATTAACTATGCGCCTTAATGGGACCCGTAATAAACACTAGATTGAAGCTAGGGCTTTTTCCGTCTACTACTTTAACAATATATATACATCTACTAGTAGAAACCTCTGTAGAAACCACTCCTTTTTAAGATAGAGGCGCTTGTCGGTGGTGTAGTCTTTTTTTTTTAATATGGATCTACCCAAAGAAATCTTGCCAATATCAAGTAAACTATTGCGAATAAGCGGGTAGTCAATAGTCGAAGTCAGTTAAAGTCACAGTCACTCAATAAAACACCGCTGTTTTTAACTGATTGAGTGATCAACGGATTCAGCCGATACCATTCTAAACACAATCGCGGGTTTTAAGACTCTATTAGGTCCAAGCAAATTGTCGGCGACAACTCACTGGACACAGGCATCCGTTTTAAAGTACTGAGCGAACCTCTCAGTCATTTAGGTCTAAATTAGGTATGACCTAGGCTATAAATTTTCTATGATAAATGTCCCTCAAAGTTTGACACAGGGAAAAAGGATGGACGAAATGTTCAAAAATAATATGTGACGTAATTTATGAATGGCTCAATTCCACAAAAAGGCCGGTCCGACATAGATTTGGGTAAAGTAGGGTGCGCATAGAAATACCTACATCATTCTTCTTTATTTAGGAAGACATTGTTCTTGTGAGTGGTAATATCTCCGTTTTTATATTTTGGATCATTTATTTTTTTTATTTTTTTTTTATTGCTTATAGTAGGTAGACGAGCTTGCGGCCCATCTGATGGTAAACGGTAACCGCTCATAGACATCAACAATGCCGGAGCACAGTCATGCCGCTGCCTACCGTGAGAGAAGACCTCTTTTCAAAGTAGATAAGATTTTAACTTTCGCCTGTATATGGCAGTATGTTTGTAGTCGGTAGGAGGAAGGCACGGATATAATGACGTTGTTATGATGCAAGTACTGATCCAAAACACGACAAGTTATGGCGACGGGTAGGGCACACTAGCGACGCCAATCGATTTTAACTCTGAATCAATTTTTTGCTTACAAAGCCAGACCCAACATTTGTGCATGGTTATTTAGTAAATAGTGTTAGTGTTTGCCGAGAGGTTGTAACACCGAAATTGTTTAAAATAGATCCAGTTTAGTAGCTAAAAGTTAAAATCGATTGGCGTCGCTAGAGTGTCTTACCCGTCACCTTAAGGAAAATAGTTTTAAGATTAATTTTCAATTGTATGTAAAGTAATAATATCTTCCAACCGATTACGGCTACGGCGGTCAATCTCAACGATCAGCCACGTACGCAGGATATACATATTATAGTGCTTAAGTGAGTGCGCAAACACAAGTGCACTCTCTATTCCCTTTACCCTCATATTCCAATGGGACACCAGCGTGACACGACCGGATTGGGCGCAGTACCAACGGCTTAACGTGCTTTCCGAGGCACGGGGGTATAAGACCGCCAACTTCCAGACTGGCACTAATCGAAAACTTATATAAAAATTTTTGGCCCGACCCGGGATCGAACCCGGGACTCCTTGACAGCCGTCGTTTTATAGTGCAACCCATTAACCACTACGCCACCAGTATGTATGTTAACTATTACTGGCCTAATGGCACATTTGGAGGCGAGCCCACCGCACGCTTCAAAGGCTGTGGATTCGATTTCCACTCTGGACAAACGTTATTTTTATGAATACTTTTATTCGGTCAATGTCTTATTTTGTACCTATGTAATAATGTCATGTAACAAGAAATAAACCATAACCCGAAAATATTTTCTACTTCAAAGCTAAAATACAGTTACGTGCACTAAAAAGTAATACAACCTTATTCTAATATGAACCTCATTGTTCCGCATTAAGAGTCGAGGAGTTTACATTTCTTTGCAGGCGACTGTACTTTCTGTTACCTATACAATGGACAACATTTCAACATTGCTAAGCTATAAAACAAGAAATGCCAATTCTTTATTTACTTTTCCGCGAATATATATTTATTTATTTATTATATTGCTTATTTACTGAGAAAAAAATTAAAAACTAAAAAACGTAAGATGACGTCATCGGACGGCAAAATGTGAAATATTTGTTTGCTTAGCACATTATAGTTTTAAATTTACGAAATACCAAACTTATGACATGCAACTGTAAAAAAAAAGACAACTTGTCAACGTTGAATGAATGAGTGACGTTAACAATGTTGACACTAGTATTATTTACCTTTGACAGTAGTACCTTTTTTTATTAAAACAATGATAAGCAAAGGAATATCGCTGAATTCAGCCGCCCGATCATATAAAAAAACAATATGGACATGTTAAAAATATGAAATGTTGTCCATTATTTATTCTGTCTCCAACTCCTCCAGCTAGCTAGATATTTTAGTAGAAACAAGTTTTGTGAGTATTAATAACTAAACTTGTTAGTTAAAGATATCTATATACTTATTATGTACGTAACTACTCGTAGGTCTACAAGTTTTCCTGCATCTCGAAGACAACATTCTCATTGGAAAAACGCGTCTATTCAATCTAACATAAGATACAGAAAAACGAATTTACGCAATAGCTTCGCAATCATTAAATACCTGTTATTACACAGCATAATAAATAAGCTATTAAATGACGTAAATTATGATAACAATGCCTTAATTATATGTGCAGTTAAATATTAAATATAGAACCAAATGGCAATAGGCACGTAACGATTAATGGTGTAAAAATAACTCGTCAAGTTTAACTCAATATACGAGTAGTTTCCTGTGGGATTATTTAAATCATTTTCACTTTTAAGTGTACCAACCAACAAAAACAAACAACGAAAAGACAAAAATCTTTTGTTTAGCGTTGTCCGGAACATCTTAATTTTCCATTCATTTTCTTAAGTCTCACTTAAATACGTATTACTTCTTAAACTCTCACCTTAGCAAAGAAGCGTCCGTCCAAACAAATAAATCCAGGCGCTATTGTTTTAGCACCCAAAATTCATTATCGAACGAAAATGCACCAACCGCCCATGAACTTGACGTCATTCGTTGCTATAGCAATACTCCCGGGGAAAACGACCCCTCGGCAAATCCGCACACTCGCAAAATTCAATTCAAATTTCAAAAACCGAACACACAATCGAAACAAAAAAAAAACACAACACCACTTCTGATTATATTTTTTTTTAAAAGAAACAATTGGAAGTCTATGAAAAAAATTTAAATTCGAACGTTTTATTTTTTTCCGTGAAAGCGCAGCAAAGGCGCGCGTCCATTCGGCTGTACGGGGGCGCACTACGTAAATGTCAGCGCAATCGGCACATGTGCGGAGCGGCGTAAAGCCTCGTTCAGACCGGCGAAGATTTTCCAAGGCAACTGGAGCAATTGATTTGACATTTTTGTAGGTGAAGTGTAACAAAAAGGTATTGGTTTTACTGTCGTCACTTGCGGTAGTGTAATAATTAATTTAAAAAACATTAATTAGATAAAATAGATTTATTGTAAAGCAATGATGCTGGATAACTATTATTTAAATGTTTTTATGGGCCGTTTTATACAACTTGATTAACTAAAAAA
The DNA here is from genome assembly GCA_019059595.1 of Marasmia exigua. Classification (NCBI taxonomy): domain Eukaryota; kingdom Metazoa; phylum Arthropoda; class Insecta; order Lepidoptera; family Crambidae; genus Marasmia; species Marasmia exigua. The sequence goes on from CM032471.1 coordinate 6,590,718, forward strand.
ATTTAAAATAAGATAAAAATTAAGCTTAGGCTTATATCATTAGGATTATACCATCAATGAAAAAAGCCCAACAAACTCTCTATTCGTAATTTAAACTTTGTGCTAAAATTTAATATGAACTAATATTATCTGCCAAAATAGACGTCCCGCTCCCTACATATATAGTATTTTTTAATACCAGTGTAACTTCTCTAGAGCATCATACTAATGATAAAAACATTTTCCCCAAGGAACATAGGGTCTGTTAAAAACATGTTAAAAAATTTGTCTACGCATACTATCATAAGCTGGTCACTTTAGTCAGGGGAGGTGATTTTTTTTTATATTTAACCAATGTTCTTTGTTTAAATGTTTGTTTTCATTAGTACAATTCCCTTAAGAAGTTTCTCAGGTATTTAAAAAGTCACGGTGTAATATTGTTTTGAGTTTGTTCACCTAGACATTTTTTAACCGTGGGAGAGCTACGCTTCGACATGAATGGGTCGGCTCGACCGGAGTGATACCACGGCCTCACAGAAAACCAGCGTGAAGCAGCACTGTGCTGTGTTTCGCTGCGTGAGAGAGGATACCGGATACCGATCCGAGGAAAAGGGGGCTTAAAGATTAGCAGCGCACTTGTGAACCCACTGGTGTTGCGGGTGTCCTTGGGTGGCGGCTTAGGCTTATCATCAGGTGATCCGTCTTCTCATACCTCTTCTGCTACCTATATCATAAAAATATAATATATCCTGCCATTGTAGGATAGCGATCCATATTACCTTTAATTGACTTTTAATAAATCTTCAACCGGAAAAATTACTCTAGTGTGAACTCCGCACAATAAAGTGCGAGCGAGACGGCGCGGAGCCAGGGTGGTACATCCGCTTTTCTCTGCGTTATGTAAGCTACGGCCCTGGAGCCTGGGCGCCTCCCGCGCGCCGCACCCCGCCCGCCCGGCTTGCGCCCCCAGCGAGGCTGGGCAAACGATTGGGAATCGAGAGGAACTTATCGAGTGCACCTAATCGATATCGCACTCGATCGTGAATTGTGACGTTAGTGGTGTGTTCGGATTTTAATAAAATTGGAATCTAACTTCCGAATTCAGCGTTTTGAAGAATGATGATTTTAATATAGAGTCGCCTTTATAATGTTTGATTTATATTTGTGACTTCAAATATATTCAATTTAGATAGAAAATGCATTAAGTAAGCATGATCATTTAGCATGTTTTACGTTTAGCAGATTTGTTCGTGAAAATAAAAGGACGGAAAAAGGCTCATAAAAATGGTTTTCACAAAAGTTTTTAATGACTTAATTTTGTCAGGATAAACAACAAATAAATATATTTCGAGAATCCTCCTTTTATTAGCGTCTACAAGGAATACTCGAAAGGTCTGTGATTATGGTTGTCTGTCACAAAATTAAGAATAAGAATAATAATATATTTATTTTCTTTTTAAAATTAACGTACTTAATAAGTTAAAAAGTGTTGAAATATTTGGAAATTGTTCAAACAGGTTATTTCTACAATAAGTTGACGGAATCGATTACTCAAACAAATCGATGCTCAATCTCTACCAATCGAGTAGCCCATCGATACTCCCTTTTCTTCTAAACCGCAACAGTAAAACCGTCCGCCCGAGCTCAGATCAAAACTGGGTTACTGGAATTTGGACCTCAACGCCAACAAATAAAAGTCATTTAGTCGCCAATTTGTTTATCAATTTCATCGTTGAGTTTTTATTTATCAGCCCACGGATACGTTTTGTCTTTTCAGAGCCAATTTTGGCTTGATAAAATGAATTATGGTCTATTAATTAGGTGTCATTGTTCTGCCGCGCAAACATAGCGGTTGGATTAATTGGTTGTGGGTGAGTTTTACGCTGGGTTTCCGGTGCTTCATGTGGCATGCGTTATTGGGGGGTGTTTTTTGTATAGGTATCTATCTTTAGTAACGTGCTTATTCTTTTTGTTTTAATACGAAATAAATAAATATTTCACAAAATCACATACATTAATCTGACTCCGAGATAGGTAGCTCAAGCACCTGCGTTACGGATATCTGAATCAACTGTGGGATTACAAATTTGTACATATAATAGGTACTTTTCTTTTGTAAATACATACTTGTAATAGTCATCAACTTCAAAATTAAAATACAAATAAGTAGTTTAAGTGTGTGTATTGTGTTGTCTGCGTGTTTTCTATGTATTATAAGCATGTGTTTACAAAAGAAAAGTATTATAATTTATATATTATTTCACAATATTTCTTACATATTTCCTTGGTTCACTAGTAAAAAGATTTTAAGAGGTATCTTTGCGGTTAAGAGATAGTTTCTCAGATTCGCGGATAGCCCCCGGTTTTTAAATATTTATTAATCATCATCATCATTTCAGCCAATAGAAGTCCACTGCTGGACATAGGACTCCCCCAATGATCTCCACCAGATCGGTCCTGTGCCGCCCGCATCCAAAGGAATTCCCGCGACCTTCACCAGATCGTCGGTCCACCTTGTATTGATTGATATTGATTTCCTGTACGTCCACTCGAGGACCTTTCCGCCCCAACTGCCGAAAGTTCTCCTCGCTATGTGCCCTGCCCATTGCCACTTGAGGCATGCAATCCTTTGGGCTATGTCTGTGACCTTAGTTCTCCTGCGGATCTCATCATTTCTGATACGATCACGCAAGGAGACTACGAGCATAGCCCTCTCCATTGCTCTCTAGGTGAATTTGAGCCTCCTTAATCGGCACATTGTAAGCGGCCATGTCTCGGTTCCGTTACCTTATCAACCCTTAAACATTGGGAATCCATGTTCAATTATAATTCGATTTCATTGTATTGACCAGACACACCACATTCTGTACCATGTTCCAAGCGTACCCAGGCTCTAAACATATGGCTATAAAGTCCAAATAATATTTTTTTCATTCTTTCTTTCTAACGTAGTGATTATATTCTCTTTGGATATGGCTTTAGACGCAACTGGGAATATCACTTACTTACTACGTGGGCTCAGCGACCCGAAGTGGATCTTGGCCTCCACGTAAAAAGACTATTGTTACAAAACCGACAAAGAATAAAACGATCCGAATCTCAACGACGACATACTCGTAAATATCAAGCTAAGATGATAAATTACTTCTTTTTATATTAAATTTCAGCTGAGAATTTTCCGTCTAAACTGTAGGAAATTTCAGTTTCTTTTTATGTGATAGGTGGCAGATGAGCAGATGGATCACCTGATGGTAAGCGATTGCCGCCGCCCCTGGACATCCGCGACACCAATGGAGTCACAAGTGCGCTGCCAACCTTAAACCCCCTTTTACCCCGGATTGGGCCTGCGGTACCCTCACTCACGCAGCGAAACACAGTACAGGCTGCTTCACGGCAGTTTTCTGAGGCCGTGGTATCACTCGGTCTAGCGGGCCCATTCATGCCGAAGCGTGGCTTCTCCCACGGTTCGAATTTAGTTAAAATGTTAATGACACCATCTCGCTATTGATCACTATAGGCCTATAGGTAAAAATAATTTGAGAGACTTTTCCTTATTACGATTTATTACAAATCAAATTTGTTGATAAATTAAATTGGTATTTATTACCTTTAGGTTAAGGAAGGAATGATTTATTAATATTGGTTTATTAAATAGAAGGGACGTTGATTGGAAATTCTCGTTGTTTTCATAACGGAATAAGGCTTTCAATTAACGGTGAAATATCCCATGGGAATTTTATTAATTATCAGGATTTTAAATCATGCTAGATTCGGAGAATGTTTATTTAGCTACAACTTACCTACGAGTAAATAGTACCTAATCCCATTAAAATAGTAGCCCAAGTTGGGCATGAGCCATGATAGGCAGACCAGACCTTCAAAATGTGGAAAGAAGTCCACTGGGCGTTTAGCATAAAAAAAATATGTGGCAGCATAGTGTGACCAAAGTTCACTATTATGGACCAATATGCTTGCTCAATTTCCCAAGCTAAAGACCAACATTAACAAAAATATTTTTTGTGCTTTTAACACGGTAAGACTTCGTAACAACATAAATAAGCAATTTTATGGTTGCCTGGCCAGACTTCCTAAGTTTATGACATTGTTTGTATGCTAGGTGCTGCTTGTACAACTAGGCTGGTATCATTAGCAAATGGAACTGGTAGGCTGTATTTCGAAATTCAAAATTACTAGAATAAAACCACTATACAGCCATAAGTAGCTTTAAGCTCTTGTGTTATGAACGAATGAGTCAGAATCGACGCAAATCACATTTATAAGAAGGTAAATTCTATGGACAACGATAAGATCATAAATTTTATGGACAAAAAGCGCAACATTTGCGCGATGTAATATTGTTTTTTTCATGACTTACGGTGCCGAGACGTGGACACTCACGGCTGGACTAGTCCACCGGTTCAAAGTCGCTCAAAGAGCTATGGAAAGGGCTATGCTCGGAGTATCTCTGAAGGACCGCATCAGAAATGATGTAATCCGACAGAGAACCAGAGTCACCGACATAGCCCACCGAATTAGCAAACTGAAGTGGCAGTGGGCTGGTCATATTAGCCGCAGAACTGACAGCCGTTGGGGCCGTAAAGTCCTTGAGTGGAGACCGCGACTCGGTAAGCGTAGTGTAGGACGCCCTGCGACAAGATGGGATGATGACATTCGAAGGCTGGCTGGTGTGGGCTGGATGAGAGTGGCCGAAAATCGGGAGAAGTGGCGTGCATTAGGGGAGACCTATGTCCAGCAGTGGACGAGTGTGGGTTGCTGATGATGATGATGATGATGAATATTGTTTTTTTATGTGATTGGTGGCATACGAGCAGACGGATCACTTGATGACAATCGACGCCCCGCTATTAGTACAGTTTTAATTGTCCCGAAACGAAGTGATGGCGGACCACTAACATCACTATCATTCATTCATTCATAAGCACTGAATAAATATCACGTGTTTATCACACGAATGTTATTTCTGTCTGGGTGAGAATAGAACCACAACCTTTGGAGCCTGAGATGGAAACACTACCTGGAGATAGGTAGATAGGGAAATTATATATGATCAAACGAACTTCTCAAGTGAAGTTCGATCGATATTATATGAGTCGCTTCATTCGAAGATATAAAGATCATTTACAACGTAGTCCCTTCAACCTACAAGGTAGCATCGCACGTTATTTTAAAGTTAATCGATTTAATTTCTTATTTCTTAATCGATACTTCAACTCGATACCAACGCCGCCATTTTAGCTCCTCATTTTTTCAGAGAAGGTATGTAACTAAATCACAAATCATTCTAATAGGGTTTTGGGTGGGCGGGTCTTTATATCTTCGAATGAAGCGACTCATATAATATCGATCGAACTTCACTTGAGAAGTTCGTTTGATCATATATTATATATTCGTCGCTTCATTCTCGATATAAAGATCATTTACAACGTAGATGTTTAGAGTAGAATGGTTTGTTATAAATAAAATACTATTATTAGTCAAATTAAATAGCAGAGTTATTTATTTCAATTAAAGAAGGATCTCTTACAATTTTTTCTTAAGTAAAAATAAATTAATTCTTATATAATTACATAAGTAATGAACTATGATTATTCAGTCTCATTTTGACTTGTGATTCTAAGGCAAACGGACTTAGCGAATTGGCTTTCATCAATTATTGGCCTATTATAAAATTTTGCGAAAATGCAAGATGAAGCAGACCATCCGGCTGCTTTACGTATGGTGTCTATGCCGATGCCCGCAACGCTAGCCACAGATGTGGAGGCGTGTCGAGTGCTGTGCGCTTTGAACCTTGACACGTCTATGCCACTCTCCGATAGCACCGCTTTTATCCATCTGCTGATGGTTTGAGAGGTGGCTTTTCTAATCGGGCGCTTTGATGTTAGAAATAGATTAGAAATGTCACCTCTGACCTCCTGAGTTCTTAGGAGATAAGTCTGGAGAGCTGTCACTGGACAGATCTTGATATCCTCCCTAAAATAGGGAAGGAACAGCACCGGCTGCTCTCGACCAGGACCTGAGGTCTTTATTGGGTCAGTTATAACAATCTTCACTCCATTTGAAACAAAATGTATATTTTCCGTTTTAATTAATGACAAAGTTTGTACCCTATGTGCTGTACATAAAGCTATTATTATTGCGACCTTTTTAACTAGTTTATCTAAGGAAATATCTTGGTTTGGAATCCATGTTGCTAAGTGGTTCAAAACTAATTGTGGGTCCCATGTGGAACTGTATCTAGGAGCCGGGGGTTTTAGTTTGAAAGCACCTTTTAGAAGTCTGTTGATAAATTGATCAGAGCTAATATGATTATCACTTAGTAATAATGATAGAGCGGAGCGGTGGCAATTTAATGTTCCATACGAAACATGTTTATTGTTAAACTGATCCAGTAAAAACCCCAGTACATCCTGGTTAGAACCCTGGTAAGGATTGATATCCCTTAAAGAGCAGAATAACCACCAAGATTTAAGGGAGGTACTATATTGCTTCATCGTGTTATGGGAGAGTGACGCAAGCATTAAATCCAAAGCTTCTACTGGCGAACCATGGTTCATGAACGCCGTCCGCAGAACCTCGCGGCACCCAGGGTAAGTTGACGATGAAGTGGGTGATAATCTCTGAAAGAAGAACGTAAGAGGTTCTTATCTGGGTAGAAATATAAGATCTCTGATTTGAGTAATTTCTTCATTATTGGGAACCATGGTTGAGATGGCCAATATGGAAAAACTACTATACCGGTTGCCTCATCATCCATTATCTTTCTAAAACATTTAGTAACATTGAGAAAGGAGGGAATGCGTAAAAATAGTATTCTCTCCAATCAACCGTAAACGCATCCACTGCCATAGCTTCGGGATCCTGTTTCCAGGAAATATAGCATCGAGATTTGGCATTGGTGCGAGAAGCAAAGAGATCAATATCAGGATTGCCAATTTTTTTTTTTTAAATTTTACTATAAGCAGAAGCCGAAAGCTCCCATTCGATATCGGGATTCATTCTCCTCGATTCTTCATCAGCTTCTTTGTTATCGCAGGAGTTGATATAAGACGCGAATAACCAAATGTTACGGTTCTCGCACCACTGCCAAATTTGACGCGCCACATTGTTTAGATGTGGGTATTGTATGCCACCTTGGCGATTTAAATAGCTGATGGCAGTGGTATTGTCTATTCTTAACAATATTGCACAATTGTTATCATGTTGAGCGAAACTCTTTAAGCCGAACAGAACTGCCATTAATTCTAAAAAATTTATGTGAAAGATTTGTTCCTCTTCTTTCCAGTGCCCATTAGCGCGCTTTCCTTCACAATACGCTCCCCAGCCAGTCAAGGACGCGTCAGTATATATTTCTTTTTTATATCCTAGAGTTCTCATGGGACAAGAGGTGGTGTAAATATTTTGGGACCACCAAGATAAATCTTCTAATATACTATCAGGAAGATAAACCTTCGCCTCATAGTTGTCGTGTTTCAGTAAGAACAAGTATTTTTGCCTTTCCCGAATCTTTGTATATAGCCAGCCGTACTGGACTGCTGGGCAGGCCGCTACTAGTACACCGATTAATTGGGAAAACTCTCTAACAGTACACCGAGGCAGATGAGAAAATTTTGTGACTAATTGTGCAATATTATTGCGTTTTTCAATAGGCAAAGACAAAGTTAAGTTTTCGGTATTAAACAAAAAACCTAAAAACTTGCAAATCTTTTGGGGCTGTAAGTTACTTTTACTGTAGTTTATCGTAAATCCAAGGCGTTCAAGTAAATGTAAGGTTTCTTGAACGTTACTGTTGCATTCTATAAAATTATTTCCAATGCAGAGGATATCATCTAAATATATGACGGATTCCAAGCCACGAGATCGTAAAAAAGTAATGACTTCCTTTCATTATTTTACTAAAAACCCTTGGAGCTATCGATAAACCGTAGGGCATGGCTGTGAATTCATAAGTCACGCCTTCAAATTGAACCTAAAGTACTTTCTGTGCAATGGATGTATAGGTATAGATAGATAGGCTTCTTTTAAATCGATCGTGGCTAGAAATCCATCTTTGGGAATTAGTTTTGAAGCGGTTCTGTGATCTTCCATCTTAAAGTGGGTAGTAGTTATAAACTCATTTAGGCCTTTGAGATTTAAGATGAACCTTTTTTCACCGTTGGGCTTTGGCGCAAGAAAAATTTTCGACACGAACTGTCCCGGTGAGGGTGAACATGTTTTCACAGCTCCCAAATCTACCAATTTTCGTATAGCGGAGTGCATATCGGGAATTTCCTCAAGAGAAAAGGATGAGGGAGGAATTGTTACTTGTACAACCTTTTTATTAAATGGTATAACTAGGCCTTCACGGACCCACTTCAAAACTAAAGTGTTCTCGATAATTGATTCCCAACAATCATAAAACAACTGAACCCGGCCAGCATGTTGTACCTGCCCTAGTGTTGTGGCGGGGCCCGCGACTGCTGCTGCTTGGTGGCTTGGCGAGTCTGTGGCGGTACTAGTGGAGGCTGTTTTCTCGCTGACGAGGTTTTCTTGCTCCCTCCCCGTGTACTCTTGTTGGATGAGTAACGGGGGGGTGCTGTCCAGTTTCCCCGACTCTGGGAAGGCCGCGATGTCGATGTCGACGGTGCGGGGGCTGGAATCACAAACTTTTTTATTTGAAGCCCTTGCTTTTCTATAGTCTTAGACGATTTAATTTTTTCAGTCAACTTTACCCCAAACAGTGTCTCATCCCTACGACTATCTTTGATAATGTTTAAGAAGCTCTTATCCAAACTAGGAGAGATTAATTTTACTCGTACTTGAGAATTTATGTGATGAAGGTCGCAGAGAATGCGACAAGCATTGCTTAAATGTTTTATAGCATTTAATTTTTCGTCACAATCTTTGTTGAGCAACAAATCCATTGCCCATGTTGATGGCCGTGATGCCATGTCCTAGCTGTTGCTGATGTGCAACCAGCTTTTTATCTTTAATGCGAGCGCTATCGGAAAGCGCCGCTGTAATCTCCAAGTTCAACTTGGGAGCCTGAAGTAACGAACAGTTCTGAGGTATAAGATAATGTTTAAGGGCGATTTCCTTGTCTTCTTTCGACATACCCTTTGTTAAGAGCGGTGCCCACAGCTGGGATAAATTATCATGAATTTTATCCCCATATTCAGGTGCATCGCTAGTTTTGGCTCCTAAAGCTAATAAAACTTCGGCATCTAAGTCTGGGGTCGCCGATTTTTCAATTGGCGGGTCAACAAGTTGTGTTGTAATTGAGACCTCTGGCGGAGGGTCGGTATCTGCAGCAACTAACAACGAAGGTTCGACTGTCTGCTGCACCTGTTCACCAATTACCAGATCACCGACAAGGCCGGGTGATTCGTCCTGGCGCGGTGAGGCCCCGACATCTGTAAAATGCAATAATTTACGCTTTAGATGTCGTGCCTAGAATCCATGCATTACCCCTGATTATACAAGTACACATAACTCCAAATTGTAGCTTGAGGTACATTTTTAAGCTTATAAACCTAGTATTTTTAAATCTTTAGTTTACATAAACTTTATCTTGGAATTTTAAACTTGAGGTGGATTCTCGATCCAGTTAAATATGATTTCTACGCTTATTACGAAATAATGTCGTTAAGTTGGTTCTCGACCGACTAGTAGACGTAATTTTATTTATGTATGACCTTCGTGTTGATTCTCGATCAACCCCCAGGCATAAAATGTTATTACTGTTTTAACAATCTGTACATACACCATCGTGTTGGTTCTCGACCAACCCCCAGGTAAAAATGATAAGCATACTTTTTTCCATCGTGTTGACTCACGGCCAACCCCCCGGTATAAGAAATGCTCATAAGTACCTATTACGTAATTAGCGGAGCTATTTATAGAACGTCACATAAGCAGTGCGGCGTATCTCTTTCAAAACAAAAGTAGGTAGATATAATTTTAACACTTACTTGCGTTCTCTTCGGAGTCTGACGAGTCCGACATAATCACTCGTACCCGACGACATTTTTTATTTTCTTTTTCTTCGATCCTTCTTATTTTTTCGTGATAATAAGCTAACTTTTGATTTGATATACGTTTCGGCATTTCAAATTTTAATTAAAGTTAACGGTCAGTATACTTTTTACTTCAGTAAGAGACGTCCGTTCGCTACCTCGCACGAAAAAGGAAAGGAGGAGCTAAAATGGCGGCGTTGGTATCGAGTTGAAGTATCGATTAAGAAATAAGAAATTAAATCGATTAACTTTAAAATAACGTGCGATGCTACCTTGTAGGTTGAATGGACTACGTTGTAAATGATCTTTATATCGAGAATGAAGCGACGAATATATAATTTATATTTTTAAAGCTACGAAGCCACGAAACAGTTGTCAAATTGAAAAAAAAAATGCATCGGTTTGGTCAAATCTTTTGACTCAGTCAGATTTTTGTAGCAATATTCACTAACTTGTAAAAAAAACTATTGAAAAATGAAAATGAATTTATTATAGCTCAAAATATTACTTAAAACTAGGGTATACAAAATAAATAAAAGTGACAAAAATACATATTCAACAGTTTCCAGGGGTACCCAAACTAAGCTAATCTTGTATCTTGGGATATCAATTTCCAAATAAAAACAGAGTTCCTTAGATCTTACTTAAACATAAATTAAATTAATTCTAGCATCTCTGCTGTGCATGCATAGACAAACAAAATTGTAGTTAAAGTAAAGATTAAAAATAATTGTGGTTTGCAGGTGTGTTTGAGTCAGCGTGTGTGTGTGTATGTGTGTGTGTGTGTGTTTGAGTCAGCGTGTATGTGTGTGTGTGTGTGTGTGTGTGTGTGTGTGTGTGCTTGTGTGTGCGTATATGTGTGTGCATGTGTGTGTGCCTAAGTCTTTAAGGTTTTATCTGTTTGGGATAATTGGCTCAGTTTGGTCGTAGTCTAGAGTAGATAGCATCTGCACTAGCTTGGACCTTGCTTCTTTCTCCGATAGTGTTCTGATGCAGACGATTTTGGAAACAGCGTTGTAAACCAATATGTGGCAATATCGCGGGAATCTTTGGGCAAAACTTTTTTTATTATCGATGAAATTTTTCAAGTGGGCCACTTTTTTGTCATTTTTACACAGAACTATGGACACCTTAAAGAAGAGACTTCAACGGTCTTGAACATCAACTTCAAAGGTTTGGCTTGTCCATGGAACTAGAAAAAGAAATAACGTCAGACGTTATAGAGTGTGAAAGAGATCCAACCAGCCCTGACGCAACTTAAATGCATCTCTATACGGGTGCGGTAGAGAAGAAACATCGCCCAGCACGTCATTCCAATAGTAGCAACTTCGCGCGGTTTTTCAAGTATGGCTTTCTATGAAAAGGCTCAGGTCTGGTAAGGGTGCATGTCTATGGGCTTGTCACTGTAAGAGATGACATGCATGCATTGAGGTTAATTTACCTCAATCCATGCATGCCAACAATAATAATATCCTCCAACCGATTTTGAATCGAATCGAATCTCATATCTATCAGCCACTTACGCAGGATATATTATAGTGCTCAAGTGTGTGCGCAAATACAAGTGCACTCTCTATTTCTTTGCTCTCATATTCCGATAGTAAACAAATGTGATACGACCGGAGAGGGATCGGGCGCAGGACCAACGGCTTAACGTGCTTTTCGAGGCACGGGAGTACAACACACTACCCAGTGGGTCGCACAGCGACGGCTGCGCTTGGGGTCCTGGGTTCCGGAAGTTAGCGGTCTTGTACTCCCGTGCCTCGGAAAGCACGTTAAGCAGTCAACAAAATCTCTACTATGGATGGATGGATTCTTTGGTCCACCTTTGGACCACTTTGGTCGAATTGTAACAAGAAACCGGAATCCGGCCTTCAAAGCGCCAGCTTGGGACGAAACCGGGAATAAATGCCATGGATGATGATGATGAATCTTTTCCTTTACTTTATTATGATAGGATTTTATTTTTTATAGTTCAGAATTCGCTTCACATGAAAGGTTGGAGAGTTGCCCTTCTGAGCTCTTGGCCACACTGGAGTGAACAAGTTAATCTGCGGGCAGACCGCCAAAGACACTTATTTTGCTTATCTCTCTTTAGAATATTCTCCAGAGGTCATAATCGTTAAGTACCTAACGTGTCGAGTAACACAACATTACTGTTATCTTTGTTAATCTGAAATAGTAACAGCTGAACTGAATAAAAGAAGATATTGTGTTTCGAAATCCTTCCCGTGGCTCGTAGAAATTTCAAATTTGCCTTAGCGTAAACAATGTTTAGGAATAGAGTTCTAAAACCGTACCTCAGTTCTGTGGAACGGTTTGGCTGCAGGAGTATTTCCGGACGGCTACGACTTAGGGACTTCAAGAGAAGAGCGTCCTTTTAGAGAGATCGCTAATATGTTGCCGGCCTTTTTAAAAAAGAGTGCGTACTTTTTTTTTAAAAAGGCCGGCAATGCATTAGCGATCTCTCTGATTTCGTAGATGTTCATGGGCGGCGTTGATTACTTTCCATCAGGTGACTCGCTTGCTCGTTTGTCACCTCTAGCATAAAAAAAACAAAACTTAAACGACATCAATGTGTCCAAATATAAAAACAGCCGAAACAAGTTGTTTAACTTATGTACCTACAAATTAGCATATCTGTTTCGAGAGTCACGCCTTGCAAACAGTCTGCATGAGAAGTGATATTTAAACAGTGCATGGTCTTCTGAAGCAAGTGAATGATTTGAAAAAGAAACCGTACCGTAAAATGTTACCGCACACTACCTACCTACATTTAAGTTTTCTTATGTATTTCTCTTATAGTGAATGAATGAATATACTTTTATTGCACTCAAAATAAAGTATGAAAGCTTAAAAACTAGGTATTACAGGATATGTACAACGAAGGCGGCCTTATGAGCGAACTCTTCCAGGCAACCTTTGGGTAAAGGACACTTGATGAAGGTGTAGGGCGGTGCTATCTTAAATATTTATATACTTACACAGAAAGTTTAAATACAAATACATAAATAAAATATGAATATACTAATACATACATATATATAATATATATGATTAATAATAGATAAATATAGCAACTAAAATAATAACAATGGATCTCAAAGCAATCTATATCTAAAGTGAATCTATATTCTTTTAGTAAAATAAATGCTCTAAACCATAAAATGGCTGATGTAAGTTAGATCCAGATTGGACATGTAATGATGATTTCTGTATTCCAAAAAGTGTGTGCTATTTGAACATGGCGCATAAGTCGGTATTCTGTTATCTGTGACATACTTATTCCCTCCGCTTGCTATGCGACCCGATCTGAGCCTTGGCCTCCGAAACAGGAGATTGCCACTTTCATCGATCCTACGCTACTTTCCACCAGTGATTGGTAGATTAGCCGCGACGGTGTCTTTCCAGTGCAGGATAGGTGGGTCAGTCAACTGAGCGTCGGCCAACCGGTCGATCATTGTAGGTATGCTCTGTTCGCGAGACGATCTTCTTAGAATCCATCAAGGTGGTGCAATTTCGTCTCGCCCATGTAATGTAATTTATAGTGTACGTACTCCTGTTTCCGCACTTAGACTCTTACTTGGTCCAATGAGCGTGTTTGATTTGTCTTCCATAATGATGAGTGCTTCCAATTTCCATCCGTCTCTATTTGGGTATTCGTGCGGATTCTCCACATCCCTGATATCTGTCACAAAATGGTGTTGCTTTTCTTACTCTTTCGAAATTTACATGTTGAATTAAAAGGCAAGAGTCTTCAAAGCACTTAAAGAGCTTGCGTCTCTTTCCAACTACATATCTATCTTATCAACTTGTTATATATATTATATGATATGAATCATAAACAGGATGAACAAGAACGATTCGTCATTTAACAATAAGTGCAAATTAGGATCTCAGCTATTCCGACCCTAAGTTTAAATTGAATTAGCGGGTGACAAGTTCATTCGTTGATACATGGATAGGTATAATACTTGAGTATGCATGACTGCTACAGTGATGCAGTAAGTAGCTAAAGGGTTGCACTTTACTAGCGATGGCTGAGCTCATGGTTCAGTTAAATCAAAATATATTTTTTTAAATTCTAGTTAAGACCAAACAAAACACTTATGAATGCAAAAAGAGGTACACATATAAGCTAACGCTGGTTTGGAAGGTCGATTTCTACTGATAAGACAGTAAGTTAGTTCAGAGCAGTAGACTAACTGATAATGAATATGGAGAGATGAGGACCTATATGGCGCACTTGCTATGGTGCTATGTAATTTAACCTTATTTTGGAAACAAACTCTGGTCTGGGAATGTTCCCCTGTTATCGTCAATTGTTTTGTTACCCATAAATATCAATAGGAAATGTTCGGTTTTAGAATATCTAATCAGAGTGAATTATCTAGATAAGGCCCGATTTGAATAACCTTAATCCGATAATAAATCTATGGTGTAGCGCTGTCATTCTATACAAATCTGACATTATATCTACCATAGATTTATCAACGGATTGGTCGAATCCTGATCTAAATCCTGTAAATATGATTATTTTTATCTAATTCTTCCTCCTCTAGTCGTTTTTCCTCATTACTAAGGGGCGTGACTCCTCCCGTGTGCGGCTAGTTTGCTCTTTATAATAGACCTCCATCTATCCTCTTCATCTATTATCTATCTATTTATCTAATTAATTTCCTACAAACAATTTCGATTTGTTACCAGTTATAGTTTCAAATAATAAAATGCATTTTGCTTGTGCCGAGGGATCCTCCATACATCTGGCCTCGAGCAGACGTAGACGAAGCGTCCCCGGCGACGTACCAGGGATGTTACTTACGACATCAATTTCCTGGGCTCCCCTGACCCCGGAATGTATTGCGATGCATTTACGTCGCGATAAAACAACGAGAACTTTCTCGTTAAGTTCCTAAGGCCTGGTGCCAGGATAAATTCTCAGGGTCTTAATTATAATTTTTTACAAACCGTTGATAGTTATAACGGTGTTATAAAGCTGTTTTCATTCGTTTTTCGAAAACTTTTATATGATTTTTTTGTTACAAAAAATAGCTCTATAAAGTCGTTTTCGCTAACAATGGTTTATTGAACGTTTATTAATAAAGCCCTCAATATAGACGAAGATTGATTCTGGCGATAGGAGTCAAACACATCCGCGTAGGCTGATGCAACTTCAAACGTTTTAAATCAGTATCTAGTGGTTTTAGTAAACATATTTAGTGTTGATTTGATGCAGTGAAGTGATCCTGATATTAAGAAATTGTTGAATTATAAATCGTTTTTAACACTGCTATTGTGTGTCGAGTGAGTTGTCACGGTCAATTTGCTTGGACCTAAGTACGTACTCTTAAAACCCGCGATTGTGTATATGGTGGTTTGGGCAGAATCCGTAGGTCGATAAAACGTAAAACGCCGGCGTTTTATTGAGTGACTGTGACTGACTTCGACTGTTGATTACCTACTTACTGTCAATAAGTTACTTGACATTGGTAAGATATTTTCGGGTAGAGTCTTAATATATATAAAAAAAGGAAAAATAGACGATTTCGTTTTTCAATGTTTTTCTACTACTGATGGTGATGGTCCGTCATCTCCATAGAATTAGAATGTACGGGCGGCATCCTAAGTCTATGGTCATCTCACTATAAGTAAACCGGTCATGTCACTCTGGTGTCCCATCGAATTGTGAGGGTAAAGGAATAGAGAGTGCACTTTGCGCACACACTATGGTGCTCAAGTGTGTGCTATATATCATGAGTAGTGGCTGATCGTTGAGCTTGGCCGTCGTAACAGTAATCGTTATCAGCATACGATTATCAGTAATCGATTAAAGGCCTTGATGACACCGCGACTAAAGTTTTGCGCTCAAACACGAAAGTTCCCGGGTTCGATTAAAGCGATTTTTTCAAATGGGGCTGGGTGGACGGAAAGACGAAAAAGTCTAATAATTATTATGAATCACAAAAAATAAAATAGAATTTACATATCTCATAATACAGTCAGCTGGATTTCAACATCATCAGCCTGTGTTATGAACCCACTGCAGGGTAGAGGCCTCCTCCTGTGCTCGCCACTCGCAATAATCCTGTGCCAGCCTCATACAGGTCTTGCCCACCGCTCTGTCTATGTCGTCAGCCCATCTGGTTAACTGGCGTCCACTCTTTCATTTCCCTTGCCAAGGCAAAGGACACTTGTGTTCAAGGCCACAAGTGTGTTGTGGATTGGCTTCATCTATCGTCCATAGCTGGTTTTTGCAATAAATAAATAAATTCATACATTGTCCTGATTCCGTACTAATTAGCCTAAGCACTCGTGTTACGGATCATCATTTCAGCCAATAGACGTCCACTGCTGGACATAGGCCTCCCCCAATGTTCTCCACACAGATCGGTCCTGTGCCGCCCGCATCCAATGGATTCCCGCGATCTTCACCAGATCCTCGGTCCACCTTGTGGGGGGCCTGCCACGACTGCGATTTCCTGTACGTGGCCTTCATTCGATGACCTTTCCGCCCTAACGGCCGTATGTTCTCCTCGTTATGTGCCCTGCCCATTGCCACTTGAGGCATGCAATCCTTTGGGCTATGTCTGTGACCTTAGTTCTCCTGCGGATTTCATCATTTCTGATACGATCACGTGCTCCATGGCTCTCTCGTGCTACGGATATCCGACAACATTGTCATCATCATCACCATCATCATCTTAGCGTTTTGTCCCGGTTGCGTCCCAAGCTGTCGTTTCGTAGCCCGGGGTCCGCTTTCCTACTTCGAGTCCTCCACTTCGCGCGGTCTTGTGCATCCGTAGTGGTCAGTTAATTATCACGCATGTCTTCCCTTACGATGTCAAGCCACACTTTTTTAGGTCAACCCCTTCTACCGAGTCCCGGGGGTGGTGCCATAGCCAGACATTTGTTTCCCTGTCCGGATTCGTAGCTTCGTTAGTAGCTTCGTAGATTCTTAGCTGTCCGGTTTTCGCAGGACATGACCGTACCAACGTAGAGATCAACAAAAATAAAGAACTCTGTAACGTTCGGTACTAGATGCCAGAAGTAACCGAGATGTCAGACAGCGCCGCCATATCAACCGCTGTGTAATTAGCTATTTAATAATAAGACGTGTATAGCTGCCTAATTAATTGATTTTACATAAAGTTGCAAAAGTAGGTTGGCTGTACATCGGAATCATCAAAATACACGTCATACAATAAAATGTTCGAGTTGACTTGTACAAACACAATACATCAGACAACACTGTTTATTATTTTTCTTATCTTTATAAACTGCGCTTTAATACAAGTACCTATAATAAATTATAACATCCCATAAGTAATAACACACTTAAAAATTTCATCTCATGTTCAGGCGGGACACACGAGATGATATTTTAAGTGTGTTTTTACTTAAGAATAACTTGCAAAAGATTGCTATAAAAATATCAACTATCGCATAAGTACTCTTAACTGTCTAGCAGTTAAATACCAGTCAAGAACAAATTAACGTGGCCAATCTGAGCTCGAAAATTTCATTAAAGAACCTGACTCACTAAGTGAAGGTAAACTATTGCAGGTGCCAACTACGAAGTTCGAAGCATTCTCAGCAATGGCTAAGTGACAATTATCATCTCCATAAAGTACAATTTTAAGTTGTTCCTAGAAGATGATAAGTTAGCAAATACAGCAACACGGCGAACTGGAACGGCAGGTGAAGTTTTAATTAAATCAAACTTCTGATTTCTGCACCGATAGTTAGTAGCTCGCTTTGCTATTTGCATCATGCAAGAATCGCTCGAGATAGTCAGACATTTGTACGCGAGTTGTGATCTAAACGTCAATTTTGTTGACAAAGAAAAACCTAATTGCAACTAGCTTGTAAATGTGGGAGAGCCACGCTTAGGCATGAATGGGCCGGCTCGACCGGAGTGATACCACAGCCTCACAGAAGACCGGCGTGAAGCAGCGCCTGCGCTGTGTTTCGCCGTGTGAGTGAGGTTACCGGAGGCCCGACGGGGGGAAGGGAAAAGGTTGGCAGCGCACTCGTGACTCCACTGGTGTTGCGGGTGTCCATGGGCGGCGCAATTGCTTACCATTAGGTGATCCGTCCGCTCGTCTGCCACTTCTCATATAAAAAAAAATTAAAAAGAAAGCTTGTTAAGTAGAAGTATCCCGAGGATTTTCATGACCTTCACTTAATCGTCAGTTCGTACCATGGCTCTGGTGGCTTAATTTGAAGCCGTCCCGTAACGTACAAGAATATACCTGTCGCGTCCAAACAAATTAGACACAGCGCGTTTGAAAGAGAGGGAAACTCCGATTCGGTCGTAACGTCTGCTTTAAATTAGGCCCTCTAGATCCTGGGCCTGTACGCAGCCTTCACTCAAAGACGTTTCCGCAACCACTCCAGTCTGATATCCTCGCAATGTGCTCTGCCCATTGCCACATGAGCCTTGCTATTTTTTGGGCTATGTCTGGGGTCTAAGCTCTTCTGCGGGTCTCTTCATTCCTGATCAGATCACGCAATGAGTGTTCATATAACTAGCGAATACATCAATGACTGCCTCGTTGGCGCAGTGGGCAGTACCGTCGCTTTATAGTGCGACGTACTTGCGCTTGGGATCCCGGGTTCGATCCCCGGGTCGAGCCAAAATTTGTTCCTAAGTTTTCTGTTAAGAAATTCTTAGTGTCAGCGCGGAGTCTGGAAGTTGGCGGCCTCGGAAAGCATGTTAAGTCGTTAGTCCTGTGCCTTATCCCTCTCCGTTTCTCACTGGTGTCCCATCGAAATATGAGGGCAAGGGAATAGAGAGTGCACTTGTGTTTACGCACACACTTGAGCACTATAATATATCCTGCGTAAGTTGGCCGCCTTAGCCGAAATCGGTTGGAGGATATTATTATTTAATACATAAATATCAATCCGACGATGACGACCCTATTGGAACAGGGGTAGTAAACGCTAACTCTGATACAAGGGTTGCGGGTTCGATCCCCGTATAATACAAACATTTGTGTGCATGAACATGTTTGTTTGTTGTTTGTTGGTCTGGGTGTTTGCTATGTATTATAAGTATGCATTTACAAAAGAAAAGTATTATATGTATATATTTATAATCCCACTGTTGATTCTGATATCCGTAACACAGGTGCTGGAGATACCTATCTCGGAGTCAGATCAATGTATGTGATGTGAAATATTTATTTATTATTTATTTATTTATTTACTTATAATCAGCCGTCCCTGCTGAACTCAGGCCTTCTGCAAATATCGTTAACCATAGATCAAACAAATAAGGTCATCTCCCTTGATAAGACGGCTTGGTTCGAGCGAAAGCACCTAGCCCAAGGCACATTTTTATGAAATAGGGGGCAAACGAGCAGATGTATCACCTGATTGTGAGTAACAACCGCCGCCCATGGACACCTGCATCACCAATAGAGTCACAAGTGCGCACCGGCCTTTAAAAAAAAACTGGCCAAGTGCGAGTCGGACTCGCCCATGAAGGGTTCCGTAGCAGCAAGTAAGATATATGGATGGTAAATTGCGGTTTACGGTTTATAACATTTTAAAAAAAACTACTCACTATATCTAGTTCAAACCAATTTTCGTTGTTCGTTTTTTTTTTAGTTTTATAATTCATTTATTATAGAAGTTAGAGGGGAGGGGGGGGGGGGGGCACAATTTACCACTTTGGGAGCGTCTCTTGATGATGAAAAAATGATGTTAAAAACCTCAAGTATGGAAACCCCCCATTTTTTTATTTTTTTCCAATTTTTGTGTAAAAATCGTAATGCGGTTAACAAAATACATCTATTTACCAAGTTTCAATAGTTCAACAGTTCTTATAGTGGCTGTGACATACGGACGGACGGACAGACGGACAGACATAAGGGTCGATAACGAATCTATAAGGGTTCCGTTTTTTGCCATTTAATAAATAAATAATAAAAGGCTACGAAACCCTAAAAAGGACTACGCTCTTTTATTTAATGTTTGTATATCGTTATAGTATCGGTCCGGAAACACCGCAGGTTAGTTACCGATAGCATACCATTCCATAGTGTTGTCGTACGATGTAAAAAGTTTCTTGAGACTCAGTTGTAGAACTGAGAAATGATGGCCATTGAACTGTTGACGAATTGATTTCTAGATTTCTGTCAATCAAATATTTGTTAAAATGCTAGCTTGTTCAGTGGTTGTTTGCAAAACATCAAGCGGAGAAGTTGAGGCGTTTTTTTTTTATTATGTATATAATAAAAAAAACCATCGTTAACTAAGGTTTCATAATAACTACATGATGGTTAACACTAGTTACAGGTTTTTTATATGATAAGTGACAGATGAGCAGACGGATCCCCTGATGGTAAGCGATTGCCGCCGCTCAAGGACACCCGCGACACCATTTAAGTCACAAGTGCGCTACCAACCCTTAAACCTGCCTTTCCCCCGGATGGGGCCTCCGGAACCCTCACTCACGGAAAAAGCACAATGCTGCTCACGCCGGTTTTTTATGAGGTCGAGGTATCACTCCGGTCGGGTCGGTCCTTTCTACCATCCGGACATTACGGAAGACGACAGTAATCCACCCTTACACTGTGCAAGTTCCACCAGCTCGTACTAAGCGTTTTGCTTCCTCTTTCTTGGTACGAACTGCTAAGGAATGGAACAACTTGCCGGCTTCTGTATTCCCAGAGAGCTACAATTTGGGTGTCTAAGTCGAGAGTGAATAGGCTTCTTCTGGGTAAGCACGCTACATCTTAGACCTTATTGTCACTTTCCATCAGGTGAAATGAGGTCAAGTGCAAACCCATTTAATATATAAAAAAAGCCGAACCATTCATGCCGAAGCGTGGCTCTCCCTCGAGTAAGGTCCCCTACTCCTATGAATGTCGATCGCTTCGCACATCGCTCTAGCCTGAATAGCTCAGGAGTGTAACTGCTTTATATTCGCTTTACGCCCGGGATAATCAGGCAGAATAGAGCGACGTCTGGTCCATTCAGCCGGCTTCAATTTATGTTTGCTGCGGTTTCCTCTCATTGCGGGATTTGCTTGAAATTTTAGTTTGGTTGAAAATTTAATTCTTAATTAAGGGACTTAAGTCCAAGACGTCAGATCAAGAGTGATGGAACTAAAGTGGAATTGGGCAGGACACTAGGCTAGGCGCGGTGGTATCCTAGAACCGGCAGACGAAATCCGGGTCGTCCAGTATCACGATGGGTCGATGACATCACCAAAATCGTGGGGACTACATGGATCCGAGCGGCTCAAGACCGAGGACATTAGCGTAAGGGAAAGGAGGCCTATATGATGATGATGATAATTGATGAGGTATAATTAATATATTTTATTGGAATTTTGTATGGTATAGCAGCAGAATAAACGTATTATCTATCTATCTAATCGGTTGGAGGATATTATTATTATTATTATTACATATTTCTAGAACTATTTGAAACGAGAAGTTTTTCTCTCAATGTTTCACCTAACCGGATTTTGTATTTGTGCAATAAAGAATATCTATCTATCTATATAACTTCAGAGCCAATGATAGAAATACGTACATAGATTTAAAAAGTCTAGAGGTGCATGGATTCAAACCACGACCGAATGTATGGAAGGCGATCATATCCACTGAGCTATGAATGAATGAATGAATATACTTTCATTGCACTCAAAGTACCTACAGTATAAAAACTTAAGACTAGGTATTACAGGATATGTACAACGAATTCGGCCTTATCACTATGAGCGATCTCTTCCAGGCCACCTTTGGGTAAAAGATACTTAATGGAGGTGTAGGGCAGTCCTCGCTTTGGCCCCATGTCACTCGCCCACCCATGGACAGATGAGGGAGAGTCCCAGGAGTTTTAGTCGGTATGCCTCTGGCCGGCTTCTCGTTAGGAGAAGCCGTCGCCAGTGGAGAGTCCGACATAACCCATCCGTTTACAGACGGATGGGTATGCGTAACGCATTTCTCCTGGGTCACCAAAAAAAAAAAGGTGTAGGGCAGTCCAATCTTAATATTTATATACTTACACAGAAAATTTTAAATATTAATACATAAATAAAATAAGAATATACTAATACATAAAGCTATACCTTGATTCTCCTCTCCTAAGTATTTTTGATCTCTTAGGTATGATACTATTTTACAATACTCGTAATTTATTAGGTAGCAGATTCGCATGAACAAAATTTTCTCGAGTATACTTAGGTATTATCTGACCACCTACGCGTGTTCCATTAGGGCGATTATAAGTTCAAACAACAAGTATTAAAAAGTTTGAATCAGGTACTTAGGCTAACTTTACCATAAAGCCCTCATTGTGCACTGACTTTAGAAATTAACAAATTGGTATAAAAGCTACAAGTCGATTCGAGGAAAATACAAATTAAAAGATAAAGATAAAAATTCTTTATTCAATTTAGGTCCACACAGAACACTTATGAATGTCAAAATAGTTACATAATATCTACCGCTGGTTCGGAATGTCGATTTCTACTGAGATGACACCAGCAAGAAATTCAGTAGGTAGTTACTGTTTTCAAATATTGATGATGTTACAGAGTTTCAATTGAGAAAAAAAATGTTAAAAGCTTATGAAACAAACAAATCTAGGTCGTTTAGAAATTTGTTCGGTTTACGCAACTAATTTAATTAAAAAATTAAGCAGCTCGGCCGGCAAATCGCTTAATTACGTGTAAACCCAACGCTAATTAGGCGCGCTCACAAAAACTCGCAAACAAATCTACCTAACTATGTGTTCAAAATATATATTTATAAATATCCACTACACATACACCTGAGCGTGTATTTTCCGGTTGCGTCCAAAGGTGTCGCTCTGATGCCCGGGATGTGTTTTAAAAAATAAAGACCACGGCGATAGGGTATATCTAATAATTTCAGCAGAGACAATTTTCGGGCGCTGTAGTCAATTTAACGTGACGTCATGGCACCTATAACCAGAAGACAATTAAGATGCTTCTAACGACACCTCATTTGTTCAAATATGATAGCTAGTTAAGAAGTTATATTACACACATAACGATTATTGTATCTTCAACTTGAATTTAAATTAATTAATTTAGTGACTTTAGTCTATTGTCACTATGCTATGGAAGAGCGGTGTTGCCTATCACAAGCAAATGTGCATAAAAGAGAGCATCATACACAAAATATTGTAATAGACTAAGTTACTGCAATAAACATTTTTGTATTTTTTTTTATATGAGAGAACAGATGAACAACCATACATACATACAGGTCAAAATCATAACCCTCCGTTTTGCTTCGCCGTAGTCGGTTAATAAAATCACTCATCTCTTCTACCGTGATGAGGATCTTAACGGGGAGGTTGTTATATCTTAATCAGTGTGAATGACTGCCCCTTTACACAAATTTTGATGACGCTTTAATTTCAATTTCTCATTGCACTGACGTCAATGTAATGGGCGATCTAATTTCGGTTACCGAATCATTCATTTTTACAGTTAGTTCGGATTGGACTTTTTGCGAGATTACACTTAAAAATTGTTAAAACCTTTTTCGGAATAATTAGTTTCTAGTTTAATATAAATCGTTTTTAGAAAAAACATTAGTGACCCGCCTCGTAACAGTACCTACTCTTACACCATGATCCAGGATTTGGGGAGTCTGGTAATTACAATGAAGCGACTGCCGTCTGACCTTCGCAACTATAACAGGGATAATAATGCTGCACAAATGTATTGACTTTCACATGACGTTGTAATAACTATTACCAAATAAAGACTCGGATTACCGTGGCAGAGTTACTTGGAGAATGGGCCGGCACGACCGGATTATGGATACGGGTAAGGAGTTCCATAAACGGATGGACTGGACGGTAAAGGACTGGGAATATAAATGACAGGAGTGACCTATCCCTTCTCTCCTATTAAATGTCCTTTACTCGAAGGTTGTCTGGTAGAAATCGCTTTCAGCAATAAGACCGCCGAAATCGTACACAAAATTTCTGTAATGCCTAGTACTTAAGTTGTGTATTTTGTGCGATTAAGTATATCTATCTATCTATCTATAACCGGCGTGACGCAGCGCCTGCGCTCTGTTTCAACGAGTGCCTCAGGGTACCGGAGGCCCAATCGGGGGGAAAAGAAAAGCTCACTTGGGACTCCACTGGTGTTGCGCGTGTCTATGGGCGGCGGCTGTCACTTACCATCAGGTGATCCGTATGCTCGATCTTACCACATAAAAATACATTGAAGCGGATGCTGTCTGACCTTAGGGGAACCACCAAGCGGTTTTTTTTATGTGATAGGTGGCTGACGAGCAGACAGATCGCCTGATGGTAAGCGATTGCCGCCGCTTAATTACACTCGCGACACCAGTGGAGTCAAAAGTGCGCTGCCGACCTTCAAACCCGCCTTTTCCCCGGATTGGGCCTTCGGTACCCTCACTCACTCAGCGAAACACAGCACAGTGCTGCTTCACGCCAGTTTTCTGTGAGGCAGTGGTATCACTCCGGTCGAACCGGCCCATTCATACCGAAGCGTGGCTCTCCGACGGCCTAAACCAAAGGATCAGATTTACACCTACAGAATTCTTCTGTAAGAAGTGCCAGTT
This sequence comes from Marasmia exigua, assembly GCA_019059595.1. Lineage (NCBI taxonomy): Eukaryota > Metazoa > Arthropoda > Insecta > Lepidoptera > Crambidae > Marasmia > Marasmia exigua. The sequence goes on from CM032471.1 coordinate 6,615,301, forward strand.
TTCTCATGAGGTCTTCTCTCGCCGGTAAGCTATCCAGCTATACAGGGCGTCCCACAGCAGGGAAAGTACCTTAAACCCTAAGTTAGCACGGCAGCTGCTAAGGATATCTTTCAACAGACGAGTGCAAGACCCATGGTTTCTTACAGACATTTTATCGTTAGTAACGACTGAACGTAGCATAAAAAAAATCCCATGCACAACAAGCAGAATCCATAAAAACTATGAATGAAGTTTTTCTTTTAAAAAATAAATGCTAGCTTAAGGATTGAAGCTCCTTTTCCTTGTTGTTCATGTGTTCATTTACCGTGGGAGAGCCACGCTTCGGCATTGATGAGCCGGCTCAACCGGAGTGATAGAAAACCGTGTTTTGCAGCGTGAGTGAGGGTACCGGAGGCCCCATCAAGGCGAATGGGGGTTTAAAGGATGGCAGTACACTTGTGACACGCCTTTTGTCACGGGTGTCCATGGGCGGCGGCAACCGCTTACCATCAGGTGATCCGTCTGCTCGTCTGCCACCTATCACATAAAAAAATGTCCTATATTAATTGAAAGGGAAGCGAAGACTGAAATTGGTTGAAAATTCAGGGAACAGACAAATTGCCGATCCTACTGTAAGCGGATTGGTTATCTTAAACTTTTGTAATATCGTAAACAATTTTCCTTGATTATCAACTTTACTTATTGCACGGTTTGGTTTTCCAATACTAAGACATAAATTCTTATTGTTTCAAACTTATAATTAACTTCATGTGTCTTGTTTTCAAGTAAATATCGACTCAGTTGCTGATATTCTAACGTGGACACTTACGGTACGGCTGGTCCACAAGTTAAAGGTCGCTCAGCGGGCTATGGAACGAGCAATGCTCGGCGTCTCTCTCCGAGATCGAATCCGAAATGAGGTGATCCGGCAGAGAACCAAAGTTATCGACATTGCTCACCGGATTAGCAAGCTTAAGTGGCAGTGGGCTGGCCATATTAGCCGCAGAACCGACAACCGATGGGGTAAACGAGTTCTGGAGTGGAGACCGCGTCTTGGCAAACGTAATGTAGGGCGCCCTCTGGCTAGGTGGGGGGACGATCTGCGCAGGATGGCTGGCAAGAGCTGGATGCGAGAAGCCATGGATAGATCACAGTGGCGAACAATTGGAGAGGCCTACGTCCAGCAGTGGACTGCGATAGGCTGATGATGCTGATATTTTTGACTGATTTTTTCCTGCTTTAGATAAATACCTACGTATTTATTTATTGTGAAAATGGCACGAAATATCCCAATATTATCTGCTTCATTATTCAAAGTAGGTATATTGCATTGATGAATAAGTTAAAATAACTGTTTGGTTAGGTTAGCTCACATCTTCCACAATCAGGGTGGCTGTTCTACCAATTTGACCACCGAACTCGTTACTCAGCCGGCGAAATTTGTAGGTGCTTGATTTGACATGAGCTGTCGATAGTCTCATCACATGAGATGAAATTTTTAAGTGTGTTATTTACTTAATATAAATAGAAAATATTTATTCAGCAAACAAAACCTTGTGATACATAATTACTTTTAACATAATATATAACAATTACATTTTAATCATACATAGCTAATAATTTTTTTGTGCCGAAATATGACCCTCAGCATAATGCCAAGAATTTAAGTGGATTTTATTTTATTACGTAGACTGTAAGGTATTAAATAGGTTTATACCTATATACCTATATTATTATAGGTCAATGAAATATTTTTGAACAAGATACATTGTTGCCTGAAATAAATGAATTATTATTATTATTTATTTTGAAAGACTCAGCTTTCTCCAACCTTTAATAAAGGCGGGTAAATATATAAGTACCCATGACACGGACGTCAGTCTAGCGTCAGGGCTTTGAGTGTGGTGGTTCCGGATGATAAAACTTTCTAGTGATATTACATATGTTTAGTATACTGGCTTGGTCTGGTTGCATAAACTAAATCGTCTAGGTACGCGTATGAAGAGCCTTCTTTTACATAAACAAATAGAATCTACCTCCAGGTGTTACGTTGAGATGTTCAGAAGCCTCGCAGATGTAAGTTCATTAAATCCCTGGAGCCGAGGCGTCGTAACTTTGCGAATTAACTTGATACGATTGCATAATGTAGGTACGCGACTATGCAGCTGATACGTTGGAGCAAAGCCTTGTCACGGGGAAGTTTAAGTAGGGGAAGTGGGGGGAATTGGCACCACTTAAGGAAAGGCACCAATAACTTTTGTTATATTAAATATTCTATTATTTTATTTGGTATTTTTTATACTACTACTAATCAGCCTTAAGGACATCATCAAAATTACAATCACAATACGACTTTGGACGTAATCATTATTTTAAAAAAAAGTAGCTTTGTCCCCAGTGCCCGAGGATTGGGGTAACAAGAACTAGCGGATGCGGTAATGAAAACCACTGGGGCAATGGTAGCCAGAACACCAAACTGAACTGAAACATAAAATCATAAACTTTAAAACGTAACAATACCATGACAAATAAGCCTCTCGTCATTTATCATTAAACGTTATAAAAAACCATGAGTGTGTTAATGGGAGACAGTCAGTTCCCATTACAGAGCACAGAACTTAAAAAACAATGGCACGAGTAAAAAAAAAAATTTTAAAAAAAAAATTTCGTCCTCAAAGATTGGTAAAAATTATAACGAATCCTCCGAAAAGCGACTAGCTTCCAATGTTTAGGAGCGGAGTGAACTGTGACTGATGCGGGGGTGCCGTGCGTACTCCCCCCGCACCTTCGCTTTCGCAACTACAAGATGCTTTCTATCTTGTATAATTATGGCAAAAATCCGGCTGGTTCCCATTCCCCACTGGCTCCCATTCCTCCCTGTTCCCCTATAGTATAGTAAAGATGTTTATGTCTTTTGCGCTTATGAAAAACATAGGTATTATGGAATGATTTTCTTCACGGACTAAACATTTTGGCAGCTCCTTTTTCTGCCGCACCATCAAGAAATGGAACTCGTCGGCGCCGCATGCATTTCCTTCTTCATACAATACAGATTCCTTCAAACGAGGCGTGAAGAAGCATCGCCAATATAGCAATGGCGGCGGAGGTGATGTCTTGACGTCGCGTCCGTTGTAATGCATCGTGGGCTCCACAGAGTACATTGTATGTGGGCTCTTCTCTTGCTTACTATCAGGCTGAGGAGAGCCAAAATACTGTGTCAATATAAAAAAAGACAGAAAACCGTTTCTATCTTACTCGTCTTGCGAGAGCTGAAGGCCTAATTTGAAGCAGACGTTACGACCGCATCGGAGTTTCCCTCTCACACGCGCTCTGTATCTAATTTTCTCGTTCGTTACGGGACGGCTTCAAATTAAGTCTTCAGTACCCTTACTATAAGTTTGAAAAACTGTTCTGGCTATCGAAAACTATCGCTTTGTCCCATTCATTGTGGTGCATGTTAAAGAGACAAATCAATAGTTTTGTATAGCGAGGATAGTATTTCAAACTCATAGTAAGGTCACAGGTCACAAGCTGAACAAACTGTCGAAACGCCGCGAGTGTCTAAAAATTGCACTCTTGTAAGCATTTCAATTGCTTTTTTAAAATATGGAATCTAAAATTTTAGCAGTCGTAAAATAATGTGGAAAATCAATAATAAAATAAATTCCTTTTAGACTTTTGCACGAGCTCTTTTTGGGATTTTTGATCGAATAAAGTAAATTCTATCATGTAAAGAATTAGCACAATTTCTAGACAATATCCTCAAGCATGTTGAGATCGATCGTTGTGTTAGTTTCTATAGAATTAGTTACCTAAAAAAGTCGACCTTGCAAACCGTTTCTTCGCTTCGCCGTGATCCTATTTGTATGCAAGTAGGAGGAGGTTCATTGGATAACGGAGGGTGAGGACGAGAGATCGAGAGATCTGCGGATGCGCGCCCACCTATGCACTAAACATGTTCCTGCGCAGATGACTGTTTCCGATTATGGACTCCAAATGGCTAGGAGTTGAAGCGGTTGCCTTAGTCAAAATCGGCGGGATGATCCATCATCATTCGTGGAACGATTGGACCGTGTTCCAGGATTTGGCAGGTCAGGTTATTGTTATTGCTCGATGGTCGTCTGACCTTCTCGTAGCTCTACATCTATTTAGGGCAATGCACTTTCACAAACGTTAATAGGTAACTAAAATTCCGCATTCGTTGTAGACAACTTACAACTGGTAGGTAGGATGAAATAGTTGTTGATTTCCCGATGGCCTCTTTATAGGTATCAGTATGTCTCGTTTGGATCAGTGGTGTTGAACGCTGCCTCTGGTGCAAGGGTTGCGGGTTCAATACCCGCACAGTACACACATTTGTGCGCGTCAACATGTCTGTTTGTATTGGTCTGGGTGTTTTCTATGTACCTAAGTGTGAATTTACAAAAGAAAAGTATCAAATGTATATATTTGTAATTCCGCTGTTGGATCTGATATCCGTAACACAGGTGCTTGAGCTACCTATTTTGGAGTCAGATCGGTGTATGTGACGTTGTGAAATATTTATATTTATTTATCATGAATTAATAAAGTCCTTTTTGCAAGTTAGATCAATAAAGGAGGCGAAAAAAGAAATCAGCTTTTGCATACATAATGGAGCGGTCTCTCTTCAATAATGTATGGAACAGCTGATTTAAAGACTATTTTAAACAAGGCCTCTGCAACTAACTATCCCTTTTACGACAGGGGAACTAGGCCAAATGTAGAAGGTATCGTGGTTATATTATACCTTTTCAAAATTATTAAATGTAAGTAGGTTTTCTACCGAACTAGTGTCAGATTTAATAATTACATAATTTTGAAAGCAGAGGCGGACTTGTCGAATACCTAAGATATCTCTTTCACTTTGCCGATTTTAAGCGTTCGTTAAACTTTTAAAATTAAAAACTTTTACGCTATCAAGCTACATAGTAGCAAGCAAGGCGTTAAACAATTAACTTCACGTAACTACGGAAAATAAACACGTATAAGTTTACTGTAACCTACACCAAACCAGTAGTGTTGTGTTCTTACACTTCAGTTTCAATACCTACCTACATTGTAATATTGACCTCCAGTCTATATTTTAGCGGCCAATCTTAATGATTATTTATTGGAATAGAAGGACACATTACTTATTTAAGAATCATCATAATCATTATCATTTCAGCCAATAGACGTCCACTGCTGGACAAAGGCCTCCCCCAATGTTTTCCACACAGATCGGTCCTGTGCCGCCCGCATCCAATTTATTCCCGCGATCTTCACCAGATCGTCGGTCCACCTTGTGGAGAGACTGCTACAGCTGCGACTTCCTGTACGTGGCCTCCCCTCGAGGACCTTTCCACCCCAACGACCGATTGTTCTCCTCGCTATGTGCCCTGCCCATTGCCATTTGAGACATGCAATCCTTTAGGCTATGTCTGTGACCTTACTTCTCCTGCGAAATCTTAGAATAAGAAGACATTAATTGACCACAATGCATTTTATTTATGTGATTGGTGGCAGATGAGCAGTTTGTATGCGATGGCCGCCGCCTATGTGCATTACCAGTGGAGTCACATTTGATAGATGAATCGAATTGTCACTTTTTACTGCTAATAACATATAAAAAATATGTTCTTTATTCCCATCAGGATTGAATACCAGCATTACACAGCATGCAGAGCGGCACATACTTCCAGACTCCATGTTGACACAAAAAACTCAGGTTAAATTGACCTAATCCAGGGTTCAATCCCTAGACGAGCCACGACAAGAAGATCAAATTATCCAAACTTAACCAAAGAAATAAAGCCTCACTTTTAGTAGCATTTAGTGTTCATCGAAAACATCGACTTGTCGATATTTAGCCAACACTATTCGCAACGAAATTACGCACCACAACTCGGCAACATGTGCTAGTGCATCCAACTTTTAACGGCCATCGAAGTTTGTGATTGGAACGCGACAGACTACAGAAAGGTCGACAGCGAAAATGAATTCACGACCAAAACATTATCTCTATCCCTTTCACTCGTACTGTGCGTCTTTTATGTATGAAAGCGACAGGTATCTAGGTAAATAATTCTCTCGCTCGTTACGGGATGGTGTCGTTGTAGGCCCTCCGACAGCACAATAGGCTGGTTTCCGCTCGGCTAACCTATTTAGCCAATACAAATTGACGGTTGGACGATTCAAGTAATGAAATTGGAAATGCAAAACTTTCATTGGTGCGGAAATTATTTGCGTAACATCATTGACAGAATGCGTAGGTTGTATAGAATAATTTGGTGTCAGGAAATTAAATTTATTTAGGTACAATACCTATAGATAGATGAAGGGCCTAGCTACCTCCATACCACCTACTATCCAGCATCATACTAGACTTACATAATTTACTAGTGGCCTGTCTTTATTTCGTTTCGGGACATTTCACTTTACACCAATAGATGGCGCTAGGTGTCGATCACAACGCGCAAGCGTTTGGTGTTTTCGGATTACCTTGAGGTGACGGGTAGGGTCAACTAGCGACGCCAATCGATAGTTAATTTTTAGCTACTAAACTAAGCTACTTTAAACAATTACTAAGCTATTTTAAACAATGTCGGGGTTACAACCTCTCGGCAAACACTGATACTAATTATTAAATAACCATGCACAAATATTGGGTCCGTTATTGTACGCGAAAAATTAATTACCGTCAAAAGTGGGCGCTTTTGGCGTGAATAAATTTTTCGCGTACGCGTTTGACCCAACATTGGTGCATGGTTATTTAATAAATAGTATAAGTGTTTGCCGAGAGATTGTATCCCCGAAATTGTTAAAATGGATCCGGTTTAGTAGCTAAAACTTATAATTTATTGGCGTCGCTAGTGGGCCCTACCCGTCACCTTAAGTGTTGCCTCTGTCTATACGATTTACCAACTTGTTCATTTCATTTAATGGTCTGTAGATTTACCTCTATATAGATAGTATAGATAAGTAGCAATGGTAGCTCAGTAGATAAGAACGTACACCTTCTTAACGGGAGGTCGTAGGATTGAATCCGAGCAGTCACCTCTGGATTTTTCAGAATATGCAAATTTCTACCATTAGCACGTTTCAGGTACATCGTTTATGAAATGTGTGTGTAACTATGATTCAGAAACGTGATCCAAGCGTACCGCGGACTCTTCTATACAGGGTGTATTATACATCCCTTAAACACGTATTTTACCAACCATACTGAACAACATTTGTTCAACGACTTTTCGATATTCATCGAAAATTTTTTCGACTCCCCATACAAAATAACCAAGTCACGTGATCGAGTTTGTATGAAAAGTTAAAAAAAATTCTTGCGAATTTCCAAAAGTGATAGAACAAATGTTGTTCATAATGGTTAGTAGAACACGTGGTTAAAGGGATGTAAATGTTTACAGAAGTTTTTTTTAAATGTAGCGATTATGGGAACTGAGATTTTTTTTCGTACGTCGTACGATTTTGAAATATTTTCCAAGATTGCAAACTTTTGAAAGGAAGTAATAGATTCAAGATATACACTTAGGTACTTAAAATTTCCATTAGTTCATAAATATAATTAATCGTGACGAGATTTAATACGATATTTATTATGTGATACAACATTGTATACTGTTGTATCACATAATAAATATCGTGTTAAATCCCGTGATTAATTTTATAGTTATAATGCAACGCGAAAATTTAAAAAACTATTTATTAGTTCACGTTTTACATATTAAAAACAAATAAAAAAAAAATATCTGTCTTCTAAAATCTCTACATCAAGAGAAATTCAAACAATCTTGATTAGGACTTCAAATAGGAAGCCCTAATTAAACCGTTTTGGTCTACATCCACATTTTCAACTTTGTTACCTTCGCTAGTAAGGCGTCAATTGTGTGGGGCTGCCAGGAGCCTTTTGCCACATCAATCGAGAGCACTCTTTTGATCCTGCCTTTTAGATTCAAGAAAGACTGCCGTACCTTAACACGATTTTTGGAGAAAATTGCTTCCCTTTGGGTTTATAAAAGCTAGGTATTTTAACTATGATATGAAGGTGCGAAGTGGAGGAGATACAGTAGGAAAGCGAACCCCGGGCTACGAAGCGCCAGCTTGGGTCGCAACCAACCAGCATTTTAACGCTAAGATAATGATGACCAAACGATAAAAGAACAGAATAAGTAAACTCGAGTTATCATGATGAATACAGACAAAGAGTAAAAAGGCCACGTTGTTAAATAGTCGTTGAAACCCGAAGAAGGTAACGTTAGGTCAACAAAACAGAAAATTCTGCGGTTCAACTCTCGGGATTATTGATATGAAAAAACATGGCAAATTTCGCATGAAAACCTTACAAATACTATGTTTTTGCGATATACCTATATCGTATGATGACGAAATCTACCTACCACAATGTAGGTAACGCAGCGCATATACTCTTGTTCAGGAACCAAATACGTTGACTAGCAGGCGAAGTGGCGGTATTGGTTTCGTTAATCAAACATTTGACTCTTTATGCTAGTTTTCACGTACAACACGCTCGTGGCTTGAGTAAGATTCGCGCTCTTGCCCGCATGTGCGATGAGAACAAAGTTACACACGGCCAGTTCATTCCTAGAACTGTGACGTCACTCCAATATTTACTCGAGGTCGTGCGAAAGATGTCACTACCGTAGCAGTCACAAAATCGAATAATTCTACGAATTTGGCAAGAATCTTTAGAAAAATCCTTCTCTATTTTATCTCCTTCATATTTTAAGATTAACAATTTTTTCCCCTTAAAGTAGCGTGCTTGGCACTAGTCCTCAAGCTAGTGATGCTTGGAAAATGGCTTTCGCGGGTTAAAATTTACCAGTTGATCCAAATTCACAAAGGTGCTGGGATAAAATTCAATGTGCATTCATACAAAATACTTTGATAAACAAAAGCACCAATGACGCAGAAACCCTCAGAGTCGCCGTGGGCCTCCGTCTTGGTGCTGAGGTTTGTATCCCAGCACAAATGTCTCTGTGGCACCGTCGTTAGCGCTCGTGGTGCCCACCACGGGCTCTCCTGTGTAAAAAGTGCCGGCCGTCTCTCCAGGCATTGGAAACGACATTATCCGTCGGTCGCTTGCCACCATCAATGTGCCGGGAAACTTGGAGCTAAACGGCATTACGTGAAGATGGCAAAAGACCAGACGGAATGTCTGTCATCCCTTGGAAGATGGGACGCGTGGGATGCTACTTGCGTCAACACTCTGGCACCGTCTCATCTTCCCGGGACTACGTGAAGTGCCGGAGCTGCGGCCGACGCGGCAGAGAGACTGAAAGCTACAAAGTATAGGCATCTATCTGGTACCTACCACTTCGTAGCTTTCGGTGTTGAAACACTAGGACCCGTGGGGTTCCGACGCTCTCTCTTTCTTCTGTCACTTAGCTAAGCGTCTAGTCGAAGTCACGGGAGAGCCAAAAGCTGGCAGCTACCTCGCCCAGCGAATTTCATCGCGATCCAGCGGAGTAATACTGCCAGCATTTTGGGGACATTGTCACGGGGACCTACTTTGTTTTACCTCTCCTTTTTATTTACTATTAGCTTATTTTTATTTCTCAGTTATTGTCTTAATTTTCTTGTGTTTTTGTTCTTTAGTTCAATAAAACACTTTATTCAGATTTACAAATCTTGCTACTGGGTACTTTATACTGTATAAGTAAACACCAAAGTTTGCAACAAATTTCCTTTTAGCCCCTTGAAAATAATGCTTAGTCATAATAAGGTTGCGTTCTACATTAGGCAGGTAAAATTGCGTAAAGGAAAACATCAACAATCTTTTCCAAAGACGATGACTCAGGAACAATGAAGTAGACAGAATCTGTTAATCTTAAGTAAGAACGAAGATGACACAGCAACAGAGATCATGTAAATTTAATAACAAGGTTCGCTACGATGCTGGTAATAATAAATTTGGACTAAGATGAACTTAAGCTCGGTTCGGGACTTTTAGGATATGGGGTTTTGGACCTGGATCCGTATCAATTACATCCGTTAGTATGAGATAATGTCAAAGAGGGATCGTCATCATAGTAGCAAAGGCAGGAACCATAGCCTTAGAATGCCTTAGGAACATTCAAAATGTCGATTTCGTTCTTATAGGAGTCCGATGAAAATCGATTTTCACCAGCTCCCTGAGGCGATGGTCTGAGCACCTCGTTCTAACTCTGTACGGCCGCAGAACGCTCGGCGCTCGCCCCTGTCCTGGACTGGTGGCTTGAGCGTCACCACGGCGTAGTCTCCTTCCGGATGGAGCAGGTAATGACCGGGCATGGCTGCTGTTATTACCTGCACAAAATCGGCAGGGAGGAGACGCTTTCGTGCCACACGTGCTGTGGACACGGCGCAGCACACCTTGGCGGTGTGTGCGCCGTGGGCACAGGCTCGCCACGGATTGGTGGCAAAGGTCGGCCAGGACCTCTCGCTCTCTAATATAGCGAATGCTATATTAGCGAGTGAGGATGCCTGGAAGGCCTTTGCCGCATATTTCGGTAGTGATGGAGGCGAAGGAGGCGGCGGAGCGCGAGCGAGAGCGAGAGGCTGACCCTCTCGCCCCCATGATCCGCAAGGCACGTAGAGGGAGGAGACGACGCCAATACTTGCGTCTCCTTTCCCTGCGAGGAGCGGGTCCGTTGGTGCGTGAGGCTGTAACCCCACCACCGGCATTGCTCGGACGACAGGAGTACCTAGCTGCCTTTGCTTTTATATGACATAACATACACAAGTACCGAGATAAATGAAATAAATACCTATGACATTGAGCGTTCACGGGCGGGCAAAATGAAATCTCATATATAAGACTCCTCCAGCTCCAGGAAATTAAACCAGGAGAATTTTACGTAATATAATATTCCAATACAAATCCATCCTTATTAAATAAAGCTGAGTCAAGTGCGCCATCGGCCTTTAAAATCACCATCAAACACACACAAAACCGCAGCAACCATCAGCATTCCTGAATATAACACAGGTAGCAGTTAAACACTAGTAGAACTATAATTGTTATTTTAAATTGTCTTTCTGACGTCATATCCACGGAGACTAACGTAAAACTTTTGCTGTAAAACCTTATTAAGGTGAATGACGGGTAGGGCACACTAGCGACGCCAATTGATTTTTATTTTTACTTACTAAACCGGATCTATTTTAAACAATTTGGGGTTACACTCTCTTGGCAAACTCTTATACTAAAACGGACCCGACATTTGTGCATAGTTATTTAATAAATAGTATAAGAGATTGTCGAGAGAGTGTGACCCCGAATTTGGTTAAAATAGATCCGGTTTAGTAGCTAAAAAATAAAATCGATTGGCGTCGCTAGTGTGCCCTACCCGTCACCTTAAGGCGTTGGGTGGCCCTAGCTAGCGACGCCAATCGATTTAAATTGATAGCAAATAAACCGGATATCTCTTTAAAAATTTCGAAGTTCGTGCCTCTCGGCAAGAATATATACTATTTATTTAATACTTATAATTAACTTTTTGATCTTTTTTTTTAATTCTAAATTTGGATTAACGCCATAAGTGGCCGTTTTTGGCAGTAATTCATATTTCGAGTAGAAAGCAGACCATAAAGTTAATAAATAGTAAAAGCTCTTTTCGAGATGCTCGAACTTCGAAATTGTTAAAACGATATCTGGTGTAGATGTTATCAATTTTAATCAAATAGCGTCTCTAGTGTGCCCTACCCGTCACCTTAAGTCCCCCGCGGAGTTATTTTCACCCCGAATAAATTAAAAAGGCCATGTGTGACCTTTCAGCTCCCTCCCGGACGCCCGGACAGAAATTGCTTAATTCAATTTTGTGAGCACACGTTATTAATAATGGAATTAGATATTACTTGTCCGGGTGCTCCGGTAGGGTTACCAGAACCAATGATTATAATTTCTGGTGCCTCGAACGGAATTACCGAGGTCAGTCGGCATAGCTGTAGAAATCTTATCCAACATATCGATGGATGGCGGTGTAATACTGTGCCATTTTCGCGGAACTTTCAACCAGGTACCACAATTCTGTGGAACGGTTTGCCTGTGAGAGTATTTCCCGACGGCTACGACTTAGGGACCTTCAAGAGAAGAACTCGGACAAAAAGTCCAGCTTGGTAAGACCAACTTCCAGAAAGAGGTCGATCGACGAATCCAACTTCGCTGGGCCGCGTTTGGGAAGCTACGCAGCATATTTTCGGCCCATCTACTGCAGTGTCTCAAGACGAAGGTCTTCAATGCGTGTGTGTTGCCATGATGACATACGGAAACGAAACGTGGCCGCTTACAATGTGTGATTAAGGAGGCTCAAAGTCACCCAGAGAGCAATGGAGAGGGCTACGCTCGGGGTCTCCTTGCGTGATCGTATCAGAAATGATGAGATCCGCAGGAGAACTAAGGTTACAGACATAGCCCAAAGGATTGCATGCCTTAAGTGGCAATGGGCAGGGCACATAGCGAGGAGAACAGAGGGCCGTTGGGGCGGAAAGGTCCTCGAGTGGAGGCCACGTACAGGAAGTCGCAGCCGTGGCAGGCCCCCCACAAGGTGGACCGACGATCTGGTGAAGATCGCGGGAATCCATTGGATGCGGGCGGCACAGGACCGATCTGTGTGGAGAACATTGGGGGAGGCCTATGTCCAGCAGTGGACGTCTATTGGCTGAAATGATGAAGAGAAGAATGTACTCCTTTTTAAAAAAGGCCGGCAACACATTAGCGATCCCTCTGATTTTGCGGATGTTCATGGGCAGCGTTGATTACTTTCCATCAGTTTGTCGCCACTAGCGTAAAAAAATCGACATTCCGAACTAGCGGTACATGATAATAGGGATGTGTACCTACCTATTTTGACATTCATAAGTGTTCTGTTTGGACCTTAATTGTAATAAAAAAAAATATCTATATCTTAGCTCACCGGTTTAGCAAGCTGTTGTAGCTAGTAGGCTGGCTATGTCAGTCATAAAACCAACAATCGTCGTGGTGAAAATGAATTGCGTCTCGGTAAGTAGGATGCCCTCAAGCCAGGTGGAGTGATGATTTGAGTAAGATAGCTGGTTGCGAGAACTGAGGATTAATCAGTGAAAAACTTTTGAGAGGCATTTGTTTCACAGTGTACTGTGACATTATGATGATGGTGATGAAATTGAAATTACTGGATCAGGACAAACCGCAAAATTGCGCAGGTCAATTTCGGATTACACTTAACGTCCAGTGTGGTTGAGGTCAAATATTTAAAAAAAAACCCAGCGAACTGGCAACCCTACGGTCCTGGGAGATTGGTCAGTGGTAGACTGGTAACTTATGCCTTTTATTTTATGCACACGTTTGATATAGATAAGAGAATGAAGCCTTCTGCTGTACATTGTCCTTTTTTTTTCATTTATTTATAATAATTACAATAACAGTATGTAAATTAAGAGTGTCATAAAAACCTTGCCGGTTTGTCCTTGAAACGGTTACACATGAGTGTCGCTTATTTAACTAAATATAAATAATAAAGTATAACATAACTACTTCTAATACTTATTGTCTACACGACCACGCGCTGCGAGCCGTTTGCGTAGGTACCTATGCCGATGCATCTCGCTCGCACTTTTTGGGTTCCGTTCCCATAGAAAAACAGCATATCGGAAAAATTGTAATCCAAAGGAGACCAAATTAATAAAATAAATTTCCAGATATTGTCCGTGTAATGATCCTTAAGTGCGAATGACAGGTACTCTACTACAATTTAGCAGCTCTTGGCCTATAAATTTTCAATAACCATTTATCGTTTCTTCGGTAATGAGATATGGCCGCCGCGAGATTTTGTGAGGCCATTTAAAGGCAGTAAAAAGACATTTAAATTATCGCTTCATTACGCGTACCTAGTTAATGAATTAAAAATGCACTATAGATACGATGTGAATTTGGGATACCAAATAATAGATGATAATCTAGCGTACTCTTTTAAAGACAATTAAGTACCCACCTCAATATTTATCAGACCCTCACACACCTCGGGTCTATGAAATAGAATTTGTAAAACCTTTACCGCCAAAAGCGGCCACTTTTAGCGTGAATCATTTTTTCGCGTACAAAAACGAACCCAACATTTGTGCATGGTTATTTAATAAATAGTATAGTGTTTCCGAGAGGTTGTAACCCCGAAGTTGTTTAAAACAGATCCGGTTTAGAAGTTAAAAATTAAAATCGATTGGCTTCGCTAGTGAGCCCTACCCGTCACCTTAATTTGATACGCCCAAGGCTGGAGAGACCTAAGCCCACTTCTCGTGACGTGGTATTTAGTCATCATATAATATATATCAGAAGGACACAGTTTTCTGGAACCCAATTCTCGTGCTAGTGACATTTATTTTGATATGACATATATCACAACATACGTTTTTTTTGTATGGTATTCAGGTGATATCCGCCATGTTTTCAAAATATCACGAGCACGAGAATTGGGCACCTGGAGCCCAATTCTCGTGCTTGTGATGTTTTGAGAACATGGCGGATATCACCCGAAAACCATACAAAAAAACTATGTTTTAGTGATATATGTCGTATGAAAATAAATGCCACGAGCCCGAGAATTGGGCTCCTGGTATAGTTTTCATGCGACATTCGCCATGTTTTTCATATAGAAAATTTCGAGAATTGGGCTCCAGGTCAAAAAAAAATTTCAACTGCTATTGACTGTCCTACGTATGAACATTTTAGGTTAAATATTGTCGCGTGGGGGGCTTTGTTTGGATAGGTATTTAAGAGTGTGACTACATTCGACCCTATAGGTATTTACCGTAAAAAATATACCTAATAATACCTATCGTATCATAATGAAACCCGGACGGTAATGAAAACTTAATAAGAAATCAAACGACGACACAGATTGATAAAATCATATCTTATAACCCTATCCTTTCTGGATTAAACATAGTCAAAGGTAAAAATAGCACAGACTGTCTTTCGCTGTATCGTAAGTATTCTAAGTCATACTTACCTTGTTACTTTGTAGCAAGTCAAGCCAATAAAAGAGTGATAAAACATTTATGTAACTAGAATATGTACTTAGTAGGAATTACGATGACACCGAGACCATATAGTCACAGTAGATAAATACGTTAAAACAGTATCGACACTCCGCCATCCTTGACAGAAAGTTACCTACTGTGTAGGGTTGTCCTCTTTTTTTTGTAAAATATTATTCTTACCTTTCCATATTAGCATGAAGTTTAAAACATTTAATCGCCCCACAACAAAATCCTCCCAAGCCCCACCACCCCAAAATCATCTTGTTGGTCTACTGGTTTAAGTACCGGACCGTGATCGCGGGGTCCTAGGTGCAACAAGGATCATCTGGTGGTGATGGTGTGAAATTAAAACTAATGATATTTCTTAAGAAATAAGCAAAATGCTAGCATACATAATTCGTACACAAAGGTACAGGAAATGATGGCTAAAGTTGCAAAAACCTACGCAAAGATACACAAAATTATACATTCTTTTCATAATGTTTTGTTTCATTACTCGGAAAACGATCGCTCGGACCTAGACACAGTGAGGTCTACCATCCCCCCCATATAAAAATCCCCCCTCTTCGACCCCGGAAAAAGTAATTGTGATCGTAACTCGTAAATTAATTTAATTAAAGTCAATTTCGACAAAAATATATCACTTTAAAAATCCGAAATCTGTTTTTGATAACATTACATAATGTATCTACTTATTTTCTCTACCAAAATAAAGTAAGCGGTACTCGAGTAAAACAGACAATCCTGAATTTAGTTCCTGCGAATGTACTCCGATGGGACCTTAGAAAGTGTGCGTCTGTGTGCGTGTGTCATTCGAGCGTTTGTTCGTAGTGTCCATACTGATTTAGCGAATATATCTACTGTGATATAGGTACTTACTAACTTCAGGTAATTACGTTAGGTACCTACGCCTCCGTCGGGCCCCTCTTTAAAGCGAAACCTTATGATTTTGTTCGCTGGAACTTGCAAATCGAGTTAGCAGGAAGCCTCACTTATGTCACGGAAGTACACGGTGCCATAGACTTGGTAATGTGTTAAAAGTGATAATAGTGACTAATTGTATCTTATTACGTGCGCTGTCTCTCTGTTCTTACCACCAGAGACCTACAGATTATTCGTCGATGGTAAAATTAATGAACCGCACCCCCTGGAAAATGAAATAGCTAAAAAAACCAAAAAACCAATACGATCTAAGTAATTGAAAAATCTGACTTTTTCTTATTGTTATTCTTGATTCCTCTGCTATTCGAGACACTAATGCTACGAAATCAGGTCAATGTATATAATACAGACATCCAAACATCAGTTTACTACGTCTAACGAAATCGTTAATTGATATCGAACCGAATGTTTTTGATATTAGTTTTTTTATGTAATCCCGCGCACGGTTGCGGACCGTGCGTGTGACTCCGCCAATGTCAAGTGTATAAGAGAGACACAATCGAGTGAAGAAATTTGACGTTTTGTATAAGTACTTTGCTGTGTACAGATAAATTAATTTTATTTAAAACTGTCAAGTCTAAACGTTTATATCCCGTGTGGGTACATCCAAGTACACATATAGACACGGAATACAGGAAAGAAGACTGTCCGATTAACGATCGATTGTGTAACTCGAGCAGTCAACAACAATGCGTACGCGATTACGAAAGTGTACCTACTACCTACGTGAGAGACTGCATCTATTTGAGTAGGTGTGTATAGTTTATAAAACGGTATGGCTAATGGGTCACGGTTTTAGAATTAATAGAGCAGCAGACAGACTGTCTGCTCTCTAGGAATTTAGTTAATCTGACAGACAGTAGTACCTTTTTTTTTTTTTTTTTGGTTTCGCAGGGGGAATGCCGCCGGCTCCAGAGATGACCTGACTACCTTATGCATACCAGACCACCGGGGGGTGGCCGGGTTATGTGGGGCTCTCCTTTGGCGGGGGGCTTCTCCCAAGGAGAAGCCAGGCAAAGGCATACCCACTAAACCCCCTGCGGTTCTCCCTCATCGCCCATATTGGGGAGTATCATGGTGATACAGCCAAAGCCTCCCTCCACGATATTCCCCGGGCGGATGTCCGCCTGTTCGGCGGACTAGGCGGTTCCTCCCCCGGACGTGCCGGGAGAGGGGATAGGGACAGCCGGGAGAACTGAGCCGTCCCTATCGGGCAGCAAAGGGAGCCTGTGCAATGCTGGTGCTGGTGCCCCCGTACCACGCACCAGCGGGCTCCCTTCGCGGAGAGGGGGGAGACGCGCATCTGCTCGGCGTCTCCTCCCAGACAGTAGTACCTGTACTAAGCCTGTGTATGTAACTTATTAAGTTACAACCAGATGTCGGAATTAGCTATTTTGGTAATTACCACTGATTTCGTACAGCGAAAGAATAAAGTGGATGTGCGTCAAATATCGTAAATAGATTATAAAAAGATGTTTTTTTGTAAATATCCTCAACTTGAGTCAAAATGTATAGATTTTAAATATTTCAGGAATATCCATTCAACCCATTTTATATTGTCGGGAAAATCCATATTAATATCAACATTAAGACGCACATAAATAACTCTCCCTAATTCCTAACTCTGGTTATAACTGATCTTATTAATTCAGTTATAACAATAACATATTTAATATCATACTTAATTAATCAATTCAGCGAGTCCTTAGAGTTGTGTTTGTTTTTGTGGGTTTTCGTAATGATATATATCATCGTGTGTTAAAATGAATAAATGTTTTTATCTTTATTCTCTTCAAAATGTTCTTGTCTCCGGGTCTTGGGAGACGTTCCCTCCTATCATCAGCAAGTTGGTACTCATAGTACCTACAGGGAATGTCCTAATTTGCGACGTGCTGATCAGCCGATTAATTGCCCAGTGCATTTATCTAACTAATCGTATAATTTGAACATGCTTAAAGCAAATTCCAAGTCTTGCAGCTGATCTATAAATTAGCCCATCTTCCTTCCTGCGCACGCGCTTATTATCCACTTGTGCGACAATTAAACGGGTCGGAGGTGGCTGACTCGCCGGGTCGAATCACTCACAAATGGAGGAAGCATAAATATAATTATTACTATGCTGAACGCAAAGACTTGTGGCAGACGGTAGAGTATTTTATTTATTAATAATGAAAAATATATCACTGTTAAATTGTTCAAAATTGTCAGTTAGTTTAAAGGGAAGTAACTTTTTTTATGTGATAGGTGGCAGACGATCAGACGGATCACCTGATGGTAAGCGATTGCCACTGCCAATGGACACCAGTGGAGTAAAAAGTACCTTTAAACGCCCCTTTCCCCCGGATTGGGCCTCCGGTACCCTCATTCACGCAGCAAAACAGTACAGTGCTGCTTCACACCGGTTTTCTGTGTGACTGTGGTATCTCCGGTCAAGCCGGGCCCATTCATGCCGAAGCGTGGGTCTCCCACGGTCAACACTACTGTTATTACTCGAGCCAAACAGTTCAGTATGATTATTTAATTCATAATTAATGTAAAAAGTAGGTACCTACAGTTACTGTGTGCAGAATGGTTGAACGAGTTGAAAATAAACATGGCACACACGGTTGAGTCAGTGGCAAAATTTGTGCTAAATCCGGTTTACCCTACTTCCGCAAGCACCTCCATGGCTTCTGTGTCCTGTGCCGAGAAATTTGATTAGTTGGGGTGAGGCACTATGCTACAATTATGTACACGTTGTATTTATTACCTATATTAAATGATGCGACCTTAAAGAAAATAGCGTAGGTACCTACTTCGCGTCATGCTACCACGCCGAGCGACGTCCGCAACGATACACGGAATACGATTGCGAAGATTTATTACTTTATTATTATAAGACTAAGCTACTTCGTTACCTCTTTCTTGTGGTTTAGCAATGTTTGCACCTGTGTGAAAGTGTTCTTAACTTACTTGATTTAATGTCCTATGTCCCCTAGGTGGGGCAAAGGGCGTCCACAGTACTCCGCCATCTCAAACGGTTTTGAGCTTCGCGCTTTACTTCGATCCAAGTTCTGCAGTGATAGTCCGCCGCCAGGACTGTTTGGGGCGGCCACGTTTCCGTGAAAAAAGATACAAAAATATTACAAGTGCCTATAAAATGGCACTGAACCCATACCATAGTGACAATGAGAACTTGGGAGTGTGATATTTCAAATGAAAAAAGAATTATGCTAATCGGTCAGTAATTATCGGAGAAATCGGAAAATATACATAAAAAAAACATCTCTACTCCTTTTTTGAAGGCGGTTAGAAAGGATAGGACACCAGTTAAAATTTGGCTAGTGATTATAAAGTCACTCCATAAACTATCCTCATTTATTTATATTTTCAAAATTCTATGCCAGGTCAGGAATTTCTGGTAGCCTGTTAATTAAAAAATAAATAGTTGAAACTTCTACCATTTGCTTCTACCAAGAAAATATTCAATAAAATGCAACAAAGTGAAAAGAGCAATTAGCTTGGAGCATTCTTGTAACTTTATTAAATTAGCTGTTAAAATACAAGTAAGAAAGTTTCTTGAGACGACTTAATTAACTTTTAAGATGACGGGTAGGGCACACTAGCGACATCAATCGATTTACATTTTTTGCTACTAAACCGGATCTATTTTAAAAAATTTCGGGGTTCCACCTCTCGGCAAACACTTATACTATTTATTAAATAAATATGCACAAATGTTGGGTCCGTTTTTGTACGCGAAAAATTTATCAACGCTAAGTGTGGCCGCTTTTGGCGCTCAAATAAGAAGCTTCAACTCAAAGAGAATTATTTATTTGGAACTTTTATAGGTTCGCTGTTTCTAAATGATTTAGGTATGTTAATTATGCCACGATATCCAATGAGTCACAGTCACACATGTCCTTAACTTCAATATACATACGAGTATAAGTAAGTAGGTATATATTATGAGTCATTTTGAATTAATCATTCATCAGGTTAAATGTAAAAGGTATAAATGTTTTACACAACATATTCATAATATTATGATACATATCATCATCAGCCCATTTAAGTCCCCACTGCTGGGGCACGGGCCGCCCTCAATCACATGAGGGGTAATCGCCATACTCACCACGCTTGGCAGACGGGTTGGCGAGGGTTTTGATATAAATGCAGAGTTTTCCTTCTCTGGGTGCTGATGATCATGCCAGCAGCTTTACCTTAGTCGCCAGGCCGTGTGGTCCCCGGCAGAGTAGAATAGGCCACCCTCACTCTTACCGAGGTGTCGTATGATACATATACGGGGTAGGTATACCTATCGGTAAACATTTTCATCCTAATAACCATCTCTTTTCCCAACCATTCTGTTCCTAAACTTTTGGAAATTTGCGACGTGACTTGTAAATTTTTAACCCCCGACGAATCGCGCGCGGCGGTTTTCCGGCGGGCGCTTTGACGTCGGCATCCCCCAGGATGGAGTGCCTTCGATCGCAGTAGCCGCAAGGCCAACGTTTGGAGACCTGCACTGCAAGGTCGCAGCCAGCGGATTGCAGTGGCAGGTCGGAGTTTTTGCGTCGCGGATTTTCCTGGCCCCGCAGCCAGCGGCGTCGGTTTCTGCGACGTGTTTGTCTTGGAAGCCTGCGGGTTTGTCCCTAAATCGCACTGCACTGCAACGAGCAGTGTATGTGCGGGGAGGGGTACCCGCAGTCCTCCTCTCGGTGGTGCTTGCACTGCAGCCAGCAGTGTGAGTGCTGCTCGGGAGGTTGAGCAGGAGAGAGACCGAGCTGACGAGCCTCTTCGCCCTGACCGGGCAACGGATAAACCCTTCGTGGCAGTCCTCACCCCGGTCTGAGTGTTTCCTGGGCGAGGGATGGAAACGCCCCAGTGATTTTATTGGGTATGCGGACGATCTCTGATTAGCAGAGACCTAACCCAACCTCAGTGTGCATAAGGTGTTTTTCACTGGGAAAACAAAAAAAAGGTATCAAATAAAAGGGTTTGAGTAAGTATTATTCAATATATTATGAAAAATTATCTTTAAAAAGCGAAATTGAAACTGTTGCTGACTGTCCCACGTATGAACATTTCTGCTTAAATATTGTCGCGTCGGGGGACCGATCCTTCTCTACCTATGAAATGTGTGCTTTAACAAAACGTCTTGCTTATATGTAGAGCAGCCCCCCAGCGACAATATTTAAGCAAAAATGTTCATACGTAGGACGGTCAACAGCAGTTTCGTTTTATTTTTGAACTTGTAAATTGTTTGTATCATCATCATCATTTCAGCCAATAGACGTCCACTGCTGGACATAG
The DNA here is from genome assembly GCA_019059595.1 of Marasmia exigua. Classification (NCBI taxonomy): domain Eukaryota; kingdom Metazoa; phylum Arthropoda; class Insecta; order Lepidoptera; family Crambidae; genus Marasmia; species Marasmia exigua. The sequence goes on from CM032471.1 coordinate 6,636,547, forward strand.
GCCTCCTCCAATGTTCTCCACACAAATCGGTCCTGTGCCGCCTGCATCCAATGGATTCCCGCGATCTTCACCAGATCGTCGGACCACCTTGTGGGGGGCCTGCCACAGCTGCGACTTCCTGTGCGTGGCCTCCACTCCAGGACCTTTCTGCCCCAACGGCCGTCTGTTCTCCTCGCTATGTGCCCTGCCCATTGCCACTTGAGGCATGCAATCCTTTGGGCTATGTCTGTAACCTTAGTTCTCCTGCGGATCTCGTCATTTCTGATACGATAAAATAAAAAAATAAATAAAAATATGTTTATTTTCCACCTTACATTACAAGTTAACTATAATCTAACCCTTACATTACAAGTTAACTATAATCTAATGAGGTAGAACATTATAAGTTAGGAGATAGGGCCATGCAATGTTGGGGAGGACTGGAGCCTAAGGTAGGATAATCCTGTATTTCAGGACTCCAGGGTCTCCCACCCGGACTGTTATAACTAACTTAAATGAATTATAATAACTAACGTACCACCAGAAATAATAGCAATACCTACTAAGATCTATTCATCTAATAATAACGGTTATGTTTGTGGTGTGTATTATTATGTGTTCGTGAGTGTATGTTTTTTTTTTGCCCTCTCCTGAGAGAGGGCTGCTTTAACCCCGGACATGGAGATCCAGGCCTTTATCTACTGTGGTGCTTTCGCACAATATAATACCGGTACTTAACGTACAATTTTGGGAAATTTTGTGTGAGGTTTTTAGGCTTATGTGAGGTGTGGGATCTACATGTCTGTTTCATCCAGGATGCGCTTCTTCATAAGGTGGTGGCTGGTGCATTTTTCCCTGTCGAATGCCAGATGGTTTGCGGGGATCAAGGATGCGTTGGGGTTTGCATTTTGCATGTCGACGTTCCGACTGTGGCATATGACACAGTTTGGTTCGTCGGCTTCTTCGGGGTCGTGATTAGGGTTTTCAGGGTTATATGGACATTCCGGATGTGGATGTCCTCGTGTGTTGCAGTAAGCGCATCTCTGTTCCCCTCGGCATTTTGCTTTCGTGTGGCCGAATCGACAACAGTTCCGGCACTGCACGAATGGCACGAACTGCTCCACATGCACTACATCGAGTCGCCCTCGTGCAGTGACCTCCCTGAAGATTTCACGGGTGGTCTCCACTACTGCGTTAAAAAGTCCCGGCTTTCTATTGGACTGAAGAAAACACAGCCGTAGGCCGCTGAGGCCATTTTGCCTTTCCAGAATCCCAATCAGCGTCTCCTTATCTGCCGCCTCTTTTGGGATTCCTTTGAGGATGATGAGTGGTGGCCTCAGCCTCACCGGCTGCGCTTTCACTCCCGGGATGTTATTGGAGACTCTCACAATTTCGGATGCTGCCTTTTCGTCTCTCATTTCCACCTTAAAGGAGCCGTCGGCCAAGGGGATGAATTTCGTAGGCGCACCGATATCGACGAAGTCAATTTTGCTCCTCCAATTTTCGATCAATTGACGGGAAGGTTTTGCGGGTGATGATTTTGATGAGGGATAGGTCACTAGAATTTGGGGTTTTTTCTTTGGGAGAGATTTTGGGGGAATAATTGGAGGAGCAATGGGGTTCGTCTGGGAGTCGTCGGCAAGGGCCGGTTGGGGGGGGACCGGAACTGATTTGGCGGCGAAGGTCTCGAGTTCGCTCCGAAGTAGACTTCCGAACTCGAGTTTCGCCGCTGGATTCAGGGACAGTTTGGGGGTGGGGGGTGTTCGAGGGGTATTGGCTTTGATGGCCGCCAGTTCCGCTCGGATATCCTTTACCTCCTCGCGGACTGCCTCTTGTACTATTTCGCTCAAAGAGCGAGTCTGCGCCACGTTTTGTCTGGCCATCTCCTCCCGAACTAGCTTCATCTCGGAGCGCAGTTGCTGCAACTCCAGACTCAGCCTCGGGGAAGGAGTGGGGGAGGGTGCCGAGACAGGTGGCGGGGTGGCACGGGGGACTGGTATCCTGGTGGTGGCCGCTTCGAGTCAGTGATTTTCCCACATTAAGTGCCGTGCTGATGCTGTGGACGGCTTTGAGGATCACAGACTGGATCGTGGGAGTAACACTGACGAGGGGTACTGGCGTCGGTTCAGGGTCCAGAGAGGTTCGAATTCTCCTTGGATTTGGAGACGGCTCGGGCCGAGACAACGGCGTTTTCGACGATGAAGTCGATGCGGGTGGGTCCCTAGGGCGGGAGGTAGCTGACACAGCTTGACTCCCGCTTCGGGTTGCCTTGGTTCGTCTAGTGTTCATCGTGGGTGTTAGGGGGTGTTTTTCCCTTAAAAAGATTTATTTGGGGGGGGGGGGGGAGGTTGATTTTTGGAGGTTATACGATAATAGAGTGAAATTTGAGGAAAAATAATATTTTTGACTTTTTGAGGGGGGGAGGGGGGGGGGTATTTTTGGGGGGGGGGGAGTAAGTGTTTAGCGACGATACAAGGACAAAAACTGTACAATTTTGGACAAAAAGACGAATTTTTGAAATTTGGGGGTGAGGGGGGGGTTGAGGGGGGGTGTAGGGTAGGTAAAGTAAAAGGGGGGGCAAACAGACACAAAAGAAAAAATAAATTTCAAAAATCGGAAAATGTTTCGATTTTTAGCGAAGTTTTTAAGTTCCGACACTTGATTGCCAGAAGTCTAAAAAGTCCACCTAAGCTCAATTTATTTCCCCATACAAATTTACAAGTCGATATTTTGGGGGTGAATATTTTAAAAAGTATTGAAGCTTAGGGGATGGGGTTGGTGCCAGGGGGAAGCCCCTGTGTAGGGCTATAAACTGTAGAAGGAAAATTTGGAAGAAACAATTTGGAAGTATTTTATTTTTAATTTTGAATTTTGAGCAAAATTTACCTAGACACTACTATAATATATTCCAGAAATTTTTCAAAGTCCAAAGTTTGGAAAATAATTTTTTCCCGGAAAAGTACAAATGATGGGTCCCTCGATTTTGGGGTATTAGAAGGGGTAAATTAGTGGGCGTTTTGGGTGAATTTCGCAAGCGCGTAAGTCTCTTCTGGATAGAAGAAAATTGAGTTCCGTGAGTGTATGTTAGAGAGAGTGTGTTTGAATGTGTGTGTGCATGTGTGTGTGTGTGTGTGTGTGTATGTGTGTGTGTGTGTGTTTGTGAGTGTAGGAGAGGGCGTATGTAAGTCGTATGTCTGGTTTGTGTGTGTGCTTTTATTTATTTGTTCATTTTATTTTATTTTTTTCTATGCATCCATCTATTCTGTTACTGTAATAGTGATTCTGTGTCAGCATAGTTTAGTTCCAACAGGAATTTTTTGATGGAGATTCTACATTTGTAAAGAGTTTTGGGATATAAATTCAGCTTTGAGTTAAGTGTGTTGTATAAGTGTTTGGCTAGATAATAAGTGTGGCGTCTAATAAAAGTGGTGTTATATTTTCCCATTTTAATTATCTTTGCCGGTCTACGATTGATGGGAAGTGACGCTGGTATGAATGGTAACTGTTTGTGCTGCCGCAGCGTAATTTGCAGGATGAATAATTGCCGAACTGTCATAATTTCCGCGTTTTTAGTGTTCCGTACCTCAAAAGGAAAAAACGGAACCCTTATAGGATCACTTTGTTGTCCGTCCGTCCGTCCGTCTGTCAAGACCCTTTTTCTCAGGAACTTGTGGAGGTATGAAGCTGAAATTTATATCAATTACTCAGGTCTACTGTCCCTTGAAGCTGTGAAAAAATCAAACTTCTAAGCCAACGCAATCAAAAGATACAGCCGTTTATGCCGCAAATTTTCGACACTTGCAAGGGAATCAAAACCTACAGGGTGCTTCCCGTAAACTCAGAATCTTGAAATTTGGTACGAAGCAACGTCTTATAGCATAGATAAAGGAAAAATTACGAAAACCATAAATTTTTAGTTACATCACATAATATATTTTTTTTTAAATAATTTTAAACTTACTACCCATTTCCTCATAAACGCGTAGAGGTATTAAATTGAAATTCATACCAAATACTCAGGTGTATAATACCTTTAAGCTGTAACAAAATCAAACTTCTATGTCAACGCAATCAAAAGAAACAGCAATTTAAGCTGCATATTTTGAAACTCGCAAGTACTCGCAAGGGAATCAAAACCTAAAGGGTACTTCCAGTCGACCTAGAATCTTGAAATTTGGCATGAAGCAACGTTTTATAGCACACATAAAGGAAAAATTCCGAAAACCTTAAATTTTTAGTTACATTACAAAATATATATTTTTTAATAAATATAAACTTATTACTTTTTTCCTCATGAACGCGTAGAGCTATCAAGTTGAAATTCATATCAAATAATTAGATCTAATTGCCTTTAACCCGTGAAAAAAAAAAAAATTCTAAGTCAACGAACTTTGTAAACCTTGCTGGTTTGTACGGAACCCTCGGTGCGCGAGTCCGACTCGCACTTGGCCGGTTTTTTGTAAAGTTCATGTGTGGGGTACATGAAGTGTTTTCTAAACATTACTTTTAATAAAGAACGCTGTGCACGTTCCAACTTTAAGCCCGTGGTTTTGCATACATACATTCTGGAAGTTGGGCTAATTGTTTGTATAGATTTATTTATTTATTTAAAACTTTTGTATAGTTTTTTTTTATTTGTAATACATAACCTTACCAACCAATAAAATGTGTGCTTTAACAAAACGTCATGCTAATATGTAAAGCGGTCGTTAATAGGTACCTATGTAAAGATCATATTTTTAATAAATATGAACTTTAAATTTAGCATTATTTAGGTGTTTCATTTCAACATACTATATTTGATAAGTTTAAAAAAATATCTAGTCATTTTTATTATCAAAAAGTTGCTTGACGTAAAAGCGAGTACATCTCACAATCTGCGGAACGAGGGCGGGCTGGCATTCAGCAACGCCTAATTAGAGTACATTTTGTGCGCTGACAACACTGAATGGAGCTCCACCTTTAGCTTGCCAAGCTGTATAGTATCTGAGCTTATTTTAGCAAGATGAAACATCGTTAATATACATAGATAGCTACTTAACCACGGCGTCAGATAACATCTGATTCAAAACTTTATGTAACACTACTCATAAATAATTAAACATGTAGCAAAAAAACTTGTATCCGCAATTAAAACGTCTCTTGAGAAGGAAATGGACTCATGGGTTGTTTTCTCTTGCTTTGAGAGTTACCCCCTTAGTTGCCTCAGCCAACATTGGGATACTTGGTGTCAACATATCGAGCGAGATCCAGTTCCGCGGCCATTTAGAGTGCAGGGCTAAATTAACCTCAAAAAAGCTTGGCGTCCTAAATAGATCGAGACGGTACTTCACTCTGGCCCACCGCCTCTTGCTGTACAAGGCGCAAGTTCGGCCGCATGTGGAATACTGTTCTCATCTTTGGGCCCATGTACCAGCTTCTCCCTCAGGACAGCATTCAACGGAGAGCGACTCGAGTCATCGACTCCCAGATGACGACTCTCGAGATGTTGCCTCTCTATATTCTACCGCTTATAATGGGAATGCTTTGAGGAATTGTTCGGACTGATTCCTGCTGCTTTATTTTGTGATGATCGTTCCACTCGTCAACAATTCTATGCCCATCATCTAGATGGTTGCACGTCTTCAACTGTGCGATTCTCAAGAAACTTTCTTACCTCGAAAAGACAAAGCAGTGGAATGAACTATCGCCTGTTTCGCCTTATCGGTGTTTCCGGACCGATACGACCTGCAAACCTTCAATAAAAGAGCGTATATCCCTTTTAAAAAGGCCGACAGCGTATATTTAACTCCTTTGACGTGGCAGGTGTCCACGATAAGCGCTTACCATCATCTGCTCGTCTGCCCCTTTATCGACGAAACGAAAAATTAAGATTATTTTTTAATTTTTTCATTAGTTTTATTCAGTAGTCTGAAAGATACTTTTTTTTTAATATTTCACAACATCACATTGATCTGACTCCGAGATAGGTAGCTCAAGCATCTGTGTTACGGATATCAGAATCAACAATGGGATTCCAAAAATATATCTACATATAATACTTTTCTTTTGTAAATACATACTTATAATACATAGAAAACACCCAGATCAATACAAACAGACATGTTCATGTGTACTGTGCGGGGATCGAACCCACAACCCTTGGACCAAAGGCAGCGTTCACTACCACTATTCCAAACGGACCGTCAAAATACGTACGTAATAAGTTTATAAAATAACACTCATTAATATTGATTCGATTTTTTCCCGGAGGTTTTGGTATGTAGCGGCTTAGTAGGTAGACTATTCCTTTATATGTATGAAAAGAATCTCGAATTTCCTCAACCAATATTTACACTCCTAGCAGACCGGCCTACATAAGCAAACCGAATTATATCATTGCCCATAATCTATGCAACCCAACCCAATAGGCTCTTCAGACAGTCGCCGACTTAGATCCAGATACAACACGAAGGAAGTTTTGAAGCGCGTTCGTAGTAGGTACCTAGGTACAGTCACGAGGTTTAATTTGGGACCCATTTTCGTTAAATGTCGTTAGAACATTCATAATTCAATAAGGTCGAAAATGTTAGCGCAATAATGTTGAAAGTCAAGTTAAGACATTACAATGTCTTATCTAATCGACCCTTGAAACGTTAACCACTTTACAAAAAGGTATCATTACGGTTTTTTAATTACGAACATTATGTTGTGTCACTCGTGTCAGTGTCAGTCAAGAAAATATTGCTCTATAGAGAACACAGCGCCAAAAAGTTATTACCCACGTAACAATTACTTAATGATCATATGCCCTATTTCTGTTCCCCTATATTCTGTGTACTCTCCTCGGTTTTTTATTCTTCCTTCTAGCATAAGCCTGCGTCTCCACAGAAGCGGGGCGGTGCATGAATTGACAAATCACTACGCTCGAAATATCCGCTCCGCTTCAATGGAACCAGGACGAGCGGAGCGGAGCAGGGCTTACCAAGAGGACCGTGTGACAGGAGAAACTGATCTAGAAGATAAAAACAAAGTAAGGAGGACGTTGTTCACTCTGTGATTTAGGTTTTATAAAGGTTGACTTGCGTTCGAGCTAGTTCATCATCTCAGCCAAAAGACGCCTACTGCTGGGCATAGGCCTCCCCCAATGTACTCCACACAGATTGGGCCTGTGCCCTGCCCATTGCCACATGAGGCTTGCAATCCTTTGGGCTATGTCCGCTACCTACATAACTACCCAGAAGTCTATCACTACTATCGAGTTGGTTCTATACCTACTACCAATATACCTACATCTAAAGCTCACGCTCCACACATGGAAAATAACCGGCAAACAGTAATCACAAGCAACAAACACAAACATGTGGACAATTATTTTGATACGCATAAAGACTACCGATACTAAAGATAATGAACATTAGCTTAAATGACGTCTCTGAGTGCGGCCGTTAATGCGTAATGAAATAAGTGTCAATATTTTTTCTTATGTAACAATTAAAGTTAATTTGACGTCTCTGAATGCGGCAGTACCTAAGGTTCTTATTTATAAATATTTGTTTAACCTTGTCAGCTAAAACGGTGTTTTAAAACAGTTTTCATTCTTTTTTCAAGTTTGTGTATGTTTTTTTTGTTGCAAACGTCAAAAGTGCTCTATACAGAACACCGTTTTAGCTAACAAAGGTTTATTGAACGTTTACGAATAAAGTCCTAAATGTTTGCCAAGCACGAAGATGCCTTTTAGTATTGGGTGTTTGGCGTGTGTTTGTTGTTTGTGGCAAACAAGCGTGTACCTAGAGGTACGAGTACAAAGCTTTTTTTTTGTGATAGGTGGCAGACAAGCAGACGGAAAACCTGATGGTGAGCGATTTCCGCAGCCCATGGACACCCGCGATACCAGTGGAGTCACAAGTGCGCTGCAAAACCTTTACACCTCCTTTCCCACGGATTGGGCCTCCGGACCTCTCACGCAGCGAAACACAGCACAGTGCTGCTTCACGCCGGTTTTCTATGAGGCCGTGGTATCACTTCGGTCGAGCCGGCCCATTCATGCCGAAGCGTGGCTCTCCCACAGTCACACACACAGCTTAGAAGTCTAACTCCATGCACGAACGAACACCTGTGCCAATTTGTCCGCCATTACTGGACGTCTTCGTCTACCATCACCGTGTAGATTACACCGCTATAAACTTAAAACTTGAGTCCAAGTACGGTGGAACTGTTCAACCGCAAAATTGGCTATGTAGAACTTAAGCAGCCATACAAATGTCCGTCTTAATTACCGGACCCGTCTAACACCGTCTGACAGTGGAGTTTATTTAATCAACAGAAGTAATTCTGTAAGCAGTTAAGACCTGCTTAATGGTGTAACTTATCCCTGCCTCTTTGAGTAGAGGTCAAGGACACTTGGACATAATTAATGTACCTACCTACATTAACTATACCAAAAATAATACTTGGAGAACACGACATTTCACCGGTAATCTAATAGCCTACGATTACCTCACTTATTTTGACATGCTATGTATTTAATATTGTGATTTTCCTTTTTTTTCTAATTTTATTTCAATTGTAATACGTATACCTTAAATTTGTATGCCTGCAAAGGCAAAAGATGGAGGACTTCAATGTATTTTTCAATTTATTTTTATAACTATGTTATACAAATAAAATAATATCTGATCTCTATTTAATATAAACCTTAAAATATAGTCTTACTTAAATCAAAATAAAATTATAGTATGGTGACTTTTTGGTACACCTTATTGTGTACTTGTTGTGTCTAGAAAAAAACGACACTTTCATAGATTATATAAATAAAGACCTATTATACGACCTATATGTATATGACCTATATTTGACCACACAACTTACATCTCAAAAAAATTCTAAATACTTTCCTTTATGGATTCACCGTTGTAGGTACTTTTTTTAAAATGTCTCAGTAATTCGCCACAATTCATACAAATCTACTGGCGGCGCTAGTTTCGTCAATGTCTCGCCTTAAATTATTGTCGATCACAACCAATAACAGTCTTTAACATGGTTGCGTCTGCCTATTTCCTGTCTGATACAGTACCCACGCGAACGACGTTGAATGACGTGCCCTATATCGTATCGTAGAATTTTTTAAAAGTAAAGTCGTTATTGTACATATTTTTGAAAGAAGGAAAATGCATTTATTGTCCATCACAATACAAAAAAAAATACAGAAGCATAACACGACACGACACAGATACAAAGAAGAGTGGCGATACGCGAAGAGTTGGTGTGGTTGTGTGGAATGCCTTGGTGATTTTATATAACTCAACTATTGTATTAATTGGGGTTGAAGTTGATTTTTGCTCGGAGTTTCTTTGGCGGGTTAAATTTGGCGGATGATGATGAATTAAATGCAGGTGGACCAGCCGTATCTCTAGCTATATACACGGGCTGATGGCCGAAGGAGTTTAGAGGTACTTGATGGTCGCCACGAAAGGAATTTTGGTACAACATCCTTCAGCACGATGGACTACGGATAGGGGAAAGATTACTGGTGGAAGTTGGAAACCCGATTAAGTGAAGAAAGACTAGATAGTCTTTCTTCGTTAGGATATATAGATATAGATTATATAGATATATATTTTGAAGACGTACCTAACGAAGATTTTTACGCGTTATATACTTGCTAAGAATATGCCACCTTACTAAACAATACTATGTATGCAGATTGTTCAGTACCGGGTTAGTTGCAATTTCCCTAAAAGAGCGAGCCTAAGTTCAGCATCAAACAAAAAACATCTTGCAAAAAATTTAACAAAATGTATGAGTTTATCGCGTTTCAAGCTTAATCGCCTGCCATTTCGTCCGCGTTACATCTCATTCGCGCTAACAAAGTTGTCTGGATGCGAGTATCCGCGAATAGCGCACAATACGGTTGGGTAATACGGGATAATTAGCGCACGTGGCCCGTTGGTGTAAACACGCACACTTGGACTGGCGAGCGGGAAAGTGTTACAGGGAATGAGAAGTCGGATTTTATTACCCCGTGATTGACTTTCGTTCATTACGGTTTCGATGAAACTAGCCCCGCCAATAGACTTGTATTGACTGTCGCGCTTATGAGTCTTTTTTTTAAACCACAACGGTGTATCCATAAAGGAAAGTATTAAGAATTTTGTCATAATTTCTTCCTACAAGTTATCATATTTCTTATAATTGCTATAAATAAATATTATGGTTACTTGTACGAAGATAACATTACACAAATACATCTTTAAAAAAATCTTAATACTTACTTTCCTTTAAGGATTCACCGTTATACTTTTTAGAAAATGTCTGATAATCGCCACAATTAATACAAATCTACTGGATGGCTGCGCGAGTTACGTTGATGCGTCTCTTTAAGCTGACGGGTAATGCACGAGGTTGTAACCCCGAAATTGTTTCAAATAGATCCGGTTTAGTAGCTAAAAATTAAAATCGATTGGCGTCGCTAGTGTAGCGACGACTACGGGTGTTTATTAAATAACCATGCACAAATGTTGGGTCCGTTTTTGTACGCGAAAAATTGATTGATGCCAAAAGCGGTCACTTTTGGCGTGAATAAATTTTTCGCTTTTGTGTACGGACCCAATGTTGTTTGTGTTAGATGTTCGGGCATAAACTTAGAGGGTGCCTTCCTTAGTCTATGGGTCGGAGATTTAAACGATATCCAATAGCGGCACTACTGGACCGTACTAGTGCTTCTAACAATACTACTCGTAGGTACTTGTACAAAACTAGGTATGATAGATAGATATATAGTTTATTGCACAAAATACACAACTTTAAAACCTAGAAGTTACAGAAACAGAAATGTACAATTTCGGCGGTCTTATTGCTGGAAGCGATTTCTACCTACATTTGATAGTAGAGGAGGGGTAGGTGCAATACCATGCATGACAATGGATTGATATTAAAAAATACTAAGTTATCCTTGGTAAGTATCTACATTACAAAGAGATATTTTTTTTTCTTATATCATTCATTTTTCAAAAAATTATAACACTGCTTTTTCGGTCTATCTGTCAGTAGGACAGATAGACCGAAAAAGCAGTCTTAAGGAATAAGAGAAAATTTGCTAACTACAGATACGTTGGTGTACTTTTTACATAAACTTGAAAACACTTGAACAAATGTGAAATGTCCAATATTTTTACCTTACATTTTATCTCTTAGTGTACTCGAATACAGTAAAGACACAGTTTAGGCGTGTGATCCGTGAGGTTACGAGAACTTTAGGGTAATATTTTTTGGCAGTAACAAGTAATTTTGTTCGCGACTGTTCTTCGAAAGAAAATGAATCAGTAATCCATCAATCATAAGCAAAAAATGGATTAAGAGGGCACAGGATGTTTTACCCAAATAATTGTCTGGAGGCGGATTTTACGAACCAATTATTTATAATTGATCTTAAAATACACTTTGAAGAAGGTGAACGAAGCCGTAGTTTCGCAATTTTGGGATCGCTTTTTGTAAACATGATACAATTAGAAAATACTGAATTAGATATTTACATTTACTGGACAAAAGTATGTAAGTATGTTCACCAGATAACAACAATGTAGTTAGGGATTAGGGTAGGTAGGCTACTCTTTTTATAATTATTTACCTTGCTACATACAATCAAACAATAATAAGTAGACAATCAAACAACAATAAGTTATTTAATATTAGTGTTTGTTTTTTTCCTTACTAGTAACTTAAAATTTTCCTTTCGCCGCACCACTGCACTTTCTGCATGACCCAAAGGTTGACTGGTAGAGAATGCTTCTTGGCATTAAGTTCGCCTTATTGTATCAAAATTTGTGCAATAAAAGTCTTAAATAAAATAAAAACAACTACAGACGTTGTAGGTACTAAGTACTGACATGGACTAATTAATTACCCATAATTAGTTCATGGTCTTTACGGACATTATGGACCGTGGTAATGACATAAGTTGGTCATAAAACCCAAAGACCTTCCACCTACAAACTAACAAAATATTTAGTTATGTAAAAAAAAATAGATATTTGAAATGTCCTAAGAAAGCTCTTTCACTTGTTACCCCACACGGTACCGTCAAGCAATTTTTTTAGTTCCTTATTCTAAGTCCCCTAGAGGGCGCTGTAGTCAATTTAACGTGACGTCATGTTGCCTATAACCAGAAGACAATCAAGTTCAAGACGCTACTAATGACACCTCATTTGTTCAAATTATGATAACTAGTTTAGAAGTTATGAGGAAACAGATGAACAACCACACATATTTACATACATACTTACGTACCTACAGGTCTAAATCATAACCCTCCTTTTTGCTTCGCCGTAGTCAGGTAAAAAATGCTAAATAAAAAATAGAACAGCGTTTTGAGCGTTAAATACAGTTTAAAAATGAAAATGCTTGTGTCAGAAAAAAATGTTCCGATTGCATCTGAGATGTTAATGATAGCGAAGGAACAATATTTTTCATAAACCGGTCAATATCTAAATATAACGTGTCTCCCTAAACACTTGACATTGGCGGAATCACACGTGCGACCGTCACCGTGCGCGGGATTAGGCCCATAAAAAGAATAGAACAAAATTTTTTGTGTAAGTCATTGGTGATCGAAAACAAATTTACTGAAATCACGGATACGGAGCCAAAAACGACTATTTTTATCTACGGCCAAAACTATGTAGCATTTCAACACTGACATTGATTTCTTAACAAAGAACGAATACAGTCAATAACAACCGGATTTATTTGCGATTCGAGTAAATACTGGGTTTACTGAACTCGAGATCAAACGGTGGCGTCCAGTATTTATTGAACGAGGATTCTTTTTTAGTTGGGAACTGTATATTTAATTATTTATTCTAAAGCTATCAGGCGAATGAAGGTGAGTCAAATGTGTATTTATTCTAGCGGCAGCGATTGGTGTTCAGATAGATATTATCTAATAAAAGATGAGTGTGTTTATAAAGTTTTAAAACTCTTTCTGGTTCTTATTAGCTTTTAAACTTACTTTTTTATTTAACTTATTTTTGAGTTAAGTATTTGAGTTTAGATAACTATTTGAAATGAGCCAACACAGCTCTTTCAATTGATACTCCACACGATCATCATCATCATCAGCCCATTTAAGTCCCCACTGCTAGGGTACGGACCTCCCTCAATCACATGAGGGGTAATTGCCATACTCACCACGCTTGGCAGACGGGTTGGCGAGGGTTTTGAACTAAATGCAGAGTTTTCCTTCTCTGGGTTCTGATGATTATGATTATGCCAGCAGCTTTACCTTAGTCGCCTTTTACGACACCTCGGTAAGAGTGAGGGTGGCCTATTCTACCCTGCTACACCCGGCCAACCGTCGAGAAAAACAAATGTTTTCAGTTTTTTTTATGCTAGAGGCGACAAATGAGCAAGCGTGTCACCCGATGAAAAGTAATCAACGCCGCCCATGAACATCCGCGAAATCAGAGAGATCGCTAATGCGTTGCAAGCTTTAAAAAAAGGGTTTACTTCAAGTACTCTAGAGGGCGTTGTCATCAATTAAATGTGACGTAATGTAGCTTAAATAACCGGAGGACAATCCAGACACTTCTAAAGACCACATTTGTCCAATTACAATAACTAGTTTAGAAGTTATGAGGGAACAGATAAAAATGCAAACCCACACATACAGGTCAAAATCATAACCCTCCTTTTTGCTTCACCGTAGTTTTTTTTATGTGATAGGCGTCTGCCTAGACGATCAAACGGATCCCCTGTTGGTAAGCGATTGCCGCCGCCCATGGACACCCGCGACACTACTGGAGTCACAAGTGCGCTGCCATCTTTAAACTCCTCTTTCGGATTGGACCTCCGGAAACACAGCACAGTGCTGCTTCACGACGGTTTTCTGTGATGCCGTGGTATCACTCGAGCCGGCCCATTCATGCCGGAGCATAGCTCTCCCATATTTTAAATATAAGAGTGGCAATGATACACATCTTCCTGCGACAAGATCCGAAAGGGCGAAGGGCTCGTTTTCCTGGATGCTAGTGCCCTGGGGCTACGTTCAACAGTGTGCTGATGAGACAAAGAAGTCTCTTCTTCTTCTTTGCCTGTTCCCACTTTAGGTGGGGTCGGCTCTCCTTATCCTTCTGCGCCAGGACAATCTGTCCTGGGTTGTCGGGTCAGGTAGTTGGGACTTCTTGACTAGGTTGGCTGTACTGGTCCACCAGGTCAAGGGCGGCCGTCCCCTTCCTCTCTTGCCTTCTGGGATTGCCAGTGCTTTCTGGACCACATGCTCGCTGTCTCTCCGTATGACGTGTCCGTACCATCTGAGACGTGTTTCGGTGAGCTTTTCCTGGACAGGGGTGACTTTGAAACTACCATGATGAGACAAAGAAGTATGCCAGTAAAATACAGAAACTTGTACTTACCGTAATGGGCTTTGGTCGGTAGTTCATCCATGCCCCTGTCCCTTTTTCCACTTTATTAGATATTTCTAACATGCAAGTGATCTCCCAACCCTTACCATACCTTTAAAATAGAAACGAAATTTAAATGGATTTACAATATTTATTATAATCCATTATATAAAAAAATTGGCCGTAATGATAAAATCTTTCGTATTGGCCGGGTATAGTCGGCTGCACAAATACACTTTAGTAACTTGTTATAACAAAGACTGCCTCGATGGCGCAGTGGGTAGTGGGTCGCTCTTTAAAGCGACGGCTGCGCAAGAGATCCTGGGTTCGATCCCAGGGTCGGTCCAAAAATTTGTACTTAAGTTTTCGGAAAGAAATTCTTAGTGTCAGCCCGGAGTCTGGAAGTTGGCGGTCTTGTACCTTCGTGCCTCGGAAAGGACGTGAAGCCGTTCGTCCGATCCATCTCCGGTCGTGTCACACTTGTGTCCCATCGGATTATGAGGTTAAGGGAATAGAGAATGCACTTGTGTTTGCGCAAACACTTGAGCATATAATAAATTCTGCGTACGTGGCTGATCGTTGAGATTTGCCGCCGTAGCCGTAATCGGTTGGAGGATGATAAATTAAATAATAAATAAAATACCTAGCAATTTAGTATTGTGACCGGGTGCTATAGTGTATGAATATTTTTACCGCGGACAGAATATTAGTATATAAAAAAAAACACGAACTAAAAAGTGTAAAAAAGTTTTGATCACTTTATACACTTCAAATAACATTTTACAACAGTACACTCGAGAAAAGGTGTTACCAAAGTCGGCACCCAATACTATCTTATAATTTAATACAACATTCAATTATTCAACAGGGATTAGGCGCCGACTACGGTAAAACGTTTCCTCGAGTGTACTTTTATAAAATGTTATTGGAAGTGTATAAAGTTATAAAATATTACTGTACACTTTTAAGCTCGTGGTTTTTGAAGGCAGTTTTTTATCGAAGAATTTTTTTTTTCAAGCTTTTTAGTGTCTCATTTTTTGGCAGCAAATAACTAACAAACTAATTGTAAGCACCGTATTGAAAGAGTTATCCTTTAACTCCTTACCGTTGACGAGTTGACCTTCAATCATCAGCAGAGCCACAAAATTAATACAATCAGTCTTAAATACTGGTGCAGTTTTGAAAAAAGACACGAAAACATAATGCGTGCCTTTAAAATTTGAGGCTTCCCCTCAATTTTTCCAGGATCCCATAATTAGATCCTGATATCCTTATCATGGTACCAATCCGGGACTTTCTACTTTTAAACTAATTATCTAAATCGGTTCATAAATGGTGAAGTAATCGGCGAACAAACAAAAAATAAAATAAAAAAATATACATGTCATATTGAGAGCCTCCTCCTTTTTTTTAAGTCTGTTAAAAATGTAAAAAAAAATGTAAAAGTTAAAAAATATATATTATAATAAAAAAAATAAGGCCCTTTATTCTTACAGTGTATCCTAAATACTTTATCAGTAAGATATCTTCGACACCAGTTCGTTGCTAAGGAAAGTGTACTTCGTAACTTGGTACTTCAACTCCTCCCCTATCGTCGTGACCTCCGCTGCGTCTTCCACTGAAGGTTCTGAAAATGTTTATTGACTTATACTTTCAAGAAAAAAAAAGGCTAGGCATACCTATCCTTTATATTCATAAATATCAAATATGTGCAATGAAGTGTATAAATAAGTATATAGAATTTTTATCAATATTTTTCTGGCCCTATTATGATGAATTTTAAGTTACCCATGGGAATCGAACTTACGCTCCGAGTCGTAGGTACAATTTCCATTTTGGAAAAACATTCGTATAATTAACACTTGTATGATCAGTACTATTTACAGATACGGGGTAATTATTAGAATTACTGTTTTTTTTTAATAATAATAATTCTCACAACATCTCATACGTTGACCTGATTCCTTACTAAGTAGCTTAAGCACTTGTGTTACAGATATCAGACAACAGAGGAACACAAATATATACTTAAATACATATATTACACCCAGACACCGAACAAACACAAGGGTTCATCGCACGAATGTTTGTCCAGGGTGGGGATCGAACCCACGACCTTTGGCGTAAGAGGCAGGGTCACTACCAATTGCGCCATCCAGTTTCCATCCAGTCAACTGTTTTTTTTTTATATGCGATAGGTGGCAGACGAGCAGACGGATCGCCTGATGGTAAGCGATTGCCGCCGCCCATGGACAACCGCGACACCAGTGCAGTAAAAAGTGCGCTGCCAACCTTAAAACCCCCTTTCCACCGGATTGGGCCTCCAGTAGGTACCCTCACTCACGCAGTGATACACAGCACAGCACTGGATGGTTAAGGTGACGGGTAGAGCACACTAGCGACGCCAATCGATTTCAATTTTTAGCTACTAAACCGGATCTATTTTAAACAATGTCGAGGTTACAATATCTCATACTATTTATTAAGTACTTAGGTATACTTAATTTTGGGTCTGCTTTTGTACTCGAAATTTGAATTACCGCTAAAAGCGGCCACTTTTGGCGTGACCCAATTTTTCGCGTACAAAAACGGACCCAACATTTGTGCATGGTTATTTAATTAATAGTATAAGTGTTTGCCGAGAGGTTGTAACCCCTAAATTGTTTAAAATAGATCCGGTTTAGTAGCTAACAATTGAAAACGAATGGTGTCGCTAGTTAGGGCTACCCTTCGCTTTAAGCCACTTAAGTCCACTGGGGTCAGGTTGATGTTTGGATAAAAGACATACAAATACAATGTTTGGATAAAAGACAAGAAAGACATACAATTAAGTAAACGAATATTATACTTACCCAAGTTCTGCCACACAGACGGAGGGAAAACAGGCAATTGTGAAAATACGTAGACGACTTTAGAATCACGTTTGATGCCAGCGTTAGCAGCGCCCTCTTTTCTGCTCATTTCAGCCCTATACCAGAAAGCTGGTTTTCTGTTGGAAAAAAATTGTATAAGAGTCGTTGTCACGAAACCTGCAGTTAATTTATCGTGCCAATGGTTATTTTTGGTGCCAAATAAACATATTTCTATTTCTACTACTAATAGTCAGCATTAAAATTATCTTAGCGGTCAATCCTATCAAAAATATCAGAGCA
Source organism: Marasmia exigua (assembly GCA_019059595.1). NCBI lineage: Eukaryota > Metazoa > Arthropoda > Insecta > Lepidoptera > Crambidae > Marasmia > Marasmia exigua. The sequence goes on from CM032471.1 coordinate 6,654,056, forward strand.
TTTGACAAAAGACAACTGTTTGTATGTCAGTATACTCCAAGGAGCATTTTTATTTGTTGTTCGATAGCAAATGACGAGAAATTTAAGTAGACCTTAAGGTGCTACATCGGTGACACTTGCGCCGCCATTTAGAAGACACGGATTGGGCCTCCGGTACTTACCCTCACTCACGCAGCTAAATACAGCACAATGCTGCTTCACGCCGGTTTTCTGTATTGTATCACTCCGGTTAAGCCGCCCCATTCATGCCGAAGCGTGGCTCTCCCACGGTCATGTCAATGATGACTGTGCTTTGGGAAGTGACAACCCGTTTGGAACAGTGGTAGTGAACGCTACCTTTGGTCCAAGGGTTGCGGGTTCGATCCCCGCACAGTACAAACATTTGTGTGAATGAACATGTTTGTTTGTATTGGTCTGGGTGTTTCCTATGTAGGTATTATAAGTATGTACTTACAAATGAAAAAGTATTATATGTATATATTTGTAATCCCACTGTTGATTCTGATATCCGTAACACAGGTGCTTGAGCTACCTATCTCGGAGTTAGATCAATGTATGTGATGTTGTGAAATATTTATTTATTATTTATATTAACTTTCGTAGGAAATGTTAATGAAAACTTTTCGAAATCCGAATGCAATCATATTGGTATCACCTCGACAATCATAAAGGTACTTGAATGTTTATGTTCTATTGCCATTTTCAACACGACCATTTTAAACAACTAGGTACAATCAACTTCAAAATTATCTTAGCGTTCAATCCTGCCAAAAATATCTGAACAATTGACAAAAGACAACTGTACTAAATTTATATTTAATAATAATTTATTATTACCTTGTTTAATTAAAGTTATTTGAATGAAAGGGTAAATTGTAAGGTGAGCAATGGGCAGGACTCGGAGATTGTTTTTTTTTTTTGATATAGTTATCTTTTGTACTTACCTGTTTCCACAATAAAGAACTTACTTACTATGTTAGTAATCATCATCATCGTCAGCCCATTTAAGTCCCCATTGCTGGGGCACGGGCCTCCCTCAGTCACATGAGGGGTAATTGCCATACTCATCACGCTTGGCAGACGGGTTTTGATATTAATGCAGAATTTTTCCTTCTCTGGGTGCTGATGATCAATGCCAGCAGCTTTACCCATTAGTCGCCTTTTACGACCACCTCAGTCAGAGTGAGGGTGGCCTATTCTACTCTGCCGGGGACCCACGGCCTTACTAAAACTTACTTACTATGTTAGTAATCGCAGGTGCATTTTCATTTGTTGCTCGAGAACAAAATGATAACAAATGACAGTACACCTAAGATAATGTGCCAAATGTGAACTTTGTCAAATGCTCGGATATTTAATAATATCCTTCAACCAACCGATAACAGCAACGGTGTGGCCACCGTAGCTGTAGTACCGTAGCACCGCCCACCGGGACTGGTCCGCTTCGGTTTACCTCATATTTAGCTTTTAATTTGCTTCATTCTATTTTGTGTTGCATTAGACTGTATGACTTGGTATGAGGATAATAAACCATTGTAAAAAAGTTGGCGATTAAAAAGAGTAACTGGCGAGTTTCTTGCCGGATCTTCTCGACCAGAAACAACTTTCCGAGCCGGTGGTAGAATCGCATTATGTTTATTTATTTCTTTAGTACATTTTATGTATCAACATATATATGTATTAACATGTAAATTATACATAAGTACTTATAAATAGTTTTAAGTCATTCAAATGTATGACGATTTGTAAGTGCTGTGTACAAGCCTATGCAAATAAAGAATTATTTGATTTTGATTTTGATTTTGACTGTACCACCGTAGCATCTCAACGATCAGTCACGTACGCAGGATATATTATAGTGCTTAAGTGTGTGCGTACTCTCTATGCCCTTACCCTCCTATTTCGATGGGACACCAGCGTGACACGACTGCTTTCCGAGGCACGAGGGCACAAGACCGCCAACTTCCAGACTCCGGGCTAACACTAAGAATTTCTTACCGAAAACTTAGGTATAATTTCTTGGACTGACCCGGGGATCGAACCCGAGACCTCTTGAGCTGCTGTCGCTTTAAAATGCGACACAATAACCACTGCGCCACCGAGGCAGTCAACGAGACGTCAGATATTAATAATATAGGTACTCTAGCCGATTTCGGCTACGGCGGCTAATCTCAACGATCAGCCACTTACGCAGGATATCTTATAGTGCTCAAGTGTGTGCGCAAACACAATTGCACCTCTACTCCCTTGCCCTCATATATTTATGCTAGGTTTGAACGCTAAGATATTTTTGAGGCTTACTGTACTTGAAATATTTTAAACGCTAAACTTACTTCATGTGGTCCTGGACTATATTGTTAGGGAGGGGCATGATAAATCTCTGCAGAGGATCACTCATCAGTTGTCCCACAGTCCTGATGGGAGATTTTTCCGATACGTAATGTTCTAGTAGACGGGATGCTATTGGTTTTAGATTTACTGTAAATAAAAAAATAATTAAGTATTATGGTGACGTCTATTTATTATATTAGCCCTTTTACGGATAAGTGGCGTGGCGACGCTGTTTTTTTATTGTAACGAAATTAAGACAATAGTGAATAATTTAACAAGATCTATAATACTTATATAGAGGTAAATCCTACAGACTGTGGCATATACGATACGTAATCCGGGACCACACGGTCACGGTTTGGTGATTATTAAAGCTTAATAGCACACGCCATTAATTTCGCAAACATATCTAGCCATATTAATAAAAATTGAGGCCACTTTTTCTTATAATAGTGGCCTTACCAGACCTTGAACTGGCTGGGCTGGTAAACTGACCTGCAAAAATGCCTTGTATTTGTACAGAGCGAGAATCGTTACCTTGCCGTAACACAGTTACTACAACTAGCACGGGAGGTAAAGTTGCCGAACTCTGTATACTTACTTAAAAAAAAAAAAGAAACAAATACTTTTTTCATAATAAATAGAATAGATTGACAAAATTAGGGTTTAGATAAGATTTGTTTTAAGTTAAGTATTCGCTTATGTAACCTAGTGAGTAAGTATCGCTGTACTTCTAAGTTTTTTGAAAAAAAAAACTGCCGTTCCCCCGGATAGGGCCTCCCGTACCCTAACTTAATCAACGAAATAAATATCAGGGGCTACATCACGGCAGTTTACTGTGACAACGGTCTCGCGGCAGTGGTCATCACTTCGGACGAGCAGGACCATTCTTACTGGCTCTCCCACGGCCTTTTGTAATAAGAATGAATGAATGAATGAATGAATATACTTTTATTGCACTCAAAATAAAGTATGAAATCTTAAAACTAGATATTACAGGATATGTACAACGAAGGCGGCCTTATCACTATGAGCGATCTCTTCCAGGCAACCTTTGGATAAAGGACACTTGATGAAGGTGTAGGGCGGTGCAATCTTAAATATTTATATACTTACACAGAAAGTTTAAATGCAAATACATAAATAAAATATGAATATACTAATACATACAATATATATATATATATATGATTAATAAATAGATAAATATAGCAACTAAAATAATAACAATGGATCCCAAAGCTGACGAATGATTCTCAGAGGACAGGAAGAAATGGGTGAGAGGAAGTTGGAACAGTCAAGTCAAGAAAATCATTATTTCACGCGATTACGAACTTGTTTTTGTTAACGCCCCGTAGGTCTAGTGGTTTAACTACCGGGCCGTGACCTCGGGGTCCTGGGTTCGATTCCCGGGTCGAGCAAAGGTATGTTTCGAATTTTTCGATTTTTTTTTGTGATCACCAATCTGGTGCAAGCGTGGTGATTAAGCCTAATTCCATCATAGTAGCGATGACTTGTTTTCTATGATGGAAGCCTTGGCCCTGCAGTGGGACAGTATATAGGCTGATACTTTACTTTTTTTTACTTTTTACGAACTTTACAAGTTTGTTTGGTTAAGGTGACTTACCAAAATCAGCCCTTAAACACATCTCAGCTCTATACAGTTTAGTTGGTTAAGGTGACTTACCAAAATCAGCCCTTAAACACATCTCAGCTCTATACAGTTTAGTTGGTTAAGGTGACTTACCAAAATCAGCCCTTAAACACATCTCAGCTCTATACAGTTTAGTTGGTTAAGGTGACTTACCAAAATCAGCCCTTAAACACATCTCAGCTCTATACAGTTTAGTTGGTTAAGGTGACTTACCAAAATCAGCCCTTAAACACATCTCAGCTCTATACAGTTTAGTTGGTTAAGGTGACTTACCAAAATCAGCCCTTAAACACATCTCAGCTCTATACAGTTTAGTTGGTTAAGGTGACTTACCAAAATCAGCCCTTAAACATCATCTCAGCTCTATACAGTTTAGTTGGTTAAGGTGACTTACCAAAATCAGCCCTTAAACACATCTCAGCTCTATACAGTTTAGTTGGTTAAGGTGACTTACCAAAATCAGCCCTTAAACACATCTCAGCTCTATACAGTTTAGTTGGTTAAGGTGACTTACCAAAATCAGCCCTTAAACACATCTCAGCTCTATACAGTTTAGTTGGTTAAGGTGACTTACCAAAATCAGCCCTTAAACACATCTCAGCTCTATACAGTTTAGTTGGTTAAGGTGACTTACCAAAATCAGCCCTTAAACACATCTCAGCTCTATACAGTTTAGTTGGTTAAGGTGACTTACCAAAATCAGCCCTTAAACACATCTCAGCTCTATACAGTTTAGTTGGTTAAGGTGACTTACCAAAATCAGCCCTTAAACTCATCTCAGCTCTATACAGTTTAGTTGGTTAAGGTGACTTACCAAAATCAGCCCTTAAACACATCTCAGCTCTATACAGTTTAGTTGGTTAAGGTGACTTACCAAAATCAGCCCTTAAACACATCTCAGCTCTATACAGTTTAGTTGGTTAAGGTGACTTACCAAAATCAGCCCTTAAACACATCTCAGCTCTATACAAATGCTCTAAGCAGACGTGAACTTGGGCGAACTTCATCAAGAGATTCTTCCATGGGCTTATATCAATTTCATCTGCTATCAACGGCACCTAGTAGAGAAACAATATCTAAATCAGTGTTTTTAGAATAACCTATAATGAAATGGTATTAATTAATTTTACTAATTTATTTGACTGACCGGATGGCGCAATTGGTAGTGACCCTGCCTCTTACGCCAAAGGTCGTGGGTTCGATCCCCACCCTGGACAAACATTCGTGCGATGAACACTTGTTTTTGTTCAGTGTCTGGATGTAATATCAGGTCTGGGTGTAAATGTCATACTTAGTACGGAATCAGGTCAACGTATAAGATGTTGTGAGAATTATTATTATTATAATTAATTGACCGTGGGAGAGCCACGCTTCAGCATGAATGGGCCGTTCGACCGGAGTAATACCACGGTCTCACAGAAAACCGTGAAGCAGCACTTTGCTGCGTTTCGCTGCGTGAGTGAGGGTAACGGAGGCCCAATCCAGGGATAAGGGGGTTTAAAGGTGGCAGCGCACTAGTGACTCAACTGATGTCGCAGGTGTCTATAGGCGGTGGCAATCGCTTACCATCAGGTGATACGTCTGCTCGTCATCCACCTATCACATAAAAAAAAGAACTAATCAATAACTAGGTACTGTTTTTTTTTGTGAAACTTGAGGTGAGTTTACAAATAATACACAAGCAAGCAGTTATGTCGCGCCCTCTAGCTGATAATGGAGGTTACAACTGGTATCACAGTTTTGTGCTTATTTAGTAAGAATCCTGGTTCAAAACATGGAAGCTATCTTGCTTGAAGTAAAGTAATTCTCATACTAGTTAGGAAATCCAGATGTCGCTACGTGTCTGGAGTTCGATGTTATTTTTTTATCTTATGGTAAGCAAATGCCGCCGCATATGGATACCCGTAACACCAGTGTAGTCAGAAGTACTCTGCTAACTTTAAACTCCCCTTCCCCCCGGATTGGACCTCCAGTACCCTCACTTGACAAAACACAGCACAGACGCTGCTTGATGCTGATTTTCTGTGGCCGTGGTATCACTGAATTCATGCCGAAGCGTGGCTCTCCAACGGGAAAACGAGTGTTTTTATTTTTTCCCAGGGTATGCTCAGACTCAGACAGACAGACAGTATGATTTAGGAGTAGAATACGCACATGGATTTTAAAAATCTATGCACCTTAGGTTTTTAAATGCTCATGTTCGAACCACGGCCTCCCGAATGGAAGGTGCGTCTTATCCGCTGAACTACCATAGCTAAAGATAAAAGATAAAAAATTCTTTATTCAATTTAGGTCCACACAGAACACTTATGAATGTCAAAATAGGTACATAATATTATCTACCGCTGGTTCGGAATGTCGATTTCTACTGAGAAGACACCAGCAAGAAACTCAGTAGTTACTCTTTTCAAATATTGATGATATTACAGGGTTTCAATTGAGAAGAGAAAAAAAAATGCAATTATGAAAGTTTATATACTACTATGAATAACAACTCAAAAACTTAATCAATTAACATGACCAAGAATCCTCACTATAGTAACCTTTCTTCATTAGGCAGGTTTTAATGAGACTTAAACTTATCCAGTGATAGGTTAATGACATTTTGTGGTAGCTTATTAAATATCTTAAGCCAGCAAATGAATTACCGATTTTATGAAGTCTGAGGACCGGGGCTCTTCTGAGGTCTCTTATAATAAACCTTTACGCCCTGATGGTCTAGTCGTTAAAGTACCGGGCTGTGATCTCGGGGTCCTCGGTTCGATTCCCGGGTCAAGCAAAAAGTATGTTTCGAATGTTTCGAATATTGCTCGGGTTTGTGATCAGTGATCACCAATCCGCATTAGGCAAGCGTGACGATTAAGCCTAATCTCATCATAGTAGCGATAATTTGATTTCTATGATGGAGGCCTTTGCCCTGCAGTGGGACAGTTTATAGACTGATTTTTACTCACTAACTTGTAACCAATCACTTACTTCATTAACATCCTTTTTCTCACTGGCCAGACCATGCTTCTTCAGAGATGCAAAGTCGTCCACAGTAAGTTCAGCCGTATCTTCTACGCAGAAAGACTCACAGTCCAACCGAATGGAGTGTTCTCCGCCAGAGATGGTGTCGAACGGGTTTAGTGTGAAGTCGCCGCCCATAGTCATGTCCTGGATGGTTTGGTTGATTTGTTCTATTGACTCGTGGGATCTGGTAAGAGAAATTGTTTATTCTTTATTCATTTTGTTTATTTATTAGTTGTAAGAGAATCAACACACCCGATGGTAAGTGATTCGTCGCCCAAGAAGAGGCCCGATGCAGCACCTGAGGAGAATAGTAGAATCTTTTTTCATGCTACCAGTAAGGTCTGTACATCGTCATCGTCAGCCCATTTAAGTCCCCACTACTGGGACACGGGCCTCCCTCAATCACATGAGGGGTAATTGCCATACTCACCACGCTTGGCAGACGGGTTGGCGAGGGTTTTGATATAAATGCAGAGTTTTCCTACTCTGGTTGCTGATGATCATGCCAGCAGCCTTACCTTAGTCGCCTTTTACGACACCTCGGTAAGAGTGAGGGTGGCCTATTCTACTCTGCCGGGGACCACACGGCTCTGTACAGAACACTTATAAATGTCAAAAGGCATTACAGATGCATAACCGGCTCTTTTAAGGAAGGATATAAGCTCCCTTCACGAAGGTCTTCAGTTCGTTTCTATTCCAAAGAAGTCGTGAGAAAAAAGGCAAACCACTTTAGGACCTAGGGTGGGTAACCTAGCCACGTTATAGGGAACGTGCAAATCAACAGTGGTGCCAACTGGTGCCATTCCTTTGAACTTAGTAGTCAATACAAAAAGGCTATCAGTCCACCTAGCAGGGCAGCATCCTAAGTCTATGAAGTCCTCATATATGGTGCCAACAGGTGCCATCCATTTGAACTCATTAAGATAAATTTAGTCTTGAGTCAATACAAAGTGGTGCCACCTATAGTTACTTCACGTCCCCTACACTAAACGCAAAGACTCGTGGCAGGCGTAGCAATAAAACGTGCAAAAGCGCAAATAATAACATTTTCTCATTCGCACTTATTTGGCAAACGCGTAGGGCGCCCTCTGGCTAGGTGGAGGGACGATCTGCGCAGGATGGCTGGCAAGAGATGGATGCGAGAAGCCATGAATAGATTACGGCGGCGAACAATTGGAGAGGCCTACGTCCAGCAGTGGACTGCGAAAGGCTGATGATGATGATGACTTATTTATATACGCTACGATAGTCCAGTAATTGGCGCGTACGTATCCCTGATACAAAAGTGATTCAAGGCATCGACTGCAACAAGTCTTTCCGTTTAGTATACCTAGTAATTATTTTAGTTACCTTGATTCGCTAGTCCAAATGTTAGCAATATAGAAGCTATGCTCCAAAAGAGACATAATTCTAGTATATTCCCACATGGTCTTTTCAGCGCCAACTTGAGCGACCAACGACAACTGCTTGGGGGGACTCGTGCGCAGGTTCTTGAGGACTTTGGAAGCTTGAGAGTGGCCTCGGGAGAGTTTGAGTACCAGCTTGGAGAGGTACTGACTTGTTGTTCGTGTCGATCTGGAACATGTATGTACCACTTTAATAAGCAAACTCTGGCAATAACCTAGGTGAACTTTTAGTTTTATTATGGTTTATCCTATGCTCTGTTACTTTAATTTTATTTTTTTTTGGATACCCAAGATACAAGCTAAGCCTAATTTAGGATCCCCTGTTACATTCATCACTTCTTAGATAGGATATCTCAGGTTTAATTTTAAGATTATTCAGAGAGTGAGAGTAATAAAGCATTTTTCATTTCATTTTTTTTCTTTAAGGCTCTGAAACGCCACCCTTCAAGACTGAAGAGGCACCAGAAGAGAACTTGCAATAACCTAGGTGCCCTTTAAGACTTAAGCTTCGTCAATGGAAGCCATAAGATACATTTCAGATTCCGATTATAGGAAATAGAAATGCGGTGGCAGTTGTTTTTTTTTGCTAGTGGCGGCGACAAACGAGCAAGCGGGTCACCTGATGGTACCGCCGCCCATGAAAAATAATAATAATACTTACAAATGGCCGTATTTTTCCAGAAGATATGAATTTGAGTGCCTTAATTAACAATGTTATTAACTCTTCTGCTGTTTCACAATCTGGAACAAAAACACAGGTAATTTAAATTTATAAAATACGGTATCACCAACTTTATGTTCATAAAGTTTAAAATGTTTCGTTGATAGTGCATACTTGCCCTCTACTTCAATATTTTTAGGCGTAAAATTACAAAATACACGATGGCATTAAGGAGTTTTAAATAGAGCGAGCTTTAGTCATAGTCTTGCTAATTTGGACATCCAAATTAGCAAGACTTACGTTAAGATGTAACATAATTTTATGATTCATTAAAGGCTCCATCTATCGTTAAAGCGTTGCAGTGTCTTCTATGACGCAAAGGCCAATCTGCTGTGTAAGCATACATCTGTGTCGCGTTAAGCATTAAAATACCTCTTAGCACATTGCAACACCTGTAAGTGAAATTATTGCAGGATCTCTTGCTTGCAACGCTGCCATACACTGTTGAAGCGACGCAGTGTCTTCGGTTTACCCAATGGCATCCTCCAATCTGCTGTGTAAGCATACATCTGTGTCTCGTTAAGCATTAACATACCTCTTAGCACATCGCAACGCCTGTAAGTGAAATTGTTGCAGGATCTCGTAGCTTGCAACGCTGCCATACACTGTTGAAGCGACGCAGTGTCTTCGGTTTACCCAATGGCATCCTCCAATCTGCTGTGTAAGCATACATCTGTGTCTCGTTAAGCATTAACATACCTCTTAGCACGTCCCAAAGCTTATAAGTGAAATCGTTGCTGGATCCCGTAGCTTGTAACGCTGCCATACATTGTTGAAGCGACGCAGTGTCTTCGGATTACCCAATGTCATCCACCAATCTGTTGTGTACGAGTACATCCCTGTCTGTTGATGCGACGCATTGTCTTCGGTTTACCCAAATGCATCCTCTAATCTGCTGTGTAAGCATACATCTGTGTCTTGTTGAGCATTAACATACCTATAAGCACGTCCCAAAGTTTGTAAGTGAAATCGTTGCAGGATCTCGTAGCTTGTAACGCTGCCATACATTGTTGAAGCGACGCAAGTGTCTTCTGTGACGCAAAGGCAACCGCCAGCCGGACATTCTGCTGTGTAAGCATACATCTGTGTCTCGTTAAGCATTAACATACCTCTTAGCACGTCCCAAAGTTCATAAGTGAAATGGTTGCTGGATCCCGTATGCTTGTCAACGCTGTCCATACATTATTGAAGCGACTGCAGTGTCTTCTGTGACGCAAAAGGCCACCACCAGCCGGACATTCTGCTGTGTAAGCATACATCTGTGTCTCGTTAAGCATTAACATACCTCTTAGCACGTCCCAAAGCTTATAAGTGAAATCATTGCTGGATCCCGTTGCTTGCAGCGCTGTCATACATTGTTGAAGCGATGCAGTGTCTTCTGTGACGCAAAGGCAACCACCAGCCGGACATTCTGCTGTGTAAGCGTACATCTCCGTCTCGTTAAGCAGATCGGTGAGACGTTTTGATGTGTCAGGACGTTTCGATCCTGGGGTGTAGGTTCTGTAGGATTGGAAAAATGTATGTACTACCTGTCCGGATAAAGAATGGGATCAGAAATGGCGGCGCATCTATTCACTTCTTGCTCGCACACTATTTGCATCTCTCGCACCCCACGAGTGCGAGTACAGACGCAAATAGTGTGCGAGCGAGAAGTGAATAGATGCGCTGCCATTTCTGATCCCATTCTTTATCCGCACAGGTTGTACCATGGGAGAGCCCCAATTTGGTAGGAATAAGCCGACTAGATTGGAGTGATAGCATGGCCTCAAAGTAAACCAGCGTTTGTGCTGTGTTTCGCTGCGTGAGTGCGTATGATCATCATCATATTAGCCCACATCCACCCACTGCTGAGTATAGGCCTCTTCTTTAACACGCCACTCCCTTCTGTTCTCTGGAAGCCTTATCCATTGTTTCCCCACTGCCGTTACAATATAGTCGAACCATCGGGCAGGTGGTCTACCCACAGGTTGTCGCCCTATTCTTGGCTGCCATTCGGTAAGTTATATTTCTCAACTAAATATTTCACAACATCACATACATTGATCTAACTCCGAGATAGGTAGCTCAAGCACCTGTGTTACGGATATCAGAATCAACAGTGGGATTACAAATATATAATACTTTTCTTTTGTAAATACATACTTATAATACATAGGAAACACCCAGACCAATACAAACAAACATGTTCATGCACACAAATGTTTGTACTGTGCGGGGATCGAACCCGCAACCCTTGGACTAAAGGCAGCGTTCACTACCACTGTTCCAAACGGGTCGTCGGAGTTTTATAGTCCATCTATCATCTTTACGCCTTGCCAGGTGTCCTGCGAAGGCCCAATTCAGGGGGAAAGGGGGGATTAGAGGTTGTCAATGCACTTGAGACTCCACTGGTGTTGATAGTGTCCATGGGCGGCGGTAATAGCTTATCATCAGGAGATCCCTCAGCTCGGTTGCCACCTAACACATGAAATACCTAATCTTTACCATAGATAATAATAATATTCTCCAAACCGATATATCGGTCATGGTGGCCAATCTCAGAGATTGTCCATCGACGCAGGACATATTAAAGTGCACAAGTGTTTGCGCAGACACAAGTGCACTCTCTATTCCCTTACCCTCATATTTCGATGGGACACCACTGTGACACGACCGAAAAGGGATCAGGCGCGGGACCAACGGCTTAACGTGCTTTCCGAGGCACGGGGGTACAAGACCGCCAACTTCCAGACTCCGGGCTGCCAATGAACATTTCTTACCAGAAACACTCAGGTACAAATTTTGTCCCGACCCGGGGATCGAACCCAGGACCCCAAGCGCAGCCGTCGCTTTAAAGTGCGACCCACTAACCACTGCGCCACCGAGGCAGATTTTTTTTACCATAGATACACAGTAGCTTTTTTTTTATGCTAGAGGCGGACAAATGAGCAAGCAAGTCACTTGATGGAAAGTAATCATCGCCTCCCATGAACATCCGCGAAATCGGAGAGATCGCAAATGTGTAGCCGGCCTTTTTAAAAAAGAGTACGCTCTTCTCTTTCTCTTGTACAGCCAATCCGTTCTACAGAACTGAGGTACGTGGTAGAAAGTTCCGGGAAAAACGCACAGTATTAGACCGCCATCCATCGAGATGATGAGGATGGAATGACAATCGCTTGCAAGTGGTTCGATGTAAGAATTCGGCTGCAGGGAGTAGATCAAACAGTTCTTCAGAGCACTCCCCATGATAGATGCGGTATAGAATGCTGAGGGAAGCTGTGTCCCGCCGCAATGCTAGAGGATCACGTCGACTAGGAAGAGTCAAGTCACCGACAATTCGAGCAGCCCTACGTTGTACGCGGTCAAACGGAAGAAGTTGGTACTGAGGTGCACCAGCCCAGAGATGGGAGCAGTATTCCATGTGGGGCCGAACTTGTGCCTTATAAAGTTGTAACCTATGAGCTGGTGTGAAATACCGCCCCGCTCTATTAAGCACACCAAGTTTCTTTGAAGCTATTTTAGCTTTGTCTTCCAGATGACCGCGAAACTGGACATCGTTCGAAATGTCGACACCAAGGATCCCGATAGAATGCTTGACATCAAGGGGGGTGCCCTGAAAACTGATTGGCACTTCAAAGGGACGTTTTTAAGCGGTTAACTTGTGTCTTAGAGGGATTAAAACGGACTAAATTAAGTCGACCCCAGTTCGAAACATGATTCAGCATATCTTCGACTTCAGACACAAGTGTGTTCCGGTTTTCAATGACGTTTTCCGTTGAAATATTTGCACGTCCGGTATACAGTGCATCTCCAGTACTATCATCTGCATAGCAATGAATATTGTTCTGAGACAACATATCATTGATGTGCAGAAGAAACAGTGTCGGAGATAGCACACAGCCCTGGTGGACACCAGCGTTCACGGGCTTCAGATCCGAGCAAGAACCGTCGATGACGACCTTAATGCTACGCCCACTTAGAAAACTAGCAACCCACGTGCATAATTTCTCCGGAAGACCGTATGAGGGAAATTTAGATAGCAGCGCCTTGTGCCATACCCTATCAAAGGCTTTCGCTATGTCCAAACTGATAGCCAGAACCTCACCCTTACTATCCAACGCCTGTAGCCCATCGATGAGTCAGAAATACCAGGAGGTCAACAGCGGAGCGACCACTACGGAAGCCGTACTGACGGTCGCTTAATAGGTGGTTCTCCTCTAAGTATTTCAAGAGCTGACGGTTGGTAATGGACTCCATTACTTAAGAGACGATTGAGGTCATGACTATTGGTCTATAATTGGACGGGTCCGAGCGATCGTCCTGTTTTGGGTATCGGGTGGACAAGGGCTGACTTCCAGTTACTCGGTACTACGCCAGCTTATGATAAGGCTTATGAATTGTTATCTTGTATGTAACAACTTCTTCATCATCATCATCTAAGGGTTTTAGTCCCGGTTTCGTCCACTGTCCTCTATCCGCTATAAGTAACAACTTCTTTGTATACCTTATTATTGCAGTTTCCAAGTTCACCGAGCTAAATCCAGCTGCGGTCATGTCTACCAGCATTTGATTCATGTTGTACAGTGAACACACCGACCTCCATATAGCACTGCAGGGACTTCCCAAATGACCAACTATCACTTCTTGTTCCTGAAATAATATTAAATGAATAATTTTAGTATACCTGTCCTTAAATATTACACTATAATAGATACTCAACATAGAATTAGGTAGCCTATTTTATTATTATTTGATAGAAATGGGGTGAGCCTCGCGTCTCATAGCCACTGCGACCAGTAGATGATCTATTGTGGCAGCGCCATAATCTATTACAGCACCTCATGTAGCTCCAGTTCCAGGATAAACCTGAGAATGGAGCTGATGGGGGAGCCTTTGATCTCGCCTGCCGAGATCATGTGTGCTCCCAGGTGCCGGCTTCTGCAGCGGTGCAGCGCTATGCACTCGCCGAGGACGTGGATAATCGTTTCCTCGTCCTCGCGACAGAACCTGCAGATTTTGGTATCTGATAGGCCCATGTTGTGCAGGTGCTTGTTTAATTTGCAGTGCCCCGTGAGGGTCCGAGTGAGTGCCCTAACATGTCCTCTACTAAGTTTTATTATTTCTACAGCTCGTTTCTGATCGAACGCCTGTGTCAACGCCTTAGACTGTTTTGTCGAGGTAGTCTTTTCCAAAATTCAGTGCTTTGCTTATGCTCCCATTCTTTTAACTCGGACCTGACAATGCAGACTGGAACACCACTTATTGGTTCCGGTCCGAGTAGTGGGCCCTCTGCCCTGGCCTTTGCTAGTACGTCAGCGACTTCGTTGCCTCTGATATTGCAGTGTCCCGGTACCCAAATCAGCTTTACGATGTTGGCATTGCCAAGCTGGTTTAGGAGTAGGACACACTCGCTAATGAATTTGGAGTCAAGTTCACAGGATGTTAAAGCCTTGAGGGCAGCTTGACTATCTGAGAAGATGAATATCTTCTTATTCTGGAGATTCATTTGTACTCTCTTGGACACATCCAATTATTGCGAAGACTACTGCTTGGTACACTGTGGTGTAGCGACGCAGGTTGGCGAATTTGCGTATTCCGAGGCGATCATTACAAAATCCCGCCCCGGATACGCCTTGCCTCCTGGAACCATCCAATACCAATGTCATTCTGCTTAACATTTCCGGGAGATCCAGCCTCCCAGAGGTAGCCTATTTGTATATCTATCCTATCCTATCAATAAAAAAATATCTATATCGTCAGTTAAGTTCTAACAGCGCGAAAGTCAAAAATCACAACTTTACAGGAGAGAGAAAAAACTGCATATTATTTTATGTAGCTACAGTAGAGGTATACATTATTAGGAAAAATATTTAAAATAGATTTATTGAAGAAATGAAACACGTTTTATGTGAAAAAATATTTATATTATTAAGTTACCGTGACTTCCGCTCTGTGAACTAAAAATTGTTTGGACATACGTTATGTTTCTTAGGCTATCTTATAAGCAGAGGTTAATTATATTAAATTTAAAAAAGTATACTTATCGCAAAATCGTTAACAAAAAATTTTTGCTTTCAATTCTTGCAAATGGCGCCATTTGCTTTCAGCTATTTTTAATTTGCTTTGGTATAGCTTTGGTTTACTAGGTAGGTTTTCAGGGAACATAAACATTCTTCGTCGAGTTCTACCACGAGGTATCTCTTGATACTCCGCATCATAGCTTAATTTGTACTTTATAATTTCATCAGGGTTATACTGCAGCACTTTTATGTCTGTAACTGAAGGATCGTTAGGCATTCGACCTGGACGAATGGAGTCGTACATAAAAGTATTTTTTTGAGAATAGTCGTCGAAAAAGTCATTACTTAAATATTCAACTGTGTAAGGCTGCTTAGGTCTAGCCTCCTTAGATATTGAGGCATATTGAGAGGGTAGGAAGATCTCCTTATTTTTAGTTTTTTGCTCTATGGAGCTATGTACTGAGGTGCATCTAGGACCCATTTCACGTGCTGGACGAGGTATATCATGAAGAACTTTAAATTTCTCATTTCCTTGGACCTTCCTATCTCTGCGATAACCCACATACTCTTCGCCTTTCATACGTTTAATTTTGGCCCTAGATTTGTCCCATTTATTAGAATTACCAAAACCCTTTATGCTTCTTTTTCTATTAGAATTTAAATCTCCGTACTCATCATCGGACGGCTGTATCTCTAATTGAGAAGGAGGGTTTGTAGTAGTCGTTGAAACAGATGGCTGCTCTTCAAATGAAGGGTCTATCTCCTGAAACACATCATATCTACATGTCACATGAAATTGGAACTGATTCTTGAGACGGTTCTTCAATATCATGTTGGGCAATTGCTTCTGTCTCAGCTGCAGATATCACCGGGTTTTGCAATAGTTCTTGATTTATTACTGAAGCCGTTCCCTCATTACATTCCGGCAGAATATCAGGTAGAATTTGAACAGGCAAGTTATTTATAGGTATCTATATTTTCTAACTCTGATAAAGATATATTTCTTAGCTTCGGTTGATTTAGAGGTGCTTTAATCTTTAACTCTTTACATAACTCCAAGATTTCCTCGCTCTCACTATTACTCGTAGAATCCATATTGTTCCAGTCCTGGAAGAAAATAAAGATTGAAATAACACTACGTAACTCACAATAACTCCGTAAATAACAATCGAAACAATGCGTAAGTCAAGTTCTCAATTTGGCAACTTAAGTAATAATATAGGTAATTACGAAACAAACTACCTATTTTTATGTTACAAAGCTTCAAAAATAAATAAAAAACAGAGTTATTATAATGGAACCACTAAATAATGCAAATAATTACCTTTATTGGGAATAAATCTCACACAGCAACTCAGACTGACTCCCCAGTACAGCGAATGACTGACTTACGTTGTGTTGATCCTTAGGTTTACTTACGCAATGTCACTGTTTTCGAAATACGAAGCGCTATTGGCTAGCTATTTGTGTTCTGATTGGTCGGAAAGAAGCACGCCACTCTTCTTCATCCAATGGCATTAAAATGTCAAAACGGCCAAAAAATGACTTTCGCACTGTTAGAACTTAACTGACGATATATTATTAAGTATGTCTGTATTGTTTATTATTATTTATGTTATGTAATATTATTAATATATAAGTATGTATATTTCTGCCATTTTCTATGTCAGTTGTTAAACTGCTTTGCACTGCCTTCCCTTATTACGAATACGTTATTTCTTTCCTCTACCCAAAAGTTGTCTGGAAGAAATCGCTAGAAGCGATAAGACCGCCTTATTCTACTAGACAGAAGAATAAGGCGGTCTTGTCGCTTCTTGTTGTTGTTGTTGTATCATACTTGTATTTTTTTTTGAGCAATAAATAATATCTATCTCGTATCGTATAATATGCGCGTCGGACGTGACATACGAAGCAGTCTTTTTCTTCATCTTAGCGTGTAATTCCTGGTTGCATCCAAAGCTGTCGCCGTGGAGCCCAGGGCAGGGTAAGCTTGGACCATGATTCAGGATTTGGGGAGCCTGGTAATTACAATGAAGAGACTGCCGTCTGACCTGCAACCCTTTAACAGGGAAACCAGACCAACTGAGTCATGGTTACACATTTCAGAAACTATCCAAAACCGGTAGGTTTCCGATGTTTTCCCTCTCCGCCGAACTAATGGTAGATTTATGCATATAGATTTGGAAAATCCGGATTCGAACTTCGAACCCCAGCATGGAAGGCGCATTCTTATCCATTAAGCTACCATCGCTTACGAAGCAGTGCTACAGTGAACCGTAGATGTTTATTGCCATAACGATAATCGTAGCTTCCTGATGTAATAAACTCTCCCAACACATCTACTACAAAGACAAAGACATTTAATTACGAAAACATGTGTAAGAACATTATTACAGAGAATAAGAGGGTTGGTACAAATTGTGAGTTTCAACATGTTTTGCCAATATTTGGTGTGTAAAATTTAAATTAAACAAAGACATTATTATTATTATTCATTATTTAATCGAATTTGAAATGGATTTTAACACTGGTATTACAAATTATTATTAGGTTATTATGTTTTTAAAAATGTCAATTAAATTAATTTGTATACTTATATCCATAGATTTCAGTCAAAATTTATCATTAAGAAAATTTGCTTACGTTTCTTTTTAAATATCTTTTTATTTAATAATTTTATATTTTCAGGACACTTATTGTAGATTCGGGGTGATATACCTAAAAAACTTTTTCTTAGTAAGGTGGTTTGGACGGAATGTAGGCACAGACGGTTTCCATTTCGACGGTTACGCACAACCACATCTCAAATAAGCGAGGAAATAGATGTGAATTGCTTTTCACAAAAATAAAGCTGTCTCGATAATGTATTAACGGAAGTATTAGAATTCTATGCAGTAGTAAATGGCAACCGTAACCGTGCGCGGGATAACACCATAAAAAAAAAGTAAATGGCAAATGGCAGTCAGTAGTGCCTACTGTACAGTAGATATAGTAGGCACTACTGACGCCATTTCCACTGAGATCTTACAAAAAGGTATACTCAAATATTAATTTGGGAACACCACAGTCTCGTACGCCTAATACGCTTACAATACTGTTATACTTAAAGACTCGCTCATATTGCTGGTTTGCATGAACATTTCTCTACTGCGACAAAAAAATTGTGATATAAAACATAAATAAAATTGAGTTATCATACTCACAAAGTGGACTTTACAGCTAATGAAAGGAGTCTGCAGTGTTTTTCCTACCCACTGGCAGGCGAGTTCTGTCACACCACCATGGGGTGCATGCAGAAGTTCTTCTGTTGTGTGAGATCCATATGAAATTCCAGAGACAAGGTATTTGCAATCAATTGACACAGAGATCTGGAAAGGGCATTGTTTATTAGAACTATGATAGAAGAAAATTCAGATTAATTGAACGATCCTGATTGTGCACAAAAGGGAAATCATATTCTATACTAGTTAGTATAGTAGTGGTCTTATTTTTATATGTTGGGTAGTTACCCAACATATAAAAATAAGACCATTCATAATAATTTATAAACTCACTTTCCCTTCCCGTTGGGTGGAAATAAGGTTTTTTCTTGTAGTAAAAAGATAGCTAATATTAGTCATGATAAATTATTACAATGCTTTCAAATAGTGAAAGAGTTTTCAAAATTGCTCTTAAGTATATTTGAGTCAATCCAAAAAAGATACAACTCTTTCATCTTCAAATTTGTGTGTGGACAGCCACTCATCAATATGTACAAATCTGTCAAATATCTACAACCAATTCTCAACTTTATATCTAACATAGTTGGTTCAATATCAATTGAGAAAATTTTACAGATGGACCTGGGGGCCTAATTTAAAGCCGATGTTACAACCGAATCGGAGTTCACTTTCTTTCACACGCGCTGGTTGTCTCCTTTGTTTGGATGTGTCAGGTATGTTCACATTAGTTACGGTACGGCTTTAAATTAAGCCACCTGATGTGTGGCTGCCTGTATATAATAGAAATACTTAGGATATTTCTACCAAACTAAAATCATAAATAAATTTGAAGTCATATATTCAATCCACATTGGAGATGATAGGCGAAATTGCAATAGCATTTTGAGTGTAAAATAAAGTCATACCATATCAGCTGTTATCATTTCTTGCTTAGCATACTCCTCAACCATTTTGACCAAGTCCACGTCTTCCAAGGGCATTGCACCGCAATAGCTGACTATACCTCTGGTAAAGTGGTGGGAGTCGGACTGGACTGTGAGGAGCAGAGGATGACCGTCTGAGGATGGATTGGTGAGGATCCACATGGGGGCTATTTCTTCTTTCGACACTGATGTCAAACTCTTGTTGAAAAGGTTGGCAATTTCTCTGTAAAATGCAGGTATTTAATTTTATTTTTTGTTTACAAGAAGCCGTTACAAACAAAAATCTCATACATTGACCTGATTACATACTTCAATTCAATTTGTTTATTGCGTAGCTGCTGCAGATCTTTTTTAAGAACAAACACTTTTTAATGTTTTCCAATTATTATAAGGTACTTCTACGTTAACTGACAACTACTACTTGTAATTGACTAACTGGCCTCACTTACAATAGCCATATACAGTAGGAATGTCTTAGTGAGGTAGCCATCTCCTCCCACTATTTGCCCTTCATCAAGTTACTGTGAAAAACCTGACCCGAGCTTTTGTTTTTTTTATTTATTCATTAATTACACAACACAATCAATAAACATGGGGTAAGATAGTAATAAAAATACCTATCTATAAAAACTTTTGAGTTTTCAATATTATATATTATTTTAGTGTCGTACATGGTATATCTATCTATAACATAAATTCCATCTACAAAAAGTATTGCTTAAGTTTGATAAAAATTAAAATTTTTACGTATTAAAAATGTTACTAATTCAGGCAGAAGATTATTGACAATGCGCGGGATTAGGTAATCTCTAATAATCTCGAACAGCCACTTAGGTGTGTCCTACGAGATATACCTATGTTATTGAGATTTGCTTGCAAATCATTGATAGTCATAGTCAATATACATAATTAAAATACAGCACATCTTATTCTAGCATTCGTACGGTACTCAGTGTGACCCACCTGAGATTTTGTATTGACCTTTAAAAGGGTTGAGCAGACTAATTCTAAATAGTAATATTATAAGCTTGAAATTAAACATATGAATTTTATTATCACCAATATCTATACCTTGCTGTTTCAATTTCAAGAGGACAGTGTGACCCTTCTTCTTTGTTCCACAGCTGAGGCTCATCAGATATGAGGGTATCATCCAGGATTGTGTGCAGACTCAAGTCCAGCTTGAGAGGTGAACCAGTCAGATCAAGTTCCTCTAAAATTTGTAAGGAAGTTATTTACAAACTAATCTATAACATATGAATTAGACAACACTATTACTAAGTCAGTAGTTCTTTTAAGTATTCTTGTTCTAGAGACGCAGGCATGATAAAAATTACAATTTTTTGAGGAATCTGGTATAGACAGCATCAATGGCATGATTATATTATTAGGTACTACACTTATTGTGGTGGCGTATAACGCTAATTTATTTACATACTTCTTTTTATTTAAATATCGAACATAATTATTTCTAGTTAAATGGGTAATCCTACCTGTTTGTTTGTTATTTGAATATGGCACATCAGTATTACTAGAAGTTTGTTTATTCTGTAAATAGAGAAAATAAAAACGTTATTTAAAACCAACAAACCTACTAAAATTATAAAATTGCACCGAAATAATTAGATACAATTTTCGCAAACCTTTACAAAGACTACAACCACATCATCACTAGTTTTCGTGTACATTTCCACATAACTGGGGCTTTTTTGTTTTTGAATAAACAATTTAGGATAACTTTCTACAACTGGTCGCAGGAGATTATCCATAATTTTAGCAAAAACAAAAGATTTTAACGAATTAAATTATTTAAATTGCCAACCGTTGTTCGAACCAAATAAAATTTGAATTTCAAAACAAAAATCAAATCAAACAATATACTAAACGTCACTGTCAAGTGTGACTATCCCCACAGATTCATATAACTAGCTAGTAGGGATGTGTGTTATTCGTTATAGCAGCTTATGAAAACAGTGATTTCCTTAAACAGTGATCTTTTTATTATCTAATCAAATTGACCCGAATAAATTATTGTCATACCGATATAATAACCGGCTGCTTTCAATGACCAAAAAAATATAATCACTATGTTTTGTCAAAAACGGTCTATTTCCAACATACGAATACATAAAGGGAATCAGAAAAAATACTAATTATGTATGATTCACATATAAATAAATAACATTACTTTCTAATTATTAGATAATATTGTTAAAATAAAATTATCTGTCAAAAATTTTTTGGTAATAACTGAAATTCAAAATTTCAAAATTCAAAATTTTATGTAAGAAATTAAAGGTAAATTGCGGTATGGTACGGTATAGAACGTTTATTAAAAAAACTACTTTTATACTAGATCTAGTTCAAACCAATTTTCGTTGTTAGTTTTCATGGGAACGTATATCATATAATTTATTTAGTTTAATAATTATTTTATTATAAAAGTTAGAGGGGGACACACATTTTACCACTTTAAGAGCGTCTTTTGCGCCAAGTAATAAGTTTAGAAAAAAAATTATCTTAGAAACCTCAATAAATGTATTTATATTTTTACCCGACTACGGCAAAGCAAAAGGAGGGTTATGATTTTGACAGGCTATGTATGTATGTATGTATGTTCATCTGTTTCCACGTAAATTCTAAACTAGTTATCATATTTTAACAAATGAGGTGTCGTTAAAAGCGTCTTGCTTGGTTGTCTACTGGTTATAGACAACATGACGTGACGTTAAATTTATTACAGCGCCCTCTAGGGGACTTAGAGTAAGGAATTTACATTATTAGTGCAAAACCTAGATATTTGCTTGTATGGCTATGTAGGTGATGTTGTAATTTGCAGGATATGCTTTTTTAATTTAGCTTTGAAAATATTTAGCGATTCAGAAGATTTTATAGCGTCCGGTAATTTATTATATTGTTGTGCTCCTTCAAAAGTTAAAACTTTTTGGCCATACCTCGTTCTTGATTTGGGAAAGAGTAATTTATTGGGTCTTCTTTGGCTGTATCTTGGGGTGTCACTATTGATTATGAATTTAATTTTTAGGATCGGTACCTACTACCTTCTTTCTTTTTAATAACTTCGATTGACATTTCTCCAAATAAAAGAACTAATAACTTCTTTTCCACTATTATTTAAATCGATTCACGTTTGTTTGAAGTACATATCGATTGTTCACTATAATCGAAGTTTTGTCGTAGGTCACCTCTCTATGAGAAAAACGTCAAAATTGTGGCCTGGAGCCCAATTCTCGGGCTCGTGACATTTATCATCATACGACATATATCAACAAAACATGGCGGATATCGTATGAAAACGTTTTTGCTTATTCTCGCGATGTCGAATGGTGAGATATGTCACATATTTTCGTGCGACACGTATCGTATGGTCTTGACCATACGATAAGAAGTATCACGGTGATTTTGGTGATATTTCTTCAATTCAACGTGACGTTTGAGTCGTTTCGCGTTTTGTTGTTTATTGACGTTTGGTTGTTCAAATCACATAGCAAGTTTAAATTAACTGAACAAACTAAGAAGATGATTGATTCTCTGTGTGAACGATTGTTTAGTTAAGATTTTTGAATTTTCTTATATTTTCTTTGCTTGGAACTCATTTTCACCAGTATCACATTAAAGGTATGTAGTCTTTAAATATTCGTCATTAAGCCTTTTTATCTCAGTAATAAAATCAGTGTAAAGAAAATTCTTTATTTCATTTTTTTCTTTTAACGCGTCTTTTTTCCACAGACTAAAACAAATCTTTTGGCTTTCGGTCGGTGTAACGGAATTACAATTTCTTAAAATCAATTTTCTTTTTCGTCTTTTTTGATCTTATTTTAAAGCAGTTATGATAATTATGATGTTATACAAACATAAAATTGACTGTTGATATAAAAATGCTAGAAAATGTTGAAGTAATACTTAAGCAATAACCATTAAGATTTCTCGATTGTATATTTGTGTCAATCAACAAAATGGAACGCATTAGCGGAAATGATATGGGCCATATTCTCTATGGAAGTGACTTTTACTGTCGCATGGGCACGAGAATAGAGTTTTTTTTACTTTTGTGAAAATACGACATTTTATCGCACGTCCCGAGAATTGGGCTCCTGTTGTTTTGGCTCAACTGTAACTTCTTAATTGAGTTTTCAGGTAGAATCAAAATGGCCGATGTTTGTTTATATATTTTTTTCAAACATGGGCGCGCTTTCAGCACAGTAGATATATACGCAAGCAGTATGGACACTACGAACAAACGCTCGATTACTCACGCACACGCACATTTTACACGGATTCTAAAGTCCCATAGGAGTACAATCGTAGGAACTAAATTCAGGATGGTCGGTTTTACTCGAGTGCCGCGTACTTTATTGTGGTAGAGAAAATAAGTAGATACATTACTATGCATTTTATCAAAAAATGGTTTCGGATTTTAAAGTGATATGATTGTATTTTAGTCGAAATTTCCTGTTGTCTGCTGTAATTTACGAGTTGCGATCACAATTACATTTTGGGGAGTAGGAGATGAAGATTGATATGGGGTGATGGTGGGACCAGTGAAGTCCCACCATCCCCTCCATATCAATGTCTTGGCCCGAGCGATCGGGTGCATAACCAATACGTTAACGTGGTTTCCAAGTAACGAAGCAAAACGTTATGAAAAATATGTCTAATTTTATGTATCTTTGCGTAGCTTTTGCAAAGATCACGAGCCCGATCACCAACACGATGGTTTGACCAATAAAAGGAGCTACATCCCTACCAAAGTTCTATGACGTGGTTGAAGGCAGTGACCACGATCCTCAGTAATAATGAGGGACCGACTAGACACCATTACGGTTTTACTTAGACAATACTAAGCAGTTTTAGCATCCGTTCTCGCAATAACGTCTTAGGTAGGTATATTTACATTTCTTTGGAATGTCGACGACGGACTGTCATATATTCACCATTCACTGGTAAAATCAATAAAAAAACCGGCCAAGTGCGAGTCGGACTCGCCCATGAAGGGATCCGTACTTAGCAGCAAGTAAGATATAAGGAAGGCAAAATTGCGGTTAACGGTTTATAACGTATTAAAAAAAACTACTAACTATATCTAGTTCAAACCAATTTTCGTTGTTAGTTTTCATGATTATGTACATCATATGTTTTTTTTAGTTTTTTCATTATAGAAGTTAGAAGGGGGGGGGGGGGGGATGGGACACAATTTACCATTTTGGGAGCATCTCTTCCGCAAAGTATTGTGTTTAGAAAAAAACCGGCCAAGTGCGAGTCGGACTCGCGCACCGAGGGTTCCGTACAAACCTGCAAGGTTTACAAAGTTCGTTCATTACGACAATCGAGTCATAACTATGGTATTTTTATTGCAAAATGAAATTCATAACATTACAATGGGGAAAGATGAAGGAGCATAAATTTAAGACAAAGATCTCTTTATCGTTTAAGTAATCCTTTATTTTATATTAACACATATCATTTCGATAAAAGAACGTCGAAATAAAAAGAAGAAGGCTATTTCGTCTTCTATAAATGTTGCCCTCCCCATACATAGTATAATAACTCGCGGTCATTGCTGTAACTACAATTATGTTTACAATCACAATTTTTTTGGTGGTATAACTACTTAAAATTTTAAGCTTTTCGGAATTTTTCTGTTACCTGTCCGAGATTCTATGTCAACGGGAAGTGGTCTTTAGGTTAGGTTAATTCCCTTGTGTGTAGTTGCGAGTTTCAAAATATGCGGTATCAATGGTTGTACTTTTGCGTTGACTTAGATTTTTTTTTTCACGGGTTAAAGGCATATAGATTCTAAGTATTTGATATGAATTTCAACTTGATAGCTCTACGCGTTCATGAGGAAAAAAGTAATAAGTTTATATTTATTAAAAAATATATATTTTGTAATATAACTAAAAATTTAAGGTTTTCGGAATTTTTCCGTTATGTGTGCTATAAAACGTTGCTTCATGCCAAATTTCAAGATTCTAGGTCGACTGGAAGTACCCTTTAGGTTTTGATTCCCTTGCGAGTACTTGCGAGTTTCAAAATATGCAGCTTAAATTGCTGTTTCTTTTGATTGCGTTGACATAGAAGTTTGATTTTGTTACAGCTTAAAGATGTTATATACTCAGGAGTATTTGGTATGAATTTCAATTTAATACCTCAACGCGTTTATGAGGAAATGGGTAGTAAGTTTAAAATTATTTAAAAAATATATATTATGTGATGTAACTAAAAATTTATGGTTTTCGTAATTTTTCCTTTATCTATGGTATAAGACGTTCATCATCATCAGCCCATTTAAGTCCCCACTGCTGGGGCACGGGCCTCCCTCAAACACATGAGGGGTAATTGCCATACTCACCACGCTTGGCAGACGGGTTGGCGAGGTCGATAAGACGTTGCTTCGTACCAAATTTCAAGATTCTGAGTTCACGGGAAGCACCCTGTAGGTTTTGATTCCCTTGCAAGTGTCGAAAATTTGCGGCATAAACGGCTGTATCTTTTGATTGCGTTGGCTTAGAAGTTTGATTTTTTCACAGCTTCAAGGGACAGTAGACCTGAGTAATTGATATAAATTTCAGCTTCATACCTCCACGCGTTCCTGAGAAAAAGGGTCTTGACAGACGGACGGACGGACAACAAAGTGATCCTATAAGGGTTCCGTTTTTTCCTTTTGAGGTACGGAACCCTAAAAATGATGCTAAAAACCTCAACATCATTTTTAAAGACCTATCCATAGATACACGTTTAGGTTTAATCAAAAAAAAGTTTTGAGTTTCAGTTTCAAGTATGGAGACCCCCCCATTTTTTTTTATTTTTGTGTAAAAATTGTATTGCGGTTAACAAAATACATCTATTTAACAAGTTTGAATAGTATAGTTCTTTAGTTTCGGAGAAAAGTGGCTGTGACATACGGACGGACGGACAGACGGACAGACATGACGAATCTACAAGGGTTCCGTTTTATGCGATTTGGCTACGGAACCATAAAAAGGTTAGAAGTTTTAGTAAAGAAAATGCATAATCTTGGCATTTTTTTTATGCTAGAGGCGACAAACAACCAAGCGAGTAACCCGATGGAAAGCAATCATCGCCGCCCATTATCATCCGCGAAATCAGAGAAATCGCTAATGCGTTGCCAACCTTTTTAACAAGGAGTATGTTCTTTTCTTGAAGGTCCCTAAGTCGCAGCCGTCGGGGAATACTCCCTTATGTAAACAGTTTCACAGAACTGAGGTACGTGGTAGAAAGTTCCGCGAAAAACGCACAGTATTAGACCGCCATCCATCGAGATGATGGGGATGGAATGACAATCGCTTGCGTGTGGTTCGATGTAAGAATTCAGCTGCAGGGAGTAGATTAAACAGTTCCTCAGAGCACTCCTCATGATAGATTCGGTTTAGAATGCTGAGGGAGGCTATACTGCGCCGCAGTGCTAGAAGATCAAGTCGACTAGAGAGACTCAAATCACCGACAGTTCGAGCAGCCCTACCTACATTGTTTTCCCAAAAATAAGGAACAATTACTTCTTTACGGGTTATTGAAACCATTGAGGTAACTATTTACCTCAATTATTGAAATACGAACCAAAGAGATAATAATCACTACGCTATAACACGAGTTAGATTTTAAAAACGAGCTTTGGCAAGTTTTGTATTACAATCAGCCTGCTGTCATTACGCTATTTACACTTGAAACCTCTCGTGGGCTTATCATCTTTTGAAAACCCTTTGTTGTACCTATTGGTAACTCGATTGCTAATCCGACCTTTTTCATTCTTTCAGATCTATTTTACAACAAAGTGGGACCGTAATTAACCGAGGGTCGTCAAGTGGATGGCTTTGAAACAGTTATCAAAGCGTAACTATCAGGTGATAGTGACTGTCTTTTTAGTAGTCCGTATGAAGTGGGTGCAAACCTTCTGTTACCCAATATAGACCGTGATTTTTAAATATACGTTAAAGGTGACGGGCAGGGCACACTAGCGACGCCAATCGCTTTTAATTTTTAGCTACTAAACCGGATCTACTTTAAACAATTTCGGGGCTACAACCTCTCGGCAAACACTTATACTATTTATTAAATAACCATGCACAAATGTTAGGTCCGTTTTTGTACGCGAAAAATTGATTAACGCAAAAAGTGGCCGCTTTTGGCGGTAATCCAAAATTCGAGTGGAAAAGCAGACCTAACATTTGTGCATGGTTATTTAATAAATAGTATAAGTCTTTGCCGAGAGGTTGTAATCCTGAAATTATTTAAAATAGATCCGGTTTAGTAGCTAAAAAATAAAATCGATAGGCGTCGCTAGTGTACCTTACCCGTCACCTTAAGGGCCGATTCGACCAATCTAAATGTACCTACTGTTACACATGCTTATTTTCATGCTTAAAGCATGCTACTATTGAGCAAATGCTACTTAGTAGCATGTGTGGACGGACGTGCTACAAATAAGCATGATAATTTTGAGCATGCTCAAAATCGCATGCCTGGAGCCCAATTCTCGGGTTCGTGATATTTAGAAAACATGGCGGATATCACCTGAAAACCATACAAAAAAACTATGTTTTAGTGATATATGTCGTATGAAAATAAATGTCACGAGCTCGAGAATTGGGCTCCTGTCGATTTTTAAGCATGCTACCTGTAGTGCGGGTGGAAGGGGTAGTGTGGCGGAGTGCTTTAGTACGTGTAAACCGGTTTGCATATTTTTAAGCATGCTTAAATATGGTTCATATATCATGCTTATTGATAGCAAATGTAGACAGGTCATAAATGAGCATGTGTAACAGTAGCTTTAATCCGATACTAAATCTATAGTACCTATAGCGTTGTCATTATATACTAACCAGGAGCCCAATTCTCGGAATTTCGATATGAAAAATCATGGAGAATATCACCTGAAAACCATACAAAAAAACTGTGTTTTGGTGAAATATGTCGTATGAAAATAAATATCACAAGCACGAGAATTGGGCTCTTGGAGCCCAATTATCGGGTTTGTGACATTTCAAAAACATGGCGGATATCACTTGAAAATCATAGAAAAAAACTATGTTTTTGTGATATATGTCGTATGAAAAGAAATGTCACGAGCCCGAGAATTGGGCTCTTGGGCTCCTCGAACTCGTGACATTTATTTTCATACGACATATATCACTAAAACATTTATTTATTTCTAATAAATTATTTATTCCTATTACTATAGTACCCTAACACTATAAAAAATAGCATACTTTTATTAGCGCCATCTATTGTGGAAGGGCCAATGTGAAAATGTATTAAGTCAGCTACAAAGTTTTCCTGTAGCTCGGCAGATCGCGTTGTTTACCTAACATTTAACTGTCTGGCTAAATTGGGCGCTAGGTTCGTCGATCAAGTTTGTGAAAATGGTACTAAAAATACAGAAATAAAAACAAAAATGCTTTGCAAACTTTGGTCCGTCTCTCAAAAAAAAATTGATTGACGTGTTTATTGTAGTGGATATATAATAAGTACTTTATCCAACTTACTCTAAATCGCGATCTAAAGTTATTACAGTACCTACTAAAGCTCATGTCATCCCGTTCTAACATGCGATGTTAAAACGGGATGGTACAAATTTAGTTTCGGGTCTATCTCTAGTTTCCGGGAGGATTAACTTTGATAAAATTCATTCACTCTTTGTTATGTTTTGATTTTTATTTATTACAAGATAATAAAATGAACAATTTTAAATACTAACTGAACAATCCAAAATCTAAACAATCTGAAATAATCCTTTTTTTTTGTGATATATGGCAGACGAGCAGACGGATCACCTGATGGTTATCGATTTCCGCCGCCCATGGACACCCACGACACCAGAGGAGGAGGAGAGAAAAACGCACTGCCAACCTTTAAACCCCCCTTTCCCCCGTATTGGGCCTCCGGTACCACTCACGCAGCGAAACACATCACTTTCACGCCGGTTTTCTGCGAGGCCGTGGTATCACTCCGGTCGAGCCGGCTCATTGATGCCGAAGCGTGGCTCTCCACGGCCGTTATCTACATAGAAAAAGCAAAGACATTAATCTGACGGAACCAGCCATTCTAACACTGCTACTGCCTTTATTAAATGGTCATATCCAGTAATTATTGTACTAATCTAATGTCGGATATCAGGATTACTAAGTATGTTCAGGTGATTGCGTTTACGTAAAACATTTCCCTATGACGATAAAATTTCTGATACTTTTGTAAGTACACTCCAGCCAAGGTATTCCCGGCCTGTTGTAATAGGCGAATAACGGGGCCCCAGAGTTGATATTGGAGTCCATCATAGAGTAACTTATATGTCAGAGAGATCGCTCATGTATTGCCGGCCTTTTTAAAAAAGAGTACGTTCTCCTCTTGAAGGTCCCTATGGTCGTAGCCATCGGGAAATAGGTTTGCAGGAGTCTGCAATAAAACCGAGTTTGAGTCCCGCCCATCAATATTCAAATTTGAGTTTTAAGTTCATAGACACAAATACCCTTATTACAAATCACGAATTCCTGATAGTTGCGGAACAAAATTCGTGCCAGCTCCCCTTATCATTGCGTGTTGGAACGAGATGACATGAGCTTTAGTACGGTAATAACTTTAGATCGCGATTTATAATAACGATTGCTTAGTTCACAAGAGTACTAACTACAGATTTGTAAATTTTGCAGAAAAGCATTTTTTAGTTTTATAAAGTTTGAAAGTGGACAGGTCGAAAGCAAAGTCATATATATATAAAACAATATGAGTCTATTCATTGCAGTGATTCTTTAATTTTAACATAACCCAATATTGTTATATTAGTACAAATAATACATGTAAAAAATCGTAAAATAATCATAAAACCCCCGACTTAGTACATTTGTGCACTAAAATTCATAATGTTGCTATGTATTAAAAGTGCTATTGTCTAAAATTTGCCCTTATAGCATTTCGTTTATTTTATTTTTTATTCAAAATCAACAGCTCTTAAAACAGTAATCAATCATATTTTACAAGGCGTACAGATAATAACGGATTTTGCATATGTTAATCATCATCATCATCAGGCCATTTAAGTCCCCACTGCTGGGGCACGGGCCTCCTCAATCACATGAGGGGTAATTGCGATACTCACCACGCTTGACAGACGGGTTGGCGAGGGTTTTGATATAAATGCAGAGTTTTCCTTCTCTGGGTGCTGATGATCATGCCAGCAGCTTTACCTTAGTCGCGTTTTACAACACCTCGGTTAGAGTGAGGGTGGCCTATTCTACTCCGCCGGGGACCACACGGCTTCATATGTTAATAGAGTAAACAATTAAGAGCCATTAGAATAGTAATTAAGAAACATGGAGACGAAATCTTAAGAAATCACGCCAAACAGAGAAAGGGTACGTCAGTAGAAGTGGAAAATACATGAAATAACCTAAATTTGAGACAGGATATTTCCGGAGAGTACTGGGCCCTAGGCGACACATAACGGAAAAGATCAAGATCAGAAAATAAAGCTCCTCTACAGGAAGAATACGATGCCCACAAGAAACGTGAATATGATGCTCTAAAGATGAAAAAAGAAGACAAGCAAAGACGTTTGGATTCAGATGGAACTTTTAGGGCTATAACATTTGATCTTCAAGCTATTCTATCGGTACCATTAACCGGAGACTGCAAAATCTATTATTTGCGCAAATTGTCGCTATACAATTTTACTATCCTAGATAGTCATGGGAATAGCGGTTACTGTTATTTATGGGATGAGTGTAATGGCAAGAAAGGTTTTATTGAAATCGGATCAATATTATTGAAATATCTTTTGAGTTTGCCCGAAACTGTTACTCATGTTTCATCATTTTTGGACACTTGCGGTGGACAAAACCGCAATAAATATATTACTTTAGCAGCTTTGTATGCTGTTAATAATGTAGAGCATTTGAAAACGGTTGATTTGAACGGGCATTCCTATTTAGAAGTGGATTCAATCCATGCGTGTATAGAAAAAGCGCGAAAACATAAAAACATATTCGCTTTGCGGGAATATGCATTGGTGATAGGACCTGCTAGAAACTAGCCAAAACTCTATGATGTTATTATAATGAATCAAAAAGAATTTTATGATTTTAAGTAGTTAGAATAAGAACTAAATCTCAATACAAACAAGTACATCAAAAATGAACCAGTACAGTGGCTAAAAATTAAATGGCTTCGGTTGAAAAAAGAGTCCCCCACATCAATATTTTACAAATATGTTTTAACTGATTCAGGTTTCCAAGAAATAGATATTTGTAAGACAAAAGCAATGAAAAAGATCAAAAAAAATCTGCACAAAAAAGCTAGAAAAACCTTTGAAAGGAGCATACAAATCGCAGATTCCGATATCAGATTTAAAAAAAAAGACCTGTTACCTCTTTTAAATGATGGTTTGTAGTATTTATGGTTTGCGCCTTCCGCTTCGGTAGTCTAAAGATGGCCGTTCCTCCAGTCTTTAAGGATAGTTAGACCTCAATGATGACTGGAATCATACTAACATAGGTACTGGTCTGTCACAATTCACTTGATTTCAAATTCATAATGCAAAATTTGAGTGATCTACTTATATCTATCTGTGGGCCTATTCTCGAGCATTCGACATATAAGTCGAGTCAGAGATTTGTATGGATAAATGCACCGTGGGAGAGCAACGCTACCTCATGAATGGGCCGGCTCGACCGGAGTGATACCACGGCCTCACAGAAAACCGGGAAGCAGCACTGTGCTGTGTTTCGTTGCGTGATTGAGGGTACCGGAGGCCCAATCCTGGGGAAAAGGGGTTTAAAGGTTGGCAGCGCACTTGTAACTCCACTGGTGTCGCGGGTGTCCGTGGGCGGCGGCAATCGCTTACCATCAGGTGATCAGTCGGCTCGTCTGCCACCATATTACGTAGGTAATGCACAATAACGTAGATACGTTATTGTGCAGTACCTACCTACGTAATATAACTTAGGTATTCGCAAGATCTCGGTAAGAATTTCCCTATTAAACTCCGTCTGTTAATGAATTAAAAAGTAAGTATAACGAAAATGACATGTGAATAAAGCCAATTGCTTTTTATTCGAACAAACCTTAGGTGTAAAACGCTATTGAAATCACTTAGCTGATTACACAGATACGCTTTCTAGGGTTATTCTGCAACATGTAGCATATAAGTTAGTTATTTTATTTTCTTTTTATGTCATAGCATAAGCGTCAGACGACCTTAAATGAATATTATGAGCGTGAAACATTTAGATTAATTTGATTACTTATTTTATTTTCTTAAATAAGTTGCATTCCTGTTAAGGTGACGGGTAGGGCACACTAGCGACGCCAAGCGATTTTAATTTTTAGCTACTCAACCAGATCTATTTTAAACTGTTTCAGGGTTACAACCTCTCGGCAAACACTTATACTATTTATTAAATAACCATGCAAAAATATTGGGACCAACGCGTAAGCGAAAAATTTATTGCCGCCAAAAGCGGCCACTTTTAGCGTGAATCAATTTTTCGCGTACAAAAACGGACCCGTGTTTGCCGAGAGGTTGTAACCCCAAAATTGTTTAAAATAGATCCGAATTAGTAGCTAAAAATTAAAATCGATTGGCGTCGCTAGTGTGCCCTACCCGTCACCTTAAGAGTCGGGGTATCAAGAGTCGGGGTGGTCAGGAAATGTAAACATTTCCTACCCACTGGCAAAATGTTGCTTACAGCTCTTAGAATAGCCCTGTACGTCGTACCTTTTTAAGTTCGTCTCATTTGGTTACCTTTCAGGATAAATCTAGCTTTATGGCACCCGAGGGATCTTAGACAAATGATTTGGTATTATTGTGTGAAGCATTCTCGTAGCAATGATTTTAAGGGTTATCCTATTATGAAAAAAAAACATTACATAATGCGAATTAAAGTCTCTTTTTATGTGATAGGTGTCAGATGAGCAGACGGATCACCTGATAGTAAGCGATTGCCGCCGCCCATGGACACCCGTGATACCAGTGGAGGCCCTATCCGCAGGAAGGGGGTTTAAAAGTTGGCAGCGCAAAAAGTGCGCTGCCAACTTTTAAACCCCCTTCCTGCGGATAGGGCCTCCGGTACCCTCACTCAAGCAGCGAAATACAGCCCAGTGCTGCTTTTCTATGAGGTTTTCTATGAGTATGTATGGTATCACTCCGGGCGAGCCGCAGTAGCAGATAAACGCTGATTTTATTTATAATTTCACACTCCTAATCATTGTCCCTCGTTTAATTTGATATCTATTCATTTAAACTGCGTTTTCTGGAAAACACTTAGACAATAAAAATAATTTTAAATTAGGCAGATGCTACTTTACTAATTTTCATACAATTTAAATCGGTGGAGTTCTTGTATGGCCTTATTAAGTAACTTTTAGACAAGAAATTTTCTGATTATAAACTTGGCGCCATTATTTTTGATCAGGTGCTTGAAAGCAAAGTTGCGCTGGCTAGGACTTATTGAAGCTTAAAATTTTACTTAAATAGATAATTATGAATTTCCAACGTTATTAGGCAAGGATGTTTTATGTGATAGCTGGCAAAGGAGCAGATAGATTACCTAATGGCAAGTGATTGGTGAGTGAGTGAAGCTTCTACGTAGACGCACCAAGATGCATAACCGTGATACGGCCCATCTTAATGTACGGTTGCGAGGCTTGGACGCTGATGCTGGTCGCGAAGGTCGGCCAGGACGACTAACGAGTGAGGAGGCCCGGAAGGTCTTCGCTGACTATTGCGAGCACGTAATGGCAGCGAAGGAGGCGGCGGAGCGCGAGCGAGAAGCAGATCCCCACGCTCCCACGCTCCGAAGGGCAAGGAGGGGGAGGAGACGCCGAACATATGCGCGTCTCGTTCCTCTCCGCAGAGGGAGCCCGCTGGTGCGTGATGGTTGGTCACCAGCACCGGCATCGCACGGGCTTAATCAACATTTCGGTAGACCTCGGCTGTCCCTACCGTCTCTCCCGGTCAGCCAGCCGGCGAAGGAACCGGCTGGCCCGCCCTCTTTAGGGCGATGAGGGAAAACCGCTGGGGTTTAGTCAGTATGCCTCTGGCCGGCTTCTCGTTAGGAGGAGCCCCCGCCAGAGGAGAACCCGTCATACCCCTCCTGCTCTCTAGCAGGAGGGTAAGCCCCCGCCAGAGGAGAGCCCACCATAACCCTCCTGCTCCCTAGCAGGAGGGTATGCATAAGGCGCAGCCCGAAAGGCGGCGACGTCGGCTATTGCACACGGGCCGGCGGCATTCCTCAGTGACAAAAAAAAAATGGCGGAACAGGCTTCTGGATGCCGAGCGGAAGATTTTACGGAAAATCCGTGGTCGCTTACCATCAGGTAAGCGACCACGACACATTTAGTGATATATGTCGTATGATGATAAATGTCACGAGCCCGAAAATTAGGCTCCTGGATTTTTCAAATCTATGTGCGTATTTTTATACTGTAAGCTCGGCGGTGAGGGAAAACATCATGAGGAAACCTACACGTTTCGGATAGGTAGGTTCTGAAACGTGCAACCACGAGAATTGGGCCCCATGGGTGCGTGCTCGGATTCGAACCGTATGGATAGTGGGTTCCAAACCAATGAACTACCATCGCATTACAAAGTCACATATATCTACAAAGTGGTAGGTATAGAACCTACTCGGCTGGGCAGCATTCAGGAACCTTCGCAACATATTTTCGGTCCATTACCGATTCGCAGTGTCTCAAGACGAAAGTCTTCAATGCGTGTATGTTGCCTGTAATGACATACGGAAACGAAACGTGGCCGCTTACAATGTGCCGATTAAGGAGGCTCAAACCCACTCAGAGAGCAATGGAGAGGGCTATGGCTGGAGTATCCTTGCGTGATCGTATCAGAAATGATGAGATACGCAGGAGAATTAAGGTCACAGACATAGCCCAAATGATTGCATGCCTCAAGTGGCAATGGGCAGGTCACATATCCGTTGGGGCGGAAAGGTCCTCGAGTGGAGGCCACGTACAGGAAGTCGCAGCCGTGGCAGGCCCCCCACAAGGTGGACCGATCTGGTGAAGATCGCGGGAATCCATTGGATGCGGGCGGCACAGAACCGATCTGTATGGACAACATTGGGGGAGGCCTATGTCCAGCAGTGGGCGTCTATTGGTTGAAATAATGAGAATGATGAGTATAGAGCCTAATAATGCAGAACCCCTTTGATGTCGTTCCTGAGCCGGCCCCTCCGATAATAATGACCAATTGACCATGGTCTCCCCTTAGAGACAAAAAAACTATCATCATCATCAGCCCATTTAAGTCCCCACTGCTGGGGCACGGGCCTCGCTCAATCAAATGAGGGGTAATTGCCGTACTCACCACGCTTGGCAGACGGGTTGGCGAGGGTTTTGATGTAAATGCAGAGTTTTCCTTCTCTGGGTGCTAGTTCTCTGATCATGACAGCAGCTTTACCTTAGTCGCCTTTTACGACACCTCGGTAAGAATGAGGGTGGCCTATTCTACTCTGCCGGGACCACACGGAAAAAAAACTATAACACAAGTCAACTATCATATAAAAGTGACGTTGTTTTCAATTATAAATATCCTGAAACCAAAACATGTACAAAAGAGCCTTTGTTTTTGACAGCGAAACGTTCGTTATTGGATTTAGCTTTGTCGAAAAAAAAAACATTACTTAGCCACATACACGGTTCGCCATCAGTATTCACAACAAATATTGTTCCATAAAATGCTGGGTAGGTAAATGTATTTTCTTTTTGTTATTTTTTCCGTAATTTATCGTCTTCTAAGTAATAGCTAGAAAATTTGTTTTACGAAACTTATGGCTTTTGACACGAAGAAAAATAGCCACTTACCAAACGAATTACTAGTTTATATTCTACATATTATTAATCCGCTCTCACTTCGTTTAGGGACTTTGTTCGTTCCAAATTGTACCAGTAGGTGGCACTATGTGTCGGTTACAATGCGCGAGTATTTTGTCTATAGAATTTGAAGTAAAAAGTGAAGTATCAGCCTACAAATTGGTTTCACTGCAGAGCAAATGCCTCCATCATAGAATTCAAGTCATGGCTACTATGATGGGATTAGGCTTAGTTACCACGCTTGCCTAACGCGGATTGATGATCCAAACTCGAACTATATTCAAAAAATTCGAACGTACCTTTTGCTCGATCCGGGGAATCGAACCCAGGACCCTGAAGTCACGGCCCGGTAGGTACTTAAACCACTAAACCAACAGGGCGTATACTATTTATGAAGAGGTATAGAATTTACCTCTTCATAAACATAGATGTAGACTTGTCTGACCATGCACTCAAAATTTGAATTACCGCCAAAATCGGCTACTTATGGCGTAAATACAAATTTCGAGTGCAAAAACAGATCAAAAAGTAGTGCACAATTATTAAATAAATATAATAAATGCTTGCTTAGAGACTTCCGCTCCGAAATTGTTTAAAATAGATTCGATTTAGTAGCTAACAATTTAAATCGATTGGTGTCGCTAGTTAGCGCTACCCGTCGCCTTAAATCTGTGGGATTTAAGGCGACGGGTAGCCCTAACTAACGACAATTAATATTGTGGGTATATTTACAATATCTAGTGGAGTCAGTTAATGAGACTATCGATAGCTCATGTCGAATCAAGAACTTGCAAATTTCGTCGGCTTAGTAACGCGTTCAGTGGTGTAATTGGTAGAACATCCACCCAGATTGTGGAAGATGTGAGTTCGAGATTGAGATTAATATGTGCATCCCCTGACGACCCCTGACTGAAGTCCGACACTCGGCGCGAAATGCATGCTCATCGTCATCGTGTCAAAGTGTTTTTTTTTCCGATTGCGTCCTAAAGCAACGTTTTGGACTCAGAGGTAAAATAAATAAATATTTCACAACATCACATACATTGATCTGACTCCGAGATAGGTAGCTCAAGCACCTGTGTTACGGATATCAGAATCAACAGCGGAATTACAAATATATACATATAATACTTTTCTTTTGTAAATACATACTTATAATACATACAAACACCCAGACCAATACAAACAGACATGTTCATACACACAAATGTTTGTACTGTGCGGGGATCGAACCCGCAACCCTTGATGGACCAAAGGCAGCGTTCACTACCACTGTTCCAAACGGGTCGTCAAAAGGTAGGCTTGGACCATGATCCAGGATTTGATTAGTCTGGTATTACAATGAAGCGGCTGCCCACAGAGCTTCTCAGCCCTTTAACAGGGCAACCGGGCAAGCTGAACCATGATTGCACGTTTCAGACAGAATCCTAAACCTGTAGGTTTCCTCAAGATGTTTTCCCTGGCCGAAGCTAGAAAAAATGCACATAGCTGGTAGAAAAATGCACATAGATTTGAATATCCAGATGTGTACGAGCAGGTTCGAACCTATCTTATCTACTGATACATTCTCAGAATTAAAAAAATCCTGATTTCATTTTGGGACTCTAAATATTACAATATCCCTCCATCAATGTCAGATTGATTAGTAAAACACTGGCTGACTGACATCAATTGTCGACCAAAGCATATTTGATATAAAATTTTTAACATCGAAAAACAGCTGATGGCTGATACTTCCAAAAGGCAGAATAAAAAATTACAGATTTTTATAATTTGTAGGACAAATTTGTTTGCTTATTTTTTTATTTATTACATTTTGTAAGATGACCTTTATTATTTCTTTGTTAAACAAAGAAATAATAAAGAAAGAAAGAAAGAAAGAAAATACATTTATTTACCATCACAATACACAGGAAACAAAGTTATAATAGTTGGTACACGGTTTAAAAAACATAAATTTTACACAGAAGAGGAACAAAGAAATGTGGATAGTGTGGTCAACCAGGTCCCGACCTCAGCATTAGCTGCTACTACAATATATGCATTGCCGCAGCAGCGCTGGTATTCTGGCGGGACCTGTTTGCGAGCGAGTGTGATCGTGTGGTGTAGATAAATTAATAAAAATATATACTTATACACGTACATTTAATAGATAATGTGGTAGATATAATAATATTCGTATTTGCACCATCCAATCGAACAGATTGCATTCCTACCAAATAATAATAATAACAGTGATTTGCAATCTGTTCTGATCGCACAATGATAAATGACACAGCTAGCTATTGAATAAACAGCCAAGGCAATAAAAAAGTGAAAAAAAAAAAAAAGTCAATTTGACATTGTGTGTAAAAATGAATAAAATTTTGTATATTATAAGGTACCTAGCTTAAATATTTTACTTTTGATTTTGTGTGGAGAGAGTGAGTGAGATATGTTTATGACGACATTTTCGAAATGCGTATTACCCTCGTTGGAAGCGGAAGGGCGTTGGCCAATTGGCGGAAGTGATGTGGAGTACCTATTGATCACCGTTACGCGCTGCGCCGCCCAGACTTTGCACCTACGGGATGACCAAAGAAGGAGTATTAGGGATTCAGCATGCCCGCCTCAGCGGTGCCGGGGCACCGAGCCTGTCGCCTCCGTCGCGCGTCGCGAAATCCCTGACGGTGAGTTTGGCGTTTTTTGAATAGTAAGTAAGTGTTGTTTAAGCCGTCTTCTAAAAGTAAACACTGATTTCAGCTCACGCAACGGAGGCAACAAATTATTCCAGCACTGAGTAGAAGCGTGTCTGAAGGAGCCCCGGAACGCCACAGTGCGGTGCTTCGAAGTTATGAAGGTGTTAGTGCAAGTTCTACGTGGGTTCCTGCATTTATCACGAGCCCATTCAAGTTTCTCAAACAGGTACTGTGGCTTCCCTGTCATAATAACGCCAAAGAGCAGTGTGGCTAAATGTACCTTCCTGCGCGCCTCCATCTTCAGCATATTGGCGTCATTGATAAATGGTGTGACATGTGAGCGTGGGGGAATGTGATAACAGAAGCGAGCACAAGCATTCTGTACTCTCTGTATTAAGGTGCTTGTTCTTCCTAGAAGACATGGCCCATACACCGCATCGCAATAGTTCAGTTTTGAAAGAACTAAAGACTCGCAGAGTAGTTTCCTCATCTTCTCGCACAAATATGGTCTGATTTTGTACAGCATTTTCAATCGGTAAAAGCAGTTGCGTGAACACTCTGCAACATGACTATCGAACTTTAGGTGGGAATCTATGGTCAGTCCTAGATTCCTGGCTTCGTGAACATGTTCTATCCGCTCCCCATTGATATGTACATTCAGTAGCTTCCCATCCAGCTTTTGTCTGTTACATCTAGTGCCAACCAGCAGAAGTTTAGATTTTTTTGGGTTTAATACAAGGCAGTTAGCTTTGCACCACTCGGTGATGTGCCTCAAGTCGTCATTTACCTTGGCCGCTGCTGTTTCGTGATCATTTGGTCTGAAAGAAAAGTACATCTGTAGATCATCAGCGTATAAGTGGTAATTGCAGTTCTTGATGCAACCTGTAATGTCCGCACTGTACAAGATGTAGAGGATGGGTCCTAGAATGGACCCCTGGGGTACGCCACGATTGACCTCTCGTGGAGCTGACCTCTGCTTGGTCCCATCAGCTGCCGTCAGCTCAACATACTGCTGCCTCCCATTAAGGTAGCTGTGAAACCAGTTGAGCGTTCCCGACTCAAATCCATAGTAAGCCAATTTTGCTAGCAGCAATGTAGTATTGATTGAGTCGAATGCGCGGGAGAAATCCAGGAGCAGTAGCATGCTGAGCTGACCACGATCCTGCGCAGTGAGCAAACCATCGATTACATCAGCCAGGGCGGTGGTTGTGCTATGGCCCCTCCGGAAGCCTGACTGCTTTTGAGGAAGTAATAAAGGTCATCATACAAAATGTAAACTCATTTATGTTTACGTAACACATTATATTATTTAATGAACGCACCTCTATAACTGAAATAACCGATTTACGGACCTCTATTAATGGAACCCTCTGCAAATGAGACAGATATTTATTTATACCTGGATATCTGAGACACTGGGTAAGTGGACTACCTATAGAGTGAGACAGCATTGCAGGTCCCTTGAAGTCTCACTTAACCAGGTTTCACTGTAGTTAGTACGTACTAACATGGTTTGTAAGTAAAATTACAACTATAGCCCCTTTATTACAGATCGCGAACTAAGCATAGTCACGGACCAAAACTCGTGCCAGCCCTTTTTAACATTGCGTATTGGAACGGGATGACATGAGCTTTAGTACGGTAACAACTTTAGATCGCGATTTGTAATAAGGCGATATGTGTACAGAAAAAATATCTTTAGGTCTCTAATTAGAATCGGTTGAATGATAAACCTTAAGTCCATTGAAATAAAGGTCAAGAGACAGATGTAATTCTAATCAAGCTATATTTTACGGAGTACATACGAGTACATATAAGTACCTAAAGTCAACCACCAAGGAATGGCTTGACACCCTGGATCCGCCCTTGAGGTAGACCGTTTATTATTATTATTTGATAGAAATAGGGTGAGCCCGTGGTCCCCGGCAGAGTAGAATAGGCCACCCTCACTCTTGCCGAGATGTCGTAAAAGGCGACTAAGGTAAAGCTGCAGGCATGATCATTAGCACCCAGAGAAGGAAAACTCTCCATTTATATCAAAACCCTCGCCAACCCGTCTGCCAAGCGTGGTGAGTATGGCAATTACCCTCATGTGATTGAGGGAGGCCCGTGCCCCAGCAGTGGGGACTTAAATGGGCTGATGATGACGAGGGTGAGCCCTGGGTCTCATAGCCACTGCGACCAGAAGATGATCTATTGTGGCAGCCCCATAACCTATTACAGCACCTCATGTAGCTCCAGTTCAAGGATAAACGTAAGAATGGAGCTGATGGGGGAGCTTTTGATCTCGTCTGCCGAGATCATGTGTACTCCTAGGTGCCGGCTTCTGCAGCGGTGCAGCGCTATGCACTCGCCGAGGACGTGGATAATCGTTTCCTCGTCCTCGCGACAGAACCTGCAGATTTTGGTATCTGAAAGGCCCATGTTGTGCAGGTGCTAGGTAGACCACTTACTTGGTCGTTGACGATAGCCAAGCCAATACAGGTATTCAGATAATGATATGTCGGAGGGGTGGGCTTAGGAACAACATCAGAGGGGTTTTCTATAACTATTACTAATAGAATGTTACTTTGTACGCGTGAGTATAAAGTCTGAGTTGCTAAAAACTAGTTGTAATCGTTCCAACATATTCACGAATACCCAATCAAGTAAAGTATTAGTTCAACACTAAGTTTTTATCACAACTAAAATAAAATGGAACTAAATTATTTTAAGAACGGATAATGAGACCATGGGTCGCACTCTGTTGCGAAGGTCGGAATGCAAAACCGCCTAACTTCATAACACCATCGCACCACTTAAGGTGGACGATTTTAACTTTTACCTACTAAACCGGATCTATTTTAAACAACTTCGGGGTTACAACCTCTCGGCAAACATTTATACTATTTATTAAATAACCATGCACAAATACTGGGTCCGTTTTTGTACGCGAAAAATTGTTTCACGCTAAAAGTGGCCACTTTTGGCGTGAATCAATTTTTTGCGTTTGTTCACGGTCTCAAAATTTGGGCATGGTTATTTAATAAATAGTATAAGTGTTTGCCGAGAGATTGGAACCCAGAAATAGTTTAAAATAGATCCGATTTATTAGCTAAAAATTAAAATCGATTGGCGTCGCTAGTGTGCCCTACCCATCACCTAACGTGCTTTCGAGGCTTGGGGGGTACGTACCGCCGACTTTCAGACTCCTGGCTGACACTAAGAATTTCTTGCCGAAAACTTAGGTAAGTTCATATTTTTCGACCCGGCCGACCCGGGGATCGAAACCGGTACCTCTTGCGCAGCCGTCGCTTTAAAGTACGACCTACTAACCACTGCGCCATAGGCATTGTAACTATACTTGCAGCATAACGCCCTTTTTCATGTGATAGGTGGCAGGCGAGCAGACGGATCACCTGATTGTAAGCACAGAGCTGGCGCTGCTTCACGCCGGTTTCGAATAAGAATAAGAATATATTTATTGTCTCTTTAAAACACATTTTAACATAACAAGTAGAAACAAATATAGGGATACAAGTATCATGCATGATGAGACAAAGAGAAGGAGCTCAGCTGATGTTGCTACGAGGATGTGACCACGGACAACGCTGGTTTTCAGCTACTCCCCTGCCTTCTGAGAAGTTTATTTATTTAAGGATAGCCAACAAAACATACATCATTACACTGTAGAAGGAAAAACTTACATATACATTCCAAGATGCTGTCTTAATTAAAGGCTACCACGACATGCTTATAATATAATCAATTTTAAATAGGAAACACAAAAAGAAAAGTAGGAAAAGTCAGAAGCAGACTCATCTCTTTCCAGCAAGAAGTGACATTGTGTAAAACCATATGTTCCATTACAAAATGTGCAATGGAACATATAGCTCCACTGTTACAATTATAAGAACAACAATTTAACGATTTACTCATTTAAGTTGTTTGAAGGCATAAGTTAATACTTGATTGACAGTCATGATATTGTTGTTATTATTATGGCGCCATGTAACATTTTAAACAGCAAAAAAAGGAATTTAATCCTACTTGGAACAAGAGCAAACAAAAAATATATGTCTCTAATAATAATAATAATGACAGTGGCTTTTTTTAAATATTATGCGCGAACTTTCTGTGAGTACCTGCATGCGGAACTATGTACGATGTTGAGTGTGTAATAGAATATTTGTTGGCGTGTCTGCCTGTGTGTGTGTGTGTGTGTTTTTTTTTAACTTGATATGAAAAAGGGTTTAAGAGCTGTACCTACTTGCCGCTTGAGTATGTTTCAAGTTTTCAGTCATATATTATCTTTTAAGTAACGCAGCCTTCGAAGATTTCATCAGTTAGCATACAGTATAAAACATTAAAAATGTAATATAATTATATTTATTAAAAATAAGAAATATTGAACTGAAGCTGCGTTGAAATTGTGTTCAAAAGTTACTCCCCTGGTGGTTTATAATCCCCGCGTAAAGTTCGTTGAAATTAAATTTTATGAATCCTGTACTCTCTTGGAAAAAGTTTTCATTCTATTTTATATTAAGTTACGAGACCGAATAAGCATTAAGAAAGCTTAGCTTATTTCTACGTCATAGCCCGCCACCCAGCACGGTTGCCGATTGGGCGGTATCTCCACCCACGTCGGCAACCCACGCTCAGCAAGCGAGTCAGTCATCTAAAGTGGTCACCACATGAACAAAGAGAATATAATTAGAGAGGGTGTAATGTATGTATTTAAGTATATATTTGTGTTCCTCTGTTGTCTGATATCTGTAACACAAGTGCTTAAGCTACTTAGTACGGAATCAGGTCAACGTATGAGATGTTGTGAGAATTTGGATTTGGATTTGAATTAAAAAGGGTAGTCACTGCTGCCCTTGAATAACTTACTACACTCCTTTGCAAAAAAACGGGTACCTATGCAAATAATCATAAATGTATGTAAAGAAAGAAAGAGCGGTGGCTCCTGACACAAGCATCTTTTGCTTAAAAGGAGTAACCTGCCCTATAGATATATGTTTTGTAGTTATCATTACGTTGATTGGTGATTTTAGGTAGTTATACTTTTTTGGTTTCATAAATCAATCAAAGAAATATAGCGTAAGTTTTTGACTGAATTGGTAAGAAAAATGTAAAAAATCAAAGCTGATATCAAATAAAAACGAATTTTAATTGTAAAAAGAATAAGAATACATTTATTGTCTGTTTAAAAACACATTTTAACATAATAAGTAGAAACAATTATTATTAAGTAGAAAAAAAAAAGTTTTAATTCAAAACATTGAGTGGGTTAATATGGTGTGTGACCCTTGCTAAAAGCTTGCATTCGCCTGGGCATGCTGACCAGTATACCCCTTATGGTGTCCTGCGGAATACGTTCCCACTCCGCTGTGATCGCATTCTTTAGCTCTGTTATGGTTTGCGGATCCAGCTGCACTGATCTCACTCAACGCTTAAGAATGTCCCAAACATGCTCAATAGGATAGAGGTCGGGACTTCGAGCTGGCCAATCCAAACGACAGATTCCGACCTTCATCATGTAAGCGCCTACATCGCCTGGTCGGTGGGCACGAGCGTTATCATCCATAAAAATCGAATTTTCGCCAAGAACGGCTAATGTGTGTTGTACATAAGGTGATAGAATTTCCGTCACGTAGCGATGTGCATTTAATGTGCCGTTTTCGATAAAGACTAACTCTATACAATCTAAAGAGTTTATTCTAGCCCAAAACATAACAGAGCCTCTACCGTAAGGCGTTATTTCTTCAAAGCAGGTCTTCGCAACACTCGCCGATCGTTACCAAAAAGTTATATTCTGGGTTCACTAGAGAACAATAACCCTATCCCAATCCTCTTGAGTCCATGATACACAATTTTGAGCAAAGTGAAGTCTGGCAACACGGTGCTCACCGAGTAATTTGTGACTGTGCGCGGGGCGACGACTGTGTAAGTTGGCAGCGAGAAGGCTCCTCCTGATCGTCCATAGACTGTAAGTTACACATTTCATACGTCTTCGAGGTTGTTCTTGAGGCCCACATACGAAGATTTCCGATTTCTTAAAGCTTCGCTCACCAGAAAACGATCATCTCTTGGTTCAGTGGATGGCTTTCTTTCAGATCCAGGTCTTATTTTCATGAAATCCGTCTCTTGACAGCGCTGCCAGGTTCTTT
The DNA here is from genome assembly GCA_019059595.1 of Marasmia exigua. NCBI lineage: Eukaryota > Metazoa > Arthropoda > Insecta > Lepidoptera > Crambidae > Marasmia > Marasmia exigua. The sequence continues at coordinate 6,699,010 of CM032471.1, forward strand.
CGACTGTTGAACGACTTACATTTAGCCTTTAAGCTACAAAACAATGGCTACAGCCCTCTTCAAGCAGCGCAATAATTTTGCTGGCTCTTACAATTTTATCTGCCATCATCCAGACCACTAAGCATTAAAAACAATAATTTTAAATATCTATAAAAGCAATTAATTCAACGAAATCAATAAAAATAGCATAAAACGTTCAAAGACAACAGCAACTTTCGTTAATTCCCGTTCCCGCCAGCAATTGTACAAAAAAAACGGTATTCTTTTTAAAACAAGATCAGTCAAAAATTTGAATTTCGAATGTAGATTTTTTGGCATCATGACACATTTACGATCGGCCAGTGATATATTAAGAAGACTTGAATACTTTTTGTACCATATTGTTTTCAGGAAAGAAAAAAATCAAAACCACCCGTTTTTTTTGCAAAAGAGTGTAATATTTTTAAATTTGAAACGTTTATGGAGGCTTATTACAAACTAACAAGTGATGACATCATCAAGGGATATTATTACCACTTCTTCCATAAAGGGCCGGTGTTACAAAACTAAAACACGTCGTATCGTCAATGCTTTAGTAAGTTACAGTCAAGTAGTTACCATTGTAACGCACGGTAAATTTTGCGAATGTCAAGTGATTTTAAAGAGACATGAAGGTTATGGTGAAATTGACCGATGATTAGACTTCTACCTCTTCGATTGAGTTTCTTATAAGGTAGAACACCACCTTTATCAAATAAAACATACACTTAGACAAATTTGTTTTATTTACAAATTATTTACAGAAATAAAACATTAAACATCATCTCGATGGATGGCGGTCTAATACTGTGCGTTTCTCGCGGAACTTTTTACCACGTAGGTACCTCAGTTCTATGAAACGGCTTATCTGCAGGAGTATTTCCAGACGGCTACGACTTAGGGACCTTCAAGAGAAGAGTGTCTCTTTTTAAAAAGGCCGGCAACACATTATCGATGTTTCTGGTTTCGCGGATGTTTTGATTTTATTTTTTATTTTATTTTATTTTATTTTATTAGGACAACCATAAAGATAAACACTGTTACAAGCAAATAAGAACATAGACAAACATAATCTAAAAGCTAAGTGTCACCTTACTTATAGGTTGCCACGGCATGCAACCGTATTAGTGCGTTAAGATTAAACAAAACTTTATAAAATTTAATTATGTCCAAGACTTGTGACGTGTTCGCTGACGAGTAGGTGGTTCAGGCGTCAAGCACAGCAGCACCTGGCGCCTGAATTTCTGAGGCTTATTTGCGAAAATATCTATTTCACACGCTTTGTGGAGCTTATTGAATTGTCGCTGTAGTCTGTGCATGGTGGCGTGATGACTCACATTGGTTCTGGTACCCTTAACAAAGAAAGGCACGTATCTTCCGACCCGCGTTGACTTATTTGGTACGTTAATCTGGATCAATTTTAACAGAGAGGAGCAGTCTGTAGTGCTATTGACTATTTTGTGTAATAAAATTAAATCTAATAAGAACCTGATGATGATGATTACTTTAAATTAGGTGACTCACTTGCTCAATATTGCCTGTGAGGCGACATCGTTGCGAACCGAGGTCCAAGTAAGCATTATGTTAAATCTACGGAGATCCGCCACGTCAGACACTCGGTTTGTTTCGCAGATGTTCGTTGATGGGCACCGATGGCTTCAGCAAACGACCAGCTTATTCGTTTACTGACGAGCAATAGCAAAAGCAAGTCACCTTTTTTTTATGTCGCAGGTGTCTATGGGCGGCGGCAATCTTTTACCATCTGGCGATCCGTCTGCTCGTCTGCCTCAAATCACGTAAACAAACCAATCGGAAACGAGTCCTTTCTCGCTTGGGCACAACAACATAGCCACTGCCGTGAGTTCATCATCATCATCATCATCAGCCCATTTAAGTCCTCACTGCTGGGGCACGGGCCTCCCTCAATCACATGAGGGGTAATTGCCATACTCACCACGCTTGGCAGACGGGTTGCCGTGAGGACGTCCTTTCATTATTAAACTTTTTTTTTACTTGGTTAGACAAACCACAGACTCGAGGTCCGTGCTTTTGTTTGATAGTAATACAATTTTAAAATTATAATGTTCATTGTTAAACTTGGAACTCCTCAAGTCCTCTAGACGACCCGTTTGGTGGTAGTGAATGATGCCTGTGGTGCAAGGGCTGTGGGTTCGATTACCTACAAACATTAGTGTGCATGAATGAACATGTCTGTTTGTATTGGTCTGGGTGTTTTTTATGTATTGTAAGTATATATTTTCAAAAGAAAAGTATTGAATGTATATACATATTTGTGATTCCGCTGTTGGTTCTGACATCCGTAACACAGGTGCTTAAGGTGACGGGTAGGCCACACTAGCGACGCCAATCGATTTAAATTTTTAGCTACTAAACCGGATCTATTTTAAACAATTTCGGGATTACAATCTCTCGGCAAACTCTTACAATAACCTTGCATAAATGTTGGGTCCGTGTTTGTACGCGAAAAATTGATTCACGCAAAAAGCGGCCACTTTTGGCGGTAATCCAAAATTCGAGTGCAAAAGCAGACCAAACAGTTAACTATAAGTATTAAATAAATAGTATAGGTGTTTGCCGAGAGATTGTAACCCCGAAGTTGTTTATAATAGATCCAGTTTAAACCGATTGACGTCGCTAGTGTGCCCTACCCGTCACGTTAAGCTATACCTCTATACCTATCTCGGAGTCAGATCAAAACAGTATGTGATTTTGTAAAATTAAAAAAAAGTCCAAGGAGGAACGTTAAACACTAAGGAGGTGACATCCTCGACGTCAGCAGCAGTGTTCGGGCGGCCGCGCGCACCCACGCGGCGGAGGCCCCGCCTTCCGCCCGCCTTCGCGCGGGCCCTATAAATGCGAGCTGCCCCGGCCTCGCAGACCATTCAACTTGTTGCAATTTCGCGCACCCCGACCTTCGAAGTTTGAAAAGTTCCCGAGCGGACCGCGCTGTTGAAGGTAAGTGTAATTTTTTAATTACTTTTTTTAAACTTTGCGAGGAGTATTTATTTTGTTTATAAGCTTTAAAAAGTTTACGATAAAAATTGAAAAAGGAATAATAAAATTGTATGCAAGAAGTTATTAAGGCGGACGAACTAATAAGTTTATTTGAATAATACGTGACATTTTTAATTCATTAAATATCAAGCATTTAATAATACTGATAAGAAAACTATTTATTCATCAATACATACATACATACGTACTTTTTATACTTATTTGAACGAGATATAAGTATTTTTGACACGTAAAAACTTATTTAATATCTTAAATAAAAAAAACATCAAGGAGATTTTATATCAAATTACTTATATATGTTTTTGATTTATTAATAACTTTGTGTTTAAAGAATTTATTCTCATAAGAACTTATAAAAAACTTTGAAGGAATTAAGGAATTTTAAAGATAAATATTTATTTATTGACCACAAAACACACATTTAAAGTGACATACATACACAAATAATACAAATAGAATAAATTCTGTAGCCAACAAGGCCCAACCTCAGCATTTGCTGCAGTAACCGAAGCCGCTGCAGCGCTGGTTTTCAGGCGGAGCCTTGGCGACGTACGTGCACATATACATACCTACAACAGGAATTTCGTGGATCAATTAAACATAGATACTTGAGAAATCTTACTACATTTTGCATTACTACTTCAAGTTAATTTAAACCGTGTTGTCATTATGACATTGTCACTTCTACCATGTTCAACATCTATGGTTTAAAGGTTGGCAGCATTTGTGACTCCACTGATGTCACGGGTGACCATGGGCGGCGGCAATTGTTTAACATCAGGGGATCCGTCTGCTCGTCTGCCACCTATCACATAAAGAAAACATTGTTTTTGCTTCATCATCATCATCATCATCAGCCCATTTAAGTCCCCACTGCTAGGGCACGGGCCTCCCTCAATCACATGAGGGGTAATTGCCATACTCACCACGCTTGGCAGACGGGTTGGCGAGGGTTTAGATATAAATGCAGAGTTTTCCTTCTCTGGGTGCTGATGATCATGCCAGCAACTTTACCTTAGTCGCCTTTTACGACACCTCGGTAAGAGTGAGGGTGGCCTATTCTACTCTGCCGGGAACACATGTTTTTGCTTGCCCGTGAGAAACCTATTCACTATTATTGTGGAAATGAAAACTGAACCATTGGAATTCGAATTTTATACAAATAAGGTTTGTCATGTTTTCGAAGTGACCCATGTAGTAAATTAGAAGTATTCTTTCCTTTGCACGAATTAATTTAATTGACATAAAAAACTGTTTCACAAAACTTAATTGCTGGCAGAGTTGACTGCGTCTCTGACGTACAACACTACCTACTAGCCAAAAAAAAAGAAATTAATTGCTGATGTTATCGAGGCCAGAAATTGGGCAGAGGGTATTGGAATAATTTGATAAGACTAACCCTTTGAATAAGGAAATGCTTACGAAAAATTAAGTAATCCCTTACCGGGGGTTCGAAAGGGAAATATATCAAACCGGGACCGACGGCTTATCATGCCCGTGATTTTAAATACAATACATTTTGAATAGAACATTTACATTTTAAAATAACGCTCTGTTGGCCTAGTGGTGGGTGGTGGCCTGGGTTCGATTTCCAAAAGCAAAAATCATGTTTCGAATTTTTCGAACATAGCTCGGGTATGTGATCACCAATCCGCATTTGGCAAGTGTAGTGATTAAGCCCAATCCCATCATAGTAGCGATGGCTTGGGTTCTATGATGGAGGCCTTTGCCACTGCAGTGGGATAGTATATAGACTAATACTACTACTACAACTACTACTTTATTACTACTAACCGTGGGAGAGCCACGCTTCGGCATGAATGGGCCGGCTCGACCCGAGTGATACCACGGCCTCACAGAAAACCGGCGTGAAGCAGCATTTTAAACAATTTCGGTGTTTAAAATAGATCTGGTTTCATAGCTAAAAATTAAAATCGTTTAGAAGAAAAAGAAAGAAAGAAAATACATTTATTAGCCACAAACAATTTACAATAATACAGAATGACATACAACAGCGGAAACATTGAATGGTGGATATTATATTTTGTAAGGAATAAGTAAAGGGAGTGGCCAATCAGGTCCCAGCCTCAGCATTTGCTGCTACGGCATTATCTGCGATGCCGCAGCAGCGCTGGTATTCTGGTGGGACCTGGTTGCGAGTGAGTTAGGTAGGATCTAAAAGAAGGAAGCGTCGCTAGTGTGCCCTACCCGTCACTTAATTACTTATTATACTTTTATTTTCCTCAAAGTGTTGAGATTTTCACTTTTGCGAAACCTTTAACCTCACGGGCAGGCCCTTTGGTTTTACGGCGATCTAGGCCCACACTTTTAAATGCCCGAAATTTACGGGCATTTAAAAGTGTGGGCCTAGATCGTCTCTAAAATAATCCCAAATTCTCATTATGTTTGAGAATATGAAGATTATTGGGACAAGAAGTTAAATTAGACATACTTTTACTTCTTGAGTGTTTTTTTTAATACAATGTAGCTAAGTATTTCAAAAGACAAGAGCATGAGGTTGTTCAAAAAAGGTTAGTTAAAGCAGCGCGTAAGCAGGTCCTCTGGAGTTGCAGACGTCCATAGGCTACCTACGGTATTTCGCTTGCCGTCAGGCAAGCCGCACGTTTGTTTGCTACCGACGAATATAAAAAGACAAGATTTATTTTATATGATAGGTGGCAGACGAGCAGACGGATCACCTGATGGTAAGCGACCGCCACCGCCCATGGACACATGCGACACCAGTGGAGCCACAAGTATGCTGCCAACCTTTAAACCCCCTCCCGGATTAGGCCTCCGGTCTCACGCAGCGGAACACAGCACAGTGCTGCTTCACACCGGTTTTCTGTGAGGCAGTGGTATCACTCCGATCGAGCCGGCCATTCATGCCGAAGTCTGGCTCTCCGATGGTCAAATCAGATCAGAAAATACAGGCACATTATATAAATAACTAAATTGTGAGAGACTGGTATTCGTATTAGGCGAACCTGTGTTACAGTTACGAACTGAAATAAATGGAATTGTATATACACGCTAAATATTATTATTACCTGAGGCAGCGCACTCGATTAATGTGTGTCTATGGGCGGCGGCAATCGCATTAATCTGCTCGTCTGCTACTTATAATAAATCTTGTCTTTTTATATACGTCGGTAGCAAACAAACGTGCGGCTTGCCTGATGGTAAGCGAAATACCGTAGGTAGCCTATGGACATCTGCAACTCCAGAGGACCTGCTTACGCGCTGCTTTAACTAACCTTTTTTGAACAACCACATGCTCTAGTCTTTTGAAATACTTAGCTACATTGTATTAAATAAACACTCAAGAAGTAAAATTATGTCTCATTTAACTTCTTGTCCCAATAATCTTCATATTCTCAAACATAATGAGAATTTGGGATCATTTTAGAGACGATCTAGGCCCACACTTTTAAATGCCCGTAAATTTCGACCATAGGGCCTGCCCGTGAGGTTAAAGGTCTCGCAAAAGTGAAAATCTCAACACTTTGAGGAAAACAAAAGTATAATAAGTAATTAAGGTGACGGGTAAGGCACACTAGAGAGCCAATCGATTTTAATTTTTAGCTTCTAAAGCGGATCTATTTTAAACAATTTCGGGGTTACAACCTCTTGGCAAACACTTATACTATTTATAAAATAACCATGCACAAATGTTGGGACCGTTTTTGTACGCGAAAAATTGATTCACGCCAAAAGTGGCCAATTTTGGCGTGAATCAATATTTCGCGTACGCGTTTGTCACCTTAAGAAGCATGAAGTAGAATAATAAATTGATCTCTACAAAGAAAAAAATACAAATACAGTTTTTATACCAATCAATAGTAGCTACAGAGTTAAGACCATAGAGTAAAGTAAGTTTCAGCGTGACCATAAACGGAACTTGCGTTAATCCTGGGTTAAATTGAGTTTAGTGTGGTTAGCCTACATCTAGACTTCAAGTAACAAAGTTTAGTCGTTTTCTGAATACGTTAGGTAAAAACTCTGTTGCAACTTTTAAATTAGAACGAAGAATTAATGATTTTTAGCCTCCTCATCTTAAACCGTCATTGACAATGGGAGAGCCATGCTTCGGCATGAATGGGCCGGCTCGACCGGCGTGATACCACGGCCTCACAGAAAACCGGCGTGAAGCAGTATTGTGCTGTGTTTCACTGCGTGAGTGAGGATACCGTAGGCCCAATCCGGGGAAGGGGGGCTTTAAAGGTTGGCACTTCACTCCACTGGTGTCGCGTGTGTATTTGGGCGGCGGCAATCGCTTCAGGTCACATCGCCATCAGATGATCCGTCTGCTCGTCGGCCTCCTATGACATAAAAAAGTAACCCTCCTTCCTAAACCTGTGTAGCTAATTTCATTGTCTCCAATTCCCTGGTTACGTTTCTATCAATAAAATAAACTGTTAATATGTATATATATATTGTTTGTAATTTACTATTATTATTTATAGTTAGTATATATTTATTTAATATAACGTAGATACTACAATATTTATACAATGTCATTTTTTCTTTTCTGACCTATACTGCCTTGCCCTTTTTCAATTCGCTATACTTTTTCTCAACCCTGAGGTTGTCTGGAAGAGATCGCTATTGGCGATAAGACCGCCTACATTGTACTAGTATAATACCATAGACTAAGATCTATTTAATAAGTACTAAAAGTCAATTTTGTGCAATGAAGTGTATCTTTCTATCTATCTATCTTAGCGTGTAATTCTCGGTTGCGTCCAAAACTATCGTTTCAGAGCCCTGGGTACACCTGGACCATGATTCTCGACATGGGTTATCTGGTAATTACAATGAAGGACTGCCGTCTGACCTTCATAATCCTAACATAGGGGAACCGTTTTTTTCCCCAGGGGAAACCATCATGGTCACCTTGCTACATGTAGAGAACAAGGTGGTGTGTGGTACTCAAACCCTAAATAAAACCCCTGGGGTGTCCATCTCCGCGCAGTCGCGGTTGGAAATCCCACAGCCGGGACTAGACCGTACCGCTAATCGCGCTCGCCACTTCACCCCTATCTGACGCAATACAGCCCTGAAACGCTGTACGACCTACCAGGACACCCAGTAATGTCGTCCCCCGCGGAGTCGCATGCTGAGCAAGCCACTCCCCAACAGTGGGTACGCTCACGTACTCCGATAGCCCGTTTAGTCGCCTCTTACGACAGGCTGGGAAAACCTTGGCAGTATTCTTAAACGCCCCTAGCCACAGGGCGCTAGATAGGATGTCCACACCAACTGGATCACGGTTACACGCTCAGAATCATTATCTCAAATAATGTATTGTATGACATAATTTTCATAACTACCATGCCTTCATGGTAAACCGATCTACTAAAAATATATATAGTAAGTGTTTTTTCTATAATAGGAAAAATACTGATAATGATACCACTTTTTAGGATACTACACACGAAAGGCATTTTTATTCAAAAGAAAAAATCTGCTATAATGTAAAGGGTTCATAATTTATGATTTTATGTATTTATTTATTTACGATTTTTATGACGATATTTATTCCTTATAATCTAACAGCACACAAAAAAACCCACTAAGGTCTTATCATAGGCTATGAAGAGTTTTACAAATACAAATACAAATTCTTTATTTGCAAAATATGGGTAGGTATAAAAGCTGTTAAGTTTTGTACAATGGTTCGCCATATTTGGTCAAAGACGGCATGCAAAATTGGGCCAATGTTTATTATTAGGAATTAGTAAATTAAATTAAATTGATTACGCTACATTATATGGGATACATTCAGCAGTTTACAAATAGGTCACAATATAACTCGAATTAAATTAAATTATATTTTAAATTACATTGGGATAAATTAAATTAGATTATTATGTTAATGTCACAATATTAAATTATATAACGTTTTATCAGATAAGTAGTCATTAACACTGAAGTAGCTTTTTCTAGTAGGATCTTTGAACCTATTGTTTGAATGACATAATTGTCTTTAGAATGTAAAATACAAAATATGCTGTTACTAAATAATGCAGTCTTGTTTGAAGGTAACCGTATTTTATAATTATGTCTTTTGTTTTGGAGTAGCTTGAATGGGTTATATTTTTTCTGGCGAATAACACTGATTCATAGATTTTAGAAAATACGGTTTACAACAAGTGGTTTGGGTCAGTTTAAATATCGATCGTATGCACCTTTTCTGCGCTCTGATAACCATCATCTTTTCTGTGGAATAACCCCAAAATATTATGCCTTATTTTAAAATAGGAGCAACATAACCGTGATATGCCGTTAGAACAGTTGACGTGTCTACTGTTTTTGTTAACATATATAGAGCATATGAGTGCCGGAGCATAAACTCTCTAGTTTACAATTTAATAATATATGTAATTATATGTAAAACTAAATTAATCTGACTACATACTTCAATATTTTATTTTTAATTTAAGTTTAACAGTGTCGACAGTAATATTGTTAACAAGATAGATATACTTTATTTCACAAAATACACATGTTAAATACTAGGCATTACAGAAATTTTGTGTTCAATTTCGGAAATACAAGTTCGGAAGGTAGTCCATTCATAAAACGATGTGATAGTTGGCAGAACGATCACGCAGATGAAATCACGAATTACCTGACGATAATCGACTGCAGCCGTCTATAAGTAGATACCCAAAACATCAGTGGAGTTAAAAGTGTGCTGCCCAACCTTAAACTTTCAAAGACTTCCTTAGACTATTTTTCACTTCCGCGACTTGGCCCGCCAATCCCTCCTCACTTCTCCTCACCAAACTGTGGTTTAAGTGCGTGATTATTTTAAGATAATTTGAAATGTATTTTTATATGATAAATAAATTAAAAAAAAAAAAAAAACTTAGCGAAACACGACGCCGGCGTTGATTTACGCCGGTTTTCTGTGAGGCCGTGGTAGCCGGCTTCATGCCAAAGCGTGACTTTCTCACGGTAAAACCGGCATCTAGACTCACCTAATTATCAGTACGTGAGCGTCCATGCATACTCTTTACAGAGGGCTGTCCGTAGTTTAACACCACGTAGTGGTTGATTTAACATTCCGCGTAGAGCCCACATAACACCGTTTCTCAAGGATAGGAACCTCCTTGATATGGAATCAGGACGCTCCCTTCATTTCGTATGCCTGTTGTTCAATATAGTCAAAACTCGATCACCACCTTGTCTGGACCAGAAACTCTCGTTTTCTAGTCGTCAAGTCAGCTTCCCGTATTGTTTGTCCTAGACACAGCACAGCAGCGTTTCGTGGCAGTTTTCGTTATTCTGCCACGAAATGCTGGAACAACATACCGTCACCTCTATAAACCTGTCAGACATTGAATACATTCCGAATTAATTACAAAAAGTATATTTTAAATCTACAAAAATTAAGTAGTACCTAAAGCTGTGTCCATTCTCCATACTCCTCTGAGAGCGTTTACATTCAATTTTTCAGACACATAAACACTCGTACACACACACACACAAACATACACATAGACATGTATGAACACACGTACTTACATAAAATATTATTATAATATTATTATAATTCTATTAACAACAACACTAGTTTATTATTTTTATTTTTATAACAGTGCTCTTTCTATGGGTACATACAGAATACCAGCGTCGGTATGTCTCGACACCCCGATACATGCTGAGTATGTGCCTTTTCGGTGTTTTACTGTGTAATGTCATTATTAATGTTTAATGTTATTGTTATACACTGAATAAATATTTTTCTTTTTTTCTTTCTTTCACTTGCCCTGCACTCACACACACACTTGGTTTTCTGGTTTAACGTACCACGGCCACAGAATAAATATAGGACAACATGGCCTCAAAGAAAAGGCGCGAAGCAGCACTGTGCTGTGTTTCGCTGCGTGAGTGAGGCTACCGGAGGCCCAATCCGGGGGAAATGGGGGTTTAAAGGTTGGCAGCGGACTAATGACTCCACTGGTGTCGCGGATGTCTATGGGCGGTGACAATCGCTTACCATAAGGCGATTCGTCTGCTCGTCTCCTACCTATCACATAAAAAAAAACTTACTCCGCTTGCTCAGCGACCCAAATAGAGTCTTGGCCTCCGAAACAATAGATCGCCACTTCGGTTGATCCTGAGTTACTTCTTATCAGTTATTGACCTGAAGCTCGCGCAGACATACCTAACACCAGCAACCAACACCAAGTTTAACACCCGCCTACATTAAAATAGTGTTGTTAAAGCTGCCGTGCTTAGATGGCGATTTCTGTTATGCACATCATTATGATCTCAGATCAGATAACTACCCGAAGCCGCAGAGCACACGGCATTTGATTGCTTGCCTGTTTGAAGCCCAACATTCAATCAGCCATGCGGACCAACAATTTTCATGTGGGAATTGGAAAATTTTCATTTCGGTCCGATGCTGTTGAGGTTGATGGGCATTCTCTGGGGGTTGTAGTGCAAAAGTTCGCGAATTACTTGTTAACCCACATTTGGTTATAGTAAATATTGGTTATTCTGAATCAAATGTTTTCCGTCCCGCGGTTGTTACTTTTCTATGAATTTCTATAAAGTAGTTTTTTTAATCATAAGGGGTGTCAACATTATGAAAACGTTGGCATTTTTCTCTAAGTAACTTAGAGTGAAAATTACAAAACAAAAATTTAGTCTTCTTAAACAAAAGTGAGTAGATGATTAATGCAATTTTTATGGGAAGGCGTTTTTATTTTATTTTCACCTATGTTTCTTAGAGAAAAATGTTCATATTCATTTATATGTCCTACCCTTTAAACATTTAATTCGAAAAAAATCAAGAACCACAGAATATGATCGGGAGCTACTTAACTTTTTTTTTCATATTATGGGTAATGTTATGGAAAAAAATTACCACTTTGTTGGCGCAACAATTATTTACGTTCAACAGTTTTGAAGCACTACTTTATTTTTTTATTACGAACTGTAGGCTAACGTTTGACCACAATCTCACCTGATGGAAAGTGACGATGAGGTCTAGGATGTAACGCGTTTGCCTAGGAGATGCCTGTTCACTCTTGCCTTAAAGATGTCCAGATTGTAGTGGTCCGACTAGTGGTGGACTTATGAACAGACGAGCCGACGGATCACCTGATGATAAGTGATTACCGCCGCCCATGGGCACCTGTAATACCTGTAGTGTCACAAGTACGCTTCTTACTTTTTAACCCTCCTTCCCCTGGATTGGGGCTCCGGTACCCTCACTCACGCAGTGAAACGCAGCGCATGCACTACTACTACTATAAGTATACCGAATTATAAACGCGAAAAAGAACACATCTGTTTCGTGATAGATATTCTTTATTGCACAAAAACAAAATACAAGTATTATACAACAATAGACAGTACAATAATAAATAAATAAATATATCACAACATCACATACATTGATCTGACTCCGAGATAGGTAGCTCAAGCACCTGTGTTACGGATATCAGAATCAACAGTCATCATCAGCCCATTTAAGTCCCCACTGCTGGGGCACGGGCCCCCTCAATCACATGAGGGGTAATTGCCATACTCACCACGCTTGGCAGACGGGTTGGCGAGGGTTTTGGTATAAATGCAGAGTTTTCCTTCTCTGGGTGCTGATGATCATGCCAGCTTTTACGACACCTCGGTAAGAGTGAGGGTGGCCTATTCTACTCTGCCAGGGACCACACGGCTCCACAGTGGGATTACAAATATATACATATAATACTTTTCTTTTGGAAATACATACTTATAATACATAGAATAAGACGGTCTTATCACTTGTAGCGATAACAGATGAGCACTTCTTAAATTTTGACGCGTTGGATGAAACTTCCAACCAAGTATAAATTTAAAAAACAAGTCAGTACCATCGAGAGTATATTTGTCGCATCTAGAGCGAAGAGTTCGTTAATCCTAACAATCTCATGTGCTATGAAGCAAAGTTTTTTCATTTCCGAGCAAGATTACACTTCCACACCAAGGACATAAGGGTGGACGCGGACATCGCGGATTTTAAAGGTGTTAAAACTTTTAAATCCGCATCGTCAGCCCGTTTAAGTCCCCACTGCTGGGGCAAGGGCCTCCCTCAATCACATGAGGGCTAATTGCCATACTCACCACGCTTGGCAGACTGGTTGGCGAGGGTTTTGATATAAATGCAGAGTTTTCCTTCTCTGGGTGCTGATGATCATGCCAGCAGCTTTACCTTAGTCGCCTTTTACGACACCTCGGTAAGAGTGAGGGTGGCCTATTCTACTCTGCCGGGGACCACACAGCGTGTAAATCCTCATTATAGCAAGAAATTGCCAATTCGATTGATGGTAGCTCTATGGTAACACCGTTTTTAATATTTTTTAAGATAATTTCTTATTCTTATTAAGTACAGCCTTATAAAAAGGAATATCTTTAAAGTTATTTGTTAACGCCTAGAAAGTCGTCCTGGTCCGGAAATACCGGCGATAATTCATTCCACCTTCTGGGTTTTACAAATCTTTCCACCCTAGTTTTTTTACGTGATAGCTGGTAGACGAGCAGGTGGATCACCTGATGGTAAGCGATTGCCGCCGCCCATGGACACCTGTTGGGAGTTCGTTGGCCTCTAGGGAAATATTCATAACGTTTATTTCCAGTTACGGTAGACTTAGGATGACCAGCCTAAGTCTTTGGTCGCTTCGGAGCTTGGGGACCTTTAATCGGTAATTTATCCGTAATATTATATCATAGTGCATAAGCTCTAGTTTCTAGATATAATTCAAGTGCGAGGGCCCGAGTTAGACTCGTGCATTTCCGTACTATTTTCCCTTAGCCCCTATTATCCACAAAATATATCATGTTTGTTATATGGGGGAAATTTGAATCTCGCACTGTGCGAACGTCCATTTATGAGTAACTCGGACGAGCGAAAATAGCTCTCATAGCAAGTCAAGTAACTGTCTACTGGCTAGACAGCAGCTCGCAAGGTGCAAGCCAGTCTTTTTCACATCAAGTAGCTGTAAGAAATGAACCGCCTACATAAAGATACAAGATACAACGTCTTGATCCTCAAAGATTTAAAAATAGAGGATAAATCAGCGCTTGTCCGCCACCTGTTTGCGACGTATCGTGCAATATTTTGGACACATTGCACGAAGGAGTGGGGATAACTTGGAGCGATTGATTGTAACAGGTAAAGTAGAAGGGAGAAGACCGAGAGGTCGTAGTCCCCAGCGATGGTCAGACCAGATAGCGAAACAGCTCGAGATCCCGATAAGCACTGCCCTGCACCGAGCGGCGGAGCGCAGCCGATGGCGACAGCTGGTCGACAAAATCGGAAGGAGTCACGATCCTCAGCAGTGAGGGAATCGACAGGAGAGAGAGACATAAAGATAAGATAAGATAAGAAATCATTTATTCGACACTTAACTTGGACATTCACAGACGAAATATCTTAAAAGCTAAGTGCCGAAACGGTCCCTACTCAGCATTTAGCTATGGCCTGAGCCATAGCGCTGATTTTCAGAAAAGACCGAATCGCATACTAATTTATAATTAACTTATTTTTATTGCGCTTCATGCATACATGCTTAAAATTAACATTATGTGCGAATGCTCAAAAATAACCACTTAGTAGGTATACAACATATACATACATACTCGTACTTACGTTCAAACATCAGCTGACAAGCTGAGTAACTAACTACTGTCAGTTATGCCAGGCCAGTACTCCAACTATGGGGCAGTGCAAGCGATTCAAACATAAACATACTCCAGCGCCAACAAAACAAGATCTTGAGAACAATTGCAAAAGTACCATGGCATGTAACCAACAGTGAAATCCACGAGCACCTTAAATGAAAACAATCAAAGAGGAAATTTGGAGTCTGGCAGCTAAGTACAAAGAGCGGTTAACCCATCATCCTAACGAACTCGCTCGCCAACTCACCATGGACCACTGTGTGAGACGTCTAAAACGTCATCACATCCTGGAGCTCCAAGACCGGCAATTGCCTTGGGCAGTAGATGAGTTGATGTTTCCAATGGGAAGCCACTCTGCACGACAGCATCACAGAAAAATTTGCTCATAGTCCGACGACTGATTGCAAATAATCACAAAAAAAAACTACTGTCAGGACATGTTAGGGCACTCACTCGGACCCTCACAGGGCACTGCAAATTAAACAAGCACCTGCACAACATGGGCCTTACAGATACCAAAATCTGCAGGTTCTGTCGTGAGGACGAGGAAACGATTATCCACGTCCTCGGCGAGTGCATAGCGCTGCACCGCTGCAGAAGCCGGCACCTGGGAGCACACATGATCTCAGCTGACGAGATCAAGAGCTCCCCCATCAGCTCCATTCTCGGGTTTATCCTGGAACTGGAGCTACATGAGGTGCTGTAATAGGTTACGGGGCTGCCACAATAGATCATCTACTGGTCGCAGTGGCTATGAGACGCAGGGCTCACCCCATTTCTATCAAATAATAAATAATAACTGTCAGTTTCTCGGTTTGTCATGCGAGCTACTTGCTGGCTTGCTCGTGCGAGTTACTCGTAAGGGCGTACTGCAGTAATTACTGTACAGTGCAACTACTTAGCAGGCACACGTTTGCTAACTCGCAATGTGAACACATACAGATAAACTCATCATAATACGATGCCTTCCTTTTCTTTTAACTCAGAATAATTCTCGCCTTCATTCTGAATTAACTTAACGTTGTTATTTTGACTTCAAAGAACAGTCGTACCTACTCGTAATAACATCTAAGCACAGGTTTAAAACTAGGTGGATCGACCACAGTAAAATAATCTCTCTCTCAATCAGTATAAAGACCAGGGTTTCACTTACTAATTTTTTCTTTAGTATGGGAAAATAGTCAGCGGTTTTCGTTAGATGGAGCTTGTAATAAGCAGTAGCTTTATTAAAGTAATCAATCAGACGATTCAGCGTTCTTTCGGTAGATGTCACTATGCATTTTTACATCGCCTTAGTTTACTAAGGCGATGTAAAAGCGTATTTCCGAAACAATGACCTTAAGTCGCCGGCCCTCAATAGAAATTCTAAAAAAGTACAGGAAATAAACCAGAGGTCTTGAAAGTATTGAGAATTTAAATTTTTAGCAAATAAATTAATGCTGATCCAAACTAAGCCGTTCTACATAGCCAGTTGATTGAGTAATGGTCGCTTACCTCTAGATGGCGCTAGCACTGGCTAGCCGACTGATGCCTCTATCTCAGTATTTTTAAGCCATAGGGTAATGGCTTGTGGGCCGCACACTGAAGCGACGGCTGCGCTTTAGATTCCTTGATTCTTCCATGTTACTTGACTTTCCTGTTCTATGGCACACTGGAGTCGGTTCGGTGCGGGTATTCTTCTTACTGTGACTCAAGTAAAGATTACACAAGGCTCAAAGATAAGTAAACAAGACCTTTGTATGGAACATTTGTTCAATCTGAAAGACAAGCAAGTTTCCAGGTGTATTGAAATATTTATAGGTATCTAATCATGACTAAGAGTAGTTATGAATAAATTAAAATAAACAAAAGTATAATTCTCTACCCATCAACTTAGATCGATTGGCACATCATATATTATGCCTTTTTTTAAATCTTTCAAATCTTTTATTTACTGCTTTACTTTAGTCGGGTTAAATAAATCTCATTTGACATGAAAAATTGTTTTTATAGTACATCGTCGCATGTACAAGTAGCACCACAGATAATGATATGCTGATTAGAATCGTCAGCCGTGTGGTCCCGTCACTCTTACCGCGGTGTCGTAAAAGGCGACTAAGGTAAAGCTGCTGGCATGATCATCAGCACCCAGAGAAGGAAAACTCTGCAATTTTTATCAAAACCCTCGCCAACCCGTCTGCCAAGCGTGGTGAGTATGGCAATTACCCCTCATATGATTGAGGGAGGCCCGTGCCCCAGCAGTGGAGACTTAAACGGGCTGACGATGACTAGAATCGTTAGAATAATGAATTTATGTAGGTTTCATGTCTTATTTCATCTCCTGTCACCTATGGGACCTATTATTTGTACCCTTTTGGTTTTTAACCGACATATAATAATGGAGGAGGTTCTCAATTCGACGCATAGGTCAAAGGTAACAGATGTTGGCCATACGTAGATTTTTAAAACACGCAGCCGTCGCGCGTTCGTGTGTGCTCTGGTGTTGTAGGTATCCATATTATATATAGTTTGGCGCTGACTTAAAATCAATTAAGTAAACTTAAATTAGTTTGAGAATGGGGTTATGAAAGCTTTTTCTTATCTTCACTATTTTCGAAAGTTGTTTTTTCTAATTCATTGAAATACACATTATAATGTAACACGTTTCTCATGAACCTTTTTACGACGTGCCTCAATTTTGAGAAACAGTTTGGCTTCAGTAGTTTTTACTTAGCGACCCTCCAGGGAAGGGCGTACAGTTTCTTAAAAAGCTGGTCGTAAGGCATTAGCGTCTCCTTTGATCTTATAGATTCATGAGCGGCGTTGATCCCTAACCATTAGGTGATCCAATTGCTTGTTTGCTGTTTCTAGCATAAGAAACTACTCACGTTGATCATGTATGCAGACGGTAGAGTACGGTAGAGTCTTTCATTAATAATGAATTATATTAACCCAATGGTCGGTAGGTTGAAAGGAAAGTATGTAACGGTAAGGGTGATCTTACGTGACCGAAAATCGGTGACCAATGTTTTGTTTTCTCATAAAAAAAAATTAACTTACTGATATCATTAGCGCAACGCACACGGCCTACAAAAAACGGTGAGAAACAGTATGAAGAATCGGCCGGCTTTTTGGACAAAAATTTGTGGCAATCGGTGTCATATTTCATTCGTAATAATATTAGTATTATATTTCATAAAATACTCTACCGTCTGCCGCGAGTCTTTGCGTTTAGTATATTTATTTATTTATTTATTTATTTATTCTTTATTGCACAAAGTAAAAAAAAAAGTACAATTGCCGGACTTAATGCCTTACAGCATTCTCTACCAGTCAACCATTGGGCGAAGCAGAAAATTTGTGGCGGCAAAATATGATGGGATAACCGCGGTTGGGGGTATTTTAAATTTTCAATTTATGTTCACCCGGGGTTTTAAGGTTGGCAGCGCACTTGTGACTCCACTGGTGTTGCGGGTGTACATGGGCGGCAGCAGTCGCTTACTATCAGGTGATCCGTCTGCTCGTCTGCCACCTATCACTTTATATAGTATATAAAATATGATATATTTATAGAGTATAGTTACAAACTAAGGTATTTCTTGTAAGTTGACGAATTTGTCCATCACAAAGTCTACACATCATCATCATTTCAGCCCATTGACGCCCACTGCTGGACATAGGCCTCCCCCAATGTTCTCCACATAGATCGGTTCTCTATACGGCCCGCATCCAATCGGATTTCCGCGACCTTCCCCAGATCGTCGGTCCACCTTTTGAGGGACCTGCCACGCCTGCGGCTTCTTGTACGTGGCCTCCACTCGAGGACCTTACCGCCCCAACGGCCGTCTGTTCTTCTCGCTATGTGCCCTGCCAATTCCCACTTGAGGCATGCAATCCTTTGCGCCATTTAAATCACCAAAATTTTAAATGTGTGAGAGCCACGCTTCGGCATGAATGGGCCGGCTCGACCGGAGTGATGCCACTGCCTCACAGAAGACCGGCCTGAAGCAGCGCCTGCGCTGTGTTTCGCCGAGTGAGTGCGGTTACCGGAGGCCCAATGGGGAGGAAAGGGAAAAGGTTGGCAGCGCACTTGTGACTCCACTGGTGTTGCGGGTGACCATGGGCGGCGGAATTGCTTACCATCAGGTGATCCGTCTGCTCGTCTGCCACCTCTCATAAAAAAAAAAACATTATTTGAATCGAATCCTTCGTTTGCATTCCGTTTTGTTAATAACATCCTATTGTTCTAAATATAACTAAAAGGAATAAACACTTCAGTAGATTTCGGAATATTCTGAAAATCAAAGGAATGTTTTCATAACTGACAACAATAAAATTAGACTTGAAGACACTGAAAGTTGGAAGGATAATTAAATTCAGTGATTTTTTCAATTACGAGGGTAGATCCTGGTTACTCTTTACCCGACTACGGTGAAGCAAAAAGGAGGGTTATGATTTATGGTAGGGGTATGTATTTATGGTTGTTCATCTGTTCCCTCATAACTTCCAAACTAGTTATTTTATTTGAACAAATGAGGTGTTGTTAGAAGCGTCTTGATTGTCTTCTAGTAATAGGGGACATGACGTCACGTTAAATTGACTACAGCGCCCTCTAGGGGACTTAGAGTAAGGCACTAAAAAAAAAATTTGCTTGGCGGTACCGTGTATCAAATGAAAGATTTTTTAGCACATTTCAAATATGTAATTTTAATTACATAACTAAACATATGTTAAATAAAAATAAAGTTTAAAAACTAAAGTACCAAAAAAACACGCTCTAAAAAGAACGAAACAAGAAAATTGTCTCTGCTGAAATTAATATATCGTATTGCCGTGGTCGTATACCACCTACTGTAGCACATTGATTTTATTTCATTATAATAATAAAATAAAATCAATGTGGTATAGGTATTAAATCAAAATTTCAAAAACCATAATAATTATTAACATCAGCTAAGTACACCAGAATCAACGGCGGCTAAAAAAACGGACTAATGTCACATATGAGTACATCATTCACTTGACTCCAATCTTAGTACCTTAGGTAGTGTTAGGTAGTACTTGTGATGACAGTATCAGAATCACCAGGGTTATTTGGAATATATCCATAATCAAATAGATGATGGATGAATATATAATACTTAAAGGGAAACGGCCGTGTGGTCCCCGGCAGAGTAGAATAGGCCACCCTCACTCTTACCGAGGTGTCGTAAAAGGCGACTAAGGTGAAGCTGCTGGCATGATCATCAGCACCCAGAGAAGGAAAACTCTGCATTTATACCAAAACCCTGGCCAACCCGTCTGCCAAGCGTGGTGAGTATGGCAATTACCCGTCATGTGATTGAGGGAGGCCCGTGCCCCAGCAGTGGGGACTTAAATGGGCTGACGATGATGAAAGGGATGTTATATCAGCCAAAAACTGAACAAACATAAATATTCATCACACTATTTTTGGCCCAAGGTAGGAATCGAACTTGCGACCCCTGAAGCGTGATGAAGGGTCACTTATAAATGCACCATCGGCCTTTAAAAATATTACAGAGATTAACATTCATATTATAATAATATCCTCGAATCGATTTCGGCTAAGCCGGATAATCTCAATCTCTGATCAGTCACATGTATATATTATAGTGCTCAAGTGTGTGCGCAAACACAAGTGCACTCTCTATTCCCTTGTCCTCATATTTCGATGAGACACCAGTGTGACACGACCGGAGAGGGATCGGGCGCAGGACCGACGTCTTAACGTGATTTCCGATGCACAGGTACCCCTGTGCATCGGAAACAATCTTTGTACCGCCGCATTTCAAAACTTGCCCCATTTTTGATAACAGCTAGACGCAATTTCCGTACGGTGGATCATACAATCCGATTGCGACAAATAGGTATAATATAATTCCCAAAATTATATATGAGGGCGAGCCACTAGTAATGAAAAAAAATATTTTATAAAATTAACTAATGTAATACGAATAAAAGTAAGTACTATCTGGAAAATTCCCATATCACCGCAGTCGTAAAATGTTGGACGAAGGTACAATAGCTTACCTTCGTGAACAGGGCCGGCTTTATCCCAAAAAGCGCCCGGGTGCAATCAATAACCTGGCGCCCTCTTGTTTCAAAATGCGCGAACAACATGGAATACTTGTAACATGTACCTATTCGTCAGAGTAACGAAACGGTGGACAATTTTATATATTTGGGATCCAATATAAATAACTAAGGAAGCTGTGTCCCAGAGATCAAGCGTAGAATCGCTATAGCTAAAGTCTCCAAAATACGTCGAGCCAAATATGTGAGTACACAATGTTGTTTCACATAATAAATATCGAGTTAATCCCCGTATTGATACATTATACTTAATATTCCCGATCTGCCTTTACGGGGTAGAAACATGGATAATACGAGAAAGAGAGAGACAGAATAGATGCATTCCAAATGTGGTGCTGGAGGCGTATGCTCCGAATACCTTGGACGGCTAAACGCACAAGTGTAGCTGTTCTCTCCCAACTTAGCATAAAAACCCGTCTGTCGAGCGTATGTCTACAACGCATACTCTCTTATTTCGGCCACATAATGCGAAGAGGGGATGATAGCTTTAAAAAACTGGTCATTTTTGTTCAGCACTGAAGGAAAAAGAACACGATGGTCTGACCGAACAAAAAGAGCTACATCCCTACCAAAGTTCTACGACGTGGTGAAGGCGACTTCCAATAGGAACCAATGGAGAAAGTTTGTTTGGTTGATGAGTTCCAGTGACTACAATCCTCAGTAATGAGGGACCAACTAGAGATAAAGAGTATCTATTCGAGGGGCTCTCGGCGCCCTCAAACTTCCGGCGCCCGGGTGCCTCACCCTCTGCACTATAGGTAAAGACCCTGTTCGTGAAGTTCACCATACTGTGTTTTGCGTTTTATGGGTCTCCGTACTCTCCGTGCTGTGTACCTTTTATTCTACTGACCTCTATTACAATATTTACAATAGGTAGGTACACAGTCTTTATTTTAGAGAAAATAGGTGGGTAAGTAAGTCTTTATTTTTTTTAATCAAAAGCTTTTACTTGATGAAAGCTTAAAAACTTTTTAACAAATAATTAAACCGTGAAAAGCAAAATAAACAACTCAATTCTTAAGCTAATTTAAGTATGTATCAATTTACTTTGTTAGTTTTGAGTCGGCATCAAAGTTGCTCCGCCATGCTTCGCGCTTTAAAAGGTACAGACGGCATCCGGTTAAGTTGTCCTTCCCTCGCAGTGCAAAAATAGCACTTGTGTCTCAGAATTAAAGAACAAGGGAGGTCAAAGTTTAACATGGATAACCTCATGTGATGCCGTGGTACCTAAATACATAATTTATTCCTTGTTTGGTACCGACAGATTTCGTAGGTTCGGAGGGTATTATCTTGTCTGTAAGTGGCTATTTCATGATGCACGTTGACCCAAAAAGATATAATTATGTTTATGTGTGTATTTGGAAAACCTTCGTTGTTTCTGATACCTTATCGTGTTTTTAAGCTTTTAATTTTGTGATCATAAAAAACTCTGTGGTCGTCGTGAATGTTAATTGAATTTAGAACATTCCACAGAATTTGCACGTGTATTTTTATTCCTGTACTTTATGCCTTTCAATTCACTTGACACGAATTAACAACAACAACAGGATTTAATTCAGGAAATAAATATTTATGTAGGTACACCACCTCAGTAAAATGGCCGAGGATACGTATTATTAATCGATTTCAAAAAAGGAGGTCCTCAATTCGACTCGTATTTTTTTGTAGTATTTATTTATTACTGGAATTTATTTGAATTTCGATTTCGTGTTCATTTGTTTGCGGTGGTCGTTATAATAAGACGTCATTTTATTTTAAAGCATGCATTCTTACTAACCAGTTGCAAAAATAATAAACCAGGTTATACTTCGGTTTATGAATCGGTGTGGATAAAGAATGGGATCAGAAATGGCGGCGCATCTATTCACTTCTCGCTCGCACACCCACGAGTGCGAATATAGACGCAAATAGTGTGCGAGCGAGAAGTGAATAGATGTGCCGCCATTTCTGATCCCATTCTTAATCCGCACAGGTTGTATGTACCTAAACACTTCCGACTTAATTGTTTTGAGATTGAGTCTAACCTCCTAAAGACCCAAATCTTACTTCGGTGTTGCTCTTCATAGTTTCATAATTAGTTAATAAACGTATGCAGAACTAAGTATGTAATGTCAAATGTATGAATCATAGTATCAGCAACGTATAAGTTTTATCTGTATTGCAAATGTCTATAAACTGCGGAAACTGTTGTCTGACAGCCAACAACCGCAGCTTGTTATTATCTCGGTGATATAAAGTACGATGATTGTTTATCTATTGTTGGGCTAATAAAGAACTTTGACTAACTTTTACAGTACAGAAACAAATATGAAACTGTTATATTTTTTTTGAGGTGCCGCTTCATTACAGAAGATTAGACATCACCTATTTAAAATGTTTCTAATCCATGACAACTCTAAAATATTTAGACTAGAGCTTCGATTAAGTAGAAAGATAGATAGATAGATATTCTTTATTGCACAAAAATAAAATACAAGCATGATACAACAGCAACAGACAGTACAATAAGGCGGTCTTATCGCTTGTAGCGATTTCTTCCAGACAACCTTTGGGTAGAGGAAAGAAATATCGTATTCGTAATAAGGGAAGGCAGTGCAAAGTGATTTAACAAATGAAATTGAGAATGGCAGAAATATACATTATTTGTAATTTAAGTATTATGATTACGCACGCAGCAATAAGAAAGGATAAAAACATACTCCGCCCTAGACCGCTGTTACCATTTCGCCCCATTTGGCGTGGAGATTTGGCCAAGCGACCGCAAACTTATCGGGGTGTAGTCTTTCCGGCTCTTGGAGACTTCAGATGCTAGCATAGAATATACTAATGAAAGGCTGACTTCAGCCAACGTTTAGGGTGGGCCATTCAAAAAGCCAACGATGCCAGCAGACACGCTATTCTCATATAACATAGGTTGCTAGGTAGACAACACTTTTTCGTGAATAATTTCATTCTTTGTTTGCTTAATGTGATAGGTGACAGATGAGCAGACGTATCACCTGATGGTAAGCGATTCCCCGCTGCCCATGGTTGGGTGACCATGGGCAACACCAGAGGAGTCAAACCTTTAAACCCATTCCCCCGGATCGGACCTCCGGTACCCTCACTCATGCGGCCAAATACAGCAGATAAGCTGCTTCACGCCAGTTTTCTGTGAGGCAGATGGATCACTCCATTCTTCATATTTTTCACAACTGTTTCTTGTTTTAAGTAGGTAGTTTAATAAGCAGTCGACCCCTATTGTTTAAACGAATAATACTTTTAAAAACCACGCTCTGCTGTGGAAGAGCTGCTGTTTCGCCGAGAGTGAGTGAGGAGAGTACCGGAGGCCCAATCGGGGAAAGGGAAGGGGAGTTAATAGGTTGGCAGCAAGTGTCCATAGGCGGCGAAAATCGGTTATCAACAGGTGATCCGGCTGTTAATTTTTTTTACATTATGGTAGACAAACGAGCCGACGGTTTACCTGATGGTAAGTGATTACCGCCGCTCATAGATATCTGCGACACACTGGGCATCACAGATGCGTTGCCGGTTCTTAAGGGAGGAATAAGCTCTTTTCTTGAAGGTCACCAAGTCGTATCTGTTCGGAAACACAATCGGTGGTAGCTGGTTCATCATCATCATCAGCCCATTTAAGTCCCCACTGCTGGGGCATGGGCCTCCCTCAAACACATGAGGGGTAATTGCCATACTCACCACGCTTGGCAGACGGGTAGGCGAGGGTTTTGATATAAATGCAGAGTTTTCCTTCCCTGGGCGCTGATGATCATGCCAGCAGCTTTACCTTAGTCGCCTTTTACGTCACCTCGGTAAGAGTGAGGGTGGCCTATTCTACTCTGCCGGGGACCACACGGTAGCTGGTTCCATGCGACCTATCGCATAAAAATATTAGGATCATCGGGAATTAAATATAACTGTTATTAAATATTGACTCATGTCATGCGAGTCACTTGAACAAATTACCCATTATTATAACTAATGTAGTTTTAGCTATCAATGGCGGACCATATCAATATTTGAATAGGCTGATAAGCACTCGGCTGAACTACGGCTTTTTAATGGTGGATAATAAAATGTAATGATTATTATTACACGCTTTTACATTTAAAGTGGCCAAATTTGACTATAATACGACTAGGACTGGCTGGATGGCGCTGTTATACCCCGGAGATATCGGGAGTCCGGCTAACCCTTCTGCAGATCAGCTGCGTAAGCAAATGCATATGATATAGTCATTCTCCCGGCCGGCGGCCAGTCAGCAAAGAGTAACTTATATGTACTGAGATAGAGGTATCTGTCTATATCTGGATAAGAGGTGTATATATCATTATCATCAGCCTATCGCAGTCCACTGCTGGACGTAGGCCTCTCCAATTGTTCGCCACCGTGATCTATCCATGGTTTCTTATGGAGGTGTATGTATCATCATTTTCATCATTGTCAGCCCATTTAAGTCCCCACTGCTGGGGCACGGGCCTCCCTCAATCACATGAGGGGTAATTGCCATACTCACCACGCTTGGCAGACGGGTTGGCGAGGTTTTGATATAAAAGCAGAGTTTTCCTTCTCTGGGTGCTGATGATCATGCCAGCAGCTTTACCTTAGTCGCCTTTTATGACACCTCGGTAAGAGTGAGGGTGCCCTATTCTACTTTGCCGGGACCACACGGCTAAAGGTGTATGTATACTTATGTATAAGTAGCATAGTATGTGCGCGCTGCGTCGCGCCTGTTGTCCAGTGACAAATAAACGTTGTAGCTAACCGGTTTATTTCCGATACTTTTCTTAAAATTACTTAATGTAGGCAGGCGGCTTGAGGTCGTTGTTTTGGAAACACGCTTTACTCGTACTAGCGCGATGTAAAAATGCATAGTGACATCTACCGAAACAACGCCAAACCATCTGCTTTTTACAAGCTCCATCTAATGAAAACAGCTGGACTATTATTCCCGTATTAAGTGAAATTACCCTTTTTTTTTGACGCTTTGGAATGCCTCCATAGGCATATGCATACCCTCAGGCGGGCAGGCGGGTTATATCGGGCTCTCCTCTGGCGGGGGTTTCTCCTAGCGAGAGCCTACATATTTGTAATTACTCTGTTGTCTGATTTCCGTAACACAAGTGCTTAAGCTACTTAGTAAGGAATCAGGTCAATGTAGATATGAGGTGGTATATAAATAAAATATTTTGAGTAGGTAGGTACGTATATAGTGACAAAGTTATTTTATCTACATTAACGTCATCATCATCTTCAAATCAAAAACTAAAAGTTAAAAACCTTTTGACAGCCTTTATAGAAAAATACTTTTAAAGAAAATATTTTCGATATAAATATTTCATTGTTGCATATTGATGTCATTAACATAACAATATTTTTTAAAATGAGGACAACTGATCCATCCAGATAGTATGAGAAAAAAAAGTGCACCTGTGTTTGCGCACACACTTGGAAGTTTTATGTTTCTGTAGCTGCCGCTGCGCTGGTCCTCCCAGGTCCTTTTAATAGTGTATAAATAATATCTTCCCACCGATTACGGCTACGGCGGCCAGTCTCAACGATCAGCCACGTACGCAGTATATATTATAGTGCTCAAGTGTGTGCGTCACAAGTCCACTCTCTACTCCCTTACCCTCGTATTCTGTTGGGACAACAGCGTGACACGACCGGAGAGGGGATGGGCGCAGGACCAACGGATAAGCTGCTTTCCGAGGCACGGGGGTACAAGACCGCCAACTTCCAGACTTTTATACTTAGTGTTAATATGCAATGACGGAGGTTCGGGGACGTTTTAATGAAAGAACTTATGCGCTAAGACTGTATTTATTACTTACTAACTTACTTACCTATACATGGTGTATCTGTGAACATTTACATCCCCTTTACCACGTGGTCTACCAACAATTCTGAACAAAATTTGTTCAAGGACTTTTCAAAATTCATCGAAAATTTTTCGACTCATACAAGATGACCAAGTCACGTGACGGACTTTGTATGAAAAGTTGAAATTGTTTCATGCGAATTTCCAAAAGTGATAGAACAAATGTTGTTCATAATGGTTAGTAGAACACGTGGTTAAGGTGACGGGTAGGGCACACTAGCGACGCCAATCGATTTTCATTTTTAGCTACTAAACCGGATCTATTTTGAACAATTTCGGGACTACAATCTCTCGGAAAATACTTATATTATTTATTAAATAACCATGCACAACTATTGGGTCCGTTTTTGTACGCGAAAAATGTATTCACGCGAAAAGCGGCGGTAATCCAAAATTCGAGTGCAAAAGCAGACCAAACAGTTAACTATTAGTATTAAATAAATCATCATCATCAGCCCATTTAAGTCCCCACTGCTGGGGCACGGGCCTTCCCTCAATCACATGAGGGGTGATTGCCATACTCACCACGCTTGCAGTACGGTTGTGCGAAGGTTTTGATATAAAAGCAGAGTTTTCCTTCTCTGGGTGCTGATGATCTGCCAGCGTCTTTACCTTAATCGCCTTTTAATATGACACTCGGTAAGAGGAGGGTGCCCTATCTACTTTGGCCGGACACACGGCTAAAAGGTATATGTATACTTATGTATAAGTAGCATAGTATTTGTGCGCAACTGCGTCGCGCCTGTTGTCCCAGTTGACAAATAATCGTTTGTAGCTAACCGATTTATTTCGATACTTTCTTAAATTACTTAATGTGCCAGGCGGCTGAGGTCATTTGTTTGGAAACACGCTTTACCTCGTACTAGCGCGATGTAAAAATGCATATTGCTCATCTGGCCTGAAACAACGCCCAAAAAACATCGCTTTTTACAAGCTCTCAATCTTATGAACAGCTGACTATTTTTCCGTATAATTTGAAATTACCCTTTTTTTTTGACCTTTGGAACGCCTCCATTAGGCATATTCAATACCCTCAGGCGGGCAGGCGGGTTATATCGGGCTCTCCTCTGGCGGGGGTTTCTCCTAGCGAGAGCCTACATATTTGTAATTACTCTGTTGTCTGATTTCCGTAACACAAGTGCTTAAGCTACTTAGTAAGGAATCAGGTCAATGTAGATATGAGGTGGTATATAAATAAAATATTTTGAGTAGGTAGGTACGTATATAGTGACAAAGTTATTTTATCTACATTAACGTCATCATCATCTTCAAATCAAAAACTAAAAGTTAAAAACCTTTTGACAGCCTTTATAGAAAAATACTTTTAAAGAAAATATTTTCGATATAAATATTTCATTGTTGCATATTGATGTCATTAACATAACAATATTTTTTAAAATGAGGACAACTGATCCATCCAGATAGTATGAGAAAAAAAAGTGCACCTGTGTTTGCGCACACACTTGGAAGTTTTATGTTTCTGTAGCTGCCGCTGCGCTGGTCCTCCCAGGTCCTTTTAATAGTGTATAAATAATATCTTTCCCACCGATTAACGGCAACGGCGGCAGTCTCGATCGATCAGCCACGTACGCAGTATATATTATAGGTGCCTCAAGTGTGTGCGTCACAGTCCACTCTCTCTCCCTTCCCTCGTATTCTGTTGGACGAACAGCGTGACACTACGAAGAGGGGATGGGCGGCAGGACAACGGATAAGCTGCCTTTCCGAGGCACGGGGGTACAAAGACCGCTCAACTGCCAGATCTTTTTACTTAGTGTTATATGCAATTGACGGAGGTTCAGGACGTTTTAATGAAAGAAATTATGCGCTAAGACTGTATTTATTACTTACTAACTTACTTCCTATACGATGTGTATCTTGTGAACATTACATCCCCTTTACCACGTGGTCTACCAACAATTCTGAACAAAATTTGTTCAAGGACTTTTTCAATTCATCGAAAATTTTCGACTCATACAAGATGACCAAGTCACGTGACGGACTTTGTATGAAAAGTTGAAATTTTTCATCGAATTTTCCAAAAGTGATAGAACAAATGTTGTTCATAATGGTTAGTAGAACACGTGGTTAAGGTGACGGGTAGGGCACACTAGCGACGCCAATCGATTTTCATTTTTAGCTACTAAACCGGATCTATTTTGAACAATTTCGGGACTACAATCTCTCGGAAAATACTTATATTATTTATTAAATAACCATGCACAACTATTGGGTCCGTTTTTGTACGCGAAAAATGTATTCACGCGAAAAGCGGCGGTAATCCAAAATTCGAGTGCAAAAGCAGACCAAACAGTTAACTATTAGTATTAAATAAATCATCATCATCAGCCCATTTAAGTCCCCACTGCTGGGGCACGGGCCTTCCCTCAATCACATGAGGGGTGATTGCCATACTCACCACGCTTGGCAAACGGGTTGGCGAGGGTTCGGATATAAATGCAGAGTTTTCCTTCTCTGGGTGCTGATGATCATGCCAGCAGTTTTACCTTAGTCGCCTTTTACGACACCTCGGTAAGAGTGAGGGTGGCCTATTCTACTCTGCCGGGACCACACGGCGATTGGCCGTCACCTTGAAGGGATGTAAATGTTCACAGATACACCCTGTATAACTAGCATAATCTAGAGGCGAGGTGCGTCACACACTAGAATATAATAGTAGTTACTCGTAAGAAATATGAGGTTACAGTTTATATTTACACGCTCCTTTGAAGTAGTCACTCATATTTTCTTTGCAATTTGATTTGTGTTCAAACATGGGCTGCAAACTGCTTTCAAAGGAATTACTTTTGCAGTGTTGTTAAGTCCACGTCGGGAAATAAAATTTATTTGTCAATGCGTACTCTTTGTTAGCAACTGTCACTAGCAGTAGTGGAAAAATATGATGGGACATATTTTGTCCTGTTCATGTTGTTTTTATGTCATAGGTGGTAGACGACCAGACAAATCACCTGATGGTAAACGATTGCCGCCGCCCATGGATACCCGCGACACCTGTGGAGTCACAAGCGCGTTGCCAACCCTTAAACCCCCCTTCCCCCGGATTAGGCCTTCGGTACCGACACTCACGCAGCGAAACACAACACAGTGCTGGTTCACGCCGGTTTTATGTGAATTCGTGGTATCACTCCGGTCGAGCCGGCCCATTCATGCCGAAGCGTGACTCTTCCACGGTCAGAATGTCATGTTCCTAAAAACCATAATGGAAAGAAGCAGGGGACGAGGACGGCCATGAATAGATTCATCATCGTCAGCCCATTTAAGTCCCCACTGCTGGGGCACGGGCCTCCCTCAATCACATGAGGGGTAATTGCCATACTCACCACGCTTGGCAGACGGGTTGGCGAGGGTTTAGATATAAATACAGAGTTTTCCTTCTCTGGGTGCTGATGATCATGCCAGCAGCTTTACCTTAGTCGCCTTTTACCACGCCTCGGTAAGAGTGAGGGTGGCCTATTCTACTCTGCCGGGGACCACACGGCATGAATAGATTACGTGCACCAAATGTCATGTGTTACAACAAAGTAATAAACCCCGCGGGAGAGCCATGCTTCGGCATGAATGGGCCGGCTCGACTGGAATGATACCAGGGCCTCACAGAAAACCGGCGTAAAGCAGCACTGTGACACGGAGGCAAACGAGCAAGCGAGTCACCTGATGGTAAGTGATCTCCGCCGCCCAATGGACATCAGCCAGACCAGGGAGTGGAGATGCGTTGCCGACCTTTTAGGACAGTATAGGCTCGTTACTTAAAGATCTCAATATCGTACCCGTTCGGAAATACCCCTGCGGGAAGTTGATTCCACAATGAGAAGGTACGTGTCAAAAAATGACGTGTTAAAGCGCATGGTGGTGCATCCAGTACTTACGTTTATACTGCTCCGAATGTGTGCTTTTTGATGCAAATAAACGTTTTATCCATATATCTATCTTTTGGGTTGGATTTAAAATTAAATTAAGTGATTTATTTAATAAATTTTAAATTAATATGTGTTTATTTCATAAATATTTTTTTATTTTCTCTTATATTATTTTAAATTAGCGATCTCTCTGATTTCGCGGATGTTCATGGGTGGCGTTGATTTCTTTCCATCAGGACTCACCTACTCGTTTGTCGTCTCTAGCATAAAAAAATGTGAGCAATCGGCGTTGTACTTAATGTCCTATTGGTAAATTTGTTTCATCAAATAAGTTAATGTATGAAGCATAATAAGTCTATACTAATATAGACATTTTTTGTGACACCAAACAGTTGTCATTCTAATCAAGTATTTTTTACGGAGAGCTTAAATTAAGGTGGTCAGTTCGTACTCTATTGATTCGAGCGTACATTAGTATAATTAATAATTCTATTCATGCAGTTTACCAACGTCATAATTGGTATTATTATGTCACAACTATTCCGCGAATCTAATGTCAATCGATCACCCACACACTTCCATCACAAATATAGAATTGATAACATGACATGTCATCAATACTATTCATTATGGTGACGGGTAGGGCACACTGGCGACGTCAATTGATTTGGATTGTTAGAAACTAAACGGGATCTTTTTAACAATTTCGAAGCTGCAGCCTCTTGGAAAACACTTATACTTTTTATTGAATACTTACTTAAGTTTACTTAACTTTTGGGTCATATTTTGTTCACGAAATTTGAATTACCGCAAAAAAACGGCCACTTAATGGCGTTAATCCAAATTTCGAGTGCAAAAACAGAACAAAAAGTAGTAAATGTTAGCTTAGAGACTCCCGTTTCAAAATTGCTTAAAATAGATTCGGTTTAGTAACTAACAATTTAAATCGATCGATGTCGCTAGTTAGTGCTAACCGTCGCCTTAAGAGGTAAATCCTACAGACATTAGACAGCGGCAACGCGTAGGTATAGGTAATTCGAAAACACGACACGCTAGCGCGATGTAATCGACACCTAGCACGATCTATTAATATAAAGTGGAACTAGCTAATGTCCCGAGACAAAGCGAGGGCGGGGCACTAATCAGATGTATATAAAAAACAAACATAATAAGTATAGCTGTCCTGTAAATAAGTACATAAAGTCTCTTGCAAAAATATGTAACACACCTTCCGTCACATACCTTCCGTGTAAAGGGCTATTATGATAGGTTATTTCACTTACTTATATTAACTTATATTTACTGTACACCCTAGTGTACAGTAAATAGAAGTCTAGTCTTATATACTTATATTTACTGTACACCCAGTGTACAGTAAATAGAAATCTAAGAGAAAGGGTAGCTATCCGAAAGAGGAGCAGGGTAGTAGACGTTGGGACCCGAGTGTGTGGGCTGAAGTGGAGATGGGCAGGACAGCTGGCAAGGCGTAAAGATGATAGGTGGACTATAAAACTTACCGAATGACAGCCAAGAATGGGGCGACGTCCTGAGGGTAGACCACCAGCCCGATGGTCCGACTATATTGTAACAGCAGTGGGGAAACAAATAAAGAAGAGGCCTATACTCAGCAGTGGGTGGATGTGGGCAAAGATGAAGATGAAGTTAGCTACTATGTATATAAAGAAAAAGTACATACCACAAAACTGGTACAGTACAAAAACCCTCTACCCGCTTAACAACAACAAACAAAGAACTTGTCAAAACGTAATTGCTACTTACGATATTTTCCCTGAGGACACCACAAGTTATACATAAGCCCTAAAGATTGGTTATCGGTTTAGGTATGTAGTTCTGATGGAATTCCTAAAATACTTATTACTTTATTCATAAACGTCCAATAAACATTTGCTAGCCAACACAAAAAAAATAATTAAAAGAAATCGAAAAGAGAATAAAAACTGCTTTATAACGCCATTATATAGGTTTTTAGTGTACGAATAAATAAATAAAAATAAATAAATAAAAATTATTTATTCAGAAAAACACCATTACAAGAAAAAATATAGGACTGTTCTCACATAAGGTCGCACTGTGTTGTGAGAGACAGGCTCTTTATGGTAAAACGGTGGCACACAATACACGTGTTTTTAATACTTACCTAAACTAAACTAAATTTAATTAAATTGGACAATAGGTTGTCTGCGCAGTTGTGTGCGTG
Source organism: Marasmia exigua (assembly GCA_019059595.1). Classification (NCBI taxonomy): domain Eukaryota; kingdom Metazoa; phylum Arthropoda; class Insecta; order Lepidoptera; family Crambidae; genus Marasmia; species Marasmia exigua. The sequence continues at coordinate 6,731,810 of CM032471.1, forward strand.
TGTGGTGTATGTGTGTGTGTATGCGTGTGCATGTGTGTGGTGGGCGTGTGTGTGTGAGTGTTGTCGACCTCGTAGTGTGGTGATTTAATAGTGTATAAATGTATGTTACTTTTTTATTTTATTGATTTGTCGACCCGTTTGGAACAGTGGAATTTGGAAGGAATTTAGTGTTTATTTGTGCAGTGAAGTGCCGTAAAGTGATCCTAATAATAATAATCGTTGGATTGTATCGTTTATAACACTGCAATTGTGTGTCGAGTGCGTTGTCTCGTGACAACTTTCTTGGACCTAATTGATTCTTAAAAGCCGCGATTGCTTTTAGAGTAATATCCGCTGAATCCGTAGGTCAATAAAACACCGGCGTTTTATTGAGTGACTGTGACTTTGACTGACTTCGACTGTTGACTACCTACTTATTCTCTATAAGTTACTTGACATTGACGAATTATCTTCAGGTAGAGCCCCAATAAAAAAAACGCCATTTAAGTTAGCAAAGGATTACCTATCATTTATGAATAAGACATTTTTCTTTAGTTTCAAATAGGCATTAACTGAGGCGAAGTGCCCTTTTAAGCATTAAATTGCTTTGATTGACTGCCTCTTTGTCGCAGTGGGAAGTGCGTCGCACTTTAAAGCGACCGGCTGCGCTTGGGGTCACGGGTTCAAACCCCGGTCGGGCCAAAATTTGTACCCGAGTTTTTCTGTAAAGAAATTCTCGTGTTAGGTCGGTCTTAAAGTTGGCGGTCTTGTACCCTCGTGCCTCGGAAAGCACATTAAGCCATTGGTGCTGCGCACGATCCCTCTCCGGTCACACTGGTGTCCCATCGGATTATCAGAGCAAGGGAATAGAGAGTGCACTTGTGGTTGCGCACACACTTGAGTACTATAATATATCCTGCGTAAGTGGCTTATCATAGAGATTGGCCGCCTAAGTCGAGTTTTTATATAATTGCTTGGATCAGGAGGCACTGCTTGACATTAGGTATGTGTTACCTATAAAAAATAAAGTCGGCGTGATATTTATTTAAATAGGAATTATAAAAATACAAATTTTAAACAGAAAACGATGTGGGGTGTACTTGTATGCGTCTGTGTGTGTATAGACTGGTTTACGCAAAGCAAGCTGTTGCCTAGCGAGTGGAGGTACGTACTCGGCTTTTCAAGCGAGCAGACTACCTATTATAGCTCGTTCGTACGTGATACTAATTGGTGGATACTCTTAAGGTGACAGGTAGGGCACACTAGCGACGCCAATCGATTTTAAGTTTTAACTACTAAACCGGATCTATTTTAAACAATTACGGGGAAACAACCTCTCGGCAAAAACTTATACTATTTATTAAATAACCATGCACAAATGTCACGTCCGTTTTTGTACGCGAAAAATTGATTTACGCTAAAAGTGGCCGCATTTGGCGAGAATCAATTTATCGCGTTTGTGCACGGACCCAACATTTGTGCATGGTTATTTAATATAAAGTATAAGTGTTTGCCAAGAGGTTTTGAGGGTCACCCGGACATTGTTAAAATTAGATCCGGGTTAGTAGCTAAAAATTAAAATCGGTTGGCGTTGATAGTGTGCCCTACCAGTCACCTTAAGAAGTTTTCGACAGTCTTCTGGTGGGACTCGAACCAACGATCTTTTGCTAACCGGGCTACTGTTTTATCGACTAAGCTACCGGAGACTGTGGTATGTCGACGAAATTGCTATACCAAAAAAACATTAAAAATGTATACTTAACAAGAGCCTAAAACATTTTCTCAATTTAGCTGTTCATCCAACCACGTCATGATTAATTAAACATAAGGCTAAAAAATTCTGCATTTTTTTCTCTTTATTTCACAAGAGGGGGTCTTAATTACATCTGATAATAAGCAATGATACGGCCAATCCCGGAAACGCATTTTATACAAAATTCAAAATGGAGGAACGTGGCTGTCTTAAGGTGACGGGTAGGGAACACTAGCGACGCCAATCGATTATAAATTTTAGCTACTAAACCAGATCTATTTTAAACAATTTCGGGGTCACGACCTCTCGGAAAACACTTATACTATTTATTAAACAACCATGCACAAATGCGGACCCAACATTTGTACGCGAAAAATTTTTCACTGTGAAGCGGTGACAGCGTTGTCCGGCGCGTGTAGTTCTGTGTCGGATTTATTAATACATTTACAAAACTCGTAAATAATAAGTGTTTCAGACTAGTCGACAAATGTAGTGATTGAAAGAATGTAACTATTTTCCGATCCAAGAGAATGTTGAGATAATAATTAAGGCCAAAGGGCCTTAAAGGGCTAAAGAGCATGTTTGATCAACAAGATCAACAATATAAGCGAAACAAAAATCAGTGAATATTCTATTTTCTATAAGTTACGAATAATAAAAAAAAATGTCGTATAATAAAAAATTGTGAAAAAAAAGATGGCATTCTATAGGTTTCCTAACTTAGACAACATAATATTTCACAAAGATCTAAATTATTTATTTATTAATTAGTATATAATATTGTGTTTATTTATGTATTAGCATTATAAATATTTTAATATACAGTTCACTTTTATTTCCCTTTTCAATATTGCACCACCTACCCCTTCTCTACTATCAAATGTCCTTTGCCTGAAGGTTGTCTGGTAGAAATCGCTCCCAGCGATAAGACGCCGTAATTGTAAGTTTCTGTAATGCCTAGTTTTTTTAAGTTGTGTTTTTTTTGTGCAATAAAGTATACTATCTATCTATTTATTAGAATGATGATGTTCACACAGATAATGAGGTTAATAACAGCCTATTGTATGTATCTAGCTTTGAAATGAAGATTTCCTGAATTTTCTCGGAACATTTCCATCGAGTTTTACGATTATTTCTTCTGACAATAGTAGACCTAAAAATAATACGCCATCTAATGTCCCTTTGTTCTTATTTTTCGTTTTGTTTGTGTTAAGATTAAAATAAAAGGTGTCGATGTTTGAACAAAATGGTCACTTAGATTTTGTATTGTGATGATAATTTTTTTTTTATACAAGTATCTATACAACGTGTTCTTTTTCACATTCAATGATTTTAAGGGTAGTAGTTACTTATACATATGAACGATTGTCTCTAAGAAACAAAGGTTGAAACATACAAAAGAAAATCGCCTTCTCATACCAAAGTGTACAACTGATTGCACAAGTTTACAAAAATTTTACTTTTTGTCTGATGCCGCGAAATTTGCGGTTGATAATGTTCACTTATAACTTGTGTTTCTCAAATCTGTCCTCAATTTTTTGAACAGCTCGAGTTCCTTTGTTTTTGATTTTTTCCGTTTAAGCGAATATATTAATCGATAACGATCGATAAGATAGATTTTTTTTATGATATAGGTGGTAGACGAGCACTCGGATCACCTGATGGTAAGCGATTACCGCCGCCCATGGACACCTGCAACCAGTGGTGTCACAAGTTCGCTGCTTACCTTTTAACCCACAGCGCGTGCACTGCTTCACGCCGGTTTTCTGTGAGGACGTGGTATAGCTCCGGTCGAGCCGGCCCATTCATGCCGAAGCGTGGCTCTCCCACTATAGTGTATGTACTGTGTCGAGATTTCTATCTAAATTTTTTGCATCATGAGTAGGTACTTAGTAAGAGGAGACGTTCCTTGTTTAAATAATCCAGATCATTTTTGCTATATTTGCGGAGAATATTTGTTAAAAAAGTTATATCAGAGTCGATAACCTACAAATACCTATTAGTCAAAAATTAGACAAAAATGTGAAGCCTCGGACTCCCAATTGTGTCTGTTTATCGTGTGTTAAATATTTAAGATTATGGAAAAGTGGTAAAAGAAGGGAGTTTAAATTTGGAATACCGACTATTTAACGACGAAACATGAAATCATCTTGAAGACGGGTTTTTTAGTGTGCTGTTAACGTAAACGGTTTAAACACAAAAAAACGAGCTAAATGGCAGTACCCAAGTACTACATAGTTGCGATCAACGTCCAGTGCAGCGCTTATCTCACTCTTCAGTGCCTAAAAATATATCTGAACCCTTAGAACAAGACATTTAAGGACCAAGTTCATCACAAAATTATACTGATTTTCTTACACTTGCCAAAAATTTCCTCAGCTCACTATGAAAAAGATTAAAGCTGATATTTTTGATGGCCCTCAAATTAGTCGACTTACGAAAGATACTCGATTTAGAAATTCTATCATATCAGTCAGTCAGTCAGTCAGCTATCCAAGCCTTTAGCTTAGACAGCTTTTGTCTATTTGATGCAAAATTTTCTCGGAAACAAAAATTCTGAAAATTACATTGAATTAATGAAAGACCTTCTGCTACAATAAAAAATATGGGGTGCAATATGAGCATAAAACTCCACTTCCTCCACAGTCATCTGGACAGGTTTCCAGAAAATTTAGAAGATATCAGCGAAGAGCAGGGAGAGCGTCTGCATCAGGACTTACGCGTCATAAAAGAGGGCTATCAGGGTTCCTGGGATACGAATATGATGTCTGAGCATGTGTTGGTCTTTGATACGTCATTTTCAAAAGTCTACACATCAGAAAAGAGCTTTGAAACGACGTTTTTTGTAACTTAATGATTAATTTCTTAGTAAATATGGGGTTTTAATCTATTTTATACCTCATAGATGAAACTCGGTAACTAGAGCTGATAAAAAAAATCTAATTTTATTTTTGAAAATAGCATATCATGTAGGTAGTCAGTAACAGTTAAAATTTCTTTGGCAACAGATGTACCGTAAACTAGTATTTTGTTTCTTAGAGAAAAAATAACATATTTATATGTACAGTCAGAGAATAAAAAGGTTCGTCACTTTAAGGTAAATTTTCGCTTGCACGGGAAGAATCAGTTATACATACATAGCGTTTTATAAAGATCTGCCAACCTTTTAAAAATGTCATAATACATTTGGTCTTCAATTTTGCCATAGACAGAGACCTTTTAACCTTTTATACAAGCTATTCGCGAATGACACACGAGACAGCAAATGGTAAACATCCAAAATAAAAACGTAGTTGTATTGGCTATCTACCTATCAATCTGAGATTAAAAAACCAAAAAGAGGATGAGGAGGAGAACCTCTATTTGACTTAATCTAAAATGACAGTAAATTTCTTTTTAAAATTTTAATCGCCACGTTAAACCAAGTAGGTTTTACTTCATAGGTATCTTTCAATTTTCTTTACATCAAAAAGAATTAATGTTGCTACAAGCAAATCTGAACTTTTCGATCTAATAGTTAAGCATATTTACGAAAAAAAGGAACATTTTAACCCTAAATCCAAATCGATAAATGGTGTCTTCTTCCCTCATTCTCACTGAGAAATGCTACTATAATATAGATGTTTTTTATGATAAATTTTGACGGAATCCTTTAATTTAATTTAATTTCTATTGACATTTCTAAAGACCTAACTAAAACAATTTATAATTATTATAGTCATGTGATGTCAACGCCAAAACTCTGCCGGAGCCGTCAACTATCTTGGTATTCAAAAGTAAACGAACTCGCAGGAACGTACATATTCTGTACTATTTCTAAAGAGGTGAATCGTACAAACAGCGGCAACACTTATTGATCTAATTAAATCTAATTTAATTTAATTAAGATACATAAGGAATCGAAACAAATGTTTTTCTCATAAGCGCTATGTACGCCGTTATTTTGATGCATATCAGAACTGTGACCTTATTAATATGTGGCTTGTGATTGTAATAATATGTATCATGTGGCTGTACTAAATACATAAATAAATAAATAATCCGAAAACACGAAACGCTTGCGCGATGCAATCGACAACTAGCGCCATCTATTGGTATAAAAAGGAACTAATGTCCCAAAATGAAACTAGGGCGGAGCACTAGTTTGCCATGAAAATTATTAAGATCACTGTAATAATTATTATGGCTTTTCCTCGCGGATAGACAGACAGAAAAAAATTACAAAAAAGGTAAAAATAGGCGTGTATTCCAAATGAATGCACATCGCGTCGGTGCCAATATATTGGGAATTAAAAAAAGTTGCAACTAACCATCCACCCAGCCGTAAGCCCAACTCAAACTGAGTGGTGGAAGGGGGAGCCGTAACTCAAACATTGTCCAGTGGACATTGTTTGGAATCCTTTTTGCAAACGGTATCAATTTTGCACTAGTCTGCCAGTTAAGTAAGATTTTGAGAATATATTGATGAAAATTGGAGCGTTTAACAAGCTTATTTAAAGCTGAGCATGATTATATGCTAGGCTTAGGCTTAAGCCTAGCATATAACCATGCTCAGCTTCGGGTTTTGGGAGAGCCACGCTTCGGCATAAATGGGCCGGCTCAACCGGAGTGATACTACGGCCTCACAGAAGCAGCACTGCTGTTTTTCGCTGCGTGAGGAAGGGGCACCGGAGGACCAATCCGGGGGAGAGAAGTTTAAAGGTTGGCAGAGCACTTGTGATGAGAATATCGTATCGCGGTGTCTCGACCCGCTGTCGCCCTTGAAACATCCATATTTCTTTATGTGATAGGTGGCAGACGAGCAGACGGATCACCTGATGGTAAGCGATTGCCGCCGCCCATACATATACGCGACACCAGTGGAGTCACATGTGCGCTGCCAACCTTTAAATCCCCCTTTCCCCGGGTTGGGCCTCCACTCCTCTTACTCACGCACACATGGTACAAAATTCTCATTTTTTTTTCATATATGTAATTTTTTTTTCGATAAAAATACCTACCAAAATATATTAATAATAATAATTCTCACAACATCTCATACGTTGACCTGATTCCGTACTAAGTAGCTTAAGCACTTGTGTTACAGATATCAGACAACAGAGGTACACAAATATATACTTAAATACATATATTACACCCAGACACTGAACAAACACAAGTGTTCATCGCACGAATGTTTGTTCAGAGTGGGGATCGAACCCACGACCTTTGGCCTCAGAGGCAGGGTCACTACCAATTGCGATATCCGGTCAGTCACAAAATATTGTGTAATACTATAATACAGGGTTATGTAGGAGTAATTTCGGACGTAACGTCTAAAACTCATGAAGGCTAACGTAAACTTAGATAAGTTTGGGAAGCTCATATTGTGTGATGGTTTCCCTGAGCTTGTTAGCTTTGGGATCTTTTAATAAATAATGAAGTTGTAATGTGTCCACGCTATACGCGTCTTTCCACACAAAGACTCTTTAAATTAGGTTCAGAATGCAGGACAACCACTAAACTTTGTCTAACTCGGTTCCGTATTTGGTAGTGACCCTTACCTCATACGCCAAAGGTTGTCCGTTTGATTCGCAACCTGGCCAAACATTCTTGTGTTAAATAGTTTATCTCTTCTGTGTTTGGGTGTTTATTTACCTAATGTAAATGTTAAAATTTTATTTCTCATATTCATTCTCATTACATGTTTTGAGATGCTCCAGTAAGTAATAAAATACTTGAGTTGGAGCTATCTCGCTCTTACCCATTACGTTTCACTTATAAGAGATTTAAATCTAAAGCTACTAAAAATTGGCAAGAAAAAAAGTTAAGTTTAATTTTAAATTATATGAAAAAGGAAAGAAACAAATTTGGTGTGGTGTGTGTAATGTGTATGTGTGTGCGTGTGTGTGTCACTTATCTATACTGAGAAGTTTTTCAGTATCCTCATAATTTAGTCCTAGTAGATTTTTTTACACTACTTTAAGTATTACATTTGTAGTTTATGTTACCTATATTCGTAACACGTGTGCTTATGCTACTTATTACAGAATCAGGGTAAATATATGAAATGTTTTATAAATTAATTTATTGACTAGCGCGACCGGCGACGGTTTAATATGTCTTTCGAAGCACAGATTCCTTTTACAGACAATCAGGTGATTCAATTCGTTCAAAAAAGAATACATGCTCAAATATTTCCTTCTTTTCAGAAGATAGGTAGATAAAGAATTGATCTATTTCATCATCATCATCATCAGCCCATTTAAGTCCCCACTGCTATGGCACGGGCCTTCCTCAATCACATGAGGGGTAAATGCCATACTCACCACGCTTGGCAGACGGGTTGGCGAGGGTCTTGATATAAATGCAGAGTTTTCCTTCTCTGGGTGCTGATGATCATGCCAGCAGATTTACCTTAGTCGCCTTTTACGACACCTCGGTAAGAGTGAGGGTGGCCTATTCTACTCTGCCGGGGACCACACGGCGTTTGATTGATCTATTTACTTATCTGTTATCTTTACTAATACCATTCCATTAGTCACCCTTTTAGTACTTGCTTGCAAGGCAAATAGGCTAACTGTAAACGGAATACCGTGATGGCCGTGTGGTCCCCGGCAGAGTAGAATAGGCCACCCTCACTCTTACCGAGGTGTCGTAAAAGGCGACTAAGGTAAAGCTGCTAGCATGATCATCAGCACCCAGAGAAGGAAAACTCTGCACTTATATCAAAACCCTCGCCAACCCGTCTGCCAAGCGTGGTGAGTATGGCAATTACCCCTCATGTGATTGAGGGAGGCCCGTGCCCCAGCAGTGGGGACTTAAATGGGCTGATGATGATGATGAAACGGAATACGTTGCCAAGTAGTAACTCCAACACTTGCAGTATTAATTATTATTTGTTCACGGCTATCCATACAAGTGAGTTTACATAACAATAACGCAATACACTTAGAAGCAAATTAATAATTGAATGTTGAACATTCAACAAATCATAAGTTAATAACACACTTAAAAACTTCATCACGTGTTCTAACGGGACTCGAACCTACACCTTCCACAATCCGGGTGGATGTTCTACCAATTAAATTATTATTTATTTAGTAGTCTCACTTCAACTGGTGGTCAAATATTTGTAATAATATTTCCACTGGATATTGTAAAAATATACCAACAATATTGACGAGACTATCGACAGCTCATGTCGAATAAAGCACTTACAAATTTCGTCGGTTTAGTAGCGCGTGGTCAGTGGTCTAATTGGTAGAACATCCACCCGCATTGTGGAAGGTTCGGATTCGAGTCCCGCGTGAACACGAGATGAAATTTTTAAGTGAGTTATTTACTTAAGAATAAATTGCAAAATATTGCTATAAAAAATATCAAACTTTTCAACATATCAATTGGGCGAGTTGACTATTAATTTATAATTTCAAACGGACTCCTTTTCATCCGATGGGCACGAATATGACTTTTTTTATGTTTTTTTATTGTAAGCGTTTGCCGCCACCCATAGTCAGCCGCGACACCAGTCCAGTCGCGAGTGCGCTGCCAACCTTTAAACCATCTCCCGGATTGGGACTCACGCAGCGAAACACAGTACAGTGCTGCTTCACGCCGGTTTTCTGTGAGGCAGTGGTATCACTCCGGCCGAGCTGGCCCATATCATACATGAAGGGAGATATGACGCGAGGTGCAATTTTTTTACACGTGAAATAAGACATCATCTTTAGCGAAGTTAAATTTTTCGCTTGAATTTTGACAACAACCAAAAACGATGGATGATATGAGCTTTACACCAAAAAAACCGTTGCAACAAGCAATGAAGGGGCTGGAACGAGTGTTGTTGGTATTTATAGAGGATATTTAGATCGCGTTTTTAGGGTTCCGTAACAAAACGGAACCATTATAGATTTTTTCCTGTCTGGCCGTCTGTCCGTCCATCCGTATGTCAAAGCCAATTTTTTGTAACTATAAGAAGTTAACCGCATTACGATTTTTACACAAAAATGGGAAAAAAACAAATTCTTGGGGGTCCCCCATACATAGAACTAAAACTCTTTTTTTTCATTAAACCCGGGTTTTTCATTTCATTTTTTCATTAAGCACAGGTGGTACCCCACATGAATAGGTCTTATAAAATAATGTTGAGGTTTCTAATAAAAAAAAATTGTATACGCCCCCCCTCTCTATTTTCTATAATAAAAGTAAAAAAAGAATTATAAAACTAAAAAAAATATATGATATACATTAGCATGAAAACTAACAAAGGAAATTGGTTAGAACTACATAGATCTAGTAAGTCGTTTTTGTTAATACGTTATAAACCGTAAACCGCAATTTACCTTCCATTTATCTTACTCGCTGCTACGGAACCTTTCATGGGCGAGTCCGACTCGCACTTGGACGGTTTTCATTTTTCTCATTCAAATAGCAAAGCTCTTTAATAGTATAGTAATTTTGCATTAGATTCCAACTCAAGCGCAGAAAAGGACCCGACTTTTATACGACACATTTTATCACGATAAATATGAAACTGTAAGGGAATGAAATGAAAACACTTGTCATTGTTTTATGGACTATGGAAGGATATTGGCATAAAACAAGTATATGTACCTGTACGTTAGGTGTATGGAAATACTTGGAGAGGGATATTCATGATTCATCTTTATTAGTTGTCTTTTATATAATTTTTAGATGATTTGCCAGTGCGTTTTACCAGTAATGACATATGGAGCCGAAACGTGGCTGACTACGGGCCTGATCCACAAGTCTAAAGTAGCTCAGTGGGCAATGGAGCGTGCTATGCTTGGAGTAATGTAGGGCGCCCTCTGGCTAGGTGGGAGGACGATCTGCGCAGGATGGCTGGCAAGGGCTGGATGCGAGAAGCCATGGATAGATCACAGTGGCGAACAATTGGAGAGGCCTACGTCCAGCAGTGGACTGCGATAGGCTGATGATGATGATGATGATGATGATGCTTGGAGTCTCTCTGGTGGATAAAATTCGTAACGAGGTTATTCGTCAGAGTACTAAAGTCATGGACATTGCACGCAGGATCAGCACGCAGAAGTGGAGATGGGCCGGTCACGTTTCTAGACGCACTGATAAAAGATGGAGTCGACACGTACTGGAGCCCAATTCTCGAGCTCGTGCTATTTATTTTCATACGACATATATCACTAAAACACAGTTCTTTTGTTTGGATTTCAAATGACATCCGCCATGTTTTCAAAATATCACGAGCACGAGAATTGGGCTCCTGGAGTGGAGCGGTCGACACGTGGGGAAACGCAGTGTTGGACGCCCTGCGGTGCGATGGACTACCGATTTGAGAAAGATGGCTGGTGTGAGCTGGATGCGGAACGCTCAGGACCGGGCTGATTGGCGCTCTTTGGGGGAGGCCTATGTTCAGCAGTGGATGGCGATAGGTTGATTGATTTATAATTGATTGAGTTTTCTTTTAAACATAATATTAATTCGTGGGAGGCCTCGGCATGAACGGGCCTGCTCGACCGGAGGGACACCTCGTCCTCACAGAAAACCGGCGTGAAGCAGCACTGTGCTGTGTTTCGCTTAGTGATGAAAGGGGGTTTAAAGGTTGGCAGTGCACTTCTGACTCCACTGGTGTTGCGGGTGTCTATGGACGGTGGCAATCCTATGCCATCAGGTAATCCGTCTCGTCTGTTACTGATCACATAAAAATGGTTTGTAGGCCAAGGTTGAATAACAAAATTATTTACAATGTATGTATATTAATTACTGTGTTACGGATATCAGAATCAACAGTGGGATTACAAATATATACATATAATGATTTCTTTTGTGAATACATTCTTATAATACATAGAAAACACCCAGACCAATACAAACAGACATGTTCATGCACACAAATGTTTGTACTGTGCGGGAATCGAACCCGCAACCCTTGTACCAAAGCCAGCGTTCACTACCACTGTTCCAAACGGGTCGTCGCAAATTACAATTTGTTATCTATAGATCACAAGTGTTTAACAACAAGAACTATACTAAACGCAAGGACTCGCGGCAGACGGTAACGTAATTCATTCTCTAATGATTTATGACAGATAAATTGTTCCAAATAGTCAGTAGGTAGGTATACCTAACTCGAGCCAAAGACTTTTGGCAGTCGTCGTCGTCATATTTCATTCATAATAATATCCTCCAACCAATTACGGCTACGGCGGCCAATCTCGACGATCAGCCACGTACGCAGGATATCTTATAGTGCTAAAGTGTGTGCGCAAATACAAAGGCACTTTTTTTTTAATATTCGATTGGGCGCAGGACCAACGGTTTAACGTGCTTTGCGAGCACGGGATACATGACCAACGACAACCAGACTCCGTGTTGACACTAAGAGTTTCTTACCGAAAACTTAGGTACAAATTTTTGGTCCGACCCGGGATCTTGCGCAGCCGTCGCTTTAAAGTGCGATCCACTAACCACTGCGCCACCGAGGTAGTCACGAATGAATGAATTAATGAATAAAATACTCTTTTGTATGCCTTTGCTTTTATTGTTGTTTAAAAGCCGGGAAATCCGAAAGGAAGATGTAACAAGTCGATTTTGTCACGAGAAGTGACGCTAACTGGTTCTAGTGACGAATGGCCCTCCCATTTATTATAATGTTTTAGTCTTCTGATAAAAAAAAAATAAACATGAGTCGGAATCATCACTTTGCATCATATATTCGTCGCAAGACATACGTATTTTTAGCGGAGTCTTGATATCGGACATTTCACATGTAATTTTCAAACAAAGGACAGTAAAATGGAACAATTTTAACTGTTTCCAATATTCGGCCATTTTCAGGACTAAAGTCATACAACTTTAACGAAACCCCTTAATACCGATGTCATTATCATTATTATTTCAGCCAATAGACGTCCACTGCTGGACATAGGCCTCACTTAATGTTCTCCGCACAGATCAGTCCTATGCCGCCCGCATCCAATGGATTACTGCGACCTTTACCAGATTGTCGGTCCACCTTGTGGGCGGCCTACCACGGCTGCGACTTCCTGTACGTGGCCTCCACTCGAGAACCTTTCTACCCCAACGTCTGTTTTCCTTGCTATGTACCCTGCCTATTGACACTTGAGGCATGCAATCCTTTGTGCTATGTCTGTGACTTAGTTCTCAAAAATGATGAGTACCGCTTTACCATCATTTCTGATACGATCTCGCGAGACTCCGAGCATAGCGCTCTCCATTGCTCTCTGGGAGACTTTGAGCCTCCTTAAGGCGACGTAGCCCTAACTAGCGACACCGATCGATTTAAATTGTTAGCTACTAAACCGGATCTATTTTAAACAATTTCGGAGCGGCAGTCTCTACTTTTTGATCTGTTTTTGCATTCGAAATTCGGATTAACGCCATAAGTGACCTTTTTTGGCGGTAATTCCAATTTTGAGTTCAAAAGTAAATAGTATAAGTATTTGCCGCTTACAATACACACCGCTGTCACAAGAATCAAATTATAAAAGATTGAATTGAACAAGAATAGAAAAGAAAATTGCATACCATGATGATCTTTACAAAGCAGGATTGATCTATGAAAGCAGGTCTCCATACAGGCAAAATGCAAAAGTTTTAACGAAAATATAATATTATTTTCCATTACAAGTCTTGACATTCAAAAGATAATAATGTATAAAGCGAGTATGTAGCCCCGAGGGAAGAAAAGATGGACAAGCGTGCCCTCACACTGTGTTTCCGTTTGTCTCCAGCACTCAAGGGAAATCATTTCATCAGCGTAATATGTAAGAAATAGTTGACGATAATGTAGGTACTTTTACAACAAAGATACAACAAATAATTTGGATTAGTTTTACATACCTACTTATTTAAAATGGGAGGTTATTTTACACCCAGCCACTTCTTTAGGGACCTACTTTGTAATTTTTTTTAAATTTTTCATTTTAATTAAGTTACTAATTACTTTTAGTTGAAGCTAAACTAGGTCTCGGTTAATGTAATTTTCGTTAGTATATTTCGTGTATAATTATTGGAAATTTGAATTGAAATAAAACAATATTACAATCTTAGATTAAATCAATTTAATCTAAGGATTACAATGAACGACTTGGTAACACTAGATCTCACAACTTTTCACGGTAGAACAACTGAGTGCGAGACTTGGATTTTTTGACAAGTTTTCTTTTTTATAGGATATCATTTCTTTTTGTAGAATGACACGCACACGCACAACGGGTGCATTGAGTTGAGATACTAAATCAATTCCCAAGACTGGGTTATTGTGCTTGTGCCTAAATCGATACATGTCATTATATTTAAGACAATGCATCTCTCGGTCGGATTACGTCACACAAGTGAGCCTTTGCATATACCGTAATACGTGGGTAACAATGTTCTTATTATAGTCATTTCAGAAACTATGTTGAATTTCCTACGCAATTTACTCCCATTATGGAATGCTTCAGCTAGTGAAGAAATTGAATAAAAGGCAAAACGTGTGGGCTTAGGAAGGGTCGAGTAATATTAAACAATATTTATTTGGGGTAGTTTTTATTGCTGGTTGCTTGTTTCTTGGAAATCGGCTTAAACGGAAACAAAGACGCTCAATTTGATATTCTATTAAATTCATAAATATTATCTCTTTGAAAGAGTAATATTATCGATTTCTGATTATTTGTGAAGCAGCATTGTGCTGTGTAAGTTGCGCTGCGTGAGTGAGGGTACCGGAGGCCCAATCTGGGGGAAAGGGGGCCTTAAAGGTTAGCACTTGTGACGCCACTGGAGTCGCGGGTGTCTATTGGTGGCGGCAATCGCTTCATCAGGCGATCCGTCTGCTCATCTGCCACTTAAAAAAAAACATACCTAATTAGGAAATTTATTTATTTAAGGTACATAAACAGAGTATAATCGTAAAGTAACATAATGAATGAGGTTGAACATTTTTTTTTCTAGACAATACTCCATAATATATGTACACATTTCAGATTACAATTATTGCAAATCTTAAACATACAATAAAAGGTTTCAATCTAGATTATAATCCAAAAATATGTGTAATTTTAGAAAGTAGTACGAAAAATGAGAAACAAAAAAATAAACAAGAAAAACTATATAATTATAACTAGTGAAAAGGAAAACATAATAATCTACTCAGCAGGCATGCCGACCAGACTCAGAGTCGTAGCCGGGTCTATCGGGTTACTGATCCCATCCCTAACGTTATGTGGATACGCCTTCCATACGGCCGGTCTTGGTTCGAATACGAGTTCGAATACTCGATTTTTCCAAGTGTATGTGTATTTCTACCATTTTATGCTCGGCGGTGAGGGAAAATATCGTGAAGAAACCTGCACATTTAGGTTAGTTTCTGCAACGTGTAACCATGTCCTCGCTAATCTGACTAACTAATGTATCTGACATTTTGGACTTAACCGACTTTATTCCCTCAATCAAAGGTAACTTTAAACTGTAAATAGCTTTCCCGGTAAAAGTCAGTTAGTTAGATTAGCGACAAGTTTCAGATGGTCTGGTTTTTAGACGAGCAGACTGATCACCTGATGGTAAGCGATTGCCGCCATCCATAGACACCCGCGACACCAATGGAGTCACAAGTGCGCTGCCAATCTTTAAACCCTCCTTCCCCCGGATCGGGCCTCCGGTACCCTCACTCACGCAGCGAAACACAGCACAGTGCTGCTTTACTGCAGTGAGGCCGTGGTCACTCCGGTCGAGCCGGCCCATTCATGCTGAAGCGTGGCTACTGCCACTGCCACGGTCCCACGGTTTCCCTATTAAAGGGTTGCGAAGGTGAGACGGTAGTCGTTCTCGTTTCATTGTAATTAACAGACTCCAAATCCTGAAACATGTTCTAAGCGTACCCTGGGTTCCAACCTGGGTCCTATCCCTCCTGGGATATAATGTTACGATGAAGAAGATGGTAAGAAAATCTATTCTGTCGCTGAGTGCTACGCTACGTAGGTACGGCTCATATTTTTTCTACTGGATCATTTCGGAGAGTGTGTGGTTCTACGTGATTTGATTCCCTCTAGACCATTCCATCACAAGACGACAAGGCGCGGGGAAAGCTTTCATCCTTATATGGTAGAACTACCTCTTATCCGCACATAGCGATTCGCTTCCACATTTATAATGCGGACTGCTGAGGTCTGTTTTTCCTGTACCACTATAATCTGGACATCTTTAAGGCAAGAGTGAACAGGCATCTTCTAGGCAAATCGTGTATCATCCTAGACCTCATTGTCGCTTTCCATTAGGTGCGATTGTGGTCAAGCGTTAGCCTATTGCCCAAAAAAATAAATAGTTTGTACTGCTGAGGTTGTCCAACGTGAAAATCGAAGACACCACGTTTGTCAATGCACATATTTCGCAGTTTGTAGTTCTTATGCCGTGGAGCGTAAGAGCGAACAGTGTGCATCACCTTTTGCTGTTAGCTAATGTCACTACCAAATAGCCATTGAGCCAATCTAAGTAGATTCACGGATGCATTTGCTAACACACATTATTTGTGCTAGAGTGCCACTGCCATATAATACAATAGTCAAAGCTTTGAGTGTGCTACGTAGCAAGTTTAAATAAAATGAACATTTAAATAAAACTTAAGTGTCCAACATTTTGCCCACGACTTTTACTTCTACGCTTTGGTTTTTATCTCGTTTACCCCAGGTACTATTTATTTATACGGTAGAGTTGTTAAACCACTGTCTCTTAAATACAAATGAGAAAAGTTACTTAGGTTACTATTTAAATGTTATGACAATATCCTTATCTTCTTATCCTTCAAAAAGACTGATCTCGCGGGCCAGTATGGCAGCAACGGAAGCGATGCTTTGAGATCGCGTCCGTTGTAATTGCAACTGTGGCCTCTCCTCTTGCTATCCCTTAACATCGCGTCCATTAGACCAGTGTAATTCTTTAGTGAAACGACTTAGTGATCCGACTCAGCCAAATGATACACTGTTCCGAATCTCTAATGTATTTATCATTTGACTCAAATGAATCTCGAGTTCGAGTCAACCGAATGATCCGAGTGGGCCGAATGATCTGAAGGAGCTGAATGATCCGATAAGCCGAATGAGCTGAATGATCCGAGTGAGCACAATGAACCGAATGAGCTGACTGATCCGAGTGAGCCGAATGATCCGAATGAGCGGAATGAATCAAGGATCTATCTGAGAGTCGATGTTCCAAATGAAGCGTTTCACTGTTCCGCATCTCGGCACTGATCTAGGTGAAATGTTTTACTTATATAATTACTGATCTTCTTTTTGAGCTGTCTTGGAACGCGTCACTTGATGAGTATATAATTTCTCTGTTTTTAAGAAACAAAATATACAGTCTACCTACGATTAAGTATGTACTATGAATGTGTGTACTGTGATTACGGGATATTGGAAGGCAAGTATTAGGATTACCGTCTCGAGATACGCATGAGTAAACGTGTCATCCACGATTAGAGGTGTTACAACTTCGCAACTCACGACAAATAACATCACAACCAAACTTATAATGACAACACACACTAGCCAACAGGTGTCACGTCATCAAAGTAATAAATACGACGGTGACGTATATTCGTTCCAAATTACTTTCGCTCATCCAGAGTGACATATGAATATTTCGATGCAAATAAGACGCGGGATTCCGGTGTGCATTCATCGTTCCGTGAAATTGGTTTCGAATATTATCTGCTTTGTTTGATAAAGGATTGGGTTAAATTGGTCAGTGGTCAGCCAATCAAGATGGCATTTTGGGGTTCCATTGACGTGCGGGTTGGAATGATGCAATATGCACTTAGAAACACACGCTACTTTATTGGCGATTGGGTTTTAGCAGCTTTTTAGAAGCGCGAATGTAGCGACCACACACTCCACAACGCACTTAAAAACGCCAAACGTAACCATCGGGTCGCTTGCCGCGTCTAAACGCAGAAAGTGGCAAAATGGGGATGCAGTATCGATCGATATCAAAATCACCAATCGCCGATGCTCAAACTAGTGTGTGTGTGTGCAAGGACAGCCCTATCTCTTGTTGACTGGCCCGATTGCGCAATTTGTACTGACCCTTTTTTTTTTTTGGTTTCGCAGGGGGAATGCCGCTGGCTCAAGAGATGAGCCGACTACCTTATGCATACCAGGGTGGCCGGGTTATGTGGGGTTCTCCTTTGGCGGGGGGCTTCTCCCAAAGAGAAGCCAGGCAAAGGCATATTCACTAAACCCCCTGCGGTTCTCCCTCATCGCCCATATTGGGGAATATCATGGTGATACAGCCAAAGCCTCCCTCCACGATATTCCCCGGGCGGATGTCCGCCTATACGGCGGACTAGGCGGTTCCTCCCCCGGACGTGCCGGAAGAGGGAAATTTGTACTGACCCTGCCTCAAACTCGAAAGCACCCAAGACGGATTTCCACTATGAACCAATATTCGTGTGTTATATACTTATTTGTTTAGTATCTGCCAGCATATATGTATAAATATGGTTTTCTATGGCCAGTTCTTAGACTGGAGCGTTTCACTGCTATCCCAGCGTGATATTCCTGGTTACATCCAATCGCTCATCTGCACATAAACACATTTATTACATAAAAAAAATTACAATGAAGCGACTACCGTCTGACCTTGCTAACCCTTTAAAAGGGGAACTTACACCAATTGAATCATCGTGTCTTTTCGCCACTTCTACAGGTGACGAATTTTTTTATAATCTTTAGCGGTAAACTAAAACTTACCAATTGTCAACAGAATCCAAGATGCTGAGCAAGAGGATCGCTGTCGCTTTTGCCGTAGTCCTGGCTGTCATTTGCTTGGCCGAAGCCAAGGAGGAGAACCCTCATGACATGGTCGACGCACTCCGCATACTTCAGGAGTTGGACCGCTATTACACCCAAGCTGCTAGACCGAGGTAAGTCACCTCCTCATTGTGGAATCATCTTCCCGCAGCAGTATTTTCTGGACATTGAAATCTTCAAGAAACGATCATCTTCCAAACCGGCCAGCAACTCCTTAGGGTTACCATAACTTCTTCTTTATACATTCACTAACTAAATATCGGACAGGCTGATCAAAAACGGGAACATGTACTAAATATGGGACAACACTTCTTATAGCTAAACCGACAATACACACTTGCGCAATGTAATCGATAATCAGCATCATTTATTTATTTCACCGTGGGACCTTGGGAGAGCCACGCTTTGTCATGAATGGGCCGGCTCGACCGGAGTGATACCTCACGGAAAACCGGAGTGAAGCAGCACTGTGCTGTGTTACGTGAGTGAGGGTATCGGAGGCCCAATCCTGTGATAGGGTGGTTTAAAGCTTGGCAGCGCACTTGTGACTCCACTGGTGTCTGCCACCTATCGCAAACAAAATCCAAAAGGCGAAATTAAAGCCAATGAGGCATTCTCTATCAGTCAACCTTTGGGTCATGCAGAAAGTGCAGTGGTGCGGCGAAAGAACCATCTATTAGCAAAGTTTGGAACTAATAGCAAATTAAGTTCTGAAACCAAGTGAGGGCGGGCTACTAGTAATAGTAATAAATATGGATAAGAACACCTACTGGTACATTAACAAACAACTCAGTACATTAGTGTAATGTATAATGTTGTTACATATCACGACGTTCCTTTCTTGCAAATGGGGCTAACATTTGCATTCGCAAGGAATGTCGCGAATTACATAATATTTGACACATTATTTCCGTTTGATGTCGGCATAGGTTTATTCCTTATTCATAAACCACTGTGCCCCATCGAAATTTATTTGAGGTGATATGAAGAATCGTCTCTTATTATTCGGGGGTGACCGATGATGTATTCTTTTGATATATTCAGATAAAAAACGCTAGTTGAGACTCAATTTTGTGTTTTGAATAAATATTGCTTGGAAAATAAGGAAGAGCAACACTTTATTTAACTTACTTGACTTAATTTCCTATGTCCCCTAGGTGGGGCAAAGGGCAGTCCACATTGATCCGCCATCTCTGAACGACCGTGTGGTCCCCGGCAGGGTAGAATAGGCCACCCTCACTCTTACCGAGGTAGTCGTAAAAGGCGACTAAGGTAAAGCTGCTGGCATGATCATCAGCACCCAGAGAAGGAAAACTCTGCATTTATATCAAAACCATCGCCAACCCGTCTGCCAAGCGTGGTGAGTATGGCAATTACCCCTCATGTGATTGAGGGAGGCCCGTGGCCCAGCAGTGGGGACTTAAATGGGCTGATGATGATGATCTCTGAACGACGGTCGGAACGAACGGTCTTGAGCTTCGCGCTTTACTTCGCTCCAATTTAGTCCTAGGGTCCTCGCTTCTGCAGTGATAGTCCGCCGCCAGGATTGTTTAGGGCGGCCACGTTTCCGTTTTGCTTGGGTGTTCCAGTCTAAGGCTTACCTCGGTATGTGATCCGGTTCCCTTCAGAGCGTGTGGCCAATCCAGTTCAATTTGCGGCGTTTGATCTGCTCTTCGATTGAAAGTATACCGCAGCGATCCCACAGATCTGGGTTCGTGATTTTCTCGGGCCAGTATACCCTGAGAATACGGAGACTCTTCATAAGAGTAACACTTTACTCGTACCAAAATAAAAATTCTTTCAGTTAGAGAAGGGAAACATGATAAGTTCTCCTGGTTTTTTTCTATTTTTTCTATATTGCAGAGTTAAAATTTCATGTAGACTTCAAAAGAACAATTCCTTGAGATCATCAACGTTGGAAAAGATAATTTCAATAAATGGGTTTTAAAGGATCACAGTCGGCCTGTAGTAAAATGTAAACACCTTCGACTCGTAAGGCAGAACAAATAAGGTTCGTATTTGAATGAGGTTGCATACTTATTGGTGCACATAACTGTACATATTTCAAAATATTCTCAACAAACGTTATCAACAGGTTTTTTACTAACAATATCTGATTTATACAGTGGGAGTCTGCATAAAGTGCACATATCCAAACCAGGAAAACTTCACCCCATTTTGTCGACGGAAAAAAAAATAAAAAATAATATTTGTATTTTTCATTATGATTTTTTTTTAATTATGAGTTGCACCTGTTGACTCTATTTATCTAAATAAATTGTTTCTAAACTAGGTATGTTATCGCAGTGGAATAAATTTTGTGATGATGTCTAATAATAAGCCGTACCCATAAAGTAAAAATAGGTATATAAGAAAACTAACCCTATTTTATAATTTTCACTTTATTACTTGAAGGAAAATGTGTATTTTTTTTCATCACTTTTTGCTAATTGTTTTACAATTACTCCCATTCCTAGGTAAAGACCTAGGGCTTTCTTCATAATCATTCAAAGGTTAATATCATAAGGGCGGAACTATAATAATGTGTTAACCTGTCAACTGAGAAGCTGCGCCGTATCGCGACGAGCCATCGGGAGATAAACTGAAGGACAATGCACGTATCAAGCCTCGTTTGCGAGACACAGGGCTAATCTGATTCAATGTATAGCATATGAACTTGCGAAGGGATTTGACGTAGCTATAAACTTGTATTGGGTCGCACAATTGGTGTGTAAGTCAAATACTGTTAAGGGACATATTTTATCGGTATTTCGATATACGTTTAACGTTTTGATATGGTCGTCTATCTCCATCGACCATGTAATAGATACAGCCCGAATGACTTGTCGGATGTCGGATCCGACTATTAATCGGATGTCAAATATTATTGTTTTCCGACGAGTGTGAATATAACTTCATTATACGTGCATTTACATGCTCTGCCGCTGGACCTCCGATTAATATTCGGATCCGACACCCGTCGGATGTCGAGTGGGAACGGGGTATTATAATTACAATTTTTTTGACAATCAGCGGCTATGAACGCTGCCTCTGACGAAATTGTTGAATGTTTGATCATGAGTGCTGCTAAAAATGAGACTAAAAAGCATAAAAGGAATGTCTACAAAAAATGTCTTCAAAAACAGCGAACTAAAAAGTGTATGTGTATTTTTGACACATCAGATAACATTTTATAACAGATCACTCGAAAACAGGTGTTACTGGAGTCGGTGCCCAATACTATCTCATCATCACCATCAGCCCATTTAAGTCACCACTGCTGGGGCACGGGCCTCCCTCAATCACATGAGGGGTAATTGCCATACTCACCACGCTTAGCAGACGGGTTGGGGAGGGTTTTGAAATGCTGAGTTTTCCTTCTCTGGGTGCTAATGATCATGCCAGCAGCTTTACCTTAGTCGCCTTTTACGACACCTCGGTAAGAGTGAGGGTGGCCTATTCTACTCTGCCGGGGACCACACGGCCGGCCAATACTATCTAGATAGTTTTTTTCTCAACATGTGACTGTTTTGCCTACAGAATTGGAATTTCGGCGTACGTTTTTTCCTGACTGAGCTCCTACTAAATATCGTTAGCTAAACAAAATATTCGCTTACCATTCGTTACAAATTACTGTTGCAAAATAAAAGCTGTGACTTCGCTTCGGAATGGCTCCTAAATTCACAAACACATTGCGTTTGTGCCATTTGCGAACTTGGGCAATTAATTTTGACGTCATTTCCGGAGGGTTCCTATTGATTGTTGCCCTTTTAAACTTAAAATTGTTTTTTCATGATATATAGTTACACATTTTCTTTTTGAATTTTACAAACACTTTGTTGCTACACGTAGGAAAACGTAGGTCGCTCTACGGCTCAACACACTGACGAAATACCAAAATAATATTACAACATACTAAAATATGAGATTAAATTCAGCAATAAATAGCCAAATAAAATATGAAATTTATAACCTCAAAAATGTCGGCTTTTCTGGTGTAGCCATGTAATGAGGAGAGGGGAAGGACATGTAACCAAAAGTGTGATAAGTATGAATGGAAGTGCGTAGAGGAAGAGAGGACGGCTGAAAAAGACATGGATGGATTATGTGAAGAATGAGATGATGAAAAAAAACACGATGGATGATTCGATGACAAATGATAGGGACGTGTGGAAGAGGACGACACACATGCAACGACCTCAGATAACCTGGGAACAGGGTAGGAAGATGATTTATTTCCTCAATAAATAGCAAAAAAGATGAGCCATCTCATGGATGCATATTACTTTGACCTACATAGCTTCTTTGTTCAGTATGGTCAACAATTATTTCTTTTTTTAGGGGGCGGTTGACCTCAATTTATTCTAATGGCGAGGCAAAATGAGAGCAGGGAACTGGGAAAATACTCTATTATCCTGTATTAAGAAACGCAATCTTACGGAACACATGCTACCTATACCAAATGCCAAGTGATTTGAATATACTAACCGTATTGGAAACATTTTAAGTCATGTTTAAAAAACAAAAATAAAGCGAATAGAAAATTTGTTTTTAAATCCCTTTTTAAATTTTTTTATTATGTATAAAGCACCCACTAAGTAGTAGATACTTCGTATATATAAAAATAGTATAGGTGCATGTCATGTTATTTTTGGTATAATTTAAAATCATAGCTATAATAATTATTTATTTATTTAAAACTTTATTGCACAAAAAGTTTATACAATAGGCGAACTTAATGCCAAGAGGCATTCTCTACCAGTCAACCTTTGGGTCATGCAGAAAGGATATTGATGCGGCGAAAGAAGATTACGTGAACGTGGTGAATAATTATGTGCAATTAAGCAAATCATTTGAGTGTGTGAGTGACACACACACTCACGAGAAATGATTTGCACATTATTTATACTCACAATATAACAAGGGATTTCTCGTGGACTTAACAATGATAATTAGTCCATGCTTATGTGTTAGCATTTCTACGTGTCACATTTATATTTCTAAATTATATTTCAATCCAAATATGTAAAAAGACTAAGAAGTAAGGTGAAAATAAGTATTTAAATGCTACATTCTCTTGCTTTCACCGTCATCCCTCCTACTCGTATTTAGGCTTACAACAAGGCTTTACTGACCAGACCAACCAACACATATATTAAGGCAATCTACAAAGCAATTTGTGGCCCCATAATTCCCTTACGTTATGCAGAAAGGTTCCTGAGGATGGGCGACATGCGCCGTCACAAGCCGAATTACGACTGCAATCAGGCCTCACAGCAGTAGGCCTTTGTGTCGCCTTCAAAATTGCGAGCTTCTAGTACGCTGGTACACTAGATTCTGAATACAGTACCTGTGGCATGGCTAATTTCGCGCCTTGAAGGACTAAATGATGTGGCGGACAGAAAAGGAGACACCAGTAAAGGGAGGAAAAGAAAATATATTATCAAAATAAAAATAGACAGAAAATTTAGGCCGAAACGTCGGGTAAACAAGAAAAATGCCAAACAAATTTTTTTTTGTAATTTTAAAAGGGCGCCTAAGCGTCAAGGAGGTCTGTCCTCGACAATATGGTTTGGTAGTTTCGTATCTCATTGTCATTGTCTCAGTTAAATAGCATAGACATATTATCTCGTAAATAGTAAGAATAATATTATTAGGTACTACAAATATAGTAAAATAACAAGAATAGTGAGGCTTATTTAGGCTACAAAGTCTACTTATTCATACTTCATACTAATAGGTATTATAAATATGCAATCGTCATGATTTTTTTATTTGAGATAGTTGAAGGGAAGAAAAGTCTATTTTAGCATCGCAAGCAAAACCGTGGGCAAAAACTAATTAATCCCATTTTAGTATCACGTTTTACTTATCAACCATTAAAGTTAAATAACATCTCTGAGTGGGGCATTTATTTTATTTCAAAGGTATGTACAGGATGTAAAATATTTGAACGTACTTTACACATTTATGAAAATAGTAAATTTTCAAAGAACTGGTTTATGAGTACTACCTAAATAAACAACAGTTTTAAAAGGACTGCGAATTTTTAATAGGTACTTGGTAAACTTATTAATTAAAGACGGCCATTAAATTTTAACTCGATCTTGTTGCAAACAGAATATTACAGCTCGAAGTTTAGTTTATGAATTGCCTAATTTCCTGGGTTCTAATCTAAAATACTTGAAACTTTTGACCCAGAAAATAAAATAAGATTTCTGGTATTAGAAATGAGTGGATATTAGAGGATTACAGAATGAAAAAGAACATCAGGCCCTGGAAGGTAACTTACTACTATTCCTTAAGTTCATTCAAAACCGTTCCGCTGTTGATTCTGATATCCGTAACACGGTGCTTGAGCTACCTACGAGTATCTATAGTCAATGTATGTGATGTTGTGAAATATTTATTATTACTATTATTATATGGGTGTTTGTTATGTATTACAAGTATGTTTTTACAAAAGGAAAGTATTATATGTATATATTTGTAATCCCACTGTTGATTTTGATATCCGTAAGACAGGTGCTTGAGCTACCTATCTCTGAGTCAGATCAATGTATGTGATGTTGTGAAATATTTATTTATTCATTATATTTATATTCAAAAACATTTACAATAGTTAACTATTTTCATAACTATGTATACATGTTTAAGGTGAAGTTGATAAAACTTTTTTAATATAGACGTGTGAATGTGGTTTCGATCACAAAATATGTATCCCATTTTCACTCATATTCGAAATATTTGAAACTTTGAAACAAACCAAATCAAAGGATCAACTGGTTGTAATATCTGGCATTATGGGTCGTTCGAAACACGAGGAATCGGTAGGTTTCTAAAACTATTTGCCTTTTTGATTGACAAATCACAGATTTAAATACTTTATGTATAATACTTGCATTAGTTTTGTATTTTAGTCTATCTTAAACATTTAAGGATAACGTAACTATTCCAAAAACAAATAAGTTAAAATATGCACAAATGATAGTGAAACAACTATTGTTCCACGCATTTTTCCCCGGGGAAACCATCATGGCCGTCACCTTGCTACATGTAGTGAACAAGGTAGTGTGTGGGACTCAAACCCTAACTAAAATCCCTGGGGTGTCCAACTCCGCGCAATTGCGGTCGGAAACCCCACAGCCGGGACTAGACCATATCGCTAATCGCGCTCGCCGCTTCACCCCTATCTGGCGCAATATAGCCCTTAAACGCTGTACGACCTACCAGGACACCCAGTAATGCCGTCCCCCGCGGAGTCGTATGCTGAGATGCTCCAAAAACCCGTTAAGTCGCCTCTGACGACATGCCGGGAAACCTTGGCAGTATACTTAAACGCCCCTAGCCACAGGGCGTGCAGTGCAACGAGCCTGTCGTAATCGGGTATTTTAGAAGGATCCTCCAAAAACATCGATGTTGGAAATCTATGTCGAATTAACTGTTCAACTAAACAATAGCACATTAGTATCATCACATCACAGTGATCGGAATAAGTAGTGCAATTTCATTTTGACATCAACGACCTCAAAAATTACATTAGTATGGATACGCCCCCGGGATTGCTGGCTTTTGGATTTCTATACGTGTAAATACAATTGCCCCTACTAGGAGTTAAAAAATAAAACAAGTATTTATGTTAGTTAAACGTTACATTTAGTATAAGCAACTCTTATCGATATTTCCGTCCATTTGAAAGCACCATTTGCGTGTCCATATGAAGATTTTGTCAAAAATTGCGCACCTTAATCCGATCACTGATCATTGATTTGTATACCGGAGGTTGAATTAGAGGAAATGGGGTTTAAAGTTTTGCACACTTGTGACTCCACTGGTGTGGTGGTCGGTATCAATTGCTTACCATCAAATGATACGCCAGCTCATCTGCTACTTATAATATAAAAAAAATACATTTAATCTAGTATGTTAATGTCAGATTATTAGTTTGCCATGTGTTTCCCGCTTAATAACATTAAATTTAAATGAAGACAATTTAAAATTCCCAGCATTCATAGGCTAATGGCCGACCAGTATTGTGAATGTGTTGTACGTGACAATTGTGCTTCCATTTGAATGGGTCCAGCGACAATGGGTGCGTTGACGACGTGTCGGTATAAACTTTGACACGGCATTACCGACAGGAGAACCACTTAGGCTATTTTTAAATTTAGTTTTAAACGGTTTTGTTTGTAGCGGAAGTCAGTTGAATTGGTGCAGTTAAAAGGGTTCGTTTTGTAAAAAGAAGTGTATGAACCAGTGACCTTTGTTGTTGTAAGCGGGTTTGTTATGTAACATAAAAGTTTAACCTTTTGATGTTGTTATACAAAGCTATCTTCTCTCTGCCAAAGTAGAGCAATGTAACCGATTTCGGGCTTTTGTTATAACGCGTGCTTGCATTCGAACCTGCAGTCTCTCGTTCAGAAAACTTTCGGTTTTTAACTCTGTATAAAAATTATTGTCTTTTACAGAACAATGCGACCAAAGTAGGGCGAAAACTCAGTGACATCCACAGTTTCTACAAAATTTTAGGAACTCGCGTAACGAGAAAATCGTCGTCATCATTGTCAGCCCATTTAAGTCCCCACTGCTGGGGCACGGGCCTCCCTCAATCACATGATAATTGCCATACTCACCACGCTTGGCAGACGGGTTGGCGAGGGTTTTGATATAAATGCAGAGTTTTCCCTCTCTGCGTGCTGATGATCATGCCAGCAGCTTTACCTTAGTCGCCTTTTACGACACCTCGGTAAAAGTGAGGGTGGCCTATTCTACTCTGCCGGGGACCACACGGCTTACGTGAAAAATATTACCTATAGTTCATAGAATAAAAATTAAGCCCACTTACCTACCTTTTCACAGAATGACTGACAAAGGAAAACCACCTACTAACTAGGTTAGTTTTGTTTTAAAAAAATAATTGTATTCAAATAACCAAAATATAAAACGCCCCGTTGGTCTTGTGGTTTAAGTGCCGGCTCGTGATCTCGGGGGCTCGGGTTCGATTTTCGGGTCGAGCAAAGGTATATTTCGATTTTTTCGAACATAGCTCGGGTTTGTGATCACCAGTCCGCATTAGGGATGCGTGATGATTAAGCCAAATCCCATCATAGTAGCGATGACTTGATTTCTATGATGGAGGCCTTTGCCCTGCAATGGGACAGTATATAGGCTGATTTATAACCAAAATATAGCCCTATGTTATACTGCTATGTCCAATTGATTCAAAAGGAACTGTAAGTTTCGTAAGCGTTTTAAGAAGAAGGAAAAGATATCCCATTTTTTGTAAACATATTATTATACATACTTTTAAAAGCAAAAATACTTCCAAAGAAAACTTTTGACTCGTCCGAAGTGACGCCGTGATCTTATTTGAGTTCACTTCGTCAAAGTGTCAGATGTGTAACAACTAACTTTACTAACTTGTGCAAGTTGTGCTTTAGGGATGGAAAAATTAAAATTTGTTTTCTTTTTGTTTCAAACTCAAAGTTTCACTAAACATGTATCTCATGAGTGTTTAAGAAAATACTTTTTGTATACTTCACGAAATATTTTTTTTTTAATGTGATGGGCGGCAGACGAGCTGTTGGATCGTCTGAGACGGAGCGATTGCCGCCACCCATAGACACTAACCTTTAAACCCCCCTTTCCCCCGGGCCTCCGGTACCCTTACTCACGCAGCGAAATATAGCGCAGTGCTGCTTCAGCCGGTTTTTCTGTGAGGCCGTGGTATCATATAGGTCAAGCCGGCCCATTCATGCTGAAGCGTGACTCTGCCACGGTCAAATGTCATTGTGAAATTGATGAAAACACAGGTCTAAAGTGTAAAATTGTTTAAAAAATATTAATTTACCTGCCTAAGTAAATTAAATTAATTCCTTCAGCAGTGAGGGAAAGCGAGGTGAGGAAACCTGCACGTTAGTTTCTAAAACATACAAAAATGATCACTTGGTCTGGTTTCCCTATTATGAGGTTGCGAAGGTGAGATCGCTTCATTGTAATTACCAGCATAGTCCAACTGTAGGTACCCAATGTAAAATACGGGTATTCTATTTATTTTTACGTCGGCTTATTTCTTATTTACACTTATTTACAAATATAAAAAAAAAATATTAAAAATTTTAGCGATTCGATTCCTGAACGATTTATAAACTTAAGTACCTACTATGTATTTTTAGGGTTCCGTAGCCAAATGGTAAAAAACGGAACCTTTATATATTCTTCATGTCTATCTGTGTGTCCGCCTGTCCGCTTGTCCGTCCGTCCGTATGTCACAGCAACTTTTTTCCGAAACTATTAGAACTATACTATTGAAACTTGGTACATAGATGTATTTTGTTAACCGCATTATTTGTACGTAGGACACGAACCTATTAAACCCTCGGTGGGCGAGCCGGACTCGCACTTAATCGGTTTTTTTTTCAAAATTGACTCAAGCCCGTGTAGCAAAAATAGAACACGCGACAACTAAACACGCCGTCGGAAATGCAAGAACTAAGGATGTAGGATGCTTCCAATATCCTCTATGGCCAGTAAAACAATTTTTATGATTGTATTTAATTTCCTTTGCACGGTCACATAATGTCATTATCATACATCAGGGGTCAGAACTGTGTGCCGTAGAAGAATGTTGTGTTCTGTTTCATGTAACCATATCATGTGGGGAGATAAATTTCCCCTATTGGCTACAGAAACAGCAAGCTAGACGCTGGCAGGGGCCTGTTTAGTGACAGTGCACTGTGGCTAGGGGCGTTTAGAATACTGCCGGCCTGCCGAAAGAGGCGACTAATCGTAATTCGGAGTCCGTGAGCATACCTACTACTGGGAAGTAGCTTGCTCAGTAAACGACTCCGTGGGGGGGGGGGGGGGGGGCATTACAGGGCATCCTGGTACGACATACACCAGAGAAGGACTAGCGCGGCGAGCGCAGTTAGCGGTAAGGTCTAATCCCGGCTGTGAGGTTTCGA
This sequence comes from Marasmia exigua, assembly GCA_019059595.1. Classification (NCBI taxonomy): domain Eukaryota; kingdom Metazoa; phylum Arthropoda; class Insecta; order Lepidoptera; family Crambidae; genus Marasmia; species Marasmia exigua. The sequence goes on from CM032471.1 coordinate 6,761,293, forward strand.
CCGTAAAATTGCGCTGAAATGGACACCCCGGGGGTTTTGGTTACTTTATTTTTATTTATTTATTTTATTTAAGGAAACATAGAGCTTTTAATATATTTCATTATTAAACTCAGTTATAATAGATATTACATTAGCCTTAATATTTTCCAAAGTTAAGTTAATAAGTACACAATACAATTCTGGTAAGACGGACACCTAATTCGATAAAACTAAAGATAATATAATATAATACTGGGTAGGTATATACTTTAAAATTTCGAAACACCATGGTAGAGCTAACATTATTACTTGTGCATTGATCTAAGAAGACGGCGGTATTTCGCCAGCTTCTCGTAGAATATGTCTATGTGAATTAAAATCTTATTATATGCACTGGTTGTTCTCACAATATAACTATTTTAGCGTAATTAGTACGAAAAAGAGGTATATGAAACGTATGCTTCTGTCGTGCACTGGGTCGGGGGCACTTAAATGTTATTTTGTTAAGTACCTAAGTAAGGTGAGTCAATTAGATTGTTTAAGGTTAAAGTCCCAGACTGCCGTGTGGTCCCCGGCAGAGTAGAATAGACCACCATCACTCTTACCGAGGTGTCGTAAAAGGCGACTAAGGTAAAGCTGCTGGTATGATCATCAGCACCCAGAGAAGGAAAACTCTGCATTTATATCAAAACCCTCGCCAACCCGTCTGCCAAGCGTGGTGAGTATGGCAATTACCCCTCATGTGATTGAGGGTGGCCCGTGCCCCAGAAGTGGGGACTTAAATGGGCTGACGATGATGATGATGAAAGTCCCAGACATTATCTTGTTCCCTTCAAGTGACAAGGTGACGGCCATGATAATTCCCCCGGCGGAAAAAAAATCTGTATGATCTTTATAACGATCCGTCGACGTAAATGGGTCCGGTAGGATAATACCTACGATAGTGCGGGGGTTGGCAAATATGCCAACTAGCCTTTGGACCAAGTTTCTATACCCACTCGTGTCAGTTTTCCACAAGCTAAAGTAACAAAAAGCTACTAAAGGGGATTGCAATTCAGGCTATCAAATATTTCCTTTATTTGAGTTAAATTCTTGTTATGTCTAAACAACGCCTGTTTGCAGAACTTCGGGGTATCGGTGGGGAAACTCTTCAAATATTTTAAGAAATATCTTCGGTCAGTTTGTAAGTATTTTACCCCGATAATTTCTCTTTGACATTTAGAGTATGTTTCATTGTCTGAGAATTGAATCCATTTAGTTTATGTTCCAAAGATATAAAAAAGAAAACTAAGTTGAAAAGTTTCAAGATGGAATCTCTGGATTAAAACAATCCATTCTACTTCACAATAATTGTGCGTACAATATCTCATACTTACGTTGACCTATTTCTGTACTAAGTAGATTATGTACTTGTGTCAATATATTAGGGGTTACTTGCCGATTTAAATTTAGATTTTTTTATAAGCTGTGTTTTCCATATTATCATTTCTTTAAGTAAAAGTAAGTAAATATTAATGGTATTGTTTTATATTTAACTGTGCTTTCATGGACAACGTTTAGGTACATTAGAATAGGTTTTAAAAATATGGTTTATTTAAAAAGTTATAAATGCTGAAAGCATCAATTCTGCCTAACAAAAAATACAGTCTCTTTCAAGTTTTTTTCTGCATCAAGACTACAATTTTATCTTATCTGCACATTACCCATCTTAGAAGTATGGTCTTTAATCAAAATAGAAATATATTACAGTACTATTTGGAATTTTATAGGAAATATTAGTCTTTTTATGTCTAGAAAAAAAACGGCAATTTCAAACTTTAACCCATATTATTATGTATGTGGTTTAAAAAATATATACTTACGGAAACTTTACTGAACGCTTTACGCGTGTTTTACATACAAACAAACTCGTGTTGTCATTATTGTATTAATTCCTTTGGTATAGAGAATAATGTACATATTGTAATGTAAATGAAAAATACAGGAAAATTATAATCAATCGGAATATACTAGGACAATACTACTGAGTTTTAACGATCTGGTCCTGAGCACCTGGGCTAGCACGAACTTTTCGAAGAATCATAGCGTGGGCGTATCGTAAACAATTGACTACCTCGGTGGCGTAGTGGTTAGTGGGTCGCACTCTAAAGTGTCGTGTAAGAAGTCCCCGGGACTTCTTCGATCCCCGGGTCGGAGCAAATATGTGTACCTACCTAAGTTTTCAGTAACGAATTCTTAGTGTCAGCCCGGAGTTTGGAAGTTGGCGGTCTTGTACCCCCGTACCTCGGAAAGCACGTTAAGCCGTTGGTACTGCGCCCAATCCCTATCTGGTCGTGTCACGCTGGTGTCCCACCGGAATATGAATTAAATGTACTAATGTACCTAATGTACTGTTAAATGTACTAATTTTAAATGTGAGAGAGCCACGCTTAGGCATGAATGGGCCGGCTCGACCGGAGTGATACCACTGCCTCACAGAAGACCGGCATGAAGCAGCGCCTGCGCTGTGTTTCGCCGTGTGAGTGAGGTTACCGGAGGCCCAATGGGGGGGAAGGGGAAAAGGTTGGCAGTGCACTTGTGACTCCACTGGTATTGCTTACCATCAGGTGATCCGTCTGCCGGTCTGCCACCTCTCATATAAAAAAAAATATGAGGGTAAAGGAATAGAGAGTGCACTTGTGTTTGCGCACTATAATATATCCTGCGTATGTAACTGATCGTTAAGATTGGCCACCGTAGCCGAAATCGGTTGGAGGATATTATACCTGTCAGCGTCATAAAAAAACTTATAAGGAAGGACCTCATATTGAAATATACTTGTAGAATACCTATTATAAGTTTGTCAAACCTCAATCAACACATAGGTACCTACATTTCAAAGGTTTTTGACTGGCGTTTTCTTATGAATATCGAGCAGGTCCGTTTATAAAACAGAAACATTCTTTGTTGACATTTGATTACGACGGGTCACTTTTCTGAACGATCGCTAGTTTTCGTGGGTATGTTTCGCTAAACTGTTGGAGATTCGGCGAACCCATCAATTTGTTTGGACAAACAAAAACCGCGGTCTAGAAAATCCTTGAATATGTTATCATGGAAATGGTAAAGCTGAAAAGTATCGAAGCACAAACTAAAGTAAAACGACGATCTAAAGTATGATACAGATCGTTTCATCAAGTGCTTCGATGACTTTGTGACTCAGAACTTTGGTCTCCTAAAGGTGTATGAGGGTTGAGCGTGAGACAAGTCCACAGATTCAAAATGGATTTAATAATCGAGATTACGTGTACTTGGGTAGGGACCGACTTGAACGAACAAGCGTTTGGCTTGTGCTCGACTATGGTCTATTGTGTCCATTGTCGGGTTTTTGACGCAGTGGCAGACGAGCAGACGGATTTGCTGATAGAAAGCAATTGCCACCGGCCATGGACACCCGCGAAACCAGTAAAGTCACAAGTGCCCTGCCAACCTTTAAACCCTCCTTGTTCCCGGATTGGGCCTCCGGTACCCTCACGCAGCGAAACACAGTGCTGCTTCACGCCGGTTTTCTGTCAGGCCGTGGTATCACTCCGGTCGAGTCGGCCAATTTATGCCGAGGCGTGGCATAATAATTATAAGTGTGTAAATAATGAAAGTTCTTTGTACGTCTTGATACCCGAGCAGCTCGACTTGCGCTTAGCCCATGCTTCATCATCATCATCATCAGCCTATTCAAGTCCCCACTGCTGGAGCACGGGCCTCCCTCAATCACATGAGGGGTAATTGCCATACTCACCACGCTTGGCAGACGGGTTGGCGAGGGTTTTGATATAAATTGCAGAGTTTTCCTTCTCTGGGTGCTGATGATTATACCATTATACCTTAGTCGCCTTTTACAACACCACGGTAAGAGTGAGGGTGGCCTATTCTACTCTGCCGGGGACCACACGGCCAAGCTCATGCTTGGCACGTCTATTATAGACCTACCTCAAATATTTCTCAAGAGCTCGCGGGATTTGTGGACAGGGGCGATTGTGCTGTGGCAGTCCTCCCGACTGATAATAGTTCAAATCATGGCCAAGATTTTTAGGATTTCTGTGATGGGAAGGCCCACTACGACACCCGCTGCTAAGACTGTTGGGATCAGATATCCCATCAGTCGTGTGCAGCTCACGAGCCGTAGCGCAGTGGCAATAGACGCAAAGAAGTAGGTGCTATGAAAGTCAACGCAGCAAGAGATCAAAACTCAACATTCAATGTGTATACTATACAAATACGCTCTTCCACAGACTTGTGACAATTTCCACAAACTAAAGCAAATACTAATAATGCTAAATAATCACAGTATAAATTAAAAGCAAAGAACAACTTCCATTGCATACTTTTAAGTAAATTTAGCTCGGAAAAGAAAAAACCTTTTAATGTAAATTGTAGACGCAAAAGCGAAAGAGTTTATTTAGAAAAGCAAGACTAAACAGGCAACTCTTTGATGGAGTTACAAGCAAATGACTCATGGTTGCTTTCACTTTTGAAGTGGGATTAATATTTTTAAGCCCTTTTCATAATAAAATAGAGACTGGCTATTGAAACAGCAATGAAATACATTTTCTCAGGGGCTTTTTTATGCAACAATAGGAAATTACTTGGGTTATTTTTCCCTGTAATAACTAGTGAGGTAAAGCTGATAGTTTTTTAAAAAGCAAAAGAACAATCGACTCACCTGATGATAGTTGATCATTTTCAATGTACATTATTACGTCCATCTACATTGGTCCAACTCTTAGTATGTAATTCCCGGTTGCGTTCAAAACGATTGCTTCGGATATATCAGGATATTCAGGATTTGAGGAGTCTGGTAACAATGAAGCGACTGCCATCTGACCTTCGCAACTCTTCGACAGCGGATCAGACCAACTGAATCATGATTACACGTTTCAGAAACTATCCAAAACATGAAGGTTTCTTCTCGATATTTTCCCTCACTCCCTAATGGTAGAAATACACACATAGATTTGAAAAATCCAGTAGTGCATGCTGGGATAAAAATTTTCGACCGCCCGCATGGACATTAACAGTCCCCAGAAACTATTCTCATAGGCGAGTCTGCGCACGTTCTTCACCGAAAAGTGTAGAACGTGCGCCGGCGCACGAGCTCCTCTTACACGTTTGCTATGTATATTCAACACACATTTTAATAACTTAGATTTTTCTATGAGCCCTGGTATTTTCAAAAAACTAGCCATAGATGCACTCCAACCTTAAAATTTCTTTACTGCGTTACTGCTTTTTGATATTATGGTTTTATTTTCAATTAGTATTTGTATACTCTTTTGTTAACATGGCTTTTATACATACTAACAGGAACACTACAATATTCGTTCATACTTAACATGTGGATAACGCTGTTGGTTCTTCATTTAATTATCACGTAATTGTACAGTGTATTGTTAAGTTTGTAATGTGTAAGTGTTTGTTGTCTCTAATAAAAAAAGAGGCGATCTTATCCACTGAGCTACCATCGCTCTCTCTACATTGGTATTCCAGGGGAAATCTGTCATAAGATACGACCGCGGGTGTGCGACCCACTAACCACTACGCCTCCTAGTCAGTCCAGTTTACTATATCATCATCATCATCAGCAACCCACACTCGTCCACTGCTGGACGTAGGTCTCCCCTAATGCACGCCACTGCTCCCGATTTTCGGCCACTCTCATCCAGCCCACACCAGCCAGCCTTCGAATGTCATCATCCCATCTTGTCGCAGGGTGTCCTACACTACGCTTACTACTCGCGGTCTCCACTCAAGGACTTTACGGCTCCAACGGCTGTCAGTTCTGCGGCTAATATGACCAGCCCACTGCCACTTCAGTTTGCTAATTCGGTGGGCTATGTCAGTGACTCTGGTTCTCTGTCGGATTACATCATTTCTGATGCGGTCCTTCAGAGATACTCCGAGCATAGCCCTTTCCATAGCTCTTTGAGCGACTTTGAACCGGTGGACTAGTCCAGCCGTGAGTGTCCACGTCTCGGCACCGTAAGTCATGACCGGAAGGACGCACTGGTCGAAGACTTTCGACTTAAGATTTTGAGGGATGGGTGACGAGAAGACTTGACGAAGTTTACCTAAATGCTGCCCAGCCTAGATAAATTCTTCTATTGGCTTCTCTCTCGAAGTTGTTTCTGCCTAATTAGAGCGTTTGTCCTATTATCTGATACATTATCTGAAAGGAATCTCATATAAAGGACGGAAGTTGGCTTCATTATTGTCATACCTCTGTCATCAATTGAATAGGTCTCCCTTGTAATGCAAACAAATACTCGTAAAAGGGACTTCACGTGGTCTCTTGGCGGTGTTTTATGCTGACACGTTATTAAAAGTACGAAACTAAAACAAATAGGAACTAAGTTTCCATGACTAATTCTTGTGTAATATTTCCCATCAAACTTCGATTTGTACACAAGTGCTAAAGCCGGTGGTATAACTAATCTAATCAGGAATGTTGAAACATGCGGTTAATATGTTTTGGAATATCGATATCGTGATATACGTTAGAGCGAATGGTGGCTCAGAGGTTCAAAACACGCCTTCCATGCGGGGGTCCAGGTTACGAATCCGAGCATGCAACGCTGAATTTTTCAATTCTATGTGCATATATCTACCATTAGCTCGGGAGTGAGGGGAGTCATCGTGAGAAAGCCTGCACGTTTCAGATAGTTTCTGAAAACGTGTAACCATGATTCCCTTGGTTTGGTTCCCCTGTTGAAGGATTGCGAAGGTCAGGCAGTCGCTTTATTGTAATTACCAGACTCCTCAAACCAAGAATCATGGTCAAAGCATACCTCGGGCTCTAGAGCGACTAAGATAAAGAAGAAGACATTAGATCCAACAGAATTACAAACCTACTTTAATTTTATCATTATTTTCATTACTACCTGAAGCTGTGGGCGACCAGCTTCGCTCGCACGGGATTCGGTTTGCTACAGAGCAGCTTATGTCACTTTCTATACCATTAATCCCTCTGCACATTTTTTTTATGACATAGGTGGCAGACGAGCAGACGCATCATCTGATGGTAAGCGATTGCCACCGCCCATGTACACCCGCAACAAAAGTGGAGTCACAAGTGCGCTGCTAACCTTATCACAACCACACCACAATCACATAAAAAAATCACGTCAATTCGTCGCTCTGTTTTGCCGTGAAAGACGGACAAACAAACAGACAGACGTTTACACTTTCCCATTTATAATATTAGTATGGAAGTATGGCTTATTGCCCTGTTGGTCTAGTGGTTTACCTCGGAGTATTATAATATCCTCGGGGTGCTGGGTTTGTTTCCCGGGTCGAGCTAAATCTACGTGAATTTTTCGAACATACTCGTAGCCTGAGTTTGTGATCAGTAATAACCAATCCGCACTATCCAAGATCATAATCCATACAATCGTGATGATAAAGCCTATTCCCATCAGGAACCCAATTCTCGGGCTCGTGACGTTTATCATCATACAACATACTATATAACTAAAACATAGCTTTTTTTATGGATTTCATGTGACATCCGCCGTGTTTTTTCAAATCGACAAACCCGAGAATTGGGCTCCAGCGCTTCTGGACACAATTTATTAGTAATTTAGATTGAACATTGGTTTCCACAAATGTTTGTTAATAAAGCAGATATTTGTGTTGGGTCTGGGCGTTTTTGGTAGGTACGTTGCTGCTGGTTTCCATAGTACATGAGAAAAACCTTAGTTGGGACCTGGACAATGTATATGTCATTTGTTCTCGAACTACAAATGAATATGCATTTCGGCGTATATTGACTAAGGTTTTCAGTTTCCGATATTTACAACTTAACAATACATAGGTACAGTTGTTTATTTGTCAACTTAAAATTAGGTATTCATCGTCAGCCCATTTATGTCCCCACTGCTGGGGCACGGGCCTCCCTCAATCATACGAGGGGTAATTGCCGTTTTGATATAAATGCAGAGTTTTCTTTCTCTGGGTGCTGATGATCATGCCAGCAGCTTTACCTTAGTCGCCTTTTACGACACCTCGGTAAGAGTGAGGGTGGCCTATTCTACTCTGCCGGGGACCACACGGCCAAAAACTAGGTATTATGGTGAATGAAAGGCCTCTATAAGTTTTCCCTACGGGACACTTGTACGTGACTACCACATCAATTCACAGTTAAAATATTACTGGTTAATGAGTTTTGACTCCTGTAATAGCCTCGGGGAATATCAACACCAATATTATATTACTAAAATGACATTGTTTTACTGAAAGGAAACTTAATTATTGTTTATGTTATTCTTGAATAGCTTGATGGGACATTTAGAGACCCTCACCTTCAAGGGACGGGTTCGATCACCACCTTAGCCAAACATTCGCGTGACTTTTTTTATGTGATAGGTAGCAGATGAGCAGACGTGACACCAGTGGAGTCACAAATTCGCTGCCAACCTTTCCCCCGGGTTGGGCCTCCGGTACCCTCACCCACGAAACACAGCACAGTGCGGATTAACGCTGGTCTTCCGAGTGGCCGACTAGGGCCTCACAGCGAGCCGGTCCATTCATGCCGAAGTGTGGCTCTCCCACGGTCCCACTTTAAATAAATAAATAACTGAGAGAATAAATACATTGTCCTGGTCCCAAACTAAGATTTTTCCTTGTACTTTGGAAACCAGGAACACACACACAAACCGAATAAAAATATCTGTTTTTCACAACTGGGAATTGAACCCGTGACCCTCGAGGCTCACCCACTGCGCTAAATGGGACGACTTTGTTACTTCATCTTCTCGCTAGAAATCGACACTCCGAACCAGCGGTAGATGTTTTTTTTTTATATGAAATGTGGCAGACGAGCAGACGGATCACCTGATGGTAAGCAATTCCGCGGTCCATGTACACCCGCAACACCAGTGGAGTCACAAGTGCGCTGCCAACCTTTTCCCCTTCCCCTCATTGGGCCTCCGGTAACCTCACTCACACGGCGAAACACAGCGCAGGCGCTGCTTCACGCCTGTAAGGCAGTGGTATAACTCCGGTCGAGCTCTCCCATTCATGCCTAAGCGTGGCTCTCCCACATTTAACACACAGATAATATATGTAACTATTTTGACATTCATAAGTGTTCTGTATGGACTTAAATTGAATAAAGATTTTTTATCTTCTTCTTTATTTATAATAAAAATATTAATAACTGACTTGATATAGTACTATTACAATATTTATTACATTTTCTATGAAAGTTTCACTTGCTGAATAGCAAAAGAAATGCATTAGGGTTACAATCTGGTCGCAAAAGACTTTTAAAAGCTTTTACGTATCTGAAAAGCTATTCTTAACAACAGTTCCTGCAAAGCCTACGACATTGGAAAAAATCTTATAACCATTTTATTATAGCTAAATTTAAATCTAGGTTTCAAAATATTTCAACAAATTTTCGAAATGAAAGAAAATATTAATTTCGAGCACATAAATGTGAAGTTTATCCTATCTTAAAAATAGCAGTGTGCTGTGTTTCACTGCGTGAGTGAGGGTACCGGAGGCCCAATCCGTCGGGGTCGGGAAGTTCACGGGCAGCGGCAATTGCTTCCCATCAAGTGATCAGTCGGCTCGTCTGCCACCTATCACATACAAAATAAAGTGCAAAGGATTTTACATATTTTAGTATGATTGACGGAACAAAATGAATTGAAAGGAGTGAATAATTTAATTTACATATCGACGTTTAAAAGGGAATGTCGAGTCACGTTATTTACGAGAGGGCCGAGTTCATCATCATCATCATCATTTCAGCCAATAGACGTCCACTGCTGGACATAGGCCTCCCCCAATGATCTCCACACAGAGCGGTCCTGCGCCGGCGCTGTATCCAATGGATTCCCGCCACCGCCACTCGAGGACCTTTCCGCCCCAACGGCCGTCTGTTCTCCTCGCTATGTGCCCTGCCCATTGCCACTTGAGGCATGCAATCCTTTGGGCTATGTCTGTGACCTTAGGTTCTCCTGCGGATCTCATCATTTCTGATATGATTACGCAAGGAGACTCCGAGCATAGCCCTCTCCATTGCTCTCTGGGTGACTTTGAGCCTCCTTAATCGGCACATTGTAAGCGGCCATGTCTCGGTTCCGTATGTCATGAGACACTGCGGTAGATGGGCCGAAAATATGCTGCGTAGCTTCCCGAACGCTACCCAGCCGAGTTGGATTCGTCGATCGACCTCTTTCTGGAAGCTAGACTTACCAATCTGGACTTTTTGTCCCAGGAGGGCCGAGTATTTTAAAAACACCAGTGATCACACTTTAACCGTGCTTATACACTGATTAGTGATTACTATTGTTAAAACACGGTTAAAGTGTGATCACCGTCGTTTGAAAAGGTGGCGAACACGGCCCTAAGTACGACCATTTAAATTGGAACTACAGGTCTTTACATATCATAGACTGCCTCGGTGGTGCAGTGGCTAGTGGGTCACACTTTAAAGCGACAGCTACGCTTGGGGTCCCGGACTCGATTCACAGGTTGGGCCAACATTCGTGCCTGAATTTTTCGGTAAGAAATTCTCAGTGCGCGGAGTTTGGAAGTTGGTGGTCTTGCACCCTCGTGCCTCGGGAATCACGTTATACCGGTGGCCCTGCGACTGATCCATCTCCGATCGTTTCACACTGGTGGACACCAGTCCAATGGGTCCAATGGGACCATTGGAATAGATAATGTACTTGTATTTGCGCACACACTTGTGCACTATGATATATTCTGCGTACGTGGCTATCCGCAGATAGCCGAATCCATAGGAGGATATAATAATTACATAACAAGCTCCAATTGGTCCCAATGTTTGAATACTAGGTTCTATCATACATACTCGTATGAGAATGTTGACTTTAACGGCTGTATGGATAGGATAATTAATTGAGTTTTAGTCATACATTTAATCAAACAACTCCGCCTATTAATTATCTGTTTGAACTTTTATTGTAATAGTTTTATTTAAGTGCGGAATTAATTGGTTCAGTTGACTTACCTTTGACCCACATACAGGTCTGTTTCTTTTAAAGTGTCAAGTGAAAGTCTATGGATGGGAAACCCTTTGGTTTATATAGTGGTCGAGTTATGGAGCTTCAAAATTTTTCCAGAGAAAAAAATCCTAAAATCGTTTCCAAGTTTTCGTTTGTTAACCGCCGACGAATTAAATTTGACATGTCTCTCTGTGTGCGCGTGTGTGTGTGTGTGTGTGTGTGTGTGTGTGTGTGTGTGTGTGTGTGTGTGTGTGTATGTGTGTGTGTGTGTGTGTGTTTGTGTGTGTGTATCCATCCGTATCATGGCATCGTAGCTCCCGAACGGATGAACCGATTTTGATTTTGTTTGAAAGGTGAATTGAACGGAAGTGTTCTTAGCTATATTTTAATGATGCAAAAAGTTATGAAGCTTCAATTTACTATACGACTGTTAGACGTTGGACAGGGAGGAATTGTACTGCTTCAACTATGTGCGGCAAGTATTTTCGGCCGATATGGTAACAGTTAAGACTAACAACAGTCGAATCTAAACTCCTAAAAATCAAGTAAGTTGCAATATAAGAATCCGTTAAGGCGACGGGACGGTACGGGACGGGACCCTAATTAACGTCGGCAATCGACTTAAATTGTTAGCCGCTAAACCGGATCTATTGTAAACAATTTCGGAGCGGCAGTGTCTAAGCAAACCTTTATGCTATCTATAAAATAATTCTGCACTACTTTTTGCACTCGGAATTTGGATTAACGCTATAAATGACCGTTTTTAGCGGTAGCTCAAATTTCTAATACAAAAGCAGACCATAAGTTTTAAATAAATAGTATAAGTGGTTTCTGACAGGCTGGAGCTTCGAAATTGTTAAAAAGATATCTGGTTTAGTTAGTAACAATTTCAATCAATCGACGTGGTTAGTCTGCTCCACCCGTCACCTTAAGTAAAAGTTTGTCTAAATCATTATTGAAAAAGAAAACCAATGTTTTCTTGTTGCACTACCTATGTTTTACAGCGACCTCAAATAAATGATGAAATCCGCACGAGAACTAAGGTCACAGACATAGCAAAGGATTGCATGCCTCAGGCGGCAATAGGCAGGGCACATAGCGAGCGGGGCGGAAAGGTACTCGAATGGAGGCCACGTACAGAAAGTCGCAGCCGTGGCAGGCCCCCCACAAGGTGGACCGATGATCTGGTGAAGACCGCGGGAATCCATTGGATGCGGGCGGCACAGGACCGATCTGTGTGGAGAACATTGGGGGAGGCCTATGTCCAGCAGTGTACGTCTATTGGCTGAAATGATGACGATGATGATGACACACATTAGAAGTCCCTTAGAGTGCTAATAATAAGAATAAGAAAGTATGGCATAATATGTATGTAAGTCTACGGTACTAATTCTCTGAATCGTATAGAGAAATTGCTTTTATTATTAGTAGTTATATGTACTTATTATTATGTAATTGTAATTGGAAATTCCCTAGTCGGTTATCACTCGCTGCTAGTCACGACGACGGGCGGACGTTCCTTACGCTGTGCGTCTAAATCATAAACAGTGTTTTATTTCACTAAGTTCTGACCCTAAACAACTTGCAGGACACCACAATGTTTCATAATTCAACATTTGTATTGGTTGTTGCGGAAATCGAACCCGCGAGCCTAGCGTCTCAACCGACGCTCAAACCTAAACGGGTCGTGAACAAAGTGCAACTCCCTGGAAAGTTTCGATGATTTACCTCACCAAGCACCAAGAATTTTTCTTTTTTTTTAAATTAAAATAAGTACTTTAATGACTAACTATAAGATATCTATCTGGATGGGTGAAGGTCTACCACCGTGCGCGTTACACGTCATTTTTTGCCATGCACCTCCTCATTGTTGAATAAGCTTCCCGCAGCGGTATTTTCGAACCGGTACGACATTGAGATCTTCAAGAAACGAGCCTACGACAACGCATCTCCACTCCGTCAGGTGTGGCTGATGTCCATGGGCGGCGGTGATCACTTACCATCAGGTGACTCGTTTGCTCGTTTGCATCCCTTTCTCACTAAAAAAAACCTAGTTGGCAGTGCGGTCGTTTTGATTCAAAGGTTAACAGTAAAATGAAAATATACTCAAGTCGACATTTACTTTGGTTCATTTGTTAATATCTTTTTTATATAAAATGACAGGTATTAGGATTATGATTTAGGGGCCTCCAAGAAACTAGCTACTTCTTCCTAAAAGGCTAGCAAAGAGTCAACGACTCATCTGGTCTTGCGGATGTTCATTTGAGGTGATGATTACTAACCATCAAGTGGCCCGTACCTATGCTCGTTTGATGCTTCTAGCATAAAAAAAATGTATGATCGATTGTGTTATTAAATGATAGGTTATAGTTGGAACGGTTATGTAGTTTAATTCTAAAAAATGCCTAATGGCTTTTATTAACAATTCGGTATCATACCTTGGTCGAAAATCCAATCCTCCCCGTAGTGTTGTGCGTCCTTGTGTTACAACGATATCGATATATTGGCAGGATCGATCGCCGCGACGTCGGGCAAGGGGACCGAGTCGACCCAGAATTGTTAGATCGCGCGATGCGGCTAATCCAGCTGCAGAACCTAGACCGCCTTTACTCCTACCACACCCGACCAAGGTACGATAGTCGATGTTACCCCCCTTTATCGATACTTCCAAAGCACTGCACTATTACTATTATATTAAACACTTTTCATCCGTATTTTGCATGTACAAATCTTTAATCGTTTTTATTTCTATTTTAAGTCTTATACCCTTCTCCTTAGGATTAAAATTTGACGAACGGAGTCTCACAGTTTTCTAAGAATTATAGATTAAATATACGCACTTTAGTCGTCAATATTTCCTGTAAGGCCCGATTCGACTTTTCTTTATCCATGGATATATTCTATGGTATAATGTCAGATTTGTATAGAATGACAGCGCTATTCCACAGATTTAGTATCGGATTAACACGACTGACTTTTGACTGCCTCGGTGGCGCAGTGTTTAGTGGGTCGCACTTTAAGCCAACAAGGCTGTGAACAAGGTCCCGGATTCGATCCCCGGGTCGGGAGAAAAATTTGTACCTAAGTGTTCGGTAAAAAAATCTTAGTGGCAGCCCGGAGTCTGGAAGTTGGCAGTCTTTTACCTCTGTGCCTCGGCAAGCCCGTTAAGCTGTTGGTCCTGCGCCCGATCCCTCTCCGGTCGTGTCACAGTAGTGTCCCATCGGAATATAAGGGTAAGGGGATAGAGAGTGCACTTGTGTTTGCGCACACACTTGAGCACTATAATATATCCTGCGTACGTGGCTGATCGTTGAGATTGGCCGCCGTAGCCGTAATTGGTTGGAGGATTATTTTTATCGGATTAACATTGGTCAATTCGGCCCTAAGACTAATAAACGAATGGTATGCGACAGATTTACGACGAGCAATGTCGAAATGTCGACATTCGACTCAATGCCAGCGGGAAAAGAAGCTATAAAGCCCAATTTTCGTGCACTCGAAATTGAGGTCGAATTTAGAGATTTTATACATTTGTCCAAACCAATTTCTAATTCGACTTCAATGTTGAGTGTTCGAGAAAAGGCCTCTGCTCTGTGATCGCCAACCTGCATGCCAAGTGTAGCGAATAGGAATTATGGGCATTACCTAATTAGCAAGCCTTAATAATACATGGGTCCTAAGTTGAGTGGCATGCCATAGAGGCTTCAAGTCCACTAGAGGTGGACTATATACTGATGATGATAAGACTGATCAACTTCCAGGTAAAAGTAGGCCTACGCAGCTAAGTGTATGAGGTAAAAACTAAGCTGCTGATTTATAATGCTGTATATTATATCCCACGATAGCCGCTATGTGGACTATGAGAAAGCCTTCGATTCTGTCGAGACCTGGGCCGTGCTACAATCTCTCCAAAGGTGCCGAATAGACTACCGATACTTACAAGTGTTGCAGTCATTGTACGAAAAGCCACAATTCCTCTCCGGCGAGGTGTGGGACAGGACGACGTTATATCGCCGAAACTGTTCACCACTTTGTTGGACGTGTTTACACTTCTGGACTGGGATGGACTTGGTATCAATATAAATGGCGAGTACATGACACACCTTCGATTCGCAGATGATATCGTAGTCATGGCTGAGACCTTGGAAGACTTAGGCACAATGCTTGACGACCTCAGTAGTTTCTCCCAACAAGTGGGTCTGAAAATGAACATGGACAAGACGAAAATTATGTCGAATTCATATCGCGCATCCACTCTTGTAAAGGTTGGAAGCTCTACACTTGAAGTTGTGGACGAGTACATCTACCTCAGACAAAAAGTCCAGCTTGGTAAGTCCAGAAAGAGGTCGATCGACAAATCCAACTCGGCTGGGCAGCGTTTGGGAAGCTACGCAGCATATTTTCGGCCCATCCACCGCAGTGTTTCAAGATGAAAGTCTTTTCAATGCGTGTGTGTTGCCAATGATGACATACGGAACCGAGACATGGCCGCTTACAATATGCCGATTAAGGAGGCTCAAAGTCACCCAGAGAGCAATGGACAGGGGTACGCTCGGAGTCTCCTTGTGTGATCGTATCAGAAATGATGAATTGTACATTGTATCTATGTATACCTAGCTTTTAAGTTTTGTTTGTTGTGCAATAAAGAGTATCTATCTATCTATCTATGCGCAGGAGAACTAAGGTCAAAGACATAGCCCAAAGGATTGCATGCCTTAAGTGGCAATGGGCAGGGCACATAGCGAGGAGGATAGACGGCCGTTCGGGCGAAAAGGTCCTCGAGTGGAGGCGACGTACAGGGAATCGCAGCCATGGCCGTGGGGGCCCCCCCACAAGGTGGACTGACAATCTGGTGAAGGTGGCGGGAATCCATTGAATGCGGGCGGCGCAGGACCGATCTGTGTGGAGATCATTAGGGAAGGCCTATGTCCAGCAGTGGATATCTATTGGCTGAAATGATGATAGCCGCTAAGGATTGGAAGGATTAGAAAAAACCTTAAATATAAATGCATTTTTGTCGTTTTTTAATATTTAAAAATTTGTGTTGTGAATATAAGTTGGCAAAATACAAATTGATACGAATACGTCAATGGAGTTGGACACACGTCTTTTTGTTTCTGAGATTCACTCGACTTATAATAATGTCTGCCAAACCGATATTTCGATTATGGCGGCCAATTTCAGCGATCAGCCATCGAAGCAGGCGCAAGTGTACTCTCTATTCCCTTAACCACATATTTCGATGGGACACCAGTGTGACAAAATCGTAGAGGAATCAGGCGCATGACCAACGGCTTAACGTGCTGTCCGAGGCACGGGGGTACAAGACCGCCAACTTCCAGACTCCGGGTCCGACATAGGCTGACACTAAGACTGACATTGAGAATATCTTAACAAAAAACTCTGATACAAAGTTTGGCCCGAACCAGGGGATCGAACCTCGGACCCCAAGCGCCGGTTTATAGTGCGACGCACTTCGCAGTGTGCTAACGAGTCGAGGCAGTCGACACGAAATAGCAGTAACTATCAGTAACATAACTTCCCGGCACTTGATCGAACAAAATAACATTAAAAAACATAGATAGTAATGTAATATTAAATAAGTTTCAATTTAATCAGCCGGCTGTGTTTGAGTCCTGCCGACAGCACCCATGTTAAGCCAACTTTGTTACAGAAACAACAACATGTTTGAGTAGCTGTCTAAGTTTAGATGCACGTCCACTACGGTTAAATCTACACATTCAATTTTCCAATCACGTATTAGGAAAATCAGTGAGGTGCAAACTATTATCCAGGGGCTGAAGATACCCCACGTATTTGCGTGCTTTACATACATATTATGACACGTAGTTTCTATGACGCGAAATATCTATATATAGACCTGCTACATAATATCGAAGACATCACAATATTTTAAATGTAGATACACCTGAAAATGAAAATTTTAGCTGATGTTCTATTACAGCAAGTGTAACTGCTAATTATGCTCACAACATCTCATACGTTGACCTGATTCCGTACTAAGAAGCTTAAGCACTTGTGTTACAGATATCAGACAACAGAGGAACACAAATATATACTTAAATACATATATTACACCCAGACACCGACCAAACATAAGTGTTCATCGCACAAATGTTTGTCCTTGGTGGGGATCAAACCCATGACCTTTGGCGTAAGAGGCAGGGTCACTACCAATTGCGCCATCCGGTCAGTCATATCTACAAGAAATGTCATTCATTCATTCAAAACGTTTATTCTTTGACGATCTATCTATGTTAAAATACAAATGTTGAATGTACGGTCTCTTGCTACTAAACTGTTCTTGCTCTGCTTGTTGGATGTAGAAGTTGTTGATGAGAAAAACTTAATTATTTATTACGATTCCACAATGTTGATTTAAACTGAATATATCTATAGAATAGGCTGTCTTGCGAGGCTGTGTAAAACGCACTTAAAATATTAATTTAATTATAGTACATCCTGTGCGGATAAAGAATATGATCAGAAATGGCGGCGCATCTATTCACTTCTCGCTCGCACACATATTTGCGTCTATACTCGCACTCGTGGGGTGTGAGTATAGACGCAAATAGTGTGCGAGCGAGAAGTGAATAGATGCGCCGCCATTTCTGATCCCATTCTTTATCCGCTCGGGTGGAAGTAAAGTTAGGGCAGCCGCGCATAACAACTGATTGCTGACCAAACAGAATGTTATGACACACCTGCGATATACGACACACCGTTAAGCTAATTATGTCTTATGTTTAATACCAACATATCTTGCAAGAAGGAACAAAAAGTCTTAAACGTGATATTTATTTTACTTGCTCGCTATTTTGCAAACCGCTTAACGTTTTTAAGAACAGCTTATAGTATAATGCTATTAGAATGCACTCGAGATGCGCTATTGTTCTACAATTTGCAATTCACTGTGAGATTTTTTTAGAACTGTTCGACCTGATTTTAATTAGGGAAATAAAACGTTGACCTTGGATTTGGATTGAGATCAGGCAGACAGGCAGCAGGATCACCTAATGGTACACGATTTAACAGAGCGTAGGTTGCACAGGGGATAAGAACGCGCCTTCTATAAGGGGATCCGTGTTCGAATCCGGCAAGCACCTCTGGATTTTTCAAATCATTTGGAATTTATGTGCATATTTCTAGCATTAATGCTGGTGAGGGAAAACATCGTGAAAAAACCTGCACGTGTCGGATAGTTTCTGGAACGCGTAACTATGATTTAGTTGGTCTGGTTCCCCTGCCTGAAGGTTTGCGAAGGCCAGGTGGCAGTCGCTTGGTTATAATAACCAGACTCCCCAAATCTTAAATCGTGGTCTATGCGTACCCTGGGCTCCAAAGCGATAGCTTTGAATGCAACCGGGAATTACATGCTAAGATGAGAGGGGGAGGTGCATTCCTGTTATCGATTCAACTCTTTACAGGGGTATTTATCAAACTATAAAATAAACTTTTTATTCACTTAAAGTTAGTTATAAGATTAGATACAAGGTACACGAAGACAGGTGGACGTAACTTAAGTAAACTGATGCTGTAGAACTCATTTTGAAGCTCGAACTTAGAAGTATTATAATATCCTCCAATCGATTACGGCTACGGCGGCCAATCTCAACGATCAGCCACGTACGCAGGATGTAGTATAGTAGTGCTCAAGTGTGCAAACACAAGACTCACTCTCTATAACTTTACCCTCATATTCCGATGAGACACCAGCGTGACACGACTTGAGAGGGATTGGGCTCAGGACCAATGGCTTAACGTGCTTTCTGAGGCACGATGACACAATAACACCAACTTCCAGATTCCGGGCTGACAATAAAAATTTCCTAACGAAATCATTGGTACAAATTTTTGGCTCGATCCGGGGAGCGAACCCGGGATCACTTACGCAGCCGTCGTTTCAAAGTGTGACCCACTAACCACTGTGCCACCGAGGCAGTATTGTTCTAACAGCTCATGCTATTTCGAAAAATAGTCTCATTACATTTTGTAGAAGAAATGTCCTGCAGTAGAATTCTTTATTATTATACCAACTTTAGGTCGATGTTTTAAATATCAAAATACGGCATTAACGGTAATGAATCCCACTGTGTGAAATAGTTTAGTTGTTAATTTTCTTTTATTATAAAAGAGTGAATATGCGTTATGAATATTGTTATCAATAAGCAGTTACACATGTCTCAATTACTATCTTATGTCAAGGTTTTCTCATCACCTGTGAAGTTTCAAAGAGTGGAGTGGAGGGTACCTACAGTCAAACTGATTAGCAATAACTAGATCTTTTTTTTTGTTTTTGGTGATCCAGGAGAAATGCGTTACCCATACCCGGTAATAACCGAAGCAGCCATGCTCGGTCATTACCTGCACCATCCGGAAGGAAAGCAATAACTTGATCTTAATTAAGATACCCTAACCGTCTAATTGCTTAATGGAACTTCAGGTTAATCGAGCACTTCTGTGGGTATTCCAATAATTAGCCGTAAGATTATCCAGATTAGTTAGAGCACAGAGTAGGTATAGAGGAATTTATTTATTTATTTACGTGGGGACACAACACGCGTAAATTCGAGCTTTCAGTTTTGTGTGTGCCTACACCAAATCTTGTAAGTAAACGTAGTCAATTGGAATAAACTCACTTTACTACTCGGTACTTTGATTTTACACTATCACAGAACGTAACTGTATTTAATATCAATCAAATCAATCAATCAAATAATTCTTTATTTGCATAGGCTTGTATACAGCACTTACAAATCGTCATACATTTTAATGACTTAAAACTATTTATAAGTACTTATGTATAATTTACATGTTAATACATATATATGTTGATACATAAAATATACTAAAGAAATAAATAAACATAATGCGATTCTACCACCGGCTCGGAAAGTTGTTTCTGGTCGAGAAGATCCGGCAAGAAACTCGCCAGTTACTCTTTTTAATCGCCAAACTTTCATACAATGTTGTGTCATCATCATACCAAGCCATACAGTTTAATTGTTACACAAAATAAAATAAAGGAAATAATAATAAAATAAATATTATGAGGTAAACCGAAGCAGACCAGTCCCCAAAGGTGGCACCTGTTCACAAGTATGACGTACGTGTCAGCCATCATTTCACTCAACCATATTAGAGGGAATGTAATGACCCGCCACATAGCGCCACCACCTCAGAGACATTTGAGTGAGCATGACTACTTAGGTTCCCCTCATAGGTCACAAAGAGTAGTAGTTACTTAATCCAGACTAATAAACTGCAGGACGAGGTCAATTATTGAATAATCAATATAAATCAATTTTTATACATTCAAAATCAAAAATGTCTTTATTCAATAAAGAACATTTATGAATGTCAAATATTATGGTAATTACAATTTTCATTCTTATACAAATTATGATTACAGTGACAGTATGATATACAATGCATAAGCAATCAATATCGTTTAGATAAATCGTCAATGAAAAATTATGAAATGAATTATACATTAGAGGACAGGCGAAGAGATCAACATGTCCAGGAATCCTTATCATTCAAATAATCCTCTACTTTATAGTAGCCTTTCTGCATTAGGCAGTTTTTTACATGCAACTTAAACTTATGTACCGGTAAATCAATAATATTTTGAGGTAACTTATTAAACATTCTAATGCTCAATCCTACAAATGAACTTCCAATTTTATGAAGTCTTAGATTTGGGACAGCAAGCCTATGTTTATTTCGCGTGTTAAAGCTATGAAAATCAGATTTTTGCGAGTAAAGGTGCAAGTTCTTGCGTACAAACATAATACAATCAAAAATGTATTGAGATGATACGGTTAAAATATTGATTTCCTTGAATACTTCTCTGAGTGAGTCACGTGATCTAAGACCGTAGATGGCACGGATGGCCCTCTTCTGCAAAATGAAGATGGCTTGTAAGTCAGCACCGGATCCCCACAGTAGTAGACCACAATAAGTAGGTACAGTGGAATAAGTTGTTTTAATGTTAGTCCAGACAATCATTACACCTACAATTTATTAATATAATTATTATTGATAATAGAATTGGTAGTTTATCTCTTTTAACTTCGTTTTTTTTTACATGCAGACGGCACACCTTATGGTAAGTGGTCAGCGCCGACCATGGACATCTGTAATACCTGAGGTATCACATAAGCGTAGCATTCCCTACCACCCATCTCGGCCAGTTTCCACTGCAGCAGTCCACATGTGTTAAAAACCTAGGGTTCTACCTGGAACAGCGCATGACGTGGAAATATCACAATCAACAAAAAAGAAATGATATCAACAACCGTTTCAGAAACCTCTTGTGGGAGGCAGTCAACACTATCACTGGGCAACAAACTCAGAGGTTACAGATCCGTGATCAAGCCAATCTGGGCCTATAGCATCTAACTGAGGTCAACTGCAAGCAAGTCCAACATTCTATGCTTACAACGTGCACAAAATAACACCCTGTGAACGATCAGTGGCGCAGCGTGGTTCACATGAAATACAGAGATCCACAATTACTTAAATGTGGAATCAGTGGAGGAAGAAGCCAAACGTTACAGGGCTAAATAAAGGGGCAGATTACTGAAACACCCGAAACCTTTAACGGGCCACCTACTCCAGCAAAACGTGGTCTGAAAAGAACTGACGTAGGTACTCTGTGCCCGGGATGAGCAAAACTGGAGTCTGCATCCCTGATTGTTTGTCGAAAGTCATTCGTCAAATTATCAACAAATCTGATAAGAGTTTTTCGACTGTTGCAAATAAAATTAAATAAAAAAATGTCTATGCGTTGCAGCTGGTTCCACTGTTTTACTGTGCATAGTAGGAAATGACGTGAGAAATGTATTGGAAATAAGTCCATCCAAGTGATGTGGATGGAACTTGGCGTTCTGGCGTGTACGATGGTGGAAATTGCAGATGGGTTTATTATTATTATTTTATTTTTTTTATAATAATATTCACAACATCTCATAGGTTGACCTGATTCCGTACTAAGTAGCTTAAGCACTTGTGTTACAGACATCAGACAACAGAGGAACACAAATATATACTTAAATACATATAATACACCCAGACACTGAACAAACACAAGTGTTCATCGCGAATATTTGTCCAGGGTGGGGATCGAACCCACGACCTTTGGCGTAAGACGCAGGGTCACTACCAATTGCGCCATCCAGTCAGTCAACTAAATCTAAGATGAAATGTACATGATAGTCTGGTACCAACCAACCAAGTGTGGTTTGGTTCCATTCTCTAAACCTTGCACAAAATGTATGAAACCAATGAATTCCAATCTCATAGTCGTACAGATAGCTTCCTTGTGTGAGTAAGAAAAGACATTGGAGTTTGGATTGCCGAAGCATGGCCATAGAATATATATACTCTTACGAGAGCATGGCTCTTCCACAGTCAAATTAATTGTGATGGACAATTATTCCGATGTTTTTCATTAAATTATAAAACGATATTATAAATATATTTTTTTTCACAGGTACGGGAAGCGCTCCGATGCCTTCACGAATTTGGCCAAGGATCTCGAAGTAAGTAAACAAAAACTAACTTAGTAAGTACTAAATAAAAGTTAAGTAAAAACTTAAGTCCATTTCCATTAGCAGCAAACTTAAGTATTTCCTGTTATTAAAATTCTAGCAACTAACGAAGGTTATACTTTTTAATTTATGTTGGAGATGGAAGGGAGGGATCTATAAAGGGAGCATTTGCGAATAGTCACATCCTTCTAAAAATGTTTTCTACTCGTTTGCAACATTTGTCGGAATCGGTTATGGAAATAAAAATGCAGCCTTCTCCATTTAGAATGACCAAAAATAATGGCCAGTTTTAAATGTTTTTTTTTTCAAATTAATTAAATAATCAGACAAAAGTTGTTCTAAAATAACAACCCCAAGTACTTTAAAGACGACCCACAAGCCACTGCGCCACCGAGACAGTCAGTCGCATAGCATCAGCTCACTGAAGTGATACGTCAAGTATAATTTTACTTAATAAAGTTCGCTGTACGAATATTCATAATTAACCAGTATTAAGTACATTGCGGAAATATTACGAAAACTCACTCATCGAGCGTAATAAGATTTTCCAATATCATACTAAACCAAACACTTGAAAACAAGAGGTATACTTAATTTTAATAAACATTAACAGATTTCTATTTATACTTAATACGCTAATTGATCAAAGAAATAATAATCTTATTTACAACGTTGGAGGGTCTTAATTTTCCTACTAACAATTAGGTTAAAGCGATACCTAAAGCTTATTACATTAAATAGGGCCCTTGTAATTGAATTCGTTATCGAGTTTGAACCTTGTAGTCACTAAATTAATTAAGTCTTCTAGGTGACTTCAGATTTTAAGAAGCGGTCTGTTTGATCTTTTTTAAAACCAGCGGTCTAATTTACGAGCAGGTGGCATAGTGTTACAGTAAAAGAGAAACAAAATGAGTTTATTAAATATATTCTTACACCATGCTTAACCGTTTTACTCACTTATAGAATTTATTATACTAATGAAAACAAACATTTTCTCCCAGTTAACGTAACTAATCTTTAAAAAAACATTCGCCTTCCTAAATTGCACCAATCAGTTGATCACTCTTGTATGGGAAAATGATTTCTGTATTTCCATACCGTAGGCCTAATTTGTGGGTTCGGTCTTGTACTTTTTCGTCAATTCAAAGATTGGATGCTAATTGGACGAAACGACGCATGGAAACGAATGGTATCAAAATGTCAAAACTTTCAAAGTAGCAACTTTTCAGGAGACAGAAACAAACCAGGAGCCCAATTCTCATGCACTCGACATGAGAGATTTCCAAACATTCGTCCATACAAATTTATACCACGACTTCAATGTCGAATGTTCGAGAATAGGCCCTCAGGGCGGCATCCTTAGTCTATGCAATAAACTTTTTTTGATTTATCATGCAGTTTGCATTTGGTTTTGGTCCCTTTAGAAACTACAGTTACTTTTTCGTCATTTTAAAGGTTTTTATTTGTGCATGTATTGATTAGACAAAATAATGAGTCTTTTGATTCGTTAGCGAATATCATTAAAATTTCAAAATCTTAAAAAAACAAAACTTACGACGCCTACGACTACGACGACTTAAAAAGTTTCGGGCCTGGGTGTGCTGTGACTAACAGCCTGTGAGACTGATGATGCCCGATGGGAATCGTCTAATAATTTATGAGGTCTTAGTACTCAATATTCTATCAAATCGATTCTTAATTAATCAGAACTTTTTGAATTTCATGTTTTTTTGCAATCAAAAATATCATCATCATCGTTTCAGCCAATAGACATCCACTGTTAAAAATAAGCGAAATAAGCCGCCAAAATCAGCTGTTACATTCAGAATAGAATATCCACCGGACAATAATGTATGGAACAGCTGTTTTTTTTCGCCTATTTTATTGATTTAACATTCTACATGGACTTTATTCACGTTATCTATTATGAGGTTTTCCTAAACGATAAAAAAATAAGGATATAATAAATTGCAGGCAAGACAACCTATAGGTTGTCGGACATAGACAATGTACAGGTGCAGGCTCATTTAGTGAACAGGTAGGAAGTAGGTACAAAATTGCTCACAAAAAATTAATAAAATGGAACAAACAACAGTTTTCATGTGGTGGATCGCAGAATAATGCAAAGGTTTCCTCCTACGTCTTATTTTTGGATTGTTTTCCTCCCTTAGCATTTTTTCCGTAATTAATTTTTACCGTGATCCTGGTTATTTTCACTCGTAAATCTTTAAAAAGGGCATAATTAAGTAAGTTATAAAAAGTTGTATATTAGTTACATAATGATTTCAGCCTGGGTTTGCTTCCTGCGTCGGGTCAAAGTACCCACATTTTTTGGAAAAACAATTCTCAGTGTCAGACCAGAGTTCGGAAGTATATGTGGTTTTGTAAACTAAGTACCAATAAAACAGACTTAAAAATTTCATCCGTGTTCAGGCGGGAGTCGAACCCACACCTTCCATAATCCGGGCGAATGGTCTACCAATTAGACCACTGAACGCGTTACTAAGTCGAAGAAATTTGTAAGTGCTTGATTCGACATGAGCTGTCGATTTATTTAAGGTGACGGGTAAGGCACACTAGTGACGCCAATCGATTTTAATTTTTAGCTAATAAAGCGGTTCAATTCAATTCAAAATATCTTTACATTAAGAATAAATTGAAAAAGTTTGCTATAAAAAATATCAACTACAAATAAAACAGAGTTCGTTTTGAGCCTTAGAAATCACGTTATGCCCGAAATTCTGTATTTTTTTATCACTCTTCGGTCATAAATCACGCTGGTGTCTAATTAAGGTATGACCGTAAGATCATTGAGATTGACTCATATAAATAATAACCTAAAACCGATTACGGCTACATTATAGGATATATTATAGTGCTCAAGTGTGTGCGCAAACACAAGTGCACTCTCAAGTACCCTCGTATTCCGATGGGACATCAGCGAGACACGACAGAAGAGGGATCTGCAGAACCAACGGCTTAACGTGCTTTCCGAGGCATAGTGCAAGACCACCAACTTCCAGACTCCGGGCTAACACTAAGAATTTGTAATCGAAACCTCTTGCGCAGCCGTCGCTTTAAAGTGCGACCCACTAACCACTGCGCTACCGAGGCAGTCATAAATAACCAATTTGACGACCCGTTTGAAACAGTGGTAGTGAACGCTGCCTTTGGTAGAAGGGTTGCGGGTTCGATCACCGCACAGTACAAACATTTGTGTGCATGAACATCTCTGTTTGTATTGGTATGGGTGTTTTATATGTATTATAAGTATGTAATTACAAAAAAAAAGTATTATATGTATATATTTGTAATACCACTGTTGATTCCGATATCCGTAACACAGGTGCTTGAGCTACCTATCTCGGAGTCAGATAAATGTATGTGATGTTGTGAAATATTTATTTATTTAAATAGCCGTCAGACCGACGTGTATTATTCCATACTTCATCATGATCATCATCATTTCAGCCAATAGACATACTTAACTAAGCCTGCTGGACATAGGCCTCCCCCAATGTTCTCCACACAGATCGGTCCTGTGCCGCCCGCATCCAATGGATTCCCGCGATCTTCACCAGATCGTCGGTCCACCTTGTGGGGGGTCTGCCACGGCTGCGACTTCCTGTACGTGGCCTCCACTCGAGGAATTTTCCGCCCCAACGGCCGTTTGTTCTCCATACTTCCATACTAATAACTACTAAGTTACTAATGTGAAAGTATGTGTGTCTGTCTGTCTGTTTGTCAGTTTCGTCGGCTAAACGGTGCGGTGGAATATCGTGATTATTTTAGTACAAATAGTTAAAGGGATGGTAAATAGCATAGGCTAACAGAACAAAAAACTGTTTAGTGAAAAAAGGCTATTATAAACATATGTCATACCTTGCAAATAGAATCAGGAAGACAATATACATTTTAAGGCTCTTCATTCATGCGTTACAAGGGACACGCTAATGTTGGTGAACAAAGGCAATTACCCAGTCCCTCATATACTACTGCTCGCTTGCCTGGGGAGGGGCTATAAAAACCAAGATGATAGAAGTGGAAAAAGCGGCACGCTGACGTGCTAAAAGTCATGCTGCAGAAATCCTTTCTATAACCCTAAGAATGAATTATATAGAGAATGCAAAGTGTTACGCGTTCGCCAAGTATTCATCTTGAAAGCCGCTCTGCACATGCACACTAGGGTACTCAATTCACCTGACTTTGACATGCAGTCGCAGCGGACACGGTTTGGCATCCCAACTCCTACCATACACAGCAAATTTATTCAACGACTTCCTTCTTACCTTTTCTCCCATGTGTATAATAAAATCTGTCGCATTATAGGAGACATGAAGTCCCTGACACACAGAAACACCTGACTTAAACATGTCTTGACAAATTGGCTTCTTTCAGCATCATACAGTGACACAGAAGCGATTATTAGCACACTGAGCTGACCTAACACACGCTTATGTTGCACCCATACTAAACGAACAAACACACACACACTCACACACACAAACCCGCTTACCCGCACACACACATACACAACACACATACAACCCGTGCGGATAAAGAATGGGATCAGCATGGGAGCACCCCACGAGTGCGAGTATAGACGCAAATATGTGTGCGGGCGAGAAGTGAATAGATGCGCCGCCATTTCTGATCCCATTCTTTATCCGCACAGGTTGTACCTAAAGTGGTACTATTTCAAATCAATGTTCCTAAATAATATTTATAAAAAAAATGTTTTATTAAGGTTCAAATTTGTTACTTAACATTTTTTTTTCCTTTCATTACTTTCCTTTCTTGACTACGAACTGGTGTCTGTAATACCTAAATGTTACTGTAAAACGATACGGTTTCCGCGATACTCGTGCTTAGTGCAGAAACCAACGGCATTATTGTTGTATGTACACATTTTACTGGTCAATAAATTTATTTCTATTTCTATTATAAAATAGACGATTTTTTAATGACAATAATTTAGGGTCATATTAGGTAACATGTAACACAAAAATTGTACTTTATTTTTATGTTAATGGTGACATTTTGAAAAAAACTTTTTCTTGAAAGAGTAACTGCTAAGTTTCTTACTGGTGTCTTCTTGGCAGAAAACAATATTCCAAACCAGTGGTAAATATGTTAACATTCATAGGTGTTCTGTATGGACCTAAATTGACTAAACTATTTTCATTTTCAATTTTGTCAAAAACCGTAAAAAAATACGGACTTAGCCATAGAAATACGGGATTTGGTGTTGTGCATATTATTTGAAGATCTAAATATAATACCTCTATATATTTAGCTACATACTCGTATATCTTTGATGTTTAATGTTATATTGTTTGGCAGTTAAAAGGTATTACAAGCGCGGCTTAATGTATCTTACTCATAAATAAAATAATAATTAATTAGCTTCCACATTTTTCTTAGTGATTTTTATACCTATCAGAAAATATTTTTAAGGCTTCTTAATAAACCAATATGACCAAATTATTATAAAAAAATTGTAGAACCAAATTCAATATTATACGCATAAGACAAGCTTTCAGCAGCAGAAATTCAGGTGACGGGTAGGGCACACTAACGACGCCAATCGATTGTAATTTTTAGCTACTAAACCGGATCTATTTGAAACAATTTCGGGGTTACAACCTCTCGGCAAACAGTTATCCTATTGACTAAACATTTTTTGCATGGTTATTTAATAAATAGTATAATTTACTGTTATTTACTGTAGATAGGTAAGCGTTTGACCATATTTCACCTGATGGTAAGTGATAATATGGTCTAAGATGTAGCACGATTACCTAGAAGATACCTATTCACTCGCGCTTTGAAAACCCCCAAATTGTAGCCACTAGGGAACACCTCCTCAGGCAACTGATTCCACTGTTTCGCAGTACGAATAAGAAAACAGGATTCAAACCTCTTTGTGCGGACTTTTGGTATTTCTACCATGTACCGGTGTCGATTGAGGGTCTGCCTGGTGGAGTAGTGGAAGAACGGAGATGCTCCAATGGCATTGTACAGTTCCGTGGCGCACTCTCCAAAATGTATCCGATGGAAGACCGATAAGCCTGCTACCTTGCGTCGGTGTTCAAGGCTTTGTAGCCTCTTACCCACAAGCTCGTCGTCGCCAATTAGCCTCTTGACCCTTCTCTCAATACTCTCTAACGCCTCAAGCTGGTATTTGGCTGAGCCATCCCAAAGATGAGAACAGTACTCCATGCAGGCTCGGACTTGCGCTTGATATAAGTTAAGCAGCTGTCCTGGCGTAAAGTACTGCCTCACTTTAGCCAGAATACCGAGCTTTTTTGAGGCAAGTTGAGCTTTGGACTCGATGTACGTGCCAAAGTTGAGGGAAGGGGTGAGAGACATGCCAAGAAGCTCAAGACGGCCAGTAATCGGCACGGACACATTCTGGAAAGTGGGAGTCAGTTGGAATTGACTCCGTTTAGCAGAGAACAGACACGCCTGGGTCTTAGCTGCATTGAACGAAACTCGGTTGGCATTTCCCCAGTCGGAGACCGCCTTCAAGGTCTCGTTCATGCGCTCGACCATCGCCTCTCTATGTCTCTGGATGTCCGCCGGCTTGGCACGTGCACTGGAATTGTAACTCTCTACAACTGTGCTGTCGTCCGCATACCCATAGATGCCGGGTTTTAGCAGGTCGTTTATGTGCAGCAAGAAGAGAGTTGCAGAAAGTACAGACCCCTGAGGGACTCCAGCATTAATCGCCAGTTGGTCAGAAGAGCAGCCATCAATGACCACTCTTAAGGACCTACCCCTCAGGAAATCAGAAATCCAAGTGCATAAGCCAGCGGGAAGTCCATACGCGGAAAGCTTACCAATAAGGCTATCATGCCAGACCCTGTCGAAGGCCTTTGAGATATCAAGGGATACTGCAAGAGCCTCCCCATGATTCTCAATGGCCTGGCCCCAGATGTAAGTGGCATACGCTAGAAGATCCCCAGTAGACCGATTCCGGCGAAAGCCATATTGTCGGTCGCTGAGGAGGTCGTTCGATTCTAGGTATGCCAAAAGCCTATTGTTCAGTACACGCTCCATAGTCTTGCAGAGTATGGAGGTAACCGAAATTGGCCTGTAGTTAGTAGGGTCGGCACGACTTCCTTTTTTAGGCACGGGCTGCACGTTGGCAAGCTTCCCTGACTTTGGTACTATACCAGACGACATGGAAAGGCGAAAGAGGCGCGTAAGTACAGGAGCCAGCTCTGGCGCACACGTTTTGAGTACTATCGCCGGAATCTCATCTGGTCCACTTGCTTTATTCACGTCTAGATTCCGCAGGGTTTTCAGGACCTCAGTCTGGCGAATGTTTATTTCGGGCATGGAACACCCACAATCCGGCAGACTAGGAGGTGGTACACTGGCGGAATCCAGACGCGAAGCCTCCGCAAATTGAGTAGCGAATAAATCAGCTTTCTCTTTGGCGGTATGTGCAAGTGAGCCATCAGGTTTCAACAGTGGTGGGAGTGAGGGACGGCAGAAGTTCGATTCGACCGCCTTAGCCAGAGACCAAAAAGCTTTACTACCCGCAGGGTACGAAGCAAGTTTGGTCCCAATTCGTCTTATGTGGTCAAATCTAGCCTTCCGTATTGCTTTCTTACTGGACTTAGCAGCCTTGTTGAATGCTTTTTTCTTTTCGGAGACATCCTTTGCTTTGCGGTTACGAGCATCAACCCAGGCTAGGTAAGCTTTGTGCTTCGCCGTTTCGGCCTTACTGCACAATGCGTTGAACCAGGGTTGAGCTTTGCCAGATCCGGCTACGTCACGAAACGGAATAAAATATTCCATTCCCTGACGCAACACTTGCGTCACGGCTTCCGCACAAGCTGAAGGGTCTTCAGAAGAAAAGCATATCGGCCACCAAGGGTAAGATGCAAAGAACGATCGCATCTCATCCCAATCCGCTGACTTGTATCGCCATACCCGCCGGGTGCCACTAGGACAGCGATCGGGCGGGAAATAGACAGATACAGATTTCACCAAACAGTGGTCGGAACTGCCAAGAGGCGGTAAAACCGACACTGAATAACTGTCTGGATCAGTAGTCAGCAGAAGGTCCAAGCAATTAGCGGTGTGGCCGTCAACATCAGGAACCCGAGTCGCCTTTTGAACCAGCTGGGTGAGATTCAACGCTAACGCAAGCTTTCGTGTCTCTCTCCCAGCATGATCGGTGCGTTCATGGGGGAACAGCCATTCCTGGTGGACAGCATTAAAGTCTCCCAGAAGAACGAGTTGGGCCGTCGGGTATTTCTGTTGAGCGGCGTCCGCCGCCTCACCCAAGTACTCTGTGAGCCTGGTTGTCTCCACGTCTCCGCCATGTGACCGGTAAACACCGGCATAAAGAATTTTCTCGATGCCAGTATCTACCAGTAACCAAATCACGGAAAAGCGGGGGTCTTCAAGATTACGGAGACGCAGACAGCAGATGTCATCCCGAACGTAGACGCACACACCAGCCTTAACCTTAAATCTATGCTCTAGGTTGTAGCCGGGATAATCTAAGTACCTACGCTACGTCGGACGGACACCCTATCTGCGTCTCCGTAAGAAACAAGAGTGCTGGCTTGTCAGTCTCAAGATGGTAGTGGACTGGAGCGAGATTTGAGTGCAGGCCTCGGATGTTAGTGAGGTGCACTTTCAGCGAAAGGGAGTGCTGCCGCTGTGCAACGCTTCTCTTGTTTTTACTTTTCATTATGTCGCGAGTGTAGGTGGAGGGAGACGGCAGTGGAACGAGGCGTAGGTAGTACCATTGACCATTAAGTCGCCCGCTGAGAACTACACCAATGGGGATCTAGGCTGGAGACTGCGGGGACGCCCGAGCCCCCCCAGAGAAGTCCATGGGGCCCTTTCGTCCGGTCGCCAACCGGCACCATGGCGCTTCCTGGGATTTTTCGCAAGATGGCGGGGCAGCCTTTCATGAGTGGCTAGCTCGCTACTTGGGCCCCCAACTATCTGCGGTCGGCCAGCGGTGCACCGTGCCTCGGATCCCGCTACCCTCCGCGACTAGGCACCCGATGCAGCTCCCTCAGCAAGCATCAGACCGGTCCTCTGGTACCATACGCGACTGTTCCGACCCGCCTCTCTCGTTAGCTACACCGGCCAATGCACCGGAACACGGCAAGCCGCTTGGCGGTACAACTTAGGCCGGTGGGTGGTCATTGTAGCCACGGCCGTGAGGCCTCCCACCATAGGCGTGTTGCTCCTTTAGCGCCACCCAGGGGATACGTGTAAGACATCGAGGGCTAAATCCTACGGACGCGAGCAACTTGATCCCCCAATAGTATAAGTGTTTGCCGAGAGGTTGTATTCCCGAAATTGTTTAAAATATATCCCGTTTAGTAGCTAAAAAATAAAATCGCTTGGCGTCGTTAGTGTGCCCTACCCGTCACCTTAAAGATGATTTTCAACAAACTCAATTTTTGCATAATTACAACACAGCGATCGAGCCGGCCCATTCATGCCGAATCCTTAAAGTTTCTCCTAGAGTCCTAGATAGACTGACTGTATCCAACAGCTTCTACGGTTTTAACGACTTCCGACATGCAATGAGTTGTTGGTACTATGAGCGTCTGTCCAATAATCGACCGATGGTTAAACGTGCCCTTTGAAATACTGCCATTTGTATCCATGACGTTTAGCGTTTGAGGCAGGGACAACCAAAACCGTGGGAGAGCTACGCTTCCGAGTGATAACACGGCCTCACAGAAAACCGGCGTGAACAGCACTTTGTTGTGTATCGCTGCGTGAGTTGCGAGGCACCGGAGGCCCAATCCGGGGGAAAGGAGGTTTAAAGGTTGGCAGCGCACTTGTGACTCTAATGGCGTCGCGGGTGTCGGGCGGAGGCAATCGCTTACCATCAGGCGATCAGTCTGCTGGCTTACCACCTAACACAAAAAAAACATACTATTTGGTAAATGAGGCGTCATTACCAAATGCGCCGTCGGGCTTTGAAGACATTCATTCTAACCTTCGTCATCATCGTATCCCTCACCATAGGGGACTTACACCATAATAATCATAATTATTTATCGTTACAAGTTGTCGTTTATGTTAGAGTAGGTCTTACATTAAAAAAGGTTCTCACAGCTTACCTTTATGCAGGGTGTATCTGTGAACATTTACATCCCTTTAACCACGTGTTCTACCAACCATTCTGAACAACATTGTTTCAACGACTTTTCGAAATCCGTCGAAATTTATTTCGACTCCCAATACAAAATGGCCAAGTCACGTGACCAACTTTGTTGCAATTTTTTTATGCGAATTTCCAAAAGTCATAGAACAAATGTTGTTCAGAATCGTTAGTAGAACACGTGGTTGAAGGGATATAAATGTTCACAGATACACCCTGTAGGCATACAAAAGAAAATTTATAATAATTTAATTTAATGATTTAAATAGGAGGATTAAATAGGAGGATTTATAATAATTTAATTTAATGATTTAAATTACTACAGGATTCCATATTTCACCTAAAATAAGTAAATTTATACAAATAGAAAATATGCTACGTGAATTTTGCTCTGAAATACTCGTCTATATAGAAATAATTATCAATAAGCCAGTTTCTTAATGTCGCCTTAAATTTGCCCAATTCCAGCTTTCGGATTGAGTTGGGCAAGTGATTGTACGCCGTGTGGTCCCCGGCAGAGTAGAATAGGCCACCCTCACTCTTACCGAGGTGTCGTAAAAGGTGACTAAGGTAAAGCTGTTGGCATGATCATCAGCACCCAGAGAAGGAAAACTCTGCATTTATATTAAAACCCTCGCCAACCCGTCTGCCAAGCGTGGTGAGTATGGCAATTACCCCTCATGTGATTGAGGGAGGCCCGTGCCCCAGCAGTGGGGACTTAAATGGGCTGATGATGATGATGATGAAGTGATTGTATACTATCACACCTGCAAAATTCATGCCTCGCCGAAACAGTTCATCTTTAAGCAGAGACTTGATCACTGTTTTAATAAATTTTAATTAATCCACGTGTGCACAATGTATTTAACGAAGTAGCTTATAATGCTCCATGGAAATTTAATACGCAATTTGAATCCATTATTAACGTGAGTATGAGACGATCAGCCCCTACCACGGTTCAATTCGGAATACTAATCTTAACTAGAATATTAACACTTTCTCACACGTACAACGTGCGTCTTTGGAAATCCCATACATTAAGGGTAGGACATAATACATACATATGAATGATTTCCTCAATTAAAAATAGGGTGAAATATTGAAAAATAAAATCGCTTTCTCGTACAAAAGTGATCAGCTGATTTTTGAATTGAATTGAATGCAATTTGTAATCATCAACATTCCAGCCAATATAGTACTCTGCTAGACATAGGCCTCCCCCAATGATCTTAGCACAGATCGGTCCTGACCCACCCGCATCCAAGGGATTCCAGCGACCTTCAGCAGATCGTCGGTCTACCTTATGCGGCTGCGACCTTTCTGCCCCAACTTGTATTGGTAGGCGATTTATCGCCCTATGTAGCTTAGAGAAAATATTCAAATTTAAGTTTATACATCTTACTGTATATCCCTTAAAGTCATGGAATATCAAAAGGAGAATATTTTAGGGTAACTTGTTGAGACTTTATAACTCCTTCTGGGGCTCCATCTGATTCATTGGCTCAAAAATATAGGTCAAATTAGAAGTTTGTGATTAAAAGTAAGTTGATTATTCATTTGAAGTAGGTAATAGTGTTAAGGTATCCTTATTAATAGTAATCTTTTAAGATCAACGATAACAAACAACAAAAAAACAAACATAATAATTATAATTAAAAAAACATACACTAGAAAAATATAGACTACATAGTCACAGAACGTTTGTGAAGGTTGCGGGAATCCATTGGGTGCGGGTGGCACAGGACCGATCTTTGTGGAGAACATTGGGGGATGCCCAAGTCCAGCTGTGGACGTCTATTGAAATGATGAACCTTTGAATTCATATCAGCAAAGGCAGTCAGGACTATAGTAGGGCACTTACACCTAAGCCGGCAAAACCCGGGATACGGCGATACTGGGCAATATTGCCACAATATTCAGCTCTATTTCATATCGCGGCTGTCGTCGTAAAGGATTGAGGAGGCAATTCTGAGATATTATAAAAACGGATTCCGGGGCTTATTGAGAACGGGTCGACTGAAACTTTGCAAGTCAATGCTTTAGGAATATAATGGCTGACGTTTAGTGAGAAAATTGGAAAGTGATTTGAGATATCGGTTACGCTCATCAAGTCAATTGGTTTATTTATGCCACTAAGCACTAAACAGTGCTCACTTCAATTTACATAATGGAATCATGCCAGTTTATTAAAAATAACCAAACCCTATATTCACCTGAGAAAATAATGAGAAGAAACAATAGGTATCATAATAAACTAATAATCCCTTTTTCAACACTAAAACTAAACTCGACAAGCCCTCATAGTATGTTAAAATATATAATCATATACCAAATGACATAAAAAATAAAAATAATCTTCCGCTTTTTATAAAAAATTTAAAGACATTCTTAATTAAAAAATGCTTTTATAATATACAGGAATTTTTCAATGATAAAATAAAGTAGGTAATCTATTATAAATAAATCAATTAATAAATTCAAGCTATACAGTTCAATTCTCAATTACAATTATTATTTACAACCCTTGCGGATAAAGAATGGGATCAGAAATGGCGGCGCATCTATTCACTTCTCGCTCGCAAGCTATTTGCGTCTATACTCGCACTCGTGGGGTGCGCTGTGCGGATAAAGAATGGGATCAGAAATGGCGGCGCATCTATTCACTTCTCGCTCGCACACTATTTGCGTCTATACTCGCACTCGTGGGGTGCGAGTATAGACGCAAATAGTGTGCGAGGGAGAAGTGAATAGATGCGCCGCCATTTCTGATCCCATTCTTTATGCGCACAGGTAGTAATGTTATAAAAATAGAATAGATTAGAATAGAAAAAGCGATTTCATTGTTAATTTAGAATTTTATGTGTATGTAAAATTTAAATATTGTTTTTGTTAATAATATTCTATAATTTATGTAGGACGCAGGAACTTAGTGGGCCCTTTGTTATGTTGCTATGCCCTTACAGGGCGTCACATTGTATCTATCCATATTTGTAACAACCTATTTTCTATGTGACGTGCAATAAATGATTTTGTATTTGTATTTGTATTAGTGCATGACTGTAGAAACGAAGACAATGTCCAAGTATTGTTTAAGAAAAAAAACGCTTTTTTTTGTTTTCTTTTTTCATTTAAGTTCTACAGGAAAATTTGTTCATAATGTTTAGAGCTAGAATTACACGTGGTTAGTAGATAGTAATTGGTTGTCCTGTATATGCCGTTGCATTTTTTTATTCAGGGGAAATGCGTTACGCATACCAATCCGTCGCAGACGGATTTTAAAAACCCTACAATCTCTAATAAAAGATCTAATAGGCCTTCTAATGGTCAATAGCGATTCCACTAACATTTAACAATTTCCTTCTTTATCGGCTTTGATTTGCATACGTTTGTAGCTATAGTCCAATCCGCGTAAGAAGGCGAATAGGATAGATAAAACGTTTCGTATCATGCAACAAACTTTCTACAAATAAAAATATTAAGTTGTATAAATCATTAACTTTTTGTGTTTTCATAGTTCCAAAATAACAAGTTTTAATCTTTTTCCATTAATCTGAACAAGAACTTAAATAGTTGTTACCAATAAAAAAATGTAAACAACATCTTATGAAATGCTTATCGGAACTTTTTCTCATAGGGAACGTAATAAATTAGTAATCCGTATGGTGAACTAAGGTTACAGACATAGCCTAAAGGATTGCATGCCTCACGTGGCAATGGGCAGGGCACATAGCGAGGAGAACAGACGGCCGTTGGGGCGGAAAGGTCCTCGAGTGGAGGCCACGTACAGGAAGTCGCAGCCGTGGCAGGCCCCCCACAAGGTGGACCGACGATCTGGTGAAGATCGCGGGAATCCATTGGATGCGGGCGGCACAGGACCGATCTGTGTGGAGAACATTGGGGGAGGACTATGTCCAGCAGTGGACGTCTATTGGCTGAAATGATGATGATGATGATGGTGACCATCTTACCATCGAATCACGATTATTGTCTCGTGAAAAATATGTCCGCATAGATTTCAGTAGGGACCGAGAACTGGTAATTTCTGTTGGTGACAAAGGTGGTTCCGATACATCAGGCGAGAATCGTTATTTTTCAGATGAATAAAATGCATATATTTAATCATTTGTGATTTAATTCGTGTGTACCACTAAGAATATTTACATATTGTCTTCCATACCCAGATAGTTCGAATTCGTAAATAAAATGATGATTAAGGTGAAGCCAATTGATTTTAATTGTTAGCAACTAAACCAGATTTATTTTAAACAACTTCGGGGCTTCGGTCTTTCGGTAAATATTATAATATTTATTTCATACTTATAGTTAGCTATTTTAACTGCCTTTGCACTCGATTTTTGGATTACCGCCAAAAGCGGCCAATTTTGGAGTGAAATATTTTTTTTAGTACAAAAACAGACCCAACAATTAGGCATGGTTATTAAAATAGTATGTTTGCCCAGAGACTGAAGGACCGAAATTATTTAAAATAGATTTGTTTTGGTAGCTAACAATTAAAATCAATTGGCGTCACTAGTGTGCCCTACCCGTCGTCCTTAAGATTTAAAATCAAACCAATATAAAGTCGATTAAATGTCTAAAGAAAAGATTCTCGATTCTTAAAAATATCGGTTAGGTTTAAAATGAGCGCTTCACTTTTAATGTCAAAATAGAACTGTCCAATTCACCTTCACATACTGAATGGAATATTAAATCGACGTGTCTCTCTTATACACTTGACATTGGCGGAGTCACACGCGCGGCCGTAACCGTGCGCGGGATAACACCATAAAAAAAAAAATGGAATATTAATGTTTTGAAATTTGTTCCAGAAGCCGGACTTACCCGCCTGGCTGGCGTACGCCAGAAGGAGATGAGGGGCGCAAACGTCGCCGGCTCTTTAATCAGTCACTGTCAATGTTCATGGTCACTACACTTTACCGGACTCAATGTTAATACCGTTATAATAACATTATTTGTCTGTGGTTAAATGTAAGATTTGTTGTCTGTGCCCTCATAGTTCCAAATTTGAAATTGTTTCAAATGTCTTGTTTTGCGCCATTATGGAAAAGAGTTTGATTTTCTAATATGGAACTCAAAATTCGAATTGTAAAAAAAATAAAACAAAAAATAGGTCAAATAATAATAGTTTTGTTTATAGATTTTGATTTTACAAACACCAAAATTTATTCACTTAATATAGGTTGATAATAGGCTGTAATTTCAATCTAAACATTATACCACCGTTTAGTCAGATTACGTGGTTCTTATGTATGTAGTTTTTAACTATTTTTTTCGTAATGCTTTTTTTCGTAATTATAGGATATTTCGTGCCAAATGTTATTAGACCCTGCATTTTCCTACAAACCACTCACAAAAAAATATTACCCAATAAAAATCACAAAAGTATTTGAATATTATTGTTTCTATACTGAAATCTCACAATTAATAGTCATCATTATTAATGGAAACCTTTATTGTTGTGTACTTAAAAGGGTTATTATGCTATAGCATTTGAGCCAAATAATTGTACCTTTACGGATCAAATATCATTGTAATGTTATGAATGAATACAAGCAATTAAGAAAACGTAATATTAAATTGTTGGTTTTATTTTGCGGAAATTCCTTAATACAGACGAGCAGACGGATCGACTGATGGTAAGCGATTGCCGCAGCCCATAGACACCCGCGACACCAGTGGAGTCACATTGCCTCCGGATTGGGCCTCAGGTACCCTCACTCATGCAGCTAGCACATAGCACAGTGTTGCTTCACGCCGGTTTTCTGTGAGGCCGTGGTATCACTCCGGTCGTGCCGGCCCATTCATGCCGCACGCTTCAGCACTTTCACGGTCACTTTATGTTTTAAACTCTTGGAATTGAGAATAATATCGGTTTTACTTTATGTAAAGTTTATCGCTATTTGTAAACAATACCTACAAGTCCCTATTGTAAAGTCCCTATTGTAAAATAATAGGTACTAAGCGAAACCCATTTTAAGAATCCAGCGTCCAATGCCGTGTGGTCCCCGGCAGAGTAGAATAGGCCACCCTCACTCTTACCGAGGTGTCGTAAAAGGCGACTAAGGTAAAGCTGCTGGCATGATCATCAGCACCCAGAGAAGGAAAACTCACCCTCGCCAACCCGTCTGCCAAGCGTGGTGAGTATGGCAATTACCCCTTATGTGATTGAGGGAGGCCCGTGCCCCAGCAGTGAGGACTTAAATGGGCTGACGATGACGATGACGACCGTCCAATGCCGTTGTGTACGCTTGAACCATGATTTCTGGTTAATTAAGCATTGAGAATCTGAATTAAGAATCTATCAAAGTATTTAAAGAAAATAACAGTCGCTTCCACATATATAATGCGGACGGCTAAGGAATGGAACTCCCTGCCCAGTTCTGTTTTTCCTGAACACTATAATCTGAACATCTTTAAGGCAAGAGTGAACAGGCATCTTTTAGGCAAACGCGTATCTACCTAGACCCCGTCAGCGTTAGCCTATTGACCAAAACAAAAACTCATTATTTATAAGCATGAACTCTTAAACAACGTCAAATTAATTTCTACACTAATACGAGGGCGACACTGAAAGTTCTTAGAAAATCAAAAACTCACTTGGCCCACTCTTCTTTAGGGGTCTCTTCGACGGCCTTTTGATACGCAGCCACTGCTTCTTCGGCGTCCGTGAAACGTTGTCCTTTTGTTTTTCTTTTATTTTTGGAAATAAATAAAAATCGCAGGGTGCGAGGTCTGGAATATATGGCGGGTGACCCAGTAATTCTCGTCTGACGTCGCCAAATACTCGAGTGTTTGCTTGGCGGTGTGCGGCGAGGCGTTGTCGTGGTGAAGGAGGATCCTACTGCGAGGTCGTTTTTCCGCAAATCATCGGTGAGATTAGTGCGACCACGTTTAAACTCATTAAACCAGTTGTAAACAGTGGCACGAGATGGAGCTTCATCGTGAAAGGCCAATCGAAGTCTATTATAACTTATTTGACATCGAAAGACATAGAAAATCATTGCATGGAAATTTTCTCGCGTTAAATTCATTCTCACTTGTTAAAGATTATTTTCAATTTGCCGCCAAATCGGAAGAAAAGAGAATCGAATTAAATGCAATAATATTGGCAATGAGTTCCATTTTCAAAATTTTAACTTATTTTTTTAATCATCGTCTTATAAGTGGCCAGTTCTAAAAACTTTCAGTGTCGCCCTCGTAATGCAACGTGAATATCATGAATCATGGTCTAAGCGTAACAAGGACTCCTATGACGATAGCTTTGGTCTCAACCATGAATATTTACACGCCGAGATGACTGGAGTTGCGTGTTAATAGCTCACTAACTCCTAGGCAAGGAGCGTATCTAGCACGCAGACTATGACGAGGAGAGAGCAAAGTCTAACTTGCTTCGGGAATGTCTGCAGACCCGCTCCTCCCTTCTTTCAGGCGTCGCAGCTGCTCCGAGCACTACACTAGCACTCCTAATCACAGTCTTTTAATTTGTTAAATTCATTATAGAAGCTAATTGTATGTAGTTATGCTTCTTGAGCGGGAGTAAAAAAATGTTTTATGGCCACTTCCTACCGCGCGTAGTAAAACTATGGAATCAGCTACCAACGATGGTGTTTCCGAACAGATACGACCTGGTGATCTTCAAGAAAAGAGCTTATTCTTCCCTTAAGAGTCGGCAACGCATCTGTGATGCCCCGTGTGTCGCAGATGTCTATGGGCGGCAGTAATTCACTTATCGCGCATCTCTGCTCGTTGTGTCTACCTATAATTAGATTTTTCATTCATTTATTCATTCATTCATTCATTTATTCTCTCATCATTCATTCATTCATTCATTCATTCATTCATTCATTCATTCATTCATTCATTTATTCATTCATTCATTCCTTTTTTTTTTTTTTTTTTTTTTTTTTTTTTTTTTTTTTTTCTTCTTGACCCGCAGAGAGCCTTCAACTGTGTTCTACGTTTGATGATCAGGCGAGCACTGAGAGTATATAAATTTACTCTTTGGCACTAAGGTTTAAAAGTATTCTAGAGCTATCGTGCGAAGTGGAGGAGTCGTCGCAACATTGCAACAACTGGACAAAACGTTCAGCTGATAATCCATATAAAATCAGACTACTGTTCAAAAATATTTTACTGTTAGCAGAGAGCTCAACACCTGCTGAGTCAGTCAATTAGGGACTCGGGCGCGACGGTCCGTGTGGCTAGTAGGCCAGGACAGATTGACAGTGGTCTCCATTCGGAAATAAATGAATGTTAAGCTTCACGAATTTTCTTTTATTTTGTTGTAATTAAATAAAACGATGAAGACTTTGAATATCCACGAGATTTGTTTTAGAAGAATTATAAGTTTTACATAGATGACAAAACCGGTGACAGGTCATAGAGAGACTTGTTTCCTAGAGCTACTAGAGCCGTTTGCGTTCACTTCATCACCCTCTCCTGCACGCAAACCCATCGCAGTAGCAAGGAGGCGAAACTTCGGACGTGGTAGCCCTTTGGTCAGCGCATCAGCAACCATGCATTCAGCACTCATGTACTTCACGCATATTTTATTGGCTGCAACCTTCTCCTTCGCAAAATGATATCGGACGTCGATATGTTTGCTCCGGGCATGACAGGCTCCAGAACCTGAAATACTAATAGCGCTTTGATTATCGCAATACAAGGTAATTGGGATATCCGCCAAAGAATACCAAAATTCTTCCTCAAGCTGCTTTAACCAGAGTGCTTCTTGAACAGCAGAGGCCAACGACATATATTCGGCCTCAGTACTTGATAGGGCCACTGTGGCTTGTTTTCTTTTGCGCAGTGGAAGCGTGCTGGGCCCATAACCTGTTGTAATTAAATAAAACGATGAAGACTTTGAATATCCACGAGATTTATTTTAGAAGAATTATAAGTTTTACATAGATGACAAAACCGGTGACAGGTCATAGAGAGAGCTGTTTCCTAGAGCTACTAGCGACGATTGCGTTTACTTCATCACCCTCTCCTGCACGCAAACCCATCGCAGTAGCGAGGAGGCGAAACTTCGGACGTGGTAGCCCTTTGGTCAGCGCATCAGCAACCATTCATTCAGTGCTCATGTACTACACGCATATTTTATTGGCTGCAACCTTCTCCTTCACAAAATGATATCGGACGTCGGTATGTTTGCTCCGGGTATGATAGGCTCCAGAACCTGAAATACTAATAGCGCTTTGATTTTCGCAATACAAGGTAATTGGGATATCCGCCAAAGAATACCAAAATTCTTCCTCAAGCTGCTTTAACCAGAGTGCTTCTTGAACAGCAGATTCCAACGACATATATTCGGTCTCAGTACTTGATGGGGCCACTGTGG
Organism: Marasmia exigua; assembly: GCA_019059595.1. Taxonomy (NCBI): domain Eukaryota; kingdom Metazoa; phylum Arthropoda; class Insecta; order Lepidoptera; family Crambidae; genus Marasmia; species Marasmia exigua. The sequence goes on from CM032471.1 coordinate 6,803,377, forward strand.
CTTGTTTTCTTTTGCGCAGTGGTTTTAGAAGAATTATAAGTTTTACATAGATGACAAAACCGGTGACAGGTCATAGAGAGAGCTGTTTCCTAGAGCTACTAGCGACGTTTGCGTTCACTTCATCATTTTTTTACACTTCTGATAGTTATTTCCTAACATTACATTATCTACAAACAGTGAGCGAACAACTAATGATCTCCTGTTTTTTCCCATAATTTTTTTTCTGCTCTTTCTTTCCTCCTTGGCCTTCCTTTGAGAAAAAAATCAAATAGTAGAGCCAAAAGTTCTAAGGCCCTTTAAACGGGACCGTCATTGCGTAATATATTTTTTCGCAACAGCTAACATAAAAATCCCATATGATAAAACAAAATTGACAAAGGAATCAACGCTTTTTTTTCCATCATCTTTGATCTCATGTTTGTTCCGGTGTTCAAAGACTCAAGTCTTATAAACAATGCCACTTATTATTTACTTACGTATTCGCATTTGACTAGTTGATCAAACAAATACACCTAGGTGCAAAACAAGACAGCAGGATAGTAAGAACCTTATTGAAGATAACTGAATGGTAAAACATTACCTAGATCCATCGGTAGATAAGAACGCGCCTTCCGTACGGGGGGGTCGTGGTTCGAATCCGAGCATGTACCTCTGGATTTTTCAAAGCAATGTGCATATTTCTACCAAGCTACTACCACCGTGCGAGTGCCACGCTTCGGCATGACCGGCCGGCTCGACCGGCCTCACAGGAAACCGGCGTGAAGCAGCACTGTGCTTTGTTTCTCTGCGTGTGTGAGGATACCGGAGGCCCGATCCGGGGGAAAGGGGTGTTTGAAGGTTAGCAGCGCACTTGTGACTCCACTGGTGTCGCGGGTGTCCATGGGCGGCAACAATCGCTTACCATCAGGCGATCCGTCTGCTAACTATCACATAAAAAAGCTAATGGCTGTGAGGGAAAACATCTTTGGGTAACCTGTGCGTCGTTTTCCAGTTGTTCTGGTTCCACTGTCGAAGGTCAGACGACAGTCGCTTCATCGTAATTACCAGACATTCCAAATCCTGGATTATGTTCCAAGCGTGCCCATGGTGTCTCCACGACAGCTTTAGACGCAACTAGGAAGTACACGCTAAGATGATGAGGCAGGAACTGAATTTTAAAAGTGAAAAAATGTCTCAACGCGTGCATATCGAACGGTTGGTTGCCAAAGGTCGTGGGTTTGATACCCACTAACAATCATTTGTGTGGTGAACACTTGTGTTTGTTCTGTGGCTGGGTGATTAAGTAATTCCTCTGTTGTCTAATATCAGGTCAATGTACGAGATGTTGTACGAATTTATCATTTCTGTCTCGGGCTGAGATGGGGGTATCAAAAAAAAAAGATTGAAGTCACCTATTTCTTCAAGTTTTCTGCTCGCCGCGTTTTTCACGTGGACTGATTGATGTTTTTTCATAGGAACTCGTAATATAACATAATGGATACCTAATCCCACCTCATATTAACTTGTCTTTCCCAGTTTCGTGTAATATTATCGTTATGGATTTAAAGTTATTTCTACCTTTTTTGTTATATTATGGCTCTACCCGAAGATATCATGCTAATGTCAAGTAACCTATTGAGAATAAGTGGGTAGTCAATATTCGAAGTCAGTCACAGCCAGTCACTCAATAAAACGCCGGTGTTCTACGTTTTATCAACCTACGGATTCTGCTGATACCACTCTAAACACAATCGCGGGTTTAAAAACTATTAGATTCAAGCAAGTTGTCCGTCTCAATCGACACACATAACAGTGTTTAAAACGATACAATTCAACGATCAAATAAACACCAAATTTGTTCACTAAAAACCACAAGATTCTAATTAATCCCCGACGCAAAACGACGGAGTGTTATAAGTTTGACGTGTCTGTGTTTCTGTCTATGGAATCGTAGCATAATGAACAAAGTAACAAATGAACCGATTTTGATTTGTTTGAAAGATGAATAAGGAGGGAGTGTTCTTAGCTATGTTGGATAAAAATCGATCCAAGATGGCCGCCGTCACAAAGATTTGGATTTTATGTTTTAACACAACTCCCACAATATGGGTATCATATAAAAGGGCTTGAGTAGCAGAATATATTAATTGTGAAAAAATTCAAATCCAAGATGGCCGCCGTCAGAAAATGACGAATAACCTATTTGTTGTTCCAACTGCCTCAATATAGGTATCAAATGAAACAGCTTTAGTTGTGTTGGGGGTTTTTAAACTTTTCAATTTAATTTTTTAAAGCCTTTGAATTGCATCAGTGTTTGAGTCCTACCGCCAGAATCCTTTCAAACTTAACTTGTAGGTTATCTAATGAAGTTGTTACCTACCAAGCTTTCAGAATAAGGACCATTTAGGTGTTAACCATCTTAATCTTCGTTTTAATAGATGTGTGTCAGTACATCGAGGTAGTATACTTAAAGTGACTAGCTTATTTTAAATGGTAATCGGCATGAGATAGTTGTGTTGATTCCTTACTACGCCTTGGTTCTTATAATATAAGGTCTGAAGTAGGGCCGTTAGGTGGTTGGGTAAGCCCAGTTCGGAGAGCACATTCCACAAGATCACCTAAATAGGTATATTTTTTTAACATTTAATTGTTGTAATATTTTCTTTTGTTTTGTAATTTATAATTACTTTACCTCTCATCATCATCAGCCCATTTAAGTCCCCACTGCTGGGGCACGGGCCTCCGTCAATCACGTGAGGGGTAATTGCCATACTCACCACGCTTGGCAGACGGGTTGGCGAGGGTTTTGATATGAATGCAGAGTTGGGTGCTAATGATCATACCAGCAGCTTTACCTTAGTCGCCTTTTACGACACCTCGGTAAGAGTGAGGGTGGCCTATTCTACTCTGCCGGGGACCACACGGCGCACTTTACCTCTACATGCATAATAAAATGCGCTTCCACAGTGCGCTTCTCACGCCACTTCCTACCGCGCGTAGTAAAACTATGGAATCAGCTACCAACGATGGTGTTTCCGAACAGATACGACCTGGTGATCTTCAAGAAAAGAGCTTATTCCTCCCTTAAGAGCCGGCAACGCATCTGTGATGCCCCGTGTGTCGCAGATGTCTATGGGCGGTAGTAATTCACTTACCATCAGGTGAGCCGTCTGCTCGTTTGTCTGCTATATTGTAAAAAAAAAACATTGTCATGGAAAAATGTAGATTGAAGAACAAGCCTCTGCATTTCTTCTTTCTTCACCCGCAGAGAGCCTTCAACTGTGTGTTCTACGTTTGATAATCTGGCGAGCACTGAGAGTACAACCTGTGCGGATAAAGAATGGGATCAGAAATGGCGGCGCATCTATTCACTTCTCGCTCGCACACCCACACGCAAATAGTGTGCGAGCGAGAAGTGAATAGATGCGCCGCCATTTCTGATCCCATTCTTTATCCGCACAGGTTGTATATAAATTTACTCTTTGGCACTAAGGTTTAAAAGTGTTCTAGAGCTATCGTGCGAAGTGGAGGAGTCGTCGCAACCTTGGAAAGCAACTGGGACAAAACGCTAAGATGATAATCCATAATAAAATCAGACTACTATTCAAAAAAATATTTTACTGTTAGCAGAGAGCTCAGCACCTGCTGAGTCAGTCAATTAGGGACTCGGGCGCGACGGTCGTGTGGCTAGTAGTGCCAGGACAGATCGGTGGTCTCCATTCGGAAATAAATTAATGTTAAGCTTCACGAATTTTCTTTTATTTTGTTGTAATTAAATAAAACGATGAAGACTTTGAATATCCACGAGATTTATTTTAGAAGAATTATAAGTTTTACATAGATGACAAAACCGGTGACAGGTCATAGAGAGAGCTGTTTCCTAGAGCTACTAGCGACGATTGCGTTCACTTCATCACCCTCTCCTGCACGCAAACCCATCGCAGTAGTGAGGAGGCGAAACTTCGGACGTGGTAGCCCTTTGGTCAGCGCATCAGCAACCATTCATTCAGTGCTCATGTACTACACGCATATTTTATTGGCTGCAACCTTCTCCTTCACAAAATGATATCGGACGTCGATATGTTTGCTCCGGGCATGATAACCTGAAATACTAATAGCGCTTTGATTATCGCAATACAAGGTAATTGGGATATCAGCCAAAGAATACCAAAATTCTTCCTCAAGCTGCTTTAACCAGAGTGCTTCTTGAACAGCAGAGGCCAACGACATATATTCGACCTCAGTACTTGATAGGGCCACTGTGGCTTGTTTTCTTTTGCGCAGTGGTTTTAGAAGAATTATAAGTTTTACATAGATGACGAAACCGGTGACAGGTCATAGAGAGAGCTGTTTCCTAGAGCTACTAGCGACGTTTGCGTCACTCATCATTTTTATACACTTCTGATAGTTATTTCCTAACATTACATTATCTACAAACAGTGAGCGAACAACTAATGATCTCCTGTTTTTTCCCATAATTTTTTTCTGCTCTTTCTTTCCTCCTTGGCCTTCCTTTGAGAAAAAAATCAAATAGTAGAGCCAAAAGTTCTAAGGCCCTTTAAACGGGACCGTCATTGCGTAATATATTTTTTCGCAAGCTAACATAAAAATCCCATATGATAAAACAAAATTGACAAAGGAATCAACGCTTTTTTTCCATCATCTTTGATCTCATCTTTGTTCCGGTGTTCAAAGACTCAAGTCTTATAAAAAATGCCACTTATTATTTACTTACGTATTCGCATTTGACTAGTTGATCAAACAAATACACCTAGGTGCAAAACAAGACAGCAGGATAGTAAGAACATTATTTAAGATAGCTGAATGGTAACATTACCTAGATCCATCGGTAGATAAGAACGCGCCTTCCTCTGGATTTTTCAAAGCAATGTGCATATTTCTACCAAGCTACTACCACCGTGGGAGTGCCACGCTTCGTCGACCGGCCGGCTCGACCGTGCTCACAGAAAACCGGCGTGAAGCAGCACTGTGCTGTGTTTCTCTGCGTGTGTGAGGATACCGGAGGCCCAATCCAGGGGAAAGGGGTATTTAAAGGTTGGCAGCGCACTTGTGACTCCTCTGGTATAGCGGGTGTCTATGCGTGGCAACAATGGCTTACCATCAGGCGATCCGTCTGCTAACTACCACATAAAAAAAGCTAATGGCTGTGAGGGAAAACATCTTTAGGTAACCTGCGCGTCGTGTTCCAGTTGTTCTGGTTCCACTGTCGAAGGTCAGACGACAGTCATCGTCAGCCCATTTAAGTCGCCACTGCTGGGGCACGGGCCTCCCTCAATCACATGAGGGGTAATTGCCATACTCACCACGCTTGGCAGGCGGGTTGGCGAGGGTTTTGATATAAATGCAGAGTTTTCCTTCTCTGGGTGCTGATGATCATGCCAGCAGCTTTACCTTAGTCGCCTTTTACGACACCTCGGTAAGAGTGAGGGTGGCCTATTCTACTCTGCCGGGACCACACGGCTGCCACACCGGCACCACAGACGACAGTCGCTTCATCGTAATTACCAGACATTCCGAATCCTGGATTATGTTCCAAGCGTACCCAGGGTGTCTCCACGACAGCTTTAGACGCAACTAGGAAGTACACGCTAAGATGATGAGGCAGGAACTGAATTTTAAAAGAGAAAAAATGTCTCAACGCGTGTTTATCGAACGGTTGGCTTCGATGTGTCCTTTTTTGACTGGCCCGACTTTTTGACAGGGTAGCGACCCTGCTTCACATGCCAAAGGTCGTGGGTTTGATACCCACTAACAATCATTTGTGTGGTGAACACTTGTGTTTGTTCTGTGGCTGGGTGATTAAGTAATTCCTCTGTTGTCTAATATGCACGAGATGTTGTACGAATTTATCATTTCTGTCTACGTACGTCTCGGGCTGAGATGGGGGTATCAAAAAAAAACATTGAAGTCACCTATTTCTTCAAGTTTTCTGCTCGCCGCGTTTTTCACGTGGACTGATTGATGTTTTTTCATAGGAAAGACGTATTAGGTACCTCCTCGTAATATAACATAATGGATACCTAATCCCACCTCATATTTACTTGTCTTTCCAATTTCGTGTAATATTATCGTTATGGATTTAAAGTTATTTCTATCTTTTTTTATATTATGGCTCTACCCGAAGATATCATGCCAATGTCAAGTAACCTATTGAGAATAAGTGGGTAGTCAACAGTCGAAGTCAGTCACAGTCACAGTCACTCAATAAAACGCCCGTGTTCTACGTTTTATCAACCTACGGATTCTGCCGATACCACTCTAAACACAATCGCGGGTTTTAAAACTATTAGATTCAAGCAAATTGTCCGTCTTAATCGACACACAATAGCAGTGTTTAAAACGATACAATTCAACGATCAAATAAACACCAAATTCGTTCACTAAAAACCACAAGATACTAATTAATCCCCGACGCAAAAACGACGGAGTGTTATAAGTTTGACGTGTCTGTGTGTCTGTCTATGGAATCGTAGCATAATGAACAAAGTAACAAATGAACCGATTTTGATTTCGTTTTTTTTGTTTGAAAGATGAATAAGGAGGGAGTGTTCTTAGCTATGTTGGATAAAAATCGATCCAAGATGGCCGCCGTCACAAAGATTTGGATTTTATGTTTTAACACAACTCCCACAATATGGGTATCATATAAAAGGGCTTGAGTAGCAGAATATATTAATTGTGAAAATTTCAAATCCAAGATGGCCGCCGTCAGAAAATGACGAATAACCTATTTGTTGTTCCAACTGCCTCAATATAGGTATCAAATGAAAGAGCTTTAGTTGTGTCGGGGTTTTTTTAAATTTTCAATTTAATTTTTTAAAGCCTTTGAATTGCATCAGTGTTTGAGTCCTACCGCCAGAATCCTTTCAAACTTAACTTGTAGGTTATCTAATGAATTTGGTACCTACCTAGCTTCAGAAATAAAAGGACCATTTAGGTGTTACCATCTTTATCGTTCGTATTACTAAGATTTGTGTCAGTACATCGAGGTATTATACTTAAAGTGACTAGCTTATTTTAAGCACGAACATTAATTTAAACTTACACGCCACTTTGAGAATTTTATACATTTTAAATTGACGCGATCCTCGGCACAAGCACCTAGTTTCATACAACCGTACATTTACACATATAAGTTAAATAGTGCTTACTTAAAACTAAGTAGTTATGATGTAGAAATACTACAAAGTCTAAGCGAACTGAATCGATGTACACTAGTACCCGGTAAAGATAAAAGGTAAACGGACAAGCCATAATTATTTTAAATTTTTTTCATTATCAGTTTTGACTAATGCGACTATTTGACCCGTTCAGATCAGTGGTAGTGAACGCGGCAGCGGCACCAGAGGCATCTGTAGCAAGGGTTGCGGGTTCGATCCCCGTACAGTACAAACATTTGTGTGCATAAACATGTCTGTTTGTATTGGTCTGGGTAATTTCTATGTGTTATACGTATGTATTTACAAAAGAAAAGTATGATATTATATATATTTGTAATCCCACTGTTGATTCTGCATATCCGTAACACAGGTGCTTGAGCTACCTATCTCGGAGTCAGATCAATGTATGTGATGTCGTGAAAATATTATATTATTATTATTATTTAGTGTGCATTAACATGTCTGTATTGGTCTCGGTGTTTTCTATGTATTATAGGTATGTATTTACAAAAGAAAAGTATTAAATGTGTTATATTTGTAATTCCGCTGATGTCAGAACAGAACATCCGTAACACAGGTGCTTGAGCTACCTATCGCGGAGTCAGATCAATGTACTTATACAAAGTTGTGAAATAAGTGTTAATATACGACGCAGTGTTGTAATATTACTATCTACAGCAGAAGTTTTGTAATGGTGTTCATAAGAAACCGAAACATACCCACATTACCCAGTTTAACATGTAAGACAATAGCATTAAAAAGCTTTGAAATTTTGTAAAACTAATTGGCTGTCTCGTTTCATTACCCTTATAAAGTTAAATTTCTACCTGTCACTATCATAAAAATGAGGATACAGACAGATAGGGTATATTAACTACTTTTTTTTACACCAAAACGATTATAAACTACAAAATATTGTATGAACGATAGTCGAGGGGTCTCAATTAGTACTGTTACATTTCGGCATTTACATTAGCACAATATATTGGTATCACACTGGTGTCGCGTCGGAATACGAAGGTACGGTGATAGAGAGGGCACCTGTGTTTGCGCACATACTTGAAAACTATAATATAACCACTATAATCTGGACATCTTTAAGGCAAGAGTGAACAGGCATCTTTTAAGCAAACGCATATCATCCTGATTGTGATCAAGCGTTAGCCTAAATTATTTAATATATTTATATTACCATCATCTTTAATACTATGCATGTTATGCAAATAAAAATCTGAATCAATTATGTAAACAAAAGGTATTTCTATATCATAATTACTTCCACGGGCTTATTATTATGATTTATACTTACATACAAAAGATTTTACGAAGAATGACAGAGGGAACACTGGCAGTGATTTGGACGAAAAAGAATTTGAAGTTAGATTTTTTTATTTATTTTAAAGTAGAAGTTAAAGAAGGAAAAATAAGAAGAGAGAGAGAGAGAGAGAAAATTCAAACATAACTTTTAAACAGCAGATTGAAAATTAAAATGAATATTGTAACAATTGAACTTTTAAAATTTCTCATTTGACACTTTTTATCACACATCATTCTCTCTTGAAATGGATTGTCATAATATTTTCGTTTGCTAATTTAGGAATAATAACTTTTAGACATTCTCACAATAACCTCTTCTGGTAAAATATCTAAACTATTGGTAACACTATACGTATAAAGAAGAATCGTGGTGTTATTTTCTAAGGACACTCGGAAGTTAAAGGTTAACGAGATTTTTATGACCTACATTTTACAATTTGACAACCAAAGTACACAGAAGAACAGGACACCTAATCATTAGGTAAGAATCATGCATATTTTCGCACGTTATAAAGACACTACAGAAAGAGGAAATTGTTAATCAGTGATCCAAACTGCAAGGCAAACAGAATAAATGTTGGAACGGCAAAAATAATTTTACTTTGATCTTTACTAAAAGACTTCGAGAGAAATAATAACAAAGCCGATGAATCCCTTTTCACTGAATTAGAATAAGTAATTATGAAAATTCTTAAGTTAAGAATCGGAATAGGACGAAAGGACAATAGAACGAGACCTGAAGCGAATCTTTAAAGTTAAAGTCTTACAGTTCAAAAAGTATTTGCGTTTTTGTTTATTTCGTATTCAAAATAAATAGACTAAAATAAATAATGTAGAGAATGAAAAGTATTATAAAGTAGAGAAAAACGAATACTCCTTGGATTTGGAGACACATAGCCTAATGGTAGGTATGAATCATATTTATATTATGTATAAATATGTACTTATATTTTAAGTAGTAGTTGTTTCATTGATTAACAATTTCAAAACAAAACATCTAAATAGCTACAGTAAGATACTACGTTTTACATACAATAGATACAGAAGACGATAGATTAGACGGATGGAAATTCTGGGGCATTAGCATTACATTACATTACTAAAGAACACTAGAATTTACTATCTGTATACTAAGGGGTAAATAATTCTATTCTAAGAGAACGAAATGGGACATAAGTTAAATGACAATATATTTTGGCAACTCGTTATTTTTTTACATAATTATTACAAAACAATAAATACTTTCATCTTAGTTCTAGGGCTACCACTAAATGCAAAACGTGCTAGGTAGATCTAATATTAAAATTGAATTCAATATTGATTGAAAATTAATAAAAAAATCTCTATTAATTCGGTAGCCCATTTAAATCTATTCTACACGTAGCAGCTAATCTCTAGCCCTTCTAAAATGTAAATCCAGCATCTTCTACAAGCTTTCTGTAATTCTACCTCCAACCTTTTGTTTCCAATACACTTAAATTCAATAGATCAATGCCAAACCTACGTAGCCAACTATCTTTCTTTACCTAGTTTTGTAATTTTTCTATTCAAAATGGAAATTAAACAGTTTTGAATCTAACGTCGGGCTTTGAGCAAATAGGGCTTAAAACATCCACACATTCATTGTAGTCACAGCGCGTATCTTAATATTTATATACCTTAGCTTAATTTATTATTTACAACACATACAGTCATAATATAGTAACTTATATAAAACAATAAGTGCATATATCGTTCTAACAATCAACAATTATGTGCTTGGGAATTGCCGTGACAGGTCGAAATTTTAATATTAACAATCAAAGTATAGATAGTGGCATGAGTGTGTTACAAAAATATTTACTGAAGTCTTTGTGTCTTACATATTACATAACAATAATGTTTATAAAGAACGACTGTAATTTGTTAAATTTGAAATTTGTGGTGCAAGTACGTTTAGCCTGTTATGTACTTGTAACTTATCATCTATCTTCGTAGGATCATCATCTGGGCCTTCTTTAAGTAGTTCCCAGAGATTGTTTTTGTCCAAGATTTCAAAACCACCTTTATTTTCCGGTGCAATATCAGACTTTATCGTATCAGATAATGATTTAGACGTCTCCGATATGGGTGTGGACGGTATTTTGTGAATTTCCTTATTTATAGATTTTAATGTTTTCACCGTTCTCTTTTCAGTATTAATATTTTTGACTTTTGTTTTGTTCATTATTTTAATATCACGAGTTTGCATGTCATTATTTTTATTAATTTCGTTTGTGTGATTCAAATCTATTCGAGGTTTCTTGATTTGTGTGACTGCTTTTGGTTTCTTAGTCCTGTAATGTATGGTTTTAATATTACTATTCGTAATAGCTGTAATAGTGTGTGGTATTGGAGATGTTTGCAAACGATCCTTTGTTTTATGGCTTGTTTCAGTATGCTTTTGATCGTTTGTAACCATATTAGAACTATTTGAGATTTTGATGATTTCATTTGATTTATTTTCAGTTCGCAGAGCAGCTGCAAACTTAGTGTCTGTAATAATTTCTATTGTTTTTGTAACATTTAAGGTTTCTTGCGTCATCTTTATTTTATTTATAGAAGGTATTGGATTGGACATAATTTTAGACTTTTCAAATAGTTTGTCACCATAAGTAGCTTTAAGAGTACCCTTTCTTCGAGGTAGAGATTTCTTCTTTGCATCATCTTTTTTAAGAAGTGGCTTTGACAGGGCCAATTTTTGAATAATCAACTCTCCATTGGGCTTAGGTAGTATAGGCACAATGTTATTTTCGACTTTCGCCACTTCAGTATAATTGATGTAAGTTATAGTAGGTATGATTATTGGATCGTCATTATTATCTACTGTAGTAGTATTCTTGCCTAAATATTCTTCAGCCTCCGTTGTATCGGTTGGAGTGGGAACTTGTATCGTCGTCGTACTCATATCTTCAGTTGTTGGTGTAGATGTTGAAGTAGTAGAAATGGCTTCCACTTCTTTTGGTATCTCAGCAGTTGTTTCGCCTATAGTTATGACTTCTACAGTCGTTGTCATTTTAGTTGTGGAAGGTGCTTTTGTAGTGGTTGAAGGTGATTCAGTAGATGTAGTTGGCTTCTCAGTTGACGTAGTCCTTGCTGTGATGGTTGAAGTGTTTACTTTGGGGTATTTTGTCGTATTAAGGGTCTCATTTTCTGATTTATTCTCATCGTTTCTTCTAAACTCATAGTCTCGGCTACATATTCGTCCGCATTCGCATATATTGTCAATGTTAGCTGTAGATTGGAGACTAGCAAGCTCGGTTTTATCGAACCAGGTGATAAAATCGTCGTCAGTGATGCCGCGTAGTAAGGGGCTTCCAAGTCGAGCGTGGAAGAAAGTTTCCACAGCCAAGTCAGGACGGGTAGAGGGGTATATCTTGGCAAACGCTGGGCGTAGGCCGTTGATGACGAATTTGGATCTTGCTTCGTAAGTTACGCAAACTGGACAAGTTGAGCTAATCTGAAAATTAAATAAAATGTTTAAGTATACCTTGTAAAACAATAAGCGACTATGCATGCAGTTACATTTTTTAATTATTTGCAATAATTGAGAATGGCTACAAATGAAATAAATAATCATAATAAGATAGCAGAATCCACTTACGTTTGCAAACACGAACCAAACCGACTCTCCTCTAGAACCATAATGGAGGTCTGCAAAAGTGGCTCCATCCAAGACTACGGGGTTCACAGAATGCAACTCGTAGCCGGAGAACAGAGAAGACTCCAGGCGCAATATACCAGATCGCTCTTTTCCTTTCCATCTGAAATTTCAGTTAAGACCTTTATTCATTCCTTATTAGAATATGCATGATGGTTTTATAGAATCTGAAACCAATATTCATAAATGTTTGGCCCTGTGCTTTAAAACTAGTTAAGTTTTTCATTGAAGCAAAAAAAAAAAAACTGTATACGTACTTGAAGCATGTTTTGATGATCAACGTGGGCAGGTTGCCTTGTAAATCTTCAATGCTGCTTCTCTCGGGCCTAATCTCTTCAATAATGGCTGCCTGGATGTTGAGCAGTGCGTTTTCCGGTTTGGGTGTATATGTGGAGTAGGATATTGTGCCCTAAAATTATAAGAGAACATGTAATAAAGTTTTTAGTATTTTATATACATATAGGTTCAATGTAATTTAGAGATTTACCAATAGAAATACTTTTGAGCAATGCAAATGTAACTGTATCTAAGTAACTAGCATTACAGCTTCACTGTTCCCTCACCGTTAGGTCGAACGCTTAGATAAGGTACCAAGTAATGTGTGAATAAAAAACTTAGATAGGTACCTAACACTGAAATCAATGCTTACTTGCACAGTGGCACAGCCTGCTCCAGTGGCGTAAACGAACACTTTAGTCGGCAGTCCGGGCAGCTGCAGCGGACGGGGTGGAGTCTTGGCCCTCAACTCCAACGTATCGGTGAGTTCCATACCAGCTGTGGCCAGGGATACTGTAAGCGCTCTGTGCCTAGGGAAAAAAATTACAAGTTAAGTTGTATATCATCAACATCAGCCTACATTCGTTCTCTTGTGTGACTGCCTCGGTATCTTCGGGGCTTGTGGGTCACACTTTATACCGACGCGCGTCCGATGCGCTTAGGATTCCGGGGTAAATCTCCGGGTCGGGTCAAAATATTATTTTTAAGAAGTAGAAATTTTCAGTGTTCGTCCGAAGTCTAATGTTACACTGGTTCACCTAAACATAAGGTCTGGTAAGGGATAAAATAGATAGTGAGTTGTGTTTGCGCACACATTGTGCACTACATCCTGCGTTGATCGTTGAGATCGGCCTCAGTACCTAGCATCGGTAAGGGGATATTTTTAGAAAAATACAGTAGATATACCTGCATTTCTACTATTAGCTCGGCGGTGAAGGAAAACATAATGAGGAAACATGCACGTTTCGGATTTTCTGAAATGTATAATCATGATTGACCGGGTCTGGTTCCGCTGTTAAATGGTTGCGAAGATCAGCAGACGGCAGTCCTTTAATTGTAATTACCAGACTCCTCAAATCCAGAATCATGGTCTAAGCGTCATGGTCCAAAGCTACATCATTCAAAGCATTTATTTGCATAGAATAGGCACAGTATTAGTGCTCTAATCTGCTAACATTCATTAACATGCAAGTTTTTTTAAAATAAATTCCTGGACGCTCTGTAAATACAAAGAGTTATTAACCACTTTTTCAGCTTTTTTATTATTAAGTTAGTTGAATCTAATTTTAATTCGTCAGGGATCTTGTTGTATATCCTAATGCACATGCAATAACAGCTCTTTTGACAGAGGGATGTTTTAAGTCAAAAATCTAGTACAAGTCTATTTAATGATCTGGTAAGTCTAGGATAGATTTTAGCGACTGTTTTAAATAAGTCTGGATTTTGTCTAATAAATTTATAGATTTGCAGTATGTACCACGATTAGATGAGAAGAAGGACAATAAACATACCTGTCATGAGCCAAAGCGGCGTACTGAGCAGCTGCCTTGGTAGCGCTGTAAGCTAAGCTTGGATGTCTCTGCAGCGTCGAAGCTCGGTAGTACAGGAACCTGGCAGCGGCCTCGCCTTCAGCCAGGGCTCCTCTGGCACAAGCTGCTAACAGCACTCTCACTCCGGCAACGTATTGCTCCATCGTTACTGCTTCTGTTGGGTAGAATATAAAAAATAAATAAACTTTTCATTTGCCAGAAACACAGTTTACATATGCAAAAACATACGTAATTCCCACAAACATTGCATAATTTATATCTTAACAACAGATCACATTTCAACTTCATAAGAATATAATAGTAATGTCAATTTAGGTACTAACAAAATAAATTAATAATGTCAAATAATCATTTCTACCATCCGGCTGAGGAGTACCTAATACTACACAGAAAATCGGCTCTAGCTGACGAGAAAGGAAGAGAAGAATTCGTTGTAAGTAGTTATAGTAATCATACCAACTAGAGAAGAGTGGAAAAAGAACCCACCAAAACCTGAAAAGGACAGTCTGATCTGGTACACAGATGGTTCCAAGATGGAGACAGGTACTGGAGCAGGCGTTTACGGACAAAACTATGAAGAAAGTCAAAGTAAGGGAGAAATGGCAACAGTTTTTCAAGCTGAAACATATGCCATAATCACATGTACAAGGAGGAACATAAACCTTAAAGCAAAGAATCGTACTATATACATTCTTAGTGACAGCTGAGCGGCACTGAAGGCATTGGCCAAGCCGAAAGTGGACTCTAAGTTGGTGTGGGATGCCATCAAAACCCTAAACTGCTTAGGACGACACAACAAGGTAAGGCTATTGGGGATATCGGGTCACGAGGGCTACACAGGAAACGAAAAGGCAGATGAGCTAGCAAGAAAGGGCTCTAAAGCAAAATACATTGGACCGGAACCTTTTGTTGGATTATCGAGCTGCACCCAGTATGGCCTTCCGGCAATATGTATACGAAGAGCAAACTAAGGAATGGAAGAAAACACTAGGAATGAAACATTCAAAGGCCTTCATAGGAGACAATACAAAGATATAGAAAAAATATATTCTCGGAGGCAATAGACAACAGACAAGGATGCTCATAGGAGCGTTAACAGGGCATTATGCAACGAACAAAATGCTGATGAAGATGAACATGACATCGAACAGCGACTGCAGAGCATGCAAGGAGGAGATGGAAACCATAGAACATCTCTTATGTGAATGCGACTCACTAGCCAGAGGCAGAATGTGTCTTCTAGGTAACGCTTATCCTACACCAGGAGACTACAGGCACTTGAATCCGAAAGACATCGTGATGCTGATGAAACGAATCTTTCGTGACTAAGAGCGCAAAAGAAAGGGGAGGTACAAAGGATCCCTTAGGGTCGACGTGCCCCATGAAAATGGCCCCTAACAGATAAGATAGATAGATAGATAGATAGATATACTTTATTGCACAAAATACACAACTTAAGTACTAGGCATTACAGAAATTTTGTGTACAATTTCGGCGGTCTTATCGCTGAAAGCGATTTCTACCAGACAACCTTCGGGTAAAGGACATTTGATAGTAGATAAGATAAGATAAGTAGTTATAGCTATAACAGTATATCGTAGCATGTCTCTTCCGCACTTTTGTCTCTGTCATTCGTGCCGAAACTAAATGTGTGTATGTGTGTAGGTACTAAATGTGCTCGGAACTGTAAGAGCACCTGTATATGTGTGTAGCCTGTTTATTATTAATTTATTTTGGTATTCCTGGTTTTGTCAAAAGCAACTATATTACTATATTATACCTTCTACAATTATTATTGTTACTTTAACCTCCTTTTTTTTTTTTCCCGGGAGAAATGCATTACGCAGACCCTGCCGCCGGGGGGCGACAGGGTACTGTGGGACTCACTCACCTTACTTTAACCTCCTCGGTTAGCCAGGCTAACCTTGTGGGTTAGCCTGGCCTTAAAGATTTTATTCTATTTTATGACATTTTAACTCAAGTTGTGGCAAAGATTTTACTCTTTAGATATATTTATTATTTAATTATTTGTGTTAATTTTGTTGATGATTTTTAATGAGCAAAAAGTAAAATAGTAAAAAAATCAAGTTAAAAGTATAAAAAAAAATACCCTGTCCGAACGTACATTTTTATATTAAAAATTTTTTCCCCGAAAATTATCACCCTGTTGGTTCAGTTTAGGATAAAATAACTTACTGACAGAATTTTACGACGAAGAGTTAGGAAGAGTAACTACTTAAAATTTTAGTCGCATTCACGATGAAGCAATGAAAGAATTAGCATTAGTTTGTGCACACCTCCAAATGCAATGAATCCTTACCATAGGAAGTAGTTTTGATGTTTCTAGAAGTTTCTTCAAGCAGCCAATCAGCGGCATCTTTTCTTGGTGCTGGCCATCCAAATTCACCTTCCTCAGTCGTGGACGCGTTCCGCAGTATTACCAGAGCTTCGGGTACTAGTGGACTCCTGGAAATGAATAATGCACAATGAAATGAACAAAAATGTATTTATTTCGCTGTGTTTTGATGGCAACGATCTCTTACGAATGGTTTTTTGTGTAATAGGGGGCAGACGACGTCCAGGCATAGCTTAGTTATCCGGTTTATCCGCTATATCACGGATATGAAGCCTGTCACGTTTGCGAGAGTTTGTCACGCGGTCTTTTCACGTAACTCTACACATCCACCGCAGCAAATCCATATCCGTGACATGCACCTTGCGTCGTGCTCTTTCTTACCTTAAATTTTTTCCTGAACTACCAGGCGATCTACAGACTATAGTAGGTAGAGAATAGTATAGCACCTACCTACCTACAGGCATGCTACAGGTCATATTAAAATAGAAGACCTTTTACTGACCTTGCAAGAACAAGCGCTAAGACGGTTGCAGCTAATGCAGCTGGTGACGTCAGATTGCGAATGTTCTTTTCCAAATAACTTTGCGACTTTTTAGCTGTATCAGCATCCAACTGAAACATTGAAACACGAATCGAATAAAAAAATACTACGTGTTCTACTAACAAAAAACTGACTCAAAGTCGAATCAAAAATCTAAATGTACCTACTCACATCCCGAACCAGTTGAAAGCATATTTCTGCCAAATTGATACAATAAATTCTTTGGAATTGTTAAAAAAAGGTTACACAGCAAGCTTGTATTGAGACATACATAATAATATTAAAATGGTTCGGCATCAGGCAGTAACTGATGATAAATCCGGTACATACCTGA
This sequence comes from Marasmia exigua, assembly GCA_019059595.1. Taxonomy (NCBI): domain Eukaryota; kingdom Metazoa; phylum Arthropoda; class Insecta; order Lepidoptera; family Crambidae; genus Marasmia; species Marasmia exigua. Next base: position 6,820,590 of record CM032471.1, read on the forward strand.
TTCTCCACTCCAACTTCAAGCAATGCTACCAACGTCTCTGCTGTCACTTCAACCGTTCTTTCCCAATCAATCTCTTCCTGAGTCATGTTCCCATCTTTGTCGTAATAATAGTATTCGTTCACATTCACATCCTTATCAGTTCCATTCTTCTTCATTTCAACTGGATAGTAATCCACTTCTTTATCAGCTGGCAGGGGAGTGAATGACCCATCAGCGTTCTGCCTAGTTTGAATCCACTTCTTGATGTTCTGTAGAAGGTCTGGGTCTACCGGGTAGTAAGACTGGATTTTCGTGAGGATCTCCAAGATCTTGATGGTAGAGAGGTGGCTGCTCATCGATGGGTGGTCGCTGAAGGAGTTGTCGCTCTTACGGAAAGACAGCAGTACTTGTACCTGGAAGTTTGGAAATAATTTAGGTGTTATAGATAATGTAATAGGAAATTTTGGACAGTTGGGCAATTATTTCATCATCTGAAAGATGATGAGGACATAAGAGAAACAAATGGTAAATATTGTTCGTTGCTTCGCTTTAAAGAACTGAATTATCAGCGGTCAGACAACTTAGTTTATCATAAAAGAGAATGTCTCCATGGATAGATAATAGAGAAGATCTTCGGATACTCAGCATCTTAGCGTGTCATTTTTGGTTGCATCCACAGCCATTGCTTAGGGACTAGGAGTATTTTAAGTGCTATGAGCCCAGAACTAGTCTAGATAAGCGGCGGTATTACTGTTTTATTTAAAAGTTTTACTACAATAATTACCTGTTCTGGCAATTTCTTCAAAATCTTTTCCCTCTCGGCGTCTTCCACCAAATGTGGAATATGTTCCAACGCCAACAGCGGTGCTAAACTTGCTGAGGCTGCCGACAGCTGAGAGTCCCTCCACACCTCCGCCAACTGGTCCGTGGAGTCCATTTGAAGGCTGTATAGAGGCAGGTGGAGGCCGCCGGAGACGAGGAGGGTACCACTCGCAGAACCGGGAACAACGCCTCGAGGTAGACCGAGTTCTAGGACTTGAGAGAAGCCTGCCTCTTCGTTGAAGTTCCAGATTCTGAAAAGCAGGTGTTTGGGATGAATTGAATACTTGTGTAGTTTAATCAGTTCACTTTGATACATTAAAAGGTTTCAAGATTAAAGACTCCTAAAAAAGCTAACTAAAAGACATAAACTTCTAATATTCTGAAGGATTGATTTAAAAAAACTTTGAGAAAAAGCTAAGAATTTATATCCCTTTATCTTCTCCGAGGTTAAAATTCTTACCTAAAGTCAGCCTTATCTCCCCACAGAGCGCTGAAGCCGACGTACTTGATCCTCATGTCAGGGACCAGGGGCCATACCAGCAGTCTTCTCTCCGAGGGAGCGGCTCCGCGACCCACAGACAGCCGGCCTCCTTCCCACCAGACCCACCAGGCACACCAAGAACCGACTCCAGAACACTCTTCATCGCTTTCCGTTTGCTCAGCACTGGCGAGGTGGACATCGTACCCTAGAGAGTAGAATACACATTTCAATTAGAAAAGAAGAATGGAAAAAAAGTAGAAAAGGAAAAAAAAAACATTAAAAAAGAAGTATTTGATTTTAATTGTTGTTGACTAACGTCATTGATCTCAAAAAAGATCTATGCCAGCTCCAGGATGAAATAAGTCAACCCTAACATCAGGTTTAGCTACTTCATCCTGGATACAATATGTGCTTGCATGCTGAAATTTTATTTCATCCTTGAAGTTACAGTTTTTAAAAAGTGTTTTGTATCATTTGGTATCCACACAAAAAGGGATAGTTTTCCAAAGGTTTTCGATTCTATTAAGTAGATCAGGCTTTTGTAATAATTCCAAGACTAACCATGTTTTCCCTTAGCAATCCACACCCTGCTTTTTTCAAACACCACCCGGTACATGTCATCGGAAGGTCCTTTTACAGCTGACAGAGCCACGTGGGCTGCTCCCTGTGCTCGTAACTCCAGGACTAGACCTGCTCGATTCCTCGGAGCAGCCACCCACTGCCATTCCCAGGATCCACGTGAAGAGACAGCTAAGTGTTCTGCAATAGAGGAAAAAGTCTTTTGAAAGTATTTATAAGGTATGATATACGTCAAAGAACACAAAACTATCAAATTTCTGCAGTCGATTTTCATTTTAATGCAACACAGTCATGTATGGTTCAATATCAATTGAGGAATTTTGAGAGATTGTCGTAACAATGTCTGTACATTTATTAGCCACTTCGAAAGGATATGCCTACTGCTTTTAATGCTTGATCATCATCATCATCATCAGCAACCCACACTCGTCCACTGCTGGACATAGGTCTCCCCTAATGCACGCCACTGCTCCCGATTTTCGGCCACTCTCATCCAGCCCACACCAGCCAGCCTTCGAATGTCATCATCCCATCTTGTCGCAGGGCGTCCTACACTACGCTTACCGAGTCGCGGTCTCCACTCAAGGACTTTACGGCTCCAACGGCTGTCAGTTCTGCGGCTAATATGACCAGCCCACTGCCACTTCAGTTTGCTAATTCGGTTGGCTATGTCGGTGACTCTGGTTCTCTGTCGGATTACATCATTTCTGATGCGGTCCTTCAGAGATACTTCCAGCACAGCCCTTTCCATAGCTCTTTGAGCGACTTTGAACTGGTGGACTAGTCCAGCCGTGAGTGTCCACGTCTCGGCACTGTAAGTCATGACCGGAAGGACGCACTGGTCGAAGACTTTCGACTTAAGACTTTGAGGGATGGGTGACGAGAAGACTTGACGAAGTTTACCAAATGCTGCCCAGCCTAGCTGAATTCTTCTATTGGTTTCTCTCTCGAAGGTGTTTCTGCCTAATTGGAGCGTTTGTCCTAGACAGACATATTCCTGAACAACTTCGAAAGGTACCCCATTAACAGCGACCGGTCCCGGATCAACGAGCTCGTTGAACATGACCTTGGTTTTATCCAAGTTCATCCGACGACCGATGTGTTTGGAAGATTCAGCCAGGCTGCTCACCATCTCCTGTAGGTCTTGTAGGGTTTCCGCCAAGATGACAATATGCTTGATATAATAAAGTAATTGAATTTTATTAAATAAGCGTAACTCTTGAAACTATAAAGTGATGTTGAGTTGAGTGAATTTTGGAGTAAGGCAGCTTCTTAAGCTTAAGGACAATCAGACGGACCCCCTGCAACACACTGGAGTCACAAATGCGCTGCCAACCTTGAAACCTATCATTCCTCCGGATTGGGCCTCCGGTTTCCTCACTCACTCCGCGAAATATAGCAGAGATGCTGCTTCACGCCTTGATGGTTTTGAAATGCATCAAGATAACCTTTACTCCAACTTGCTGGAGCCAACCGGAATCAGAACTGGAATCTATTGAACAACGTCTAGGAGACAGAGCAGTTGCCAACTGTAGACCTGGTGCCTTGGGGTCGAGGCGCGTTTTCGAATTGGTCTCTATGTGGAGTCGAGGCGTGGGCGTCTATGCTTCCTCCTCTTTTTAATTCATGCCTACGCATACGGAACATAGTGACTAAATGGCGACAGAGCGCGGTGCGGGCACACTTGAATGCCGCCGCCGCAACTCCAGGCAGCCACCGCTTCGATACCGCCCCGCCTTCACCTCGCCCGTGCCGCGACTCCAGTATGTGAGCGCACACCATTTCTTTTTTGTATATAGGCTAACAACGCTTGACCACAATCGCACCTGATGGACAGCGACGATGAGGTCTAGGATGATACGCATTTGTCTAAAACATGCTTGTTCACTCTGTTGAACTGTTGTTTTTTATGCTAGAGGCGGACAAACGAGCAAGCGAGTCACCTGATGGAAAGTAATCAACGCCGCTCATGAACATCCGCGTAATCAGCGAGATCGCGGCTTTTTTTCAAAAAGAGTACGCTCTTCTCTTGAAGGTCCGTACGTCGTAGTCGTCCGTAGTGATGTTGTTGGTTTTGAAAAAACCTAGGAGCGGCGAGCCTCTGCCTCGACTCCAGCTCACCGCGACTGTTGTGTGGGCGGTACTTACCATTAGCACAGAAGTAAGCGCTCTGCGAATCACTTCTGTGAAGTCCTTCAGGCAGCACCAAGACGCTGGCAGACCTGATGACGGAGCCGACTAGGGTCTCATTGTTGAATGACGTGTAGGAGACGGAGCAGTTGTCAGCACTGTACCCGGTGATTTCGACTGGAAAGAGGACAAATTTGACGGTTAGAGAATGTTTCAAGGAAGAAAAAAGTGTTAAAAAATGAGATTTCTTATGTATGCCATCCATTGGATGCGGGCGGCACAGGACCGATCTGTGTGGAGTCAATTGGGGGAGGCCTATATAAAGCAGTAGGCGTCTATTAGCTGAAATTATGATGATGAAGTGATACACGAGCAGACGGATTCGGATCACCGAGTGGTAAGCAATTGCTACCACCCAGGGTGTCCATGGGCAACACCAGTACCTACAGGTGCACCTGCACAACATGGGCCTTTCAGATACCAAAACCTACAGGTTCTGTTGCGAGGACGAGGAAACGATTATCCACGTCCTCGGCGAGTGCATAGCGCTGCACCGCTGCAGAAGCTGGACCTGGGAGCACACATGATCTTGGCAGACGAGATCAAGAGCCCCCCCATCAGCTCAATTCTCGGACTTTTCCTGGAACTGGAGCTACATGAGGTGCTGTAAAAGGTTCTGGCACTACCACAACAGATCATCTACTGGTCGCAGTGGCTATGAGACGCAAGGCTCAAACTCCTGCTGCTTCACGCCGGTTTTCTGTGAGGCCTTGGTATCACTCCAGTTGAATCAGCTCATCCATCCAAAGCATTGCTCTCCCACGGCCCAAATCGGCTAATGTGACTTATCATGTTTGCTTGAGGATCATAGTGGTTTCCCTTACGAACACAACGGTACGATCTATCTGTTGGCATACCAAGCCCATAGGGTTAAGAGTATCATTTATACGCTAGATAGACTAATATATGCTGGTACTAATTGATATCCCCGTAAAAACCGTATCACCCCTTCTTTAAACAACCTCAGGCTGCAATGACTGGGAAATGCTTCGGCATGGAGTTCATATCTAAATTTAAATCGTGCTTGGATGGGACCAGTGGGACTAAGAAAGTGATCATTCAGACAGGAAAGAAAATTGCTGACTGTACCTACTTACGAGAGCGCCTTCTCGTAGCCTGAGCGCGCTAAAATATGGATCTCAAATTTACATAGGTAGTATCAAATTTAGCCGAATACGTCTTTACATATAAAGTAAGATTACTATAAAGAGGGAAACAATTCAAGACAACTTTATTTCTGAGAGCATTATTGCTGCTCATTCCACTTTTCATACCCCATAATGCAAAAATAAGCATTTATGAAGGCATAAGTGGCTAAGCGCGTCTTTGGCCAGAAGCAAACTAGGGTTCCAGAACAGTATAAAAATAGCAGCAGAAAAAAAAATCTTTTTTATTTGCTGCTTACATTTAAAAAAAAATCTTATTCGCCACAATCAATAACCAATATAAAAAAAACCGCTCTGCTGGTCTAGTGGTTTAAGTGTCGGGCCTTTATTTTGGGGTCCTGGGTTCGATTCCCATTCGAACATAGATCGGGTTTGTGATCACCAATACGCATTAGGCAAGCGTGATTAAGCGTAATTCCATTATAGTAGCGATGACTTGATTTCTATGATGGAGGCCTTTGACCTGCAGTAAGAAAGTATATATGTATAGGCGGATACAAAAAAATACTTACATATAATAAAGAAAGAAACCATTTTCTGACCACAATATATAAAACAAATAATAAATAAAAACGGTACAGAGCATTAACATTTTTCGGCCAATAAGGCTTAGCCTCAGCATATGCTGCAACTGCCGCAAGCAACAAGCTGCAGAGCTGGTTTTTAGGCTGAACATTGGGTGACGTATTTGCGTTACAAAAAATATAACATATTCAGACATGCAATACAGAAGAAATTGACAGATATAAAAACATCCAATACATTAATAGATGGTAAATCATGGAAACATTAAAATGATATATATATAATTTTAAAATAAAGATGGTGGCGCTATTATTGCGGTGTCACCTTAACGATCAGCCAGAGGTACAGTCACGAGCTTTAATTTGGAGCCCTATTTCCGTTAAATAGTCTTTAGAATATTCATTTTTTTTTATGTAATAGGTAGGCAGACGTACAGACAGATCACCTGATGGTAAGCAATTGCCGCCGCCCATGAACACCCGCGACACCAGTGGAGTCACAAGTGCGCCCTATCCCTCGGATTGGGCCTCCGGTACCCTCGACTCATGCCGTTTTTCTGTGAGGCCGTGGTATCACTTCGGTCGAGCCGGCCCATTCATGCCAAAGCTTGGCTCTACCACGGTATAAATAATATTCATAATGCAATAAAGTCAAAACTTTAGTGAAATAATATTAAATGTCAAGTTAAGACATAAAACGTTTTATCTAATCGACCCTTGAAATGATAACCTCATTGCAAAAAGCTATCATTACGATTTTCTAATTACGAACATATGTTGTGACACTCGTGTCAGTGTCAGTCGAAAAAATAGTTTTTCTATCAAGATTACATAGAGCCAAAAAGTTATTACCCACGTAACAATTACTCGGAAAACATCGGAAATGATTGTATGCCCTCGCTCAAGTCGACGTTTTTGCACGGTTGTCCCTAGAAAAGTAAAGTTGTCGATGGTAAATATTATGACTTTGACACGTTAAAATATATGCTCTCAATAGCGAAAGTTTGCTACACGACATTCAACCTTGGGTGGGTCCCAAATTAAGCTCGTACTTGGCTGACCGTTAAAATCAGCAGGATATACTCGTATAACAGTGCTTAAGTGTGTGCGCAAGTGTACAAGACAGCCAACTTCCAGACTTCGGGCTGACACTGAGAATTATTCAGCAGAAAATTGAAAATTTATAAAGCCCCGACGGCGGCCATCTTGGATTTGAAATTTGTTACAATAAATGTATTCTGCTACTCAAGCCCTTTTATATGATACCCATATTGTGGGAGTTGTGTTAAAACATATAATCCATATCTTTATGACGGCGGCCATCTTGGATCGATTTTTATCCAACGTAGCTAAGAACACTCCCGCCTTATTCATCTTTCAAACAAAAAAACAAAATCAAAATCGGTCGATTTGTTCGGGAGCTACGATTCCATAGACAGACACACAGTCACACACACACACACACACACAGTACACGTCAAACTTATAAAATCCCGTCGTTTTTGCGTCGGGGGTTAAAAAACTTTTCTGAACTAGTTTAACGGATCTAGAATAAACGTGTGGATCAGGATCCTTTGCGAGACGAGTCAACGCCCCGATCTTTACCTAAGTGCTGGTGCTTATAGGTACTAGAATGTGTCGAGCCATTTCCTATACCAACATTATGTACCAATCGCCGATATCACTAGAGTACGAAAACTTGAGAGCGTAAGTAAACTAAACCGCGAACAAGCAGAATACTTACTAGGGTTCCTTGTTAACTATGACAACGGAGGCCTTACCATGAGTTTGAAATACTATCCTCGCTATCTAAAACTATTGCTCTGTCTCTTTCACATGCACCACAATGAAAGGGACAACGCGATAGATTTCGATAGCAAGCACAGTTTTTCAAACTCATGGTAAGGGTACAGAACCCTAGGAAAAACACCGCACGTTGCAATATCTTCGCTAGGCAGTAATAAAATACATTACACGGTTTCAATTGCTCCAGAGTGTTTCCTGCATCCGTGGATTCTATTCCTCGGCAATACGAACCGGTGTATCCTAGCGAGCCCATTTGTGATTCTCACGCAGTCATTTGAGTGATGAGAGGAGGCGGGGGCTTCTTTTTTAAGGTGACGGGTAGGGCACTCTAGCGACGCCAATCCATTTTGATTTTTAGCTACTAAACCGGATGTATTTTAAACAATTTTGGGGTTACAACCTCCCGCAAACACTTATACTATTTATTAAATAACCATGTACAAATGTTGGTGTCCGTTTCTGTACGCAAAAAAATTGATTCACGCCAAAAGTGGCCGCTTTTGGCGGTAATTCAAATTTCGAGTACTAAAGCAGACAAAAACCTAAGTATAAGTATTTGAAAACCAAAATTGTTTAAAATAGATCCGGTTTAGTAGTAATAAATTAAAATTGATTGGCGTCGCTAGTGTACCCGACCCGTCACCTTAAGTGGAGTACTTTCAAGTTTAAGATGAACGTAACAACTAATAATACGTATTTACGCCAACCAATGACTGTCAACAGCTAAACCGAGCGAGCGGGGCAGATAACCGCGACTTGTTAAATACCCGGGAAACGTCTCAAAGGCTTCAAATAATGGAAGAAGAAACGTTAATCCCCAAGGAACATCTCTTCATACTAAAGTCACAGTATAACATGAGCAGACCGCACAGGTTGTAGATCACTTTAGCACAGTATAAACTGTGCTAAAGTGATCTACAACCTGTGCGGTTAAAGAATGGGATCAGAAATGGCGGCGCATCTATTCACTTCTCGCTCGCACACCCCACGAGTGTGAGTATAGACGCAAATAGTGTGCGAGCGAGAAGTGAATAGATGCGCCGCCATTTCCGATCCCATTCTTAATCCGCACAGGTTGTAAAGATCAGACCATAATGTTTTTTGGGGAAAAATGTAAGCTTTCATTAGTATGATGCCCTAATTAATGTAATTTTTGCGGTAAAAAAATGTTTGTGTTAGCCCGAAGTCAGGATGTTGGCGGTCTTGTACCCCGTGCCTCGAAAAAACCGTTAAGCCGTTGGTCTTGCGCCCGATCCCTCTTCGCCGGTGTCCCATCGGATAATGAGGGCAAGGGAAAAGAGAGTGCACTTGTGTTTGCGTAAACACTTGAACACTATAATATATCCTGCGTAAGAGGACGATCGTTGAGATTGGCCGCCTTAACCGAAATTGCTTGGAGGATATCATTATGATGCCCTCGAGGAGTTTTTCTGGTATTCAAAAAATCACGGTTCATATTTTGCTGAACCAAAACACTAGATACACCAAATTCATCTGTTGAACATGAAAGATAAAAAAGTGTTAGCAATATATTTACAAGCCAGAGATATCAGCATTTTACAGTATATTTTTACTTCCATTGTTTTGATAAATGCGAACACAGCCAGCAATATTGTTAGCTTTTTTAACGTTAACATTTTAAGCCCTCTAACGTTCTGTTCGTAATCATGCTTCATGGTATTGGTAGTTCAGCCACTATCGGTCGTCCATCGACCACCGCTCGTGGCTTACACCATAATACCACTTGCGCTGTCATAATCATAAAGAATAGAGATAAAATGCTGCGTCAGGGATGGAGTTGAAGGGAACACTGGAGAATAAAGTAATTTTATGTTGGCCTGGATTACGAGCGATTTACGGTGAGGGCAATGACACGGAAGCCTATTGGCGAGGAATTATTGGCGTATACTGAGTGATTGAACCCCGAACAAAAGGCTCACCCTTTAATAAAATATTTTGCTCCATTTTCGTATAGCAGTGCCGCGCAGTAATACGAAGTTCTGGAAATTAATTTGGGGGCATTCAGCAAACAGAGCTGGACTAAATTGGCAACAGGTAGTGACTATGAATATGGAGGTTTTCATTTTGCTACACATAATACAGGACAGTTAATAATGTAACTTGTGGTTTACTTTAGACAGTGGGTTTTACTCATTTCATTGCAGGTATAAGACAAGATTTCCAAAGAATCATGAGAAAGTGGACAAAAAACTATTTTACTTGTTCAAACTAAATCGATCTGAAGACACTTTTGTTTGCGAAGAGTTTTTAAGATTGGGACCATTTCAATTTCGTTTCTTTTCAAATAAACGAACTAATTCCGTATCTACACAGGGTGCTTTTTACACCACCTTAGAAACTTTTCCAGTCCACTATACTCTTTATAACTAACTAACTAGGTTGGCGCAGCGACCCATAGTAAGTCTTGGCCTCCGATAATAGGAGCCTCCAACTCGGTCGGTCTTGCGCCACTTCCTGCCAGTCATCCACCAAAAGTCCGCGCAGATCCTTATCCCATTAGGACGTCCCAGGTACGCTCTCTTTACTGCACGATCTTCTCCCATTCTCTCGAGGTGGCCGAGCCAGCGAAGTCGATGCGCTTTAGTCTCGCCAATGATGTTAGGCTCGCTAACCTGGTTTTCCAGCTCCCTGAATTTGAGTCTCCTCCAGGCACCATCCGGAGTTTGTACAGGTCCCAGTATCCTCCTCCAGATCTTTCGTTTTGCAACTAAAAGCTTGTCTCTTCTTTAAGTGTCAGTGTCCAGACCTCACAGCCGTACATCAAGATTGGACGTATTACTGTACTGTGTAAAACAAAAAAAAATTCTTACGAACATCGGGTAAATTATACATAAAAAAGTTCAACTTCCGATGCAAAGTGCATTAATCAGTTTCGATCACATTCCATCCATGTGAAAAATGGTTGTTTTCATAAGTATAATGCCCTGAACATGTCTATCTCTAGTTGGTCCCTCATTACTGAGTATCGTTGTCACTGGAACTCATCAACCAAACAAACTTTCTCTATTGATTCCGATTAGAAGTAGCCTTCACTATGTCATAGAACTTTGGTAGGGATGTAGCTCTTGTTATTTGGTCAGACCATTGTGTTGGTGATCTTGATCTTTTGCATTCAGTGTTACCAACAATGACCAGTTTTTCAAGGCCATCATCCTCTCTTCGCATAATATGGCTGAAATAAGAGATTACAGAAACAGATACACTTATGCGTTTAGCCGTCAAAGGTATTCGGAGCATCATCGTCAGCCCATTTAAGTCCCCACTGCTGGGGCACGGGCCTCCCTCAATCACATGAGGGGTGATTGCCATACTCACCACGCTTGGCAGACGGGTTGGCGAGGGTTTTGATATAAATGCAGAGTTTTCCTTCTCTGGGTGCTGATGATCATGCCAGCAGCTTTACCTTAGTCACCTTTTACGACACCTCGGTAAGAGTGAGGGTGGCCTATTCTGTGGTGGCTCTGCCAGGGACCACACGGCTTATCAATCCATTATTTATATTTATTGAAATTCGGAGCATACAATAGGCTAGTTTCCACTATTTTTAATAATTTTGATAGATCGGTTCATTACGATTATATTACGCCATAAAAATTATGGTTTTTTTTAAGCACCTTTCCTAATATATTTTAAATTATATTTTCGCTATACAGCCATAAAAGCCGTCCGCCATGATGGTATATTAATTATCTGTGCCGCGTGACTGTCATGACTGTCATAACTTTTTTATTGGAATAAAAAAACTGGCTTTTGAAAATCGGCGGGTAGGGCTAAAACAAGCCGCATGTGCTGATGCAACTCAAAGGTTTTAAATTAGTGTCTAGTGGTTTTAAGTGTTCAAATTTGGTGTATACTTGTGCAGTGAAGTGTCGCAAAGTGATCCTAATAATAAGAATCGTTGGATTGTATCGTTTTTAACACTGCTATTGTGTATCGAGTGAGTTGTCTCGTGACAACTGGCTTGGACCAAATAGAGCTTTAAGAATGATATCTGCAGAATCCGTAGGTCGATAAAACGTAAAACACCGGCGTTTTATTGAGTGACTGTGACTTTGACTGACTTCGACTGTTGACTACCTACTTATTCTCAATAAGTTACTTGACATTGGCGAATTTGCTGCGGGTAGAGCTATACTAAAAAATAAAAAGAAATAAACTGAAACTGGCGTTTGACGTTCTGTTGTTTACAATAATGGTGACGTAGAAGCATTGCGGACGGTGTTTTCAATAAAAAAAAAAAAACAGCAATCCCTTATTTATATTTATTGAAGTTTATATGTTTCGGACACTTGCTGAACGGAATAATATTTGAACTTGTTTCCTACTATCTCCACCAATCAATTAAAGGTAAGCCGACGACATGGTGATAAACTAAGTGCTCCTATGTCCAAAACAACACTAAAAACAATAGCTTCTTCTGTATGGCTCCTAGGATTTTTAACAAATTTCCAAAACCCCTTAGAGACTCTGACATTGATATATTTGGGAAAAAATTAAAAGCTCTTCTTATAGGTAAGGCTTATTATACACTGACGGAGTTTTTAACTGACAAACTATAATACCAGAATTGTATTTTGTAAGAATGTATAATTGATTGTAATATTTTTTTTTTAAGAATGTGTATAATTGAAATAGTATTGAAATCTGTATAAAAATGTAATCTGATCAGAATCAAAATTAATGATAAATAATTCTTTACCTACCTATACCTATATTTGTACGCCTACAAAGGGCAAGACATAGTGCTACACTTACAAAAACATTTTAACACCTGTATCATTCCACCTATGTTTTACAAATAAAAGATTTGTATTTGTATTTGTATTTGAATTAAAAATTGTTTTTTATTAAATCAAACAAGTTTCTAGGATGGTGAAAAAAGCACGGTGTATATTATATTATCGTATTGTAATGTAATATGCCAACTTTATTACTAATGTCAACTAATGTTCCTAAACGAGCCCCACACAGTTTAGTCATAGAATTTAGTTCAATATATATGTTAATCAAAACATTCCCGGAGAATGACGAACTAATAATATTTGAATATCACAAACAAGGGAACCCTTCCGAGATTGGAAATTTAAATTGCCTGCAAAACTCATCAGGATACATGAATTTTTGAAGGTGATTTAATTTTATGAATAGTTGCATTGCTTTCTATCATGACTTTTTTATGTTACAGGTGGCAGACTAGCAGACGGATCACCTGATGTTAAGCGATTGCCGCCGCACATGGACACCCGCGACACCAGTGGAGTCACAAGTGTGCTGCTAACCTTTAAACCCCTTTTCCCCCGTATTGGGCCTCCGGTACCCTCACTCACGCAACGAAACACAGCACTGTGCTGCTTCACGCCGGTTTTCTGAGGCCGTGGTATCATGCCGAAGCGTGGCTTCCCCACGGTCAAAAGTAACTTATTCCTATTTGAGAGCGTTATGTCAAAAACCTATAACTATTCCAAGAGCTTATTTCTGCCTTAAGAATCGGCAACACATCTGTGATGCCCCATGTGTTGCAGATGTCCATGGGCGGCGGTAATTCCTTACCATTAGGTGAGCCGGCTGCTCATTTTTCCGCCATAATATAAAAAAACCTCGAGGTCGTGGGTTCGAATCCCATGGGGAATAATGGGTCATGGGGAAATAACACTTGTGTATCAAGATGGTCCCGTTTGGCTAGGACATTGTATGGATAACCTAGCTGTATAGTAAAAGTGTTTCTTGTGTGTTAGGTGGCAGACACGCATACGGATCATCTGGCGGTAAGCTATTGCTGCCACCCATGGATGGGTGTACATGGGCAACATCAGTGGAGTTACAAGTGCTCTTCCAACGTTTTACTCCTTTTCCCCCCAATTAAGCCTCAGGTTCCCTTAGTCCTTCGGAGAAATCGCACAAGCACTGCTTCACGCTGGTTTTCTGTGAGACCGGGGTATAACTCAAGCCAGCCCATTCATGCCGAAGCATGGCTCTTCTACCGTAAAAAAGTGTTAATGTTAACCAAGCATTCAAAAGCAAATGTCGGCAGCGCTCTTCTGATACCACAGGCGTTGCGGGTGTCCATGAGCGGCGGTAATAGCTTACCATCAGGTGATCCGTCTGCTTGTCAGCCACCTATCACATAAAAAACAAATCTTTCATGGTTGTTTCAATTGTCGAAAGAACCAAGTGGCCTCATCATCATCACCAGACCATTTAAGTCCTCATTGCTGGGGCACAGGCCTCCCTCAATCACATGAGGGGTAATTGCCATACTCACCACGCTTGACAGACGGGTTGGCGAGGGTTTTGATATAAATGCAGAGTTTTCCTTCTCTGAGTGCTGATGATCATGCCAACAGCTTTACCTTAGTCGCCTTTTACGGCACCTCGGTAAGAGTGAGGGTGGCCTATTTTACTCTGCCGGGGACCACACGGCACCAATTGGCCTAATAGGGATCAATCATACAAATTGCCCCAGCTGAATGCGTTACTGAACACTGAAGAACTTAATTACACTTCAGTGCAATATTCAATGGACATTGTAAGCGGTTAATGCATAGATGGACGACAGAGTAAAGCTATCCGAGTGAGGCATAGTAATTTATTCTATGATCATTAATAATAATATCCTCCAACCGATTTCGGTTAAGGCAGGATATATTATAGTGCTCCAGTGTATGCGCAAACACAAGTGCACTATTTCCTTGCGCTCATAATCCGATGGGACACCAGTATGACACGACCGAAGAGGGATCGGGCGCAGGACCAACAGCTCAAGGTGCTCTCAAAGGCACGGGGGTACAAGACTGCCGACTTTCAGACTCCGGGATGACATTGAGAATTTCTTAACAGAAATACTGAAGTACAAATTATGGCCAGACCCGAGGATCTAACCAGGGACCCCAAGGACAGTTGTTGCTTTATAGTTTTTTAGATTTTCGCGTTGCATTATAACTATAATGTATCAATACAGGGATTAACACGATATTTATTATGTGAAACAACATTGTGTACTCACATATTTGGCTCGACGTTTCGAGCGGACTGACCACTCGTCTGAGTGTCGTCTCGTTGAGTCCGCTCGTGACCACGGCTGCTGTAACGTAGCCGAAACGTCGAGCCAAATATGTGAGTACGCAATGTTGTTTCACATAATTAATATCGTGTTAATCCCCGTATTGATACATTATAGTTGTTGCTTTAAAGTGCGAAGCACTACCCTCTGCACCAACGAGGCAGTCAAGTAGGGGGTACTTATAGGGGATATGCTCGCTCACGACTGGAGCATTGATTTATTTGGAGACAGTTTTGGTCAATGATGTTACAAAGCTAGTTTATATATTGACAATGAGAGCTGCCTTTAGATATACCTACTCGTACTTCGACTGTGCTTGTCACTTTATATTGTTCTGGTGATCAATTATTAACTAATTATTATAATTTTTTGTTTTTTTTTCGGCCGTGTGGTGCCGGCAGAGTAGAATAGGCCACCCTCACTCTTACCGAGGTGTCGTAAAAGGCGACTAAGGTAAAGCTGCTGGCATGATCATCAGCACCCAGAGAAGGAAAACTCTGCATTTATACCAAAACCGTCGCCAACCCGTCTGCCAAGCGTGGTGAGTATGGCAATTACCCGTCATGTGATTGAGGGAGGCCCGTGCCCCAGCAGTAGGGACTTAAATGACGATGATAATTTTTTGTGTAACAATATATATTGACATTTATCAACACTATGTAATTTAATTTTATTTGACAGATAATATTTGTGACATTGTATTCGAATTGTATTATTGACTTTTTTTGATATTTTATTTATTTGACTGTCCATTTTCGTTAGGCGTTTGACTATTTACTGTGATTGGCATCCTGATTTTTCGGGCATGCTGTTTGCATGAACCTAGACTCTGTTCTTGAATATTAATTTACCGAAAACTTTATGTATGTATAAATATTATTGAATTGTATAACGCTTTGGTATTAAACTGTAATGTTATGCAATTGTAGGTTAATAATAATAATAAAGTATTTTTTATTTTATTTTCTTTATTAAGGAAAAATACAGCTATTAAATAGTACTCTGTTCTAAAATTACTTAAATAATACATCAGCAATTTAAATTTTCCACTACAAATTAATACGTTTAGTGTTGTGAGACAAAATACAAAAAAAAATGCGAAAAAGGATGATTATTTTTGGTACTTATTAATTTTACTCAAGACTAAAGATTTTTTAAAAACTGTAATCTTATCATGAAATATGTCGATATGGTTATAGTTGCTATTAAATGTATTACAAGCTCAAGTAGGTAATGCATTGATGGACGACAGAGTAAGGCTATCCAAGGGAGGCATAGTGATTGAGTCTATGAACGTTATCAACATATTGTCCACATAATGCTGTAAATCACTATTACAACTCCCTCCTTTTCGACTATTATTATTTTGACTTACTTGACTTAATGTCCTAGGTCCTCTGGGTGGGGCAAAACGCGTCTTGACTTACTTGACTTAATGTCCTAGGTCTTACAGGTGGGGCAAGGGCATCCACAGTGCTCCGCCATCTCGAACGGTCTTGAGCTTCGCGCTTTACTTTGCTCCAAGTTAGTCCTAAGGTCATTATTATCTTACTTTGTGTTATTTATATTGCTTTTTTTTCATTTGTTTTGTCTTCTTCGTGTTGTATGTATGTGTGCACGTACATACGTCGCCCAAGGCTCCGCCTGAAAACCAGCGCTGCAGTGGCCGAAGCCGCTGCAGCGCTGGTTGGGCCTTATTGGCTACAGAATTTGTCATATTTGTGTATTTATGTCACTCGTGTTTAAATTTGTGTTCTGTGGCTAAAAAAGAAATCTTTATCTTTTATCTAATATCCTTGAGTGACTTTAAAAACTATAACTATTAACGTCCTAATTTAAAAATGAATCATTCTCTTACGTACGTATTACGGTAGTTGAAAGAACACATCTAAGGAAACACCAAGAAAACTAAATAAACTTAAACATTTTGTCCAGAGAACAATGCGCCTTTGTTACCTCTACGCGTAAGCAATTTCGTTCCTTATTACACAATCCCGCCTAATAAAGTTAGAGATCAGTTTTCCGTGCAGTATTTTTGCCAGGAAATATCATTCTGCCACGTCTTAGTTTACTCTGTAAACAAACCGCCGTCAACTCGGCCGGTATTGGGACTTTGAAATTGATATTGAGCTGATAAATAGAAGTTTAACGGCTTTTCTTTGCGGAGTGGAAGTTAAATTTGATGCAGCGAAAATATTGCAGGACTGAGATTAAAGGTAGAAAAGTTTGTTTGTTAATATAGCAATTTAAATTGATATAGGTATTGCAATTATAATATCTTGGCCTGGAACGATATGGAATGTTATTTTGATTTACACTTGCAAGTAGTAGATTTCTTTCTAAAATTATGTCGGCGATAAGGAAAACATCGTCAGGAATCAGGCACGTTTCGAATTGTTTCTAAAATCAAAATAAAAAATATCTTTATTTGTATAGGCTTGTACACAGCACTTACAAATAGTCATTTATTTATTTGTTTCATTGGTTAACCAATGAAAGTTACATAATACTTCCTTAGAATATTATACACAATTTTAAGAAAATATACTATATGCACTTCCATTTACAGGTCAACACCGCATGCAAAACAATAAAAAGGAAAATACATTAACTATAAGTTCTTAATCTAGCTACAATAAGTACTTAATCTAGCTTCATACATTTAAGTAATTAAAAAATATTTATAAGTACTTATGTATAATTTACATAATGCATAAAATATACTAAAAACATAAATAAATTGATAAAATTAGAGAAAAACACTGTTGAAGATTGAAATGTTTACTTGTCAACAAGATGAAAGGAAGGAAGAAGTGACAATAGAAAAGTAAAAGTCTAGATACAAAATAGTAAATGGAATATCAATTAAACTAATAGAAATATAGCCAGTACCTATTTAACATAGAGGCTACATTACAACACCAGCCCTTAATTGAGATTCCATAGTTGACTAAATAACCTAACTATGTCAAGTGCACAACCCTAAACCGACAGTACATTTGGAATGCGCAACCCTACCTAACGGCTTTGTCAGCATATCGGCACACATGTCACTAGTTGGTACATATTCAATTAAAATAGTGCCTTCAGCGACTTTTTCCCTTATGAAGTGAAAACGGGTATCGATATGCTTAGTCCTGTTGTGATGAATAGGATTAAGTACAATCTTATGTGCACTCTGACTGTCATTGTGCACGGTAACCGGAGTCAGAGAGGTGCCACTTACCTCCTGAATCAACCTCTGTAAGAAGGTGGCTTCCTTAGCCGCTGAAGTTAGGGCCATATACTCTGCTTCCGTTGATGACAATGCAACGGTGGGCTGTTTTTTCGATTCCCAGCTAATTGCTCCACCGGATAAGCTGAAATAGAAACCCGTATAGGACTTTCTGTCAGTGGGATCATTTGCCCAATCACTGTCTGCATACCCAGTCAGACTGAAATCTGGAACCCTCTTGTAAGTTATGCAGTAATCTACTGTTCCTTTCAGGTACTGCAACACCCTTTTTGCAGCCAACCAGTGTTGTTTATCAAACTTTGCAAGAAATTGGCTAAGATAGCTAGTTGCATAGGCAATGTCAGGGCGAGTATTCACAGATATAAACATTAAACTACCAATGAGTGATTGATATGGATACGGATGCAACTCACCGCTCTTATTTGGTTCCAACTTCACCTTTTGTAAGGGAGTAGGGGCAGATTTACAGTCTGCCATATTAAACTTCTTAAGAACATTTAAAATGAACGTTTTTTGATTAATTTTTACACAGTTCTTTGTTTGGGAAACATTTAAACCAAGATAATAGTTTAAAAGTCCCAAATCCTTAATACCAAAATATTTTTGCAAATCACATTTGACAGCGTCTGCCAATTTGTCATCTTTATGACAAACAATTATGTCGTCAACATAAACTGCCAGTATGACAAGTTCCTTTCCAAATAGTTTGGTATAAATACATGGTTCTGAAGGAGTCCGTTTAAAACCTAACGCAGAAAGAGTTTCATTTAGCTTTGTGTTCCAAGCACGAGGCGCTTGTTTCAGCCCGTACAAAGCTTTCTTGAGTAGGCAAACTTTATTCTGTTGGCTTGGTTTCTCAAAACCTTGCGGTTGTACCATATATACATCCTCCTCCAATTCTCCGTTTAGGAACGCTGTGTCCACGTCTAAATGTCGCATCTTGAGGCCTAATTTTGCTGCAAGTGCAAACATCATACGTAACGAAGAATTGCGAATTACTGGCGCAAAGGTTTCTGTATAATCCACACCAGCGGTTTGGCTATAGCCTTTGGCTACTAGCCGGGCTTTATATTTCGCAACTGCACCTTCTGCATCCTTCTTTACCTTATATACCCACTTGCATGGTATTATCTTTTGACCATCAGGTTTATCAACCAAAATCCATGTTTTATTATTAATGAGGGATCTATATTCATCTCTCATAGCACCCATCCATTTGTCTCTATCTTCTGATTGAATAGCTTGATTGAAGGTTTCAGGCTCATCAAAACTATAGCTTGCTGACACAAAACCTTTATCTTTCGCTAATCGATTCCTTAAGGGATACCTTCCTTGGAAAGTAGGTTCATCAGTAGAAACCTGTTCTTCGAGAATATCCTCCTCATCGTGGGGAATTTCTTCATCAGAAATAGGGTCTTCTGGATCAGGATCGATTTGTGCAACTTCTACGTTCACCTTAGTAGAAGTGCCAGAGCTACCAGCAATGGGATTTTGAACTTCCGCTTCATTCCTGTTTGAGAATACCATCACTGCAGGGGGATCAACAGGAAACTGGCCTGCAGGATTATCACCTTTCAAATCAGAGAAAGCATCTTCGAAGAACACAACATCCCTAGCTTTTAAGAGTCTTCTCGGATAGCTCGCATCTCGGAAGTAATAATTACCTGGATCTTCCGAATATCCAACAAAAGTGTACTGTTTAGCCTTCACATCCAACTTTTTCCTTTGACAATCTGGAATGTGTACTAGTGCTCTACAGCCAAACACTCGTAAGTGACTCAAATCGGGTTTTGAGCCGAACCATATCTCATAAGGAGTAAGGCGATCTAGAGCTCTATGCGGGGATCGATTCTTCAGGTACGTTGCCACTTCTATAGCATCCTGCCAATAGGCTTTGCTAAGAAAACCACCAGCTAACATACACCGCGCTTTTTCCACAATCGTTCTATTTGAACGCTCCGATACTCCATTTTGTTGCGGACTGTGTGGAACTGTGGTTTGATGCACAATACCATTAGAACGTAAATAACTAGAGAACTGTTCATTAACATACTCTGTTCCGCAGTCTGTTCTTAATGCCTTAATTTTAGCTCCTGTTTGGCGCTCGACTAAAGACTGAAAAGCGATAAATTTTGCTTTTACTTCCGTCTTAGAAGCCAAGAAATAAACAAAAGTAAGTCGAGAAAAGTCATCAATGAAGAATAACGCATATTTCTTACCTTGAAATGAATTTTCCGACATAGGTCCACAAATATCGCTGTGGATCAATTCCAATAACGAATTTGTACTCCTAGGCTTATCCACACTTACCGTGAAGGGTTTTCTTGCTTGTTTCCCTTCAACACATGGTATACATGGCTCCTTATCCACTGCTGAGTAATCCATTCCAACTGCACGTCCATTCCTTAGGAGATTCATGTCAAACCTGCAAAGATGACCTAACCGCTTGTGCCACAGCTGAAATTGAGACAGACGGTTAGTGCGTACATCAACAGCCTGAACTTGAGAATCTGCAGAATGACAGTCAGAATTCACATCAAGAGCTACATTTTTGTTAATATTAACATCTAATGTATAAAGCCCGCCATGTACTGAACCGTGTAAAACAGGATTACCTTTATAAGAGAAATAATCTCTATCAAAAAAAATTACAGCCAGTATTATCAAAGAGTACACATAAACCTTTATCGACTGCTTTCTTAACCGAAATTAAATTAGTGTTCAATTTAGGTACAAGTACAACTTCACTAATCTTGTCGATACTACTATTAGTACTGATTGAAACTGTTCCGATTCCCACGGAATCTATCGCTTCTCCGCTAGCGACGGTCACCTTGCCAGAATGCAGCGGTTTGAGTTCTGTCAGCCAATCAGACCTTGAAGTCATATGAGAAGTAGCTCCAGAGTCGATGTACCACGTATCTTTATTACCATTTACTCCCAAGGCAGTTATTGATGTTGAATCATGCTTATTCTTCAACTTATTGGGGCAATTGTATTTAGTATGACCTCGTACGTGACAATCAAAACATACAACCTCCTTCTTCTTCTTCGTCTTGGTACTATGTTGAATAATTTGACCTTTCTTCGAACGCAACGCAGACTCACAATCATAAGGCTTGGTTTTCGACATCTCATTCAACAGTTTTGCCTTTACCATGACCGTGGTAACCTCAACATTACAATTTTCTAAAGCCATGACCAAGGGATCGAAGTTATGCGTTAGACCTCCCAATAGTATCGCAGCCAAAGAAGAATCCTCGATTTTCTTACCAATATCAGCGAGATCTTGAGCGGTACTTATAACGGCATTTATATACTCTTCGATAGTATTAAACTCTTCAAGACAATATCGGTAAAGCTTACGTTCTAAAGCTAACCTTCTGCCCATGCCCTTATCTTCATAGGCGTTTTGCAACGACGTCCAAGCGGCCTTAGCACTCTCCGCACTCCTCACATGAGTGATGGCTCCTCCATCTAAAGTCATGCAGATTTTGGCTAGTGCTAATTCATCCTTACGCTTTCTCGTTGACTCTGGGGTTTCATCTCCATCAGGATAACCCACAACAGCTTCCCACAGCTGCTCATGCAGTAAGTAAAATCGCATCTTAAACTTCCATGCACTGTAGCCTTCCCGTCCGGAAAGCATACGGATCGCTCCCATTCCCATTGCATTGCTGCTTGTGCCTGGGGACACTCTATCCCCGCTACCTTGCATTTTGCACAATGACGTAGCACAATTTTTTTTTTCGAGATTCGACGAACTATATTTTCGTGAAAATCATAGTACAACAACACAACTAATATTATATTTATCAGCTAGCTCGCTTGTAAAGCCTCGTGCTGATAACGTGATAAAATTAGAGAAAAACACTGTTGAAGATTGAAATGTTTACTTGTCAACAAGATGAAAGGAAGGAAGAAGTGACAATAGAAAAGTAAAAGTCTAGATACAAAATAGTAAATGGAATATCAATTAAACTAATAGAAATATAGCCAGTACCTATTTAACATAGAGGCTACATTACAACATAAATGTAAGGCGATCCTAAAACCAGCTCGGAAAGTTGTTTCTGGTCGAGAAGATCCGGCAAGAAACTCGCCAGTTACTCTTTTTTATCGCCAAACTTTTATACAATGTTGTACCATACTCATACCAAGTCATACAGTTTAATTGTAACATTAAATAAAACGAACGAAATGAAAAAATAATATTATTAGGTAAACCGAAGAAGACCAGTCCTCAAAGGTGGCACCTGTTCACAAGTATGTCGTATGTGTCAGGCATAATTTCACTCAATCAAATCATATTATAGGGCATGCAATGTCCCGCCACATTTCTGAAACGTGTTACCAAGATTCAGTTGGACTGATTCCGTCAGATGTCAGTCGCTTCATCACTTAAGACTTGCATAATCGATAGCTTTGGACGCAACCGGGAATTATACACTGAGATAAGATGAGTTGGTAGAATGTGTTGTATAACTGGCTACTCGAAAATTCAAATTAACATTTCTTTTACACTTTCTATGTCACTTCAATAAATAAAGTCAATTAAATGCAGAATGCTTATGGCGGCCCTAATGTCGCCATTCGTTACGAAGAACTACTACTAGTGTTAAATCTTTTAAAACAAAATTAAAATTATATTTATTAAACCTCCAAAAGAATTAAATAGCAGAGTAGCTGTGTACATTATCTAACTTAAATTAACTAACACTATTATGTATGTTATTATTATATGCTCTTAGTTTTTTCATATTTATTCATCCGTTTAAATGTTTATGTGGTCGACGTTGGCGCACGCAATGGCAACCACTCTTCCGGATCCTCGGAAGACCAGCGTCGAGGAGTCTACCAGACACCTCGACAAATGCTGAGAGGAAACCTTTTTAGTGTTACTCATAGTCAATAGTATACTTAACTATAAACTTTTACCTTGTAATAGCTTGTAAGTTACTTTATTTTTATTGTAACCGCGTCATATTTTGTAACACTGAATAAATTCTTTTTTATTTTTATTTTATTTTAAGAAGCAAAGTACGCTTGCTTTGCGAAAAGTCACGTTCAATTGATCCAAACTCACAACAGGGGCCTCAACGCAAACCTAGGGCTGCCATCTATCCAGATTTCCCCGGATTTGTTCTAGTTTGGATGACGTCCGGGAGTATCCGGGCGGGGTTTAAATTGTAGTCCGGGCAAAACCCGGATTCACCTACATGTTCCCCAATACAAAATGTAGGTCATCCCCCAAATCCCTTGCCACTGAAAGATTCTACGAAGAACTTCGTACTAACTAAAATATATTTAAAAATCAAGATGCTACGGCAAACAGGATGTTACGACTGATCCTCTAATTTACACGCTGTGTTTCTCATTTATTTGGATGCGACAGGTATATTCTCGTTTATTACGGGACATCATTGCGTTAAAGCTCCAGAATTCAGAAATTAGCAGAAACTTATGATAACTGTACTTGTTAACGGCAGAAGTTAGGATGCCTTAACTTCACAATTATGTCGGGACCAAACTCCAAAATACGGCTGCAAAGTTCATTAAAATATTTTGCTCAGCAGATTTGGCGAACATTTCGGATATTTTTGAAGACTGCTTTGCCTCTGGTGCTAATTTAATCTGTTGAATTGTGAATCTTGTTTTTCTTTGTTAATTGAGTAACATGATTATTTATAAAATGTAAATTTAAGTGTTCATCATTTGGAAAAGTAAGTCATTTGTAAAATGATCAATTAGCGAAACCATTTTCTTGGCCAAACGTTAAATCACCCTCCGTACCAACGATGACCAGATAGGCGATGTGTACCTATTAGCCCCCGTCTCCAGGATGCTGTTGCGGCTGCCACGCACTCTGTTTATCAGAGATGCGTTTTTTTTTTATGAAATAGGGGGCAGACGAGCAGATGCACCGCCGGCCATGGGCACTTGCAACATCAAACCACTAGTGCGTTGCCGGCCTTGTTAAAAAGAAGTACGCTATTTTCTTGAAGGTTTGCAGGTCGTTGTTTTAGGAAGTTTCATTGAGATTTGTGTTGTGTAACATAGAGTATCTATCTAATTACTATCCAAATCCGCTGTAAAATTAAAAAGGTATTTTTTTAAATGTCTACTTACCAGTAATATTTTTCCTTCCAGGAGTATTTACAGCCACCCTCACGACGAGCTGCGTGCCTCCCCGCGGGCCGAGGCGGAGGCGTTCCGTCACGTAGAGGGCGCCGGTGCTCGCGAAAGCTGCGCCGGCGCTCAGGGCTAGTAGAGCTGTCACCTAAAACAAAGTTAGGGTTATTAATTAGACACTAGCGGTCACCTGCGGCGTCGCTCGCATGGAATTGGATTTGCCACAAAATAGTGTATGTCCCTCCCCATCCCTTCAAATATCTCTACTTAGAAAATCACGTCAATCCACCGCTCCGTTTTGCCGTGAAAGACAGACAAACAGACAGACACACACTTTCACATTTATAATATTTGTATGGATTACTCGTACATTAAGCATGAATAGTTCTTACCTATTATCCCGTTCCTACTTTGCCGTGTGGTCCCCGGCAGAGTAGAATAGGCCACCCTCACTCTTACCGAGGAGTCGTAAAAAGCGACTAAGGTAAAGCTGCTGGCATGATCATCAGCACCCAGAGAAGGAAAACTCTGCATTTATATCCCTCGCCAACCCGTCTGCCAAGCGTGGTGAGTATGGAAATTACCCCTCATGTGATTGAGGTAGGCCCGTGCCCCAGCAGTGGGGACTTAAATGGGCTGACGATGACGATGACTATCCCCTATTTTGGAAGCCTAAGGGTAGGATTTCAGGTCGGACTTCATTAAAATAAAAAAAATAACTTCTGTCGCGGCTTACAACATAGAGCCTGGTGACAGACAGACGGACAGTGAAGTCTTAGTTATAGGGCCTCTTTTTACCCTTTTTGCATAACCAAGGGTAACAAGGGTAACAAGGGATTTTTCAGTAATAAATTATGCTTAACTAAAAATTAATAACATATGTCGAAAGAACATCAAATTATGAAATAATTTTACGGTTACAAACAGCACAACACGTCGAAAGTAAACTATACTTAACAATTCTAAAACTCAGGCGACGGTTTTACTCTACATAACCCCACGAGGATTATAATTAATCCAACTTGAGTCTACATTATGAAATGCGATACGTATTGTTCGTCTGGATAACAAGCTGGGCTGGGGGTAGCCAATTAAAAGTTATCTCCTGTCTTTTACACCTTATTTCTGTATGAGCATTGAAGCAGTTGGTTATCTAGCTTCATTTAAATTAGACGCCAAAAATGTTTGTGGAATAACAATGGGATGATGAAACTTTAATGGTCTTGTTGATTAGAACGGAATTTATAATTTATTTAAATGTAATGTTACACTTTTTTCCGTTTGTTGAAAAAAGACTATGTTATGAATTTGCATGCTGAGGTTACAGTAGGCTCGCTACGTCTGCCGTCCGTTTACTTGAAGCAGACAAGTGTCTTGGAGTAGACACTGCAGATAGGCAAGTTCAGTCAGTGGTTTAGAAAATGTGGCTCGGTCATTGTTAACGATGGACTGTATATCAATCTGCTGAGGACACGCCCTGTTGGTCAAGTGGTTTAAGTACCGGGCCGTGATCTCGGGGTCCTGGGTTCGATTCCTGGGTCGAGCGTAAAGTTTGTTTCGTATTTTTCGAACATAGCTCGGGTTTGTGATCACCAATCCGCATTTGGCAAGCGTGGTGATTAAGCCTAATCCCATCATATTAGCGATGACTTGATTTCTATGATGGAGGCCTTTGCCCTGCAGTGGGACAGTTTATAGGCTGATACTCCAAGTTCAGTCAGTGGTTTAGAAAATGTGGCTCAGTCATTGTCATTAACGATGGACTGTATATCAATCTGCTGAGGACATTACTGGAGCCCAATTCTACTACTCGTGACATTTTGAAAACATGGCGGATATCACCTGAAAACCATACAAAAAAAAACATGTTTTAGTGATATATGTCGTATGAAAAGAAATGTCACAAGCACGAGAATTGGGCTCCTGATATTAGCAAAACAATGTATTTTCTCGTTTAATCAGACATGAGACATGACAACAAAATAAACAAGACAATAGTATATCAAAATTATTTTAAAAAAAGTGTAAAAACATAAACAATATAAAAGAGGCTGACCCAGCTGTCGATCCTTAACAGTCATTTTGCTACGTTCACAAACACAAAGGTAGATACAGGCTTTAACAAATACATTTATTACATACTAGCTGACCCGGCAAACGTTGTTTTGCCATATAAAAAATTACTAAAATAGCTATTAAAAAATAAGGGTTGATCGTAGAAGGGTGAAAATTGAGGATTGTATGTATTTTTGTATGTTGTATCATAAAAAAAGAGAAATTAAAAATTTTGTCTAAAAAATAAAAATAAAAATTTAGGGGTGGACTACCCCTAACATTTAGGGGGATGAAAAATAGATGTTGGCCGATTCTCATAGATACCGGATAAGCACAAAAAATTTCATCAAAATCGGTCAAGCCGTTTCGGAGGAGTATGGCAACGAAAACTGTGACACGAGAATTTTATATATTAGATATTGTGAAACTGGTATGGTACCTGTAACGAATCAAGCAGGCCACATAGTAAGTATTATTTTGACTAAGGTGTAGATAGACAGATAGATAGCTTTATTGCACAAAAAAAAAGGCATTACAGAAACATAATTGTACAATTTTGGCGGTCTTATCGCTGGATGCGATTTCTACCAGACAACCTTCAGGCAAAGGACATTTGATAGTAGAGGAGGGGTAGGCGGTGCAATATTGAAAAAGGGAAATAAAAGTGAACTGTATATACCTATATATTAAAAAAATGATACTGCTAATACATAAATACACACAATATTATATTACTAATAAATAAATAGGTTATGCTTGGATAAAATAATATAAAGGTGTTTAACTTTTTAACAGTGTAAGATTTGACAACACTTTACATGAATATGTTTTTGATCGCATTTCAATGACTTCTATATTTTTTTCTTAAAAATACGTAAACATTTCTGAAGTTAAGGTATGAAAGCTTTTGATAGCTTATTTTAAAATGAGTAGGTCTCAATAAGCAGAGACAGAAAGAAAATATAGAATATCCTACATACCATAAATCTCTTAAAAATGAAATCCAACTTGATCATTCATACATGGCCACACATCACCAAAATCTAACACCCATTACCCCCGTAAAGTTGATCTATCTCCAGAACAGTGTGTGGTAAAAACCGAACTGATGCGAGTTTGAACCGCTTAAACCGGGACAGATTGCCTAATCGGCCCATTTGCCGGGATTCGCGCCAGGATAGCAGGATCATCCCGGGAATCCTTAATCGGGATTCGATGAGCGCCGCCGATCGCAAACAAATCGCTAGCACACGTGTCATTGGAAACTAGAGATGTGAAATGTTACATGAAAGAAATACACGGTGTTTTAGTTGGTTATTTTGACGAAGCTTTTTTATTGATCATCAGTTCACAATTTTCACAGATACTCCTAGGAACATTTGCGTTCCTTTAACCATGTGTTGTACCAACCATTCTGACAAAACATTCTATGACTTATAGAAATTCGCATAAAAAACACTTTTCATACAAAGTCGATCACATGACTAGATCATTTTGTATGGGCAGTGGAAAAAATGAATTTCGAAAAACCATAGAACTAAATGATGTTCAGAATAGTTGGGTGGTTAACGGGATGTAAATGTTCACAGATGCACCCTCTAGACGATGCCTATTATGTACTTACGCCGGCACTTTTTGAATACCTGAGAAACTTCGCAAGAAAGAAAGAAACAAAGAAAGAAAAATCGTTTATTCGACACTTAACATATTTTTTTTATATTCAATTCAATTCAATTCAAATAATTCTTTATTTGCATAGGCTTGTACACAGCACTTACAAATCGTCATACATTTGAATGACTTAAAACTATTTATAAGTACTTATGTATAATTTACATGTTAATACATATATATGTTGATACATAAAAATAAACATCTTATACACTATGTGACGAAACGGTCCCTACTCACCAATTAGCTATGGTGTGGACCAAAGCGCTGATTTTCAGTAGATTAATGAAAACAATTATTTTTCCCTATGGAACAAATTATCGAATTTTATAGGAAATTTGTCTTCCCATACGAATTACATTAATCGAATGATAACCAGATGCCGTGTGGTCCCCGGCAGAGTAGAAAAGGTCACCCTCACTCTTACCGAGGTGTTGTAAAAGGCGACTAAGGTAAAGCTGCTGGCATGATCATCAGCACCCAGAGAAGGAAAACTCTGCATTTATATCTAAACCCTCGCCAACCCGTCTGTCAAGCGTGGTGAGTATGGCAATTACCCCTCACGTGATTGAGGGAGGCCCGTGCCCCAGCAGTGGGGACTTAAATGGGCTGACGATGACGATGAACCATATTATGGAGAGGTGATTGACCCATTGTAACTGGTTTGCAGGTGACAAATATGAATAGTGAAATAGAAAAGATGTCGGCACTCAGCAGTAGTTGGATGTGGGTAAATGATTTTGAATATTGACGGATAGTAGTTGATTTAAGGTTTTTTTTTCACAGCTCTATTGGAAACTGGAGATCATGGATTCGCTGGGACAGTATTAACCCCAGCTCTAGCGACAGAATGGGCTTTGGAATAGGTTTTCCTGTTTGTTAATGCTGGCGTGAGTAATTGGAGTGAAGGCAAACAAAGCTTGAAATAAAACAGGTAAAGCAATGTGACGTTAGGTATATCACTACGCAAAGACTCGCGGCAGACGAATGCTGCCTCTGGTACAATGGTTGCGGTATCGATCCCCGCACAGTACAAACATTTGTGTGCATAAACATGTTTGTTTGTATTGGTCTGGGTGTTTCTATGTATTATAAGTATTTATTTACAAAAGGAAACTTTTATATGTATTTATTTATAATTCCACTGTTGATTCTGATATCCGTAACACAGGTGCTTGAGATACCTATCTCGGAGTCAGATCAATGTATGTGATGTTATGAAAATATTTATTTATATTTGAACACACTGACCGTTTAGAACAACTTATCTGTCCTTTTTTTGTTAGCTTGAATTTGTCTTACTACTGGGCAAAGGCCTTCCCTAATAGCCACCACTGCTCATTGCCAGCATTTACTGGTTATGGAAGTATTGCTCCAGGTCGTCAGGTCATATCTTCTTCGACCTGCCTCTTAGACGACAGCTGTCTAAAGGGTGCTATTTCGTGACAACCTGGGTCCATCTCTCCTGGTGCATTCTCACAGCATGGCCAGACCAGTTCTTATATATTACGTGTTAGATGGCAGACGAGCAGACGGATCACCTGATGGTAAGCTCTTGCTGCCGCCCATGGACATAACACCAGTGGAGTCGCAAGTATGCTGCCAACCTTTGAACTCCCCTTTCTCCCACGGATTGGGCCTCCGGCTCCCTCAGTCATGCAGTGAAACACAGCACAGTGCTGCTTCACGCCGGTTTTCTGTGAGACCGTGGTATCCATCCGGTCGAGCCGCCCATTCATGCTAATGCGTGATTCTCCCAAGGTCAAAAGTTCCAAATTAATAAATATATTTTCTTTCATTTTATGAATCATGACTCATATTGTCATGAATAAAATACTTTACCGTCTGCCGCGAGACTTTACGTTTAGTATAGTAGAAGCAGCACATACGTAAGTTAATACAATTTTACTTATTCTCTTCGTGGAACAACCTAGAGATAACTCTGCAAATGTATTAAATTAATTATGTATGTGTCTGTCTATCAAAAGGTACATGTAAGAAGTAACGAAAGCCTTTTAAAAGAAAATACAATCTTTATACCAAAAACCCCAAAATACATAAAGAAACAAGCTTTGACATACTCGCTAAAGTAGACAAATATCTGTTATCATTATGACTGTGGTAAGTATACCGAAAGAAAAATATCGCTTATAATTTGTAGGTACTTTTTTTCTGTAATATTTTATTTTATATGTTTTTTACTTTTGTATTTCGCCAGTTTGTCGCTGTTTTTGTAATGTTGTGTATCGTGTGTGTTGAACAAATAAATGTTTTTATCTAAGCTTAATCCTCGCTATAATTTCTTTTTTTTTTATATGTGAGGTGGCAGACGAGCAGACGGATCACCTGATGGTAAGCAATTCCGCCGTCCATGAACACCCGCAACACCAGTGGAGTCACAAGTGCGCTGCCAACCTTTTCTCCTTCCCCCCCATTGGGCCTCCCGTAATCTCACTCACACGGCGAAACACAGCGCAGGCGTTGCTTCACGCCGTTCTTCTGTGATGCAGTGTTAACACTCCGGTCGAGCCGGCCCATTCATGCCTAAGCGTGGCTCTCCCACATTTATTTCTTTCGCCTAGTAATAAAATAATGCTATAGAATTTAACTCATAGCCCAAAAGAATCAAGTAATGTTCTGTTTTAGCGACTTCAAAAAAGGAGGATGTTCTATGTTTGACTGCATACATGTTTTTTAATTATTTTTATGCCAGGGAAATGAAACACTAAAAAGTGGGAGAGCCACGCTTCAGCATGAATGGGCCGGCACGACCGGAGTCCACGTCCTCACAGAAACGTGAAGCAGTGCATGCGCTGTGGTTCGCTGCGTGAGTGAGGATACCGGACACTTCTACACTTCACATAACACTCTCGAAGAAAGTTGTTACTGAAGTCAGCATGTCAAGTCATGTTGTATTACAAGATTAGTATCTAAACAGCCTTTTTTCGAGTGTACTGTTATAAAATAGGTGAATTGTATGAAGTGTAAAAAAATATATTATACACATTTTAGTCCGTGGTTTTTCATTCGTATCATGCTCTCGAAATGTTTCTGTGGTACTCAAAAAGTCTCGATATAGATAAATTATGATCTATTAATACCCCACTCATGTCTCAAGAGCCATTTTCAAGATCCTACTAAAGAACGAAAAGTTACGAACTTTAATTAGAAATTATACTTAAGTAATTACTTAGACCTTAGATATTGAAAATTAATGTATCGCACGCAAATAATAATTATCAATTTAGCGTCTTAGCTTTACGAAATTAATAGGTTAATAGAGAGAAGTCTAGAATTACAAAAATATTTAGATTTATTTATGTATTTATATTTCTGTTTATATCATATTAATAGTGAGTCGCTCACGAGCTCATTCATGCTCTTAAGCATGAATGGGTCGGCTCGTGAGGAGTGATACCACGGCCTCACAGAAAACTGGCGTCAAGCCGCGTTTGTGCCGTTTCACTGTGTGAGTGAGAGTACCGGAGGCCCAATGTGGGGAAAGGTTGGCAGCGCACTTGTCACGGATGGCGCAATTGGTAGTTACCCTGCCTCTTACGCCAAAGGGCGTGGGTTCGATCCCCACCCTGGACAAACATTCGTGCGATGAACACTTGTGTTTGTTCAGTGTCTGGGTGTAATATATGTATTTAAGTATATATTTGTGTTCCACTGTTGTCTTATATCTGTCACACAAGTGCTTAAGCTACTTAGTACGGAATCAGGTCAACCTATGAGATGTTGAGATAATTATTATTATTATTATTATTATTATTATTACACTTAACCTTATTGAAATAAATTAAGATTAGACACAACCCAGACTATAATTATCTTACTCTGGTTACAACTAAAGAAACAGCAATAGGTACTACTTGTAGGTATTTCATTTCAATTACTCATTACAGACATGACGCCCTGTTGGTCTAGTGGTTTAAGTACCGGGCCGTAATCTCGGGGTCCTGGGTTCGATTGTCGGGTCGAGCGGGTGTGATCACCAATTCGCATTTGGCAAGCGTGGTGATTAAGCCCAATCCCATCATAGTAGCGTTGACTTGATTTTATGATGGAGGCCTTTGCCCTGCATGGTCCAGTATAGGCTGATACTTTACTTTACTCATTACAGCTATAGATAGAATTTAATTAATAGGGTATTTGGTTATACTCCGAATTTAATCCTTTTACCAAAACATGTGATGAAATGCACGTAAATTGAATCGGAGTATTATACCTGAACTGATCCGTCAGTGCTTCATAATGTTGATAATGAACCCTTTACACGTTAAATCACTACGAAATGGATTTATTTGAATACACAAACAAATTAATTTCATGTTGATAGAAACGACTACACCGAAAAACAAATATATGATGCAGTCACAACTTTCAATCGGACAAATAGTATTTTTGACTGCACATATTCGTCAATTAACGCCGTGTGGTCCCCGGCAGAGTAGAATAGGCCACCCTCGCTCTTACCGAGGTGTCGTAAAAAGCGACTAAGGTAAAGCTGCCGCCATGATCATCAGCACCCAGAGATGGAAAACTCTGTATTTATATCAAAACACTCGCCAACCCGTCTGCCAAGCGTGGTGAGTATGGCAATTACCCCTCATGTGATTGAGGGAGGCCCGTGCCCCAGCAGTGGGGACTTAAATGGGCTGACGATGATGATTCGTCAATTGTCATTCGACCAGACTTTACACCAGATTAATTATGTGGTTATAATGCTGCCATAACACACGATTTGTTATACCATAGATTTATAATCAGATAAAGATCGGTCGAATCAAGCTTATGTCATCATCATCATCGTCAGCCCATTTAAGTCCCCGCTGCTGGGGCACGGGCCTCCCTCAATCACATGATAATTGCCATACTCACCACGGTTGGCAGACGGGTTGGCGAGGGTTTTGATATAAATGCAGACTTTTCCTTCTCTGGGTGCTGATGATCATGCCAGCAGCTTAACCTTAGTCGCCTTTTACGACACCTCGGTAAGAGTGAGGGTGGCCTATTCTACTCTGCCGTGGACCACACGGCCTAGCACTCGGCCGGCAAGCTTATGTGGTCATTCAATTCAATTCAATTCAATTCAAATAATTCTTTATTTGCATAGGCTTGTACACAGCACTTACAAATCGTCATACATTTGAATGACTTAAAACTATTTATAAGTACTTATGTATAATTTACATGTTAATACATATATATGTTGATACATAAAATATACTAAAGAAATAAATAAACATAATGCGATTCTACCACCGGCTCGGAAAGTTGTTTCTGGTCGAGAAGATCCGGCAAGAAACTCGCCAGTTACTCTTTTTAATCGCCAACTTTTTTACAATGGTTTATTATCTTCATACCAAGTCATACAGTCTAATGCAACACAAAATAGAATGAAGCAAATTAAAAGCTAAATATGAGGTAAACCGAAGCGGACCAGTCCCCAAAGGTGGCACCTGTTCACAAGTATGACGTATGTGTCAGCCATCATTTCATTTCACTCAACCATATTAGAGGGAATGTAATGACCCGCCACATAACGCCACCACCTCAGAGACATTTGAGTGAGCATGACTACTTAGGTTCTCCTCATAGGTCACAAAGAGTAGTAGTTACTTAATCTAATACTAATAAACTGCAGGACGAGGTGTACAATAGTAGGTGGTTAGCATCTTGTCAATTATTGAATAATCAATATAAATCAATTTTATACAGTAATAAATGCTGCTAAGCCTAATTTATTAAAATTCAGTAATTATATAATATTAATGATTTTTGTTAATATATATGAAAATGTTACAAGTGTGCAGGCATGGAGGTCATTATGTCCATGAATCCTTATCATTTAAGTAGTCTACAATTTTATAGTATCCTTTACTCATTAAACAGGCTTTCACGTGAGATTTAATTTATGCGTTGGTAACTCAATAACATTTTGTGGCAACTTATTGTACATTTTAATACTTAGACCAACAAATGAATTATTAATTTTTGAAGTTTCAGATTTGGAATCGCGAGCTTGTGTTTATTTCTAGTGTTAAAACCATGACAATCAGATTTTTTCGAAAAAATATCAATGTTCTTTCGCACGTACAAAATACAGTCTAAAATGTATTGAGAAGCTACGGTTAAGATGTTAATGCTCTTAAATAATTCTTTTAGCGAATCGCGAGGTCTAAGGTTGTATATGGAGACGAATGGCCCTCTTCTGCAATACAAATATAGTCTGTATATCAGCAGCAGACCCCCACAACAGGAGACCATAAGACATTACACTATGAAAATAACTAAAATAAACCAATCTCGCGGTTTCAATATCGGTCAGTGTCTAATCTCTAACCGCATACGCGGCGGAAACTAAGTCTTCCCGCCAAGGCTGCGACGTGGGGATCCCATTGTAATTTGGCATCCATGGTAATGCCAAGGAAAACTGTTGAATCAATGACTTCAATACGTTCATTATTCATAGTAATGTTAGTATTGACCTGTCTTACATTGGGCATTGTGAATTTTACACATTTAGTTTTCTTAGCATTAAGAAGTAAGTTGTTAGTGGTAAACCAATGGAGAACTTGTAACAGAGTGTCATTTACATCGTCAAACGTACTTTTTCTTCGGTCAACATTAAAGATCAACGAAGTGTCATCAGCAAATAGCACTACCTCACAAAGGTCTTGTGTAAAGTAAGGAAGGTCATTTATATATATCAGGAAAAGCAGAGGCCCCAATATTGATCCTTGGGGCACTCCCATCAATAGAGGAGTGCCTGAAGAATATGTCCCATTAATGTTTACTTTCTGAATTCTATCAGACAAGTAAGAATTTATCAAACTTAGTGAAATCTTGGACACACCATAATGAGCTAATTTTAACAACAATGTTTGGTGCGTAACGCAATCAAATGCTTTCGATAGGTCACAAAATACTCCAACAGCATTCTGCTTGTTTTCCCTGCTTTGTTTTCCCATTTATTATTATAGATGTCAATTAGGTCAAGTTAACCGTGGGAGAGCCACGCTTCTGGTCGGAATGATACACCACGGCCACACAGAAAACCGGCGTGAAGCAGCACTGTGCTATGCTTCGCTGCGTTAGTGGGGATACCGCAGGCCCAATAAAAATACTACCATAAATCAACAAAAAAAAAGAGGCTTGTACTCCAATTTCTATTGTTGATTTTTCGTTCCATTCGTAATCATAATATACTGTAGTTGATCTTACATCTTATCAAGAGTCAGATCATAACTAGTCCTGTAACTGAGTTAGCCAGTATAAGTACCATTGACCGACCAAAAGTTTAACCATAACATTTATTCTCACAAATAATAATATTTACATACGAAGGAACCTAAGCAAATACAGTTACATATATTATGTTAACGAGCTGCGAATTTTGTTAGCATTGGCCATGTTTGTTGGTTGAAACATTCGCAAACAATTTATGTTTTATTTCATTATTAGGTGGAATGTACTGGCCTTTAGAGATGTTAAATTTAGATAAAAAGAAGTATGTGTTGAGTGTAAAACGTATACTTAAATATTATCAATATTCAATTATATAATTTAATTATATAATTATATTTTTAATTATATAATTGCCGTGTGGTCCCCGACAGAGTAGAATAGGCCACCCTCACTCATACCGAGGTGTCGTAAAAGGCGACTAAGGTAAATCTGCTGGCATGATCATCAGCAACCAGAGAGTATGGCAATTACCCCTCATGTGATTGAGGGAGGCCCGTGCCCCAGCAGTGGGGACTTAAATGGGCTGATGATGATGATGATCAATATTTATGATATGAAAAAATACCAATTCCGATCGAATTATATAGGTACGTCGACGTCGACAAGGCGCGGCGAAGGCTTTGATCCTTATATGGTAGAACTACCCCTTATCCGCACGAAGCGATCGCTTCCACATTTACAATGCGACGGCTAAGGAATGGAACTCCCTGCCGAGTTCTGTTTTTCCTGAATACTTTAATCTGAACATCTTTAAGGGAAGAGTGAACAGGCATCTTTTAGGCAAACGCGTATCATACTAGGCCTCATCGTCGCTTTGTGGTCAAGCGTTAGGCTACTGACCAAAAAAAAGAGGTAGGTATAACTTGTAAGGTGGATTTTTTGGGTGCGGTATATCTATATCGATCGTCGAACATGAACACGAGCATACAGAAAAAAAGGATATACGGATCCATCCAGTAATGTCTGCGAGTGCGGCGCCGCCCCTTAGGCCATGGCCCATCTCCTGGCATATTATTAATATCCGGACAGCTACGCGTATTACGAACTGTTTGAGGCTACCGACAGCGCAGTCCACGTGGCGGAGCATTGAGCTTGGAAGATCTTCAGATATTCCCAGCTCAATGCTCCGCTGGATCCCAATCTGGGATTATTTATCGCCATCGACAAGATAAACAGAAAACTCAAACCAAACAAAAGATTTATCAACACGTCCCATGCAAACTCTGGAATTAATTAATTGCGGTGTTCTCTGATCGCTATGACCAGTACATTTTTAAACGAGGTTTGAAAAAAGTTCTTTTTTCACGGTAAGGTGCGGCATGTCTGTTGACGGCCCATCTGTTACCATCAGATGGGCCGTCCGCTTATTTTTACCCGACTACGGCAAAGCAAAAGGAGGGTTATGATTTTGACAGGCTATGTATGTATGTATGTATGTATGTATGTATGTATGTATGTATGTATGTATGTATGTATGTATGTATGTTCATCTGTTTCCACGTAACTTCTTAACTACTTATCAGAATTCGACAAATGACATATCATTATAAGCGTCTTGATCGTCCGCTGGTTATAGGCTATATGAAGTTTCACAAAATCTAATGTGGCGCCCTCTAGCGGACAAAACATACAGAGTAAAAAAATAAAGTTATGATAAATATGCCGTGTTTGGTATCATTTGAAAGCGCTTGACTTGTACATTTTGAATATATATATATATATTACTAGCACTTGGACACCAAAATAGTACAAATAAAATAAAAGTAAAAAAACTAAAACCCAACTACGACAAAAAACGTCGCTGAAAAAGTATAAAACAAGCCTTCGTTGTCAATTTATGCAATATTCACTATGTAGAGATAAAATTTCATGTTTGGAAAGGCGTAGTCACACGTTAAATATACTACCCTTTGACAACGTGTGACTGCGGATTTCCAAACATGAAATTTTATCTCTACATAGTGAATATTGCATAAATTGACAACGAAGGCTTGTTTTATACTTTTTCAGCGACGTTTTTTGTCGTAGTTGGGTTTTAGTTTTTTTATTTGGAATAAAGAAAACATACTTACATCCATACAATTATTGATATTATTCGTAATCTTCACATCCACTTCGACCGTCTCTCCAACCTTCAACGCTGGTGGCAGCGAGAAGTCCAGCTGGATGGGCCGGAAGACATTGACGGTGCGGGGGGCTGAGAAGCGGAGACCTCGGTTCGAGAGTGACAACGCCCAAAGGGACCATCTGCCTGCTTCCGACGGCGCGGAGATGGTCACGCCATCGGTAGAAAGTTGACTCCTGGGGGTAAAACAGAATAAAAATAATATTAATAATGTCCTCCAAACCGATATTTCGGTCATGGCGGCCAATCGATCAACCATCGACGCAGGACATATTATAGTGCACAAGTATTTGCGCAGGCACAAGTGCACTCTCTATTCCCGTACCCTCTTATTTCAATGGGACACTAGTGTGACACGGCCGAAGAGGGAATAGGCGCAGGAACAACGGCTTAACGTGATTTCCGAGGCACGGGGGTACAAGATCTTCAATTTCCAGATTCCGGCCTAACTGAGAATTTCTTAACAGAAAAACTCAGGTCTAAATTTTGGCCCGACCCGGGGATCGAACCCGGGACCCCAAGCGCAACCGTCGCTTACAAACATAATACCTAGATGTTGAAAACTACATTTAGTAACTGAAACTCAATTTTATTAAATACTAGTGGCCTGCCTTTATTTAGTTTCGGGACATTAGTTCCACTTTATACCAATAGATGGCGCTAGGTGTGGTTGGGCCACGCGCCTATTAGTTCCCCATGAAGGGTGTGTGTCACATCACCAGCGAACTCACTTCGGGAAGACAAAAATGATCGGGCTAACTTATAAGTCAATGAACTGTTACTTGTAAAGACAGTTTAGCCATGCCATTGTAGGTTTTCTTTTTGTCTAAATTGATATCAGATTTTTTAGACTTCCAAAACTAACCTAATATAGATCCTAATTGGAAAGGTATTAGTTTGTAATTGTCATTTTTATAAAATTAAACCTAATGGACACCACCAACGCATTACAGAGACCAGACATGTTTTTCTCGGCTCTCTTGAGTAAAAAACAAGTAAAGATTTCCGTCGAAACGTAATTTAATTTGCACATAGCTGGGAATAATTTAGACAACGCCTCCAGATTTCCAGCTTTTTTATTAAGATATTCTTGAGTTACGAGAAAATTTCCAATTGTCTTTTTTTCTGGACGGTCCGTTATCTCAGCCCGCTGGGCCCATCGTGGATCTTATGAAAAATACCCGGAAAAACAGCCGGAGCTGAGATCACAATTCGAGTGGATTAGGCGCGTTACAGTGATACCACAGTATAGGTCGGTATAAGATAAAAATAACTTTATGAGCGGTGATAGCATAGAGTTACTTATTTATACTGAGATTAGAGGCATCAGTTGGCTAGCCAGTGCTAGCGCCATCTAGAGGAAAACGACCAAAACTTAATGTGGCTAATAACCGTCAGCTATGTAGTTCGACCATCTTCGAGAATCAGTCACGGAGACAGTTAAAGGAAATATCAGAAGTAATTTTTCTATATAATAAAATTCCCAATACCTTCTAGATTTCTGATTTATTTCTCATGCTTTTTTAAAATTCCTATTGTGGGCGGCGGCTTAAAGTCATTGTTTCGGGAACACGCTTTACTAGCGCGATGTAAAAATGCATAGTGATATCTACCGAAACAACACCAAAACATCTGCTTGATTGCTTTTTAAAGCTACATCTGCTTTTTACAAGTTCCATTCCTTCATCATCATCATCATCATCAGCCCATTTAAGTTCGCATTGCAC
Source organism: Marasmia exigua (assembly GCA_019059595.1). Classification (NCBI taxonomy): domain Eukaryota; kingdom Metazoa; phylum Arthropoda; class Insecta; order Lepidoptera; family Crambidae; genus Marasmia; species Marasmia exigua. The sequence goes on from CM032471.1 coordinate 6,859,417, forward strand.
GGGGCACGGTCCTCCCTCAATCAAATGAGGGGTAATTGCCATACTCACCACGCTTGGCAGACGGGTTGGCGAGGGTTTTGATATGAATGCAGAGTTTTCCTTCTCTGGGTGCTGTTGATCATGCCAGCAGCTTTACCTTAGTCGCCTTTTACGACACCTCGGTAAGAGTGAGGGTGGCCTATTCTACTCTGCCGGGGACCACACGGCTTTCCATTCCTTCGTTGCCCTCTAATTACTTTTTTTCTTTAGTATGGGAAAAATAGTTCTGCGGTTTTCGTTAGATGGATGTTGATTGCTTTTTAAATCTACATCTGCTTTTTACAAGCTCCATCTAACGAAAACCGCAGAACTAGTTTTCCCATACTAAGGAAAAAATGTACTAAGTGAAAGGACTCTGGATGATAGGTCAGTGGATAAGAACGTAGGCCTTCTTAACTAGAGGTCGAAGTTTTGAATCCGAGCATTCACCCGTGGATTTCAAATCTATATGCATAATTCACATTAGCTTAGGAGAAATAGAAAGCGTTGACCTAAAAAATATGTGGATTGACATCGTAAATAATGCCATTCGAGCCAATAAACTGACCACTCTCTCTCTTGAGTTGGTCCTCATGTTTCAGGATCGTGGTCAGCCTCATGACTGCATCTGGAGCGAACTGATCTGCCTTCCACTGGTTTCTGTCCGGCGCATCTCTTACAATTGCGCAGAATTCGGAGGACGACGAGTCTTTTCACTGATCGGTCCACCTTGTTGGTGAACGAACGAATGGTTGGTGAAACTGATCACTAGGGATGCACAATACCGTTCGAAGTAGGAGGAGTCGAAATAGGACAGCGGACCCAGGGCTCCAAAGCGACAGCTTGGGATGCAACAGGGACAAAACGCTAAGACGATGACGATGATGAGAGAGATTTTTTTTTTTATGTTATAGGTGGCAGACGAGCAGACCTGTCACCTCATGGTAAGCGATTACCGCCGCCCACAGACACTCTCGACAACAAGTGTCACAAGTGCGATGCCAACCTTTAAACTCCTTCTCCCGGATTGGGCCTCCGGTACTCCGGTACCCTCACTCACGCAGCGAAACACAGCACAGTGCTGCTTCACTCCGGTTTTCTGTGAGGCCATGGTATCACTCCGGTCGAGTCGGTGCATTCATGCCAAGTGTGGCTCTCCCACAGTCAAATTAATGTTTAAGCTAACTAACTTATGTTTAAGCTTACCAGAATAGTTTCAAAGAAGAGCTTTTGGAGATCAAGGGTTGATTTTAGCTAACTTGTGACCCAATATATTAGAATGCGTCCTTGATTGATGAATGTGGAGATCGTGGAGTCTCACATGGTTAAGTTATTTCGATAGATTAAATACCTACTTAAGTAGTCAAATACAGAACCCTTCGTGCGTTCCAAAGTTAGTGAGCTCATAGGAAGGGTAAACATGGGCTTACAATAATATTAATTACATACTCCTAATCGTATAATAACATTATTATTGCAAAGGTAACGGGAAATTCTGAAGGTTTATTCATACTTCAAATTATAACCGTATGTATTTTATTTCCTTTTACGTTTTGATGACAGGGAAATAACCCTTTTTTATGTGATAGATGACAGAAGAGGAGACGGATTACCTTATGGTAAGCGATTGCCGCCGCCCATGGACTCCCGCGACGCCAGTGGAGTCACAAGCGCGCTGCCAACCTTTTAACTGCCCTTTCTCCCGGATTGGGCCTTCGGTATTCTCACTCACGCAGCGAAATATAGCACAGTGCTGCTTCACGCCGGTTTTCTGTCACTCAGTTCAAGGCGGCCCATTCATGCCGAAGCATGGCTGTCCCACGTCTCCTTTTATAGCTATAGAAATATTAACTGAGAAAAAAAAGGGCATGTAACTGGGATCGCCAATACGATAACTCAAATAATAGTGATATGATGTTACATTAATAAAATGCTAGTTAACAAATTAAAAATGCTTCAAAATCAATGTAAGTAGAAATACCGTGCGAAGTTATGTTTGGTTAAGCAATAAGTTTGTTTCGAATTTTTCGGACATTGCTCGGGTTTGTGATCACCAATCCGCTTTAGGCAAGCGTGGAGATGAAGCCTAATCCCATCATAGTAGGGATGACTTGATTTCTATGATGGAGGCCTTTGCCCTGCAGTGGTACAGTATTATAGGCTGATATTCACTGGGTAACATTAGAGAACAAAGGGATTCCCTCAATTTTTCGGTCCACATTGTGGGGGACCTATCAGAGCTGTGAGATCGGTAATTCGTTTGTTGGCTTAAGTATTAAGATATTTAATAAGCTACCACAACATGTCATTAACCTATCACTGGATAAGTTTAAGTCTCATATTAAAACCTGCCTAATGAAAAAAGGTTACTATAGTGTACAAGACTATTTAAATGATAAGGATTCTTGGTCAAGTTAATTGATTAATATTTTGAGTTGTTATTCATAGTAGTCTATTAACTTTCATAATTGTATTTTTTTTTCTCGATTGAAACTCTGTAACATCATCAATATTTGAAAAGAGTAACTACTGATGTTTCTTGCTGGTGTCTTCTCAGTAGAAATCGACATTCCGAACCAGCGGTAGATATTATGTACCTATTTTGACATTCATAAGTGTTCTGTGTGGACCTAAATTGAATAAAGATTTTTTTATCTTTTTATCTTTTATCTTTGTGCCTCCCAGTACGCCGCGCCTTCAGTTGAAGTCTTTTCATTCGACGAGTTCGTCGGTTCTCCTTACTATAATAATAATAATAATCTCCCAACCGATTACGGCTGCGGCGGCCAATCTCAACAATCAGCCACGTACGCAGGATATATTATAGTGCTCAAGTGTGAGCGCAAACACAAGTGCACTCTCTATTCCCTTACCCTCATATTCCAATGGTAGACTTATGGCACGACTGGAGAGGGATCGGGCGCAGGACCAACAGCTTAACGTGCTTTCCGAGGCACAGAGGTACAAGTCCGCCAACTTCCAGACTCCGGGCCGCCACTAAGATTTCTTACCGAAATCTAAGTTACAAAAGTATAGGCCCGACCAGGGGATTGAACCCGGGACCTCTTGCGCAGCCGTCGCTTTAAAGTGCGACCCACTAAGTAATGTGATCCAAACTTACCAAACCAAATCAAAATTTATTTACGTCTAATTTGTTAAATATGTTGTGTACACCATTCGTAGGTTACCGTCTAGATAACACTGTATTAAATTATGAACATTTTGCATGTATGACAGAAATCTGTTAGCATACCTATAACAAACAAATAAACCGATATATCGGTCATGGCGGCAAATCTCAGCGATCAGCTATCGATGCAGGACATATTATAGTGCACAAGTATTTGCGCAGACACAAGTGCATTCTCTATTCCCGTACCCTCTTAATTCGATGGGACACTAGTGTTACACGACCGAAGAGGGATTAGGCGCAGTACCAACGGCTTAACGTGCTCTCCGAGGCACGGTGGTACAAGACCGCCAACTTCCAGACTCCGGGCTAACACTGAGAATTTCTTAACAGAAAAACTCAGGTACAAATTTTGGCCCGACCCGGGGATCGAACCCGGGACCCCAAGCGCAACCGTCGCTTTAAAGACCCACTAACTACTGCGACACCGAGGACAGTCTCCTTACTATATGCCTATTGCCACTTGAGGTTCGAATTCTTCGGGCTATATATCGGTGACCTTGGCTATAATACAGATTTCATTCAATTCAATTCAATTCATTTATTTCAGATAAAATAGATCCACGATGGTTAGTAACAATGTTTACTTAATACTATGTTAGTATTAATAACATTACATTACATAATAAATAAAATCAAATCAAATAATAACATAATATATAAAATAATCAAATAAAATCAAAGTTCAGAATTAAAATACATTATTAAAATTACATTATTATTAAAATTATATTATTATTTCAAACTTAACTGCTTGTTTGTCAGTACATGAACCATAGAACAATGGTTCAAGTACTGACAATCAAACCTATTCGCAAACATGTTTAGGATGGTGTTCATTATTCCTGATATGATTACGCAAGTTAACCCGAATAAGAGTATAACCTTCTCCGTTGCCCTTTAAGTGACTTTAAGCCTTCTCAAGTCTAGACTGAAAGTGCCAATTTAGTAACACCGCCAACCTTAATTTTCTTGTTGTTGTTTACTGATCAAGCTCCCAACAAATCAAAGTTACCGTCAAACTGAAAAAGTAAACTCGAGTTAGTCAGTACAAAACGTGGCAGACATTTTTCCTTCAGTAGACAATCTCCGGTTGTATTTTACAGAAAACGGTGCATCATGATACTGCCATCTATAAATAACTCGGAAAGTGAACTCCTATAAATCGAGATCGCTGATTCCTCTGTCTCAACGTAAGTTATGTTTGTGCGGGCATGACAAATAGGGACGGTCGGTCAAACCTAGCCATCTATGTTACAAGATGAATATAAATGTGTAGGCTTAAATTGTCTGGGCTGGGATGAGCGAGCACATAAACTTGGCTTTGGGTGCATAGTGGTGATATTCCCGGCCTGACGTAAGAGGCTTTGTACCGATTAATAAGCTTTGTGTACGAGGTACAGAGGGCAAATGGTGAGAGCTGTGCTTGGAATCTCCATGCGTGATCGTATCAGGAATAATGAGATCTGTAGGAAAACTAAGGTCACAGACTCAACTCAAAGGTTCGCAATCCTCAAGTTGCAATAAATAAATAAAATAAAATAATTTAAAAAAAACAATTATTTCAACCATGGTCATATTATAATCACATTTATATTGTATATTTATTTATTGATTCAGTTTAAAATTATATTAAAAATTAAAATAAATTACAATAAAAATTAAAATTAAAGAGTTAAAATTAAAATTATTCAAATTACATTAGAATAAATAATAGATAAAAAATAAATGACATTAAAATTAAATTCAAATTCAAATTAACACTAACAATAAATAACACAAAATGATAGTTCATACAATGCAATGCGACGAGCCTTGCACGACGACGAAGTTGCGTGTAAAAAAATGCCTAATGCAGAAAGGCTACTATAAAGTAGATGATTATTTGAAGGATAAGGATTCCTGGACATGATCAACATGTATTCGCCTGTCCTCTAATGTATAATTCATTTCATAATTTTTCTTTGACGATTTATCTAAACGATCTTGATTATAAGGATTGTATATCATACTGTCACTGTAATCATAATTTGTATAAGAATGAATATTGTAATTACCATATTATTTGTAAAGAGTAACTACCGAGTTTCTTGCTGATTCTTCTCGGTAGAAATTGACATACCGAATCAGCGGTAGATTACATAATATTTGACATTCATAAATGTTCTGTATGGACGCAGGGCCGGCTAAATGTAACTGAAATTTTGGTTAAAATAATATGGCGAATCCAATTGGATTTGCCATAATTATAACCAATTGGTTATAATTAAAGGCATTGCATTGGTTATACTTAATGCAGTTCATGGAAATGGCTTGTCCATCGTAATAAACGGTGGCACGGTGACTACCACGAGATAGCATAATAAATTGGAGTTGTGATTAGATTTGGATTAATTGGCTTCCATAGTAATGAGTTATGTTAATAACAGGTAGTGCAGAATTCATATTATCAATACTATCCTCACCTATACCCAGAGAGAGCATGAATGGGAAGGCTCTACTGGAGTAGACATGGCAAAAACGTATCTTTCAAAAGATTGGAACATTTGCATCTGGATCAGAGCAGAGATACGGAACAGTGAAACGCTTCATTTGGAACGTCGACTTTCAGATAGATCCGTAATTCTTTTCGCTTATTCGGATCATTCGGCTCACTAGGACCATTTAGTTCGTTCGTATCATTCGGCTCATTGGATCATTCCGCTCATTCAGATCATTCGGCTCACTCGGACTCGAGATCCATTTGAGTCGAATAATACATTTGGAGCGAATATTAGAGATTCGGAAGAGTGTATCATTTGGCTGAGTTAGATCGAGATCGATAGAGTTACACACGTCTATATTGGAGTGATACTACGGCCGCACAGAAAATCGGCATGAAACAGCTTGCGCTGTGTTTTCCGAGTAAGTGACGTGTCGAAGTGGGTGTTGAAGGCCCAATCATTTTGGCGTCGGTGGCAAACGAGCGTGTGGCTCGCCTGATGGTAAGCAATTACCCCAGCCTGCAGAAGGTGGAAGAGGAAATGGTTGTACCTTTAAGGTCTGATTCGACCAATCTTTATCTGATAATAAATCGATGGCAAAATGCTGTCATACTGCACGTTTCGTAGAGAATAGATAATTCTCGTATAAAAATTGGTTGAATCGAGCCTAAGAGTATAAACATTATGTCATCACAACGTTAGCGTAATGTAAAATACGTCCAGCGCCATCTATTGATAGAACTTGGAACTAAGTCCGCACTTGCTTGTTATAGTATAAACATTTACTCACGTGTAGTTGAAACACTTCCACATCCAAAGCCTATCGTGTGACGCAGGAGGTACGAGGTGCGCGGGGGTGTGGGGAGCAGGGGCGCTGCGCTGCCGGTACAGTACTCCGCCGCCGCATGCGCCGCCTCCCACGAACAACGATACTCCGGCCGAGACGAACTCTGGTCCTGGTTGTTCTTCGTGTTCTGGTGTCCTGAGAAAGGAGAACGTCATGTTAGATAAAGTAGAGCAAGAGGAGAGAAGAAGGTGTCCAACAAAAGTTTCTTACTTTCTATAACAAACTAGAAAAGGAATATTTTTTCATTTTGGTGAGACATTCCATCCATATTATTCATCACCAGGATGGTAGTGTAGTATAACTGTGCGTTTCTCGCGGAAATTTCTACCACACACCTCAGTTCTGTGGAAAGGTTTGGCGGCAGGAGTATTTCCCGACGGCTACGACTTAGGGACCTTAAAGGGAAGAGCGGACCTACTCCTTTTCAAAAGCTGGCAACTCATTACCAATCGCTCTTATTTTGCAGATGTTCATGGGCTGCATTGATTGCTTACATTAGATAACCCGCTTGATTGTTTGTCGCCTTTAGCATAAAAAATACATTGGTAAAGTGTAGTGGAACATATATCTTCCACTACACTTTACCAATTGTATACTTGTATTTATGTCACTCATGTTTGATTTGTGTTCTGTGGCCAATAAAGAACTCTTTATCTTTTATCTTTATCTTTAATTGAGAATGTTGATCCAAACAGTCACACCGTATTTTTTAGACCTGCCTCTAGTCGACGAACTTACCTAAGCTACCATTTTATGACGGTAAGTTTTTTACATTACAATCAAGGTTTATATACAATCTCTGTCTTTGTGGAAAGTGTCGTAAACATCGAGGAATGGATCAAACTATGGAAGGGCGATTTTAATCGGCGAAAGTTACATATAGTCAAAAAAAGTCAATCTTAATGTGGTAAACTGGCCTTTGATCATTTCAGGCCGTCCAAGGTACCTGGAGAGACGAGGTCGAAAAGGATTTGCGCGAATTTCTGGCGGATGACTGACTGGTGGCGCAGGACCGATTTAGATGGAGATTCTTACTATCGGATGCTTACTTTGTGTGGCTGCGCCAATCTACCAAATTACCGTGGGAGAGCCACGCTTCGGCATGAATGGGCTGGCTCGACTGGAGTGATACCGTGGCCTCACAGAAAACCGGAATGAAGCAGCACTGTGCTGTGTTTCGCTGCGTGAGTGCCCTCACTACCGGAGTACCGGAGGCACAATCCGGGGGAAAGCGGGGTTTAAAGGTTGAGAGCGCACTTGTGACTCCACTGGAGTCGCGGGTATCTATTGGTGGCGGCAGTCGCCTAACCTATCACATAAAAAAATCTAGTTAGATAATGCGGTAAATAACTCCAGCTTAGTATTTTGTCCACGAACAAATAACGACCGGACATCGCAATCGGATCCAAAGTGAACGACAAAAACTGGCCATACGTGCCGTGGAGACAGACGCAGGGCCGGCAAATATTTCCACTGAATTGCGCGTGAAATGAGAGATGAATCGGAGCTGTTTCGCGTGACATATCCTCAGTTGCCAGTGACGGACATACGGTACTGTAACTTGTTTTTGAATGTTTTTTTTTAAGGTACAACTAAACATTCGAAATTCAAAAAGCAGCTATAGTCCATTCGGTATCTGAAGATGAATAGGACATTTCAAACGTTTCGTATCATGCATTCATCTTTCTACAAATAAAAATATTAAGTTGTAAAAGTGATCAACTTGTTTGTGTTCTTACTCAAAAATAACAAGTTTTAAACTTTCTCAATTAATCTGAACAAGAACTCAAAATAGATATTACCAATAAAATTTGTAAAAAATATCTTATGAATTGCATAATGCGCTAAGCGGATTTTTCCTCATAGGGATTGACACAAACAATCGCAATAAATAAATAAATCGGGATGGCGACCATCTTACCATCGAATCACGAATATTGTCTCGTGCAAAATATGTCCACATAGATTGCATTAGATACCAAGAACTAGTAATTTCTTTTAGTGACGAAGTTGGTTCCGACACGTCAAGCGAGTGTTGTTATTTTTTAGATAGATACATTTTATTTAATTATTTGTGATTTATTGCGTGTGTACCTCTAAGAATATTTACATATTGTATTCCATATCCAGATACTACTTCCATACCATAATTAATTAATAATAATAATAATTCTCACAACATCTCATACGTTGACCTGATTCCGTACTAAGTAGCTTAAGTACTTGTGTTACAGATATCAGACAAAAGAGGAAACACAAATATATTCTTAAATACATGTATTACACCCAGACACCGAACAAACACAAGTGTACCATAAATTGAAACTCATAGATAAAATGTTGATTAAAATTTAAAATCAAACAAATAAAAGTCGATTATATTTCTTAAGAAAATATTCTCGATTCTTAAAAATATCGGTTAGGTTTAAAAGGAGCGTTTCACTTTTAATGTCAAAATAGAACTCTCCTATTCACTTTCTCACATACTGAATGGACTAAAGTCTCAGGAGCGAGCCGTTTTACCTCTAAAACGGCTATGACTCTAACCTCCAAATTTTAAAAGCTAGATAATAGGCTGCTTCTGGGTAGGCTCGCTTTGTCGTCAGCTTCAGATTTGGGAAGAAGCTTAAGAGCCTCCAAAATATAAAAAAAACTGCTGTTTTAATTTCTCTGTCATCGTTTCACTTTTGCATAATCCAATCCAGCGTAAGTATCCAATAAAGAAATAAAATGAAATAACAAAATTGTCCAAATTCCGTTTAATTTGAAACATGTAGCTCCTCACTCACATTTTCCTATTATGAATATTCTAAGTGTTGTTAGATGTTTTCAATTAAAGTAATTTTGGTCAATTTGGAATAAAATAATGGTTTTGATTTTTGTGTACAACATTTTTGTAAACAAAAATTAAAGGTGGTATCGTCGCCGTTCTAAAAACGTTGCCGTATGTTTCCACTTCAAGATGGATTGTAGAAATATAACGGCCTATATCGCTTGGCATCTGATATTATGTGACTGACATTTTAGTACGATAGTTGACGCCAAAGTTTGCGTAGAGCTGTGGTGTCGATATAATTATAAAACAGTGTGTTGATTACATTCTTTTTGTTTTTATTTGAGATCAAGTTTAACAAGTAACTAAAGTCCATTCAATACCCGAAGGTGAATAGGACAGTTCTATTTTGACATTAAATGTGAGACGCTCCTTTTCAACTTAACCAATATTTTTAAGAATAGAGAATATTTTCTATAGAAATCTAATCGACTTTTTATTTGTTTGTTTTTTAATTTTAATCAACATTTTTTCTATGAATTTGGGCTATCTGGATATGGAATAAGATATGTAAATATTCTTAGTGGTACACACAGATCAAAAATAATGAAATAGTATGCATCTTATTTATTGAAAAATACCAACACTCGCTTGACGTGTCGAAACCAACTTCGTTACCAAAAGAAATTACCAGTTCTTGGTCCCTAGTGCAATCTATATTTTGCACGAGACAATAATCTTGATTTGATGGTAAGATGGTCGCCATACCGATTACTGATTTATTGCGATTGTTTGTGTCAATCCCTATGAGCAAAAATTTCGATTAGCGCATTATGCAATTCATTATATATTTGTTACAACCTGTGCGGATAAAGAATGGGATCAGAAATGGCGGCGCATCTATTCACTTCTCGCTCGCACACTATTTGAGTATAGACGCAAATAGCACTCGTGGGGTGCGAGTATAGAGGCAAATAGTGTGCGAGCGAGAAGTGAATAGATGCGCCGCCATTTCTGATCCCATTCTTTATCCGCACCGGTTGTACAAATTTTATTATAAGGGAATAACTAATTTAAGTTCTTTTTTGGAAGAATAAGAACACAAAAAAGTTAATGATTTTTACAACTTATTATTTTTATTTGTAGAAAGATGTATGCATGATACGAAACGTTTGAACTGATCAACACTACTACTAACCTAACTGACATAAGTGATCAACACTAGAGCTTCCAAATGAGGGTTTTCGCGTGTAAAAAATCCGCTAGAGCAACATCAACCGCATTGGTTGTTTAGTTTGTCAAATTGACATTTTGACAGATCACGTTTAAAAATAACCAATCACATTGTATATGGACCTCACTCCTATAGTACTCCATGTAGCGGATTTTTCACCTCCGAAAACCCTCATCATTTGAATAAAAGCGCCTGATGATTTTCCGTTATTGGAAATAGTCGTAGGTGATAATTCTTCCCTTATTATCATCAGCCCATTCATCATCAGCCCATTTAAGTCCCCACTGCTGGGGCACGGGCCTCCCTCAATCACATGAGGGGTAATTGCCATACTCACCACGCTTGGCAAACGGGTTGGCGAGGGTTTTGATATAAATGCAGAGTTTTCCTTCTCTGGGTGCTAATGATCATGCCAGCAGCTTTACCTTAGTCGTCTTCCCTTTTTAAGCCCATCTATTCTTTAAAGAGTAATTGAAATAGTTAACAAATGAAGTGAGTCATCAGTCCTTTAAGGAAGCGAACGGCACACCAGCGACGCCGATCGATTCAATTCTTTAACTACTAAACTGGATCTATTTTAAACAATTGCGGACCGTCGTAGACTCGGCAAACATGTATACTATTTATTTTACTTGAAACTTTGATTCACGCTAAAAGTGGCCCCTTTTGGCGTTAACCAAAGTTTTGGGTACTTAAACCAAAAAGTATTACACAATGAAACAAGCTTCGCCTTAAGGTAACGCATGGACAAAACTAGCGCCGCCAGAAGACTTGTATTAGTTGTAACGATTATTAGATATTAAAAAAACAACGGTGTATCCATAAAGGAATTGTGCGTCACCATATTTAAATGCTGGTGTATCATTTCATCTTTCAACATATTTTATTGAGACCATTAGTAGCAAAATCATAGGGATAGAGACTCTATTAAGCTCAAACCACTAAATAATATAATAAATAATAAAAATTGGTTTATAGCTCTCAAACATTCTATTTTTTATATTTTCTGTGTATTATAAATATGTATTTACAAAAGAAAAGTATTATATGTATATATTTGTAATCCCACAGTCGATTCTGATATCCGTATCACAGGTGCTTGAGCTACCTATCTCGAAGTCAGATCTATGTATGTGATGTTGTGAAAATATTAATAAAAAAATTAAATTTTAGCAAATTGTAGCTACAGTCATGTGTAAGCAATTGGCAAGTGTCTCAGCATGTGCTGGACCAGGTGGTTACCCAGTCGGCACTGTTTTTCCCACTGGGCAGTGGGCTGGTCATATCAGCCGCAGAACTGACAGCCGTTGGAGCCGTAAAGTCCTTGAGTGGAGACCGCGACTCGGTAAGCGTAGTGTAGGACGCCCTGCGACAAGATGGGATGATGACATTCGAAGGCTGGCTGGTGTGGGCTGGATGAGAGTGGCCGAAAATCGGGAGCAGTGGCGTGCATTAGGGGAGACCTATGTCCAGCAGTGGACGCGTGTGGGTTGCTGATGATGATGATGCCTGTTTTTCAGACACTTCCCCTTCTTCCAAGTTCAGTGGGGGCAATGAGGGCTATTTATTTAATAAAAATAAATCACAAGTACACATATTCACCACCATGTTTGGACATATAATCCGAAACGAGAGCTCCTTGGAACGCTTAATGGTACAGAGAAGAGTGGAAGGTCAACGCTCCCGAGGCAGATCACCTACAAGGTGGACGGACAGTATCAAGTCTGCTATTGCATGCAGTGCCACAAACAGAGAAAGATGGAATAGTCTCCCTAAAGCCGCTACCCAACATACAGAGAATCCATAATCACGACCACACCGTCAGGAGTGTGCGACTGAAAAGAAGAAGACATATTCAAATGAAGACAAAGAAAATGTGAGTACAAACAAAGAAAATACTTTAAGAGCCTTGAATAGCCAACACGGTACCTTTTAAAACTAGGTACCACTACAAATTGTGAGACCAAGAATACTCATACTCTTTTGAGTTCCCATTAGGGAGAATCTACATTTGCCGATAGTAGCAAGGGAAAATATTATAATAAGAGAGATCTTATTCTTTCAACTAGTGACGCCAAACTGTCGATAGTTCCATTTTCAGCGCAGGAGTAGAAAAAAAAACAAAACCTTTATAAGATTGTTTTCACATATTTTTTTAATATGATATGTGGCAGACGAGCAAACGGATAACGTAAGCGTTGCCACCGCCCCTTGACACCCGCGACACCAGTGGTGTCACGAGTGCGCTGCCAACCTTTATTCAGTGGTTTACCTTAATAGAGTATCTATCCCTACGATTTCGTTACTAATGGTCTCAACAAAGTCCGTAGAACGATGAAATAATATACCAACATTTTATTAAGGTGACGCATGGACCAAACTAACGCCGCTAACAGATTTGAGTTAACTGTGGCGATTATGAAACATTTTTAAAAAATAACAACGGTAAATCCATAAAGGAAATTATTAACAGAAAACCAGTATGAAGCAGTACTGTGCTGTTTCTCGCTGTGTGAGTGAGGGTACCGGAGACCCAATCCTGGGGAAAGGCGGGTTTAAAGGTTCGCAGCGCACTGGTGTCGCGGGTGTTCATAGGCGGCGGCAATCGCTTACCATCAGGTGATCCGTCTGTTCGTCTGCCACCTACCACATAAAAAGAAAAAACTATTGATAGTTCTATTATCAGCGTAAGATTAAAAAAAAAACAAAACTTTATAAGATTGTTTTCACAACCACTAATTCAACTCTTCAATATTGTACTTAAAATAAAATGTTTTTATTTCATCGATGTTGCACACATAACCACACCATCAGGTTAATGCAAATTCCTCGATTGATATTAAAACAAACTTATTTGATCCAATGATTAACTGGCTCGATGGCTTCCATAGTGACCCTGTCTGAAATATGCCAAAGGAACTAGGTTCGATCCCACTCTGAAAAAACGTTTTCGTGTGTCCTGTCACGGTCGCCATGAGACGGTATTGGGTCAGTGACCGAAATAATACACAGTTGTAGGTAGAATCAACCCTATTAGTAATTGACAACCCATCTTATACTACTCTTATTGTACTCTTCAGGGCAGGGATCTAGAGATTGCAGGAAGTTTATAATGTCACGTTCTTGTATGAACGTGATTTAATGTGTTAACGTTATATTTCATACTACGTGCTATTGTGCTATTGTCTGACGACCCGTTTGGAACAGTAGTAGTGAACGCTGCCTTTGGTCCAAGGGTTGCGGGTTCGATCCCCGCACAGTACAAACATTTGTGTGTATGAACATGTCTGTTTGTATTGGTCTGGGTGTTTGTATGTATTATAAGTATGTATTTACAAAAGAAAAGTATTATATGTATATATATGTAATTCCGCTGTTGATTCTGATATCCGTAACACAGGTGCTTGAGCTACCTATCTCGGAGTCAGATCAATGTATGTGATGTTGTGAAATATTTATTTATTTATTATTTATTTATTGTCACATCACAATACTTTTTTTAAAATTTATTTTAACATATTACGATAACAGTATTTAAATTAAGAATGTCATAAAACCTTCCCGGTTTGACTTTGACACGGTTACACACGAGTGTTGCTTATTTAACTTAATAAAAAATAATATTATTTTATTAATAATACAGTATGAATAGAACTAGACTTATTTCTAATACATTATACCTAGACGACCGTGCGCCGCGAGTCGTTTGGCGTAGTCGTTAAGGCGACGGGTAGGGCACACTAGCGACGCCAATCGATTTTAATTTTTAGCTACTAAACCGGATCTATTTTATACAATTTCGGGTTTACAACCTCTGTGCAAACACTTATACTATTTATTAAATAATCATGAAAAAATTTTGGGTACAACGCGTACGCGCAAAATTGATTCACGCCAAAAGCGGCCACTTTTGGCGTGAATCCATTTTTCGCGTACAAAAACGGACTCAACATTTGTGCATGGTTATTTAATAAATAGTATAAGTATTTGCCGAGAGGTTTTAATCCCAAAATTGTTTATAATCAACCCGTTTTAGTAGCTAAAAATTAAAAGCGTCGCTAGTGTGCCCTACCCTTCACATTAAGGTAAACCACTGAATAAAGGTTGGCAGCGCACTCGCGAAGTAATGAGATAGATATAACTACGTTTTTAACATAAAGAATATTTATCGTACACTGGTTCTTGCTGATGCTATGTAATAGTTTTAGCTTTGATTTTAAATGATGTATGCATTCACAATAACTATCGATATTATTTAAAAAATATGTGGCAACTCTAGCTTCTAGGTACTCATCTCTGCGTAGTCTTTGTATGCTAATATAATTCTGAAGCACTCTTCCCGGGAAGGTTGGCAGATCTTTGCTTTACATGGCTTCGAGTGATGTGATTACAAGCGTATTGGATATCCGTTCCTTATAATAAGAGAGTATTATGTTATATGTTTTCAAATCGTTTTATAATAAGGTACTTTAAGAAGCAATTGATCTTATTGCTCGAAATACCTATCCGTCTATGGAACTCCCTACCCCTATCAATAAGACAGTCACCATCATTACCCATTTTTAAAGCCCGAGTCAAAACTCACCTTTTAAATAAATAAATAGCAATCCCTTTAAGTCTTTACAGGTCCAGTCATCGGTAGTAGTGGACGTCTAAGATCCTAATTTATATGAATGTATATCTAGTACGTTATATTATTTTATAGAAGCAAAACATATTTATTTATTAGTATACAATATTGTGTTTATCTATGTATTAGCATTATAAATATTTCAAGTTCATTCTTATTTCCCTTTTCAATATTGCACCACCTACTCCTCCTCTACTATCAAATGTCCTTTGCCTGAAGGTTGTCTGGTAGAAATCGCTTCCAGCGATAAGACCGCCGAAATTGTACAATTAAGTTTCTGTAATGCCTAGATTTATAAAGTTGTGTTTTTTTTTGTGCAATAAAGTATATCTATCTATCTATCTATACCTTGACGAAATTTTTACAGTATAAAAATGACCGGTAGAAAAACTTGTAAACGCAATCTTACGGTTACCAAAACAGTGTGAGACATACTACACGCAACGTGTGCTGGAGAGACAGGACAATTGTATCGTGCCTCTCCAGCACTCTGCCTAGCGAGTAGATCAACAAACTCTTTGATAACAATGTAAGCAGCAGCGGCTCTAGCCTAAGAAGTGTCCGGGTGCAATCAATAACATCGCTTCATTGTAATTATCAGACATCCCGAAACCTATATCATGGTCTAAGCGTACCCCGGGCTTCTAAGCGAAAGCATTGGATGCAACTAGGAATCACACGCTAAGATGAGGAGAACGATCAGTACGCCAGTTCATTGCGGAGCGTTACAGTGGAGGCTCTATGTGTAGCGAGGGGTTCTTGCAGGGGTGTACCGTACTCCCTTCATTATAGGTAGAGACACTCCTGAATGTAAACTAAGTGTCCAGGTTAGCTCGAACCTTATTTTATTTCGTGGAAAGGCTTAGTCCACACACTACGAAGGCCGCGCCTGCGTTTTACAGCCTTTTACATGAACACTTGCATATACCGTCGTCATATGTTTGATATTTATTTATTAACTTACGTTTGATGAGGATCGAAGCGCGCATCAGGAGGTGCGCGGGCGCCTATAAGGCACATGGTGGAGTCTGGAGGTGCTAGAACTCGAAGTTGAAGTGTGGCTCGAGGGTACCACCAACGTCTTTCCTCTATTGCCACTGCAACCTGTAGACAATATAAGGTATTTCAAGATAAATAACTTAAGCCTTTATCCGGGACTTAATACACATATTTATTATTTCACATCACATTAAGTACCAATACTTAATACTGAAATAAATAGCTTTTTTTTACTAAAAAAAAGTAACAGGAAGGTAACGCATTACTTTATTTCGACTTCTATCACAACATCAAGCGGGTGTCTATGGGCGGCGGCAATTGCTTACCATCAGGCGATCCGTCTGCTCGTCTGTCTACTTAGCTCATAAAAAAATCCTTCATATTTTCGTTTATTTCCAAACCACAAAGCCAAAATGAAAGTTTTTCACAGAAAAGGTAGTCACAGATACACTATAACAAAAGACTATTAAAAAACGGCTCAATAACTTTTACATGAAGCAAAACAGGCAGATTGACAGAGCTACTTTCATTTATAAGAATTATTAGTTAAGGATAGGGGAAATTTAGTTGCAAAGCACATGATATGATACTTATGAATTTATGTTAAAATAATTTTATTTTGATCATTATGTTGCTGTGTGCCTACTTTATAAATATTTTCTTGTTGGTTTCTTGTCAGTAACAGTGATGACTGATTTTAAAAAGTTTGCGCTAAAATACATTTGCATCAGGTTTTAGGTTAAAGCTACATTATTATATTCGTCGGTCTTTTGAGACGATGTTCAATTGGATTCAATGAGATTTGATTTATTTGCGTAATTTACTATCGTCACGAAAATTATCACGATACTATCGTGATAATTTTCTTCACCTAAACCTTGAGGTCATCATTGCCATACGACGACAATTTTTACATTAAAAAATCATCTGACTCAAATTTAATGTTACAACCCCTCAATTTTTATCTTCCACGTCAATTTTCAAGATACCGCGACAATCACCTTAATGTAGGAGTTTAATCAACGAGCCGCCTAATGAAAGGCAATTCGTTGACGGTTAAAGGGTTGCAATTAAGAACGCTGTAATTTCGGCTATTCGTGGCTAAATCCGTTCGATACGGTTGTTACTCGGCTGGTGTGGCCGATGCTGGTACTACTGAGGTCTTGATGACTCTATGATCATGATGACCCCATCATGATCATAGAGTTAACTTATATATTATATATAATGAAATCGAGGCATCAGTCAGTTAGCCAGTCCTAGCGCCATCTAGAGGTAAACGACCAATACTCAAAGGCTATGTAGTACGGTCACCTTTCAGAATCAGTCAGGGAGACAATCAAATAAAATATCAGAAATTCAGAATTAATCTTATTTGCTATATGACTAAATTCCCAATAATAAAGTCACTGGTTTATTTCCCATACTTTGCAAAATTCCAATGAGGTCATTGTTTTGGAAACTCGCCTTACTAGCGCAATGTAAAAATACATTGTGATATGTTCCGAAACAACGACGAGCCATCTGCTTGTTGCTTTTTAAAGCTACATTTGCTTTTTACTAGCTCCATCTAACGAAAACCGCTGAACAATTTTTCCCATACTAAGAAAAAAAGTACTAAATGAAATAACTCTGATCACGATTCTCAGTCTGTTGCAGTCCACTGTTGGATATAAGTGTCTCCAAATGTCCGCTACTCTGATCCATCTTTAGCCACTTGCATCCAGTCATCCTGCGCAGATCGTAACTCCATCTGGCAGAGGTCGTCATCATCTTAGCGTGATACTCCTGGTTGCGTCTTAAGATATTGCTTTGGAGCCCGAAGTATGCTTCTGCAGTATTTAGTGAATCTGATAATTAAAATGAAGTGATTGACGTCTGATATTTCGCGACTCTAACAGGGGAGCCAGATAAACTGGATCAAGGTGTCCTTGTCGGCTAGACAAGGCAATGGCTCATGGTTACACTACTTGAGTTAAAAAATGAACATCTTCATACATTTTCAGAGAATCAACTATGGATAAAAAAATCCAGTATGACAAATCTTTACATTTGAACACCCTGGGGTGTAAGGGTCCTAATAGAATACAGCAATTTTTGACCGGGACTTTCGTTTTTGGACCAAAAGTATAGAAAAAAGCGGATCTACTTTCCTGATATTTCTATAAGTCGCCCTACGGTTATTGGCACTGAGCAAAAGTCGGTAATCCTATGTCCTCTACAAGTGTCAGTGTTTTGGACACTATCCCATGGAAAAAATGTTGTACCATTCACTGAAGTTGCTTCGTTAATCGTAGTCGCACTTACATACATACAAAAAAAAAATAGTATGAGTAACATACATACAAAAAAAAAACATACGGGTCGAATTGAGAATCTCCTCCTTTTTGAAGTCGGTTAAAAAAACATTAATTGCATAGGCCTGTATACTAACGGCACTTTCAAATTGTCATACATTAAAAATTTACAACTATTTAGGTAAAATATATATGTAGGTATAACATAAATATAACGATACTTAAAATATACTGAGAAATGAACAAACATGATGTAATTCTACCACCGGAGTCGGAAAGTTGATTCTAACGTCCCACAAATCCCATTCATCGCAATTACTTGGACGTAACATCCACCTGGAGGATAACAAGTTATCTTGACATAACAATCAACTCCAGTCGGTCAATTTCAAAGGTCTCTAATTAAAACGAAAATATTTCTTTAACTCCCGCTTTTAAGGTCATCACCTTAAGTTTTCCGGCAATATTTACATCCGCCTATTACCGTATTCAAAAGACCTAATTGAAGGGAGAATAATTATAAATTTTGTAACGAAAGTGTCCTCAAAAGGTCGGAAATGGGAAAAGGACCGTTATTACCTTTAATTAAAATGGAAGTTTGTAATTAATAGACATTAAAATATAGTGACTTAAAATGGTACCTACGTTTCGCTTTCTGAATTTAGCAATGATATTGAAAATCTATTTCTAAGTTTATAGTGAAGTTGATTTAGTATGATGAAATGCTTAAAAACTATTCCATATATACAAATTTGGGCGTCTTCCCTAACTTTACAAGGGATATTAAAGAGAAAACAGAGTATTCGTCAGTTTCTACGCTGACGTATGGGGAGCCCATTTGAGGCGATTACGGAAAATAGAGACATGACCGTATTTTCGGAGTCCAAGGATGAAACGAATGCAGGTATTGAGAAGACGATCTAGTTTGTTGGTGAGGGTGCAAGTGAGATCGGAATAACAGACTTCAGCGTTGTCAATAATGGGAATAATTAAAGACAGAACAGTTAAGAAGGAAGAAAGATTTAAAGCAATACAGGCCTCTCAGGCTGTTCGAATCCTACCGAACATTAACTATTTTTCACGCATGATAACCCTGAGGCGCACTGCATCCGTTTCCGTTTCATTATTAGTATGATGGCACTCAAAGACTTAGAAAAATTACCGTTTTATCTCTGCACAAGAAAGGGCCGGGTAATAGAGTTGCTATGAGAATTTAACGTTTTATACAATATTATGTGCCTATCATGGCCGTAATAATTATTAATTAAAATACATAAGCAACACAACACTTCGCGTTTATAATCACGAATGTAGTAGTGTGTTTTATACAAGTGCATTTAAAATGTCCCTATAAATAAAAGCACGCGGTGCCCATACGTGGATACATAATAATTATAAAGAACATGCTTCACACCAATATTGTCTAGCTGCAAATAAATGTGAAGAATGATTACAAAATTGTAATAACTAAGAATTTACGCTGTGACATTGAAAAGTGTAATGTGATGAACAGTGAGTGGTGAACAATAAATAAAGCTGCGCTATAAACCTTGGAAATTGTGGTTTTGTTATTACTAAAATAAATCTCCTGATAGATAGGCCTCCCATCACACGCCAGTAAGTACCTATATTGCATATACAGTCCACATCACACGCAAGAAGCTTTTTTTTTTTTTTTGTTTTCCCGGGAGAAATGCATTACGCAGACCCTGCCGCCGGGGGGCGACAGGGTACTGTGGGACTCACCCTCCGGGCCGCTTCTTCTAACAAGAAGCGGCCTGAGGACATACCCACTAAAACTCCCGGGGCTCAACCACCCGTGGGTATAGAATGGGGTCACGGGAACTGCACTAGGCTATTCCCCGCAACCCCACTCCCCCACAGGCCCCTACACGGGGTGTGCGGCCACGCCCCTCCTCAGACTAGGAGGAGGGGGGTTGGGGACAGCCGGAAGAGCTGAGCCGTCCCCAACGAGCGGTGGAGGTGCCAATGGCAGTGCCGGCACAGGGACCCCCGTCCCTGTTGCCGGCTGGCCAACACTCAACACCATTCAAGAAGCTAGAATAACACCACGAAGGTACACATAAGTAGAGCATAGAATCTTAGAGGCAGCCCAGGAATGCAGGAATCTAGCTGCAGGAGGAGAAGCAGATTTCTACACAGGCACGCCAACATCCTAACGACTGACAAGGTTAGCAGCGCACTCGTGACTCCACTGGTGTTCCGAGTATGGCTTAACATAATATGACCAGTCTGCTCATCAGTCACCTTATCACCATATAAAAAAGAATGAATGGCTTGAGAATGAACTGGTACCATATAATATTACTCTTTGACTGGTACGATTGAACAACTCACTCAAGGACCATCCTCTGAGTGAAAATTGAAATACTGTGTATGTAATGTTGGCAGCTATTGACAGGGACAGACATAGATTGAAATAGGTTAGATAAGATATTTTTCTTTTGTGTCGATGGAATTTGTTTTTCCAATAGCGAAAAGTTTTTTTTATTTAGGAGCACATTTGTTATCTTTCTTGTTTGTTTGTGCTTCGTATTATTTCTTACTTCAATAATACTGATGTTTATTTGTTGATTGTGTAAGAAATTGAAGGTAATAGTTTAATATTTAAAAAAATATAAATAAGAAAAGACTTTCATAAAAGTAAACACCATTAAAAAACAATTTTTTGAGACTTAGTTTAGTTTATTTTGATTAACAATAATAATTTACAATGAAGCACTTTTTTACTGTAGGTTCTTTTTAACACCACACACATTGGTCTGACTCCAAAATAGGTGGCTCATGCACCTGTGTCTATTGCTCTCGAATGTTGTATGTCGTTTTTACTCGATTTATGGAGAGTGGAGGAGAAGGGCAGCAGTGCCGTTCAAATATAACCGAAAATAAAACAAAAGGAAGAAGTAAATTCTATATACACACATTTAGGGCTTTATTCGGCTTTATTTGACCTAAAGCGGTTTTGACGAACATTTATGAATAAGACCAGTTTTGACGTTTGATAAAAAACATTTTCATACACAATTTTGGAAAAAATGAATGAAAAAGGTTTGCACATGACCTCATTTCACCTGATGGAAAGTGGACAATAAGGTCTAAGATGTAGCATGTATAGGCTTCTTCTGGGTAAGCACCCAGAAGAAGCCTATTCACTCTCGACATAAAGACACCCAAATTGACAAATATTTTTGACTTTCTTTGTATGTTTGCATATGTGGGTTTGCTACTATGTGTTTTTGCGTGTTTGTACAAGCGATGTCTATATGACGTGTGTATAATGTGAGTGTAAGCTTATTAGAATATTACATCCATATTTTTCCATCTTCTTCAGCCATTTTCAACCTCCAGGGTGTAGGCCGTTTTCAGTTTATGTCATTTTGTCGATCTTGGGCGGTTTCTATCCACTTTGTTCCTGCCAGCCTTTTGATGTCGTCAAACCAACGTATTTGGGGTCTTCGTCTTAGGCGTTTCTCGCCCCAAGGTCTCCACTGTACCACTGCCTTGCACCACGAGCCCTTTTTTCATGACCTGTGATGATGATGGGTGACATGACCAGCAGTCTATATTTTTTATTTTAACATTATTATTTCGAGGCGCTGGTTGGAATATCACTAAATACTGGTTGTAATATTCCAAACGGTCAATCGCTTAAAACCTGAAAATCCTCATTTAACATCCTAAACAGCTTAAAATCACGCTCGGTGCTCACACACAGCTTCATGAAGATTGCATTTCCAACCCGTCTGTGTTTACATAAACGAGCCTGAGCGAGTTGCGTGAAATTGGAACAACGTGTACAAAGTGTAATTGCCGCCGTGGCGGAAGATCTCGATGGCTTCATACTCGGTATTAGCCAACTCATTTAGGTACTGGTATTGTTTAGAATGTGGAGCGATAGTAGCTCAGAAGACAAGAACGGCATAGAGTAACTTATATTTTTCTGAGATAGAGTCATCAGTCGGCTAACCAGTGCCAGCGCCATCTAGAGGAAACCGACCAATACTCAACGGCTATCAGTCAGGGAGACGATTATATAAATAATCAGATTCATTTTGTTTGCTATATAACAAAACTTCCAATATCTTCTGGACTTCTGGATTATTTTCCATACTTTTTTAATATTGCTAATGTTGCCGGCTTGAGGTCATTGTTTCGGAAACACGCTTTACTAGCACAATCTAAAAATGCATGGTGCCATCTACGTTAACAACGCCGAACCATCTGCTTGATTGCTTTTTAAAGCTACATCTGCTTTTTACAAGTCCCATGTAACGAAAACCGCTGAACTATTCTTCCTGTACTAAGAAAAAATGTATTAAGTGAAATGACCCTGAAGAACGGGCCTTCTTTACGGGAGGTTGTACGGATTTCTCAAATTAGTGTGCGTATTTCTACCATTAGCATGGACTAATTATTAGCCTATGCCATTAGCTTGGCGGTGGAGGAAGTCATATCGTGATCTGCACGTTGCACGGGATAGTTGCTGAAATGTGTAACCACGATCAAGGTGAGACGCCAGTTTGAAAATACTAGACTTCCCAATTAAAAAGGTCAATATGTTTTTCCAAAAACCATGAATATATTTCGTTATTAGATCCAAAAAGGATGAAAATTAATATAAAACGCATTGTTTGGTAACCACAGTTATGTTTTCTTCGTAGAAATTGTTGTTTAAATGTATACAAATTTCCAAGCGCATAATTAAGCGGTGTAAGTGAAATTCTTAAGGAAAATACATGTTGAAATTCTTTAATAATGTAGGTAACGTTATAACCTCTACCCAATTTAGACATCCTTATCAAAATTTTGGAGTCGGCGTAATAATAAGACGGCGTTTACAAAGCGTAATTAACTCTCAGATATGTGACTGGCTTGGTATTTGCGGTCTCATTACGGCGTTGATTAGAGTACAAGGTAAATCAGAGCTTATTTTTGTTAAAAAAATGAGAAAAGTCTTGTTTCTATGTTTTATTTATTTGGGAAACAAACAATTTACTTATTTTACATAATTTACACAATTAAATAATACATAAATCAACAAAGTTTCCACTGAAAATTAAATGTCAAACGTAAATTATAAAACAAATGCAAAAAAATAAGGCGAATAATAATAGTTAAATAAATAATAACTATCAAAATACAGTAGAAAAATGCAATGTCAGGTAATTTAAAAGCTATAACTAAAATTAAATAAAAGAACAAAACACACTAACAACCACCTACACCTACATTAAGATTATTACAATATTTAAATGTCAAAATTAATAATATAAAAAAAGCATAATTAAAGTTGAAATCGATTATGTCAAAAAATCAAGACGGGCTATCCACTCATGAAAGTTACTTTTCTCTTATTGAATAGATACACGCTCTAGATAAAAATAAATTCCTAGCATAATTAGTTTTGGATGTTGGAGGACAAAAACATAGAGACACGGAGCCAACCGCTAGCGCGTGGTGTGGGGACATCAGCGCCGGCATTGCATAGGCTCCCTCCGCAGCCTGGTAGGGACAGCTCAGTTTTGCTGCCTGTCCCTCCCCCATCACCCGGCCAAGCCGGGGGAGGACCGCCTAGCCCGCCTTGCAGGCGGGCACACCACTCGGGGGAGAGGTAAAAGGTGCCAGGGTTCGTCCTTTTTGAACCCATGACTCCTCCCCACTCAAGGGCGATGAGGGAAAATCGCTGGGGTTTAGTCGGTATGCCTCTGGCCGGCTTCTCGTTAGCCCGACATAACCCTCATACTCCCCAGCAGGAAGGCATGCATAAGGCGGCATTACCCAGCGACAAAAAATAGGGAGGCAAATAAAAAAGCGGGTCACCGTATGGTAAGTTATCGGTCAGGTACATCAGCCACATTAGGAGTGGGTTGGTCATAGTGGTGAGTCATCGTTTTTTTTTGTTATGGGTAGCAGACGAGCAGATAGGTATTCTGTTTTTATAATGTTTTTATACTAGTATTAACCGTAAAAAACTAACTGCCTCGGCGCAATGGTTAGTGGGTGCACTTTAAAGCGACGGCTGCGCAAGAGGTCCCGGGTTCGATTCCTGGGTCGGGCCAAAAATGTGTATCTAAGTTTTCGGTAAGAAATTCTTAGTGGCAGCCTGGAGTCTGGAAGTTGGCCGTCATGTACCCCCATGCCTCGGAGAGCACGTTAAGCTGTTGGTCCTGCGCCCAATCCCTCTTTGGACGTGTCACAGTAGTGTCCCATCGGAATATGAGGGTAAGGGAGAGTGCACTTGTGTTTGCGCACACACTTGAGCACTATAATATATCCTGCGTACGTGGCTGATCGTTGACAGCGTCGGCCATTGTAGCCATAATCGGCTGGAGGATTATATAACCGTAAAAATATGGTTACCATTATAAAAAGTTCTTCAAGTAGTTAGTTCTAGCATGCCTATCAGAATTTCCAGTTCAGCTTTTTTAGTGTCTTATTCATAAATGTTTGTTAAACCTTTGTTAGCTAAAAAGGTGTAATAAAGCATTTTTTCATTCTTTTTTCAAATCTGTTTTGTAAGATTTTTTTTGTTTCGAACGTCAAAACTGCTAACAAAGTTTATTGAATTATAATTATATTTATAATTGAATTATTTATGAATAAAGCCCTTAAAATTATCAAATGTTATTCAATATACTTTGACTGTATTTGTACCGTTCACTCTGCAAATAAAGATACAAATACAAATGATATAAAAGCCGATAGCATAAAAATAAAATAGAATCCCTATAATCGAATCGTCTGCCACATAAACTGAGTAAAACGAATACATAACATTTCGTGTAAACGCGAGCTACGAGCAAATATTGAGCCGTCATGAATATTTATATTATGTTACGATGATTTTCGGTTTTTGGTGAAATCATAAAAATATATTTGTCGACGTATATTGGAATATTTGTGTCGACAATGAATTTTACCTTTAATGTGATTTGAGAGCGACTATTGACTGGACGGATGGGGCATTTGGTAGTTACGCTGCCTCATACGCCAAAGGTCATGGGTTCGATCCCCACCCCAACGACAACTTCATTAAACTCAAGTTCACATCTTGCTGTCTCCTTGCTAAAGGCAAAAGTCGACGAATGTAAAACACCTTTCAGATTTACCCATGTAACACCTGAGATAATAGTAAAAACTTTTAAAGATCTGAATATAAAAAAAACTGAAGATCTTTGGGGAATATCCGTAGACATTTTAAAAAATATAATACTGCATATCGCACCCCATTTGGCAATGATATTCAACAGATGTGTTGACGAAGGCCAATTTCCTAACTTAATGAAGTATAGCAAAATCATACCGTTATTCAAATCAGGTGATAAAAGTAACCCTTCTAACTTTAGGCCTATTTCTATATTACCAGCACTGAGTAAGATTTTTGAAAAAGTCATATTCGTTCAGTTGCTGTCTCATTTTAAAGTTAACGACCTGCTTCATAATAAACAATTTGGGTTCACTAAAGGTAAGTCAACAATTGATGCAGGAGTTGCACTTATCAAGCATATTTTTGATGCATGGGAAAACAAGCAGGATGCTGTTGGAGTATTTTGTGACCTATCGAAAGCATTTGATTGCGTTACGCACCAAACATTGTTGTTAAAATTAGCTCATTATGGTGTATCCAAGATTTCACTAAGTTTGATAAATTCTTACTTGTCTGATAGAATTCAGAAAGTAAACATTAATGGGACATATTCTTCAGGCACTCCTCTATTGATGGGAGTGCCCCAAGGATCGATATTGGGGCCTCTGCTTTTCCTGATATATATAAATGACCTTCCTTACTTTACACAAGACCTTTGTGAGGTAGTGCTATTTGCTGATGACACTTCGTTGATCTTTAATGTTGACCGACGAAAAAGTACATTTGACGATGTAAATGACACTCTGTCACAAGTTCTCCATTGGTTTACCACTAACAACTTACTTCTTAATGCTAAGAAAACTAAATGTGTAAAATTCACAATGCCCAATGTAAGACAGGTTAATACTAACATCACTATGAATAATGAACGTATTAAAGTCATTGATTCAACAGTTTTCCTTGGCATTACCATGGATGCCAAATTGCAATGGGGTCCCCACGTCGCAGCCTTGGCGGGAAGACTTAGTTCCGCCGCGTATGCGGTTAAGAAGATTAGACATCTGACCGATATTGAAACCGCGAGATTGGTTTATTTTAGTTATTTTCATAGTGTAATGTCTTATGGTCTCTTGTTGTGGGGGTCTGCTGCTGATATACAGACTATATTTGTATTGCAGAAGAGGGCCATCCGCTCCATATACAACCTTAGACCTCGCGATTCGCTAAAAGAAATATTTAAGAGCATTAACATCTTAACCGTAGCTTCTCAATACATTTTAGACTGTATTTTGTACGTGCGAAAGAACATGGATATTTTTTCGAAAAAATCTGATTGTCATGGTTTTAACACTAGAAATAAACACAAGCTCGCGATTCCAAATCTGAAACTTCAAAAAATTAATAATTCATTTGTTGGTCTAAGTATTAAAATGTACAATAAGTTGCCACAAAATGTTATTGAGTTACCAACGCATAAATTTAAATCTCACGTGAAAGCCTGTTTAATGAGTAAAGGATACTATAAAATTGTAGACTACCTAAATGATAAGGATTCATGGATATAATGACCTCCATGCCTGCACACTTGTAGCATTTTCATATATATTTACGGAAATTATTAATATTATATAATTACTAATTTTTAATAAATTACGCTTAGCAGCATATATTACTGTATAAAAATTGATTTATATTGACTATTCAATAATTGACAAGATGCTAACCACCTACTACTATTGTACACTCTTGTTGTATTGTATTGTAACTACTACTCTTTGTGACCTATGAGGGGAACCTAAGTAGTCATGCTCACTCAAATGTCTTTGAGGTGGTGGCGCTATGTGGCGGGTCATTACATTCCCTCTAATATGGTTGAGTGAAATGATGGCTGACACATACGTCATACTTGTGAACAGGTGCCACCTTTGGGGACTGGTCTGCTTCGGTTTGCCTCATAATATTTATTTTATTAATATTTCCTTTATTTTATTTTGTGTAAAAAAGAGTAACTGGCGAGTTTCTTGCCGGATCTTCTCGACCAGAAACAACTTTCCGAGCCGGTGGTAGAATCGCATTATGTTTATTTATTTCTTTAATATATTTTATGTATTAACATGTAAATTATACATAAGTACTTATAAATAGTTTTAAGTCATTCAAATGTATGACGATTTGTAAGTGCTGTGTACAAGCCTATGCAAATAAAGAATTATTTGACTTTGACTTGACAAACATTCGTGTGATGAACACTAGTGTTTGTTCAGTGTCTGGGTGTATTATAATGTTTTAATTAACCTTTCGTATTTGCACCGTTAATACGCCAAAATCATGATAACAAGATGCTACCATGCGCACTCGACGGGTAAAAATTTCACGGTACCACGCGCATTCGAAGTGTTAACTATATATTTGCAATTCCTCTGCTGTCTGATATCCGTAACACAAGTGCTTTAGCTACTTACTTAGTAATTAGGTCAATGTATGGGATGTTGAATTTATTCGCTCGGCGGTAGGGAATAGATCGTGAGGAAACGCGTCTCTTAATTGTGGATACCTACAATATTTGAGGTAATGATTCTAAACGTGTAACCGTGACTCAGTTGATGTGATTCCCTGTAGGGTTGCTAAGGTCGGATGGCAGTTGTTTCATTGTAACTACCAGTCTTCTTGAATACTGGATTTTTTTTTTCTTTATTTAAGGACTTTTATACAAAAGTACATGTCAGTCCTATAGGACAAAACATTAGTTTACACTAATATTAAATAACATAAATAACTAATATTAATGAGACAAGTGGCTTCTCAGCCTCTTGTTTTGATGCAGTCTATTGCAAAATCCAGCAGAAACCTTGCACGTTCTGACGTTGGGTCGGCCACGATCTGGTGGAACAAGCCAATGTCAGAGAAGTTCAATCCTATTTTTGCTACCAGATCCTGTCTCTTTTGCTGGTACCAAGAACATTCTATCAATAAATGATGGACATCTTCAACACGTCCACATGTATCGCAGTTAGGCGTATTAACTTTTCGCATTAAATGTCCAAATATATTAAGTCGTATGTATCCAGATCATGGTCCAAGCGTACGCCGAGCTCCGACGCAACTGCTTTGAACGTGACTGGGAATTACACCTTAAGATGAGGAGGAGGTGATTTAATAGACGCAAAAGTTTGGCAGATTGGCCGCCATAACCGAAATATTGTTGGGGGCTATCACGTGTAAATTATCTGCTAGATGGCGTGCTTGAGAACCGAGGTCCAACTTCAACATCATTGGCTGATTTAAGTATTCTTAAATTGAAAATACCTAATCACCTTGTACGCCATCTTGCGGATTTTTCGCACGCGTTAGCCTCCTCTGGCTACCTCTAATGCCTTATAGAGCTTATTTTGGCGACAAACTCAGATGGAAAGCCTCACACACCACAATCTCCTCCGGGCTGGTGTGGCGGCCCATTGTCCATTGATATTTTCCCAAGGCCACCACAAGTGTCATTATCTTACCTCTTTATGGAGCAGCCGCACATGAAAACTGGCCACGTCACTGACAGGTTCACCTGCCTCTGTGACGTAGTAGACCAGTAGCGAGCTCACGGGCGCCATGTCTGCTGTCACAGGGAACCTGCAAACAAAGCTTATTTTGAACTTCGTATTTCTGGTCCTAGGAATTCCTGCATAAAGGGAGATGCGATTATTTAATACTTTTTACTATTTATTTTGATAGTTAACTTGACGTTATCTATACAGGTTGTATCTGTGAACATTTACATCCCTTTAACCACGTGTTCTAGTAACCATTATGAACAAAATTTGTTCTATCACTTTAGGAAATTCGTATGAAAAATTTCAACTTTTCATACAAAGTCGGTCATGTGACTTGATCATTTTATATGGGGAGTCGAAAATTTTTTCGATGAATTTCGAAAAGTCGTTGAACAAATGATGTTTAGACTGGTTGGTAGAACACGTGGTTAAAAAGATGTAAATGTTCACAGATACAACCTGTATATATAGGATAAAAAAATACATTGGGGCCTGAAGAGAAACTACATTATACTTATCCTTTTGTTAACTCATTTTACTTATAAAGGAAACATGAAATATTTCTTTATCTTTTAAAAGAAATAAATATTTCGCATATTTTGCCTTAAATCGAACAGGAAAAAAATTCTTATAAATAAATTTGGCTATTTTATTGCACCGATTGACACAGTCACAGGTACGGTCAAATCAAAAGTAGCTTAACACTTTAGTACCATGTCAAAGTAACTGTTCTATAGTGAGTTTCTAAGGGGTATGTAAAAATATTACTTCGACATGGTACTAAAGTGTTAAGCTACTTTTGATGCTGACCTAACGTAAGTAAATATTTTTATGGTTCTTTCATTGATTCTGATACCAATAATATCATACATATAAACTATTATTGTACTTTTATACATATGTATGTATATATATATGTGCCAGCGTGAATAAAGGACTCGTACAACTTAATAGCTTTATTACTATTTGCTATAATTTTAATGTCCACCCACTCCAGCTAAAACATTAAGTTCAACATAACGACCAGAATAATAGCCAAAACAACTACATATGACCCTTGAGTGCCATTCCATAATCATTACTGTGCCTATGCTTCCGTTCTGCAAAGAATTTAAGACCATCCATCACGGTGAAGCGAATAAGAACGGTTTGCAATATCCAACTTTTTAGATAAATTTCGCAACTCTCGGTCGTGAAAAAAAAATCCTATTTATTTGAGGATATTGTCTAAAAAATGTGCTAATTTGTTACATTATAGAAATTATTTTACTTCATCAAAAAAAATCCCAAAAAGAGCCCGTGTAAAAGTCTAAAACTAAAATTATTGATATAAGAATACTTACAAGCGTTAATAATCTATAGATCCTAAGGTAAAGTAGTTCTTTGAACTGCCAACAGATGTCACACAATTGCATCGCAACAGCAAAAGGTGTTTTCGGATTAGATATAAGGCAAAAATGAAATTGTAAAATTAGATATCCAATAAACCTGTCGTTGTACCAAGCTTTTTTCGGTTTTATTTTATCGGCTTGTACATCCTCGATGTGACCATAACCAGGTGATTAATTAATAGATTTTCCACATTCCTATTTATACAGAAAATGTCTTAAAATTTTAAAAATAATCTGCTAAAATGTATGATTTTTTAACGAAACATATCAATATTGAGTGTATTTCTTTATGTGGCAGAAGTCCAGACGGATGACCTAGTGGTAAGCGATTGCCACCGGACGGGGACACCCGCGACACCAGTGGAGTCACAAGTGCGCTTTTAACCTTTAACCCCTTTCCCCTGGATTGGGCCTACGGTAGCCTCACTCACGCAGCGAAACACAGCACTGCTTCACGCCGGTTTTCTGTGATCACCGCGGCCGATCACTGCGGTCTAGCCGGCCCATTCATGCCGAAGCGTCCCCCTCCCACGGTCGACTCTCGCGGCGTTTAAACAGTTGCTGTGTCCTGCTTTCGCAAGACAAGTTAGATAGAGACGGTTTTCTGTGGTGATATATGGTCTTAATTCGCCCAGTCGCCGAAACATGTAGCCAAAATGTTCGCGATAATGCAAAGATTAGCAGTAGCTCGACACAGCGTAAATAGACAAACAAGTTCAGTTTCAACTGTATCAAAGAGTTTTTTGACTTTCGCGCTATTGTAACGTTCTTAACTATACCTACTTTTTATAAAGAAGTAAATTCTTGAATCGACATATGTGCGATATGTAACCTACACCCAACGCCACCTACTAGGACACTTCATCGCTATCTTCTAATTTTATTTTTTTTCTTCCACTGTATACCTAATTATTAATTTTAGTGCATGCTGTGTTTGCCTATAAGTGTTTATGGCAATAGTGTACACACCAGTGTATGTTTTTAATGTGAAGTATCGTTGTACATAAACGTTGGTGGACCTTATTAAATAAATAAATCTTTATTGAAAAATATATTGTTTTAAACTTGCATCACTAATATTAGAAAAGTTATTTACGAGATTTCACCATATAACTTATTTTTGAGTTTCCGATATTTCAACGCGATATTTTAACTTTGGAAAAGTCTCAAAATGAAGTGAGGTGACGCTTATAGGTAATCCGAAAACACGAAACGCTTGCGCGATGTAATCGACTTCTAGCGCCATCTATTGGTATAAAATGGAACTAATGTCCCGAAACTAAGTGAGGAGACTATCATGTTTATATAGCAATACCATAATGGCCTGTGAGTGGTATCTCGCAATCATTATAATGGCACTCCTTCCTTTGTAAAGCATTTAATTTGCCCAGTTGGCGAAATGTGGCGCTACATATACAGGAGTACAGTCGTGAAGTCACAATGCGACTTTTAATGAAGCTTATGTATACTGCTGTGTGTATACTGCTTTTAGTATATAGAAAATCCCGTTATATTCCAAAAATACGTAAAAATCTAATTACTATAATTTTATTACACTTATGGACAAAACGAAAAAAAATCATTTTCCTGAATGAAATATATAGTATATTTCATTCAGGAAAATGATTTTTTCTCTCCATTAGACTCATAAAAATTCATGAAAAATAATTCCAGAATTTGTAAACAGATATTTATGGAAAAAAAAATAAAATGTGAAAATTCTCCTGTGACGTCATCACTTGTCTTGACAAATGAATAACGTTTTTGCTGACGTTGATTTAAAAAAAAAAGAAAATCTCTGGTCATAAAATGACAAGATAAAAATATGTAAGTAACTTAAAGTCACCTAAACTTTTTTTATTGGTCAGATAGCACTGACATCCCAATACGTTGCGCCTCAGGACTACATCACATGCGGCGTAATTAATTAATAATTTGAAAAAGAAATATTTTAATAAATACACACATTTATCGATAACTAAAAAATATGGGTCATCTTTCGATAATCGTAACTGGCCGCTTGACAGATACGTTTTTTGGGATGTCAATTTCTAACTTTTTTGATAATAATGATGATAACTTTGTAATAATATATGTTAAAGTGGTTGGCAGAAATGTAATAATACCTTCTGTCATTAAAAAAAATGCCTGTCGCCAAATGTGGTAGCTGTTACATAAATAGCAAAATAAAAACACTATGCAACACCCAAATTTTTTTGATTTCTTAACTATAAGAAGTGTAGGTAAAAATAATGAGTACACTACTACACTAATACTGTCAATAAGTGTTAATGAGGAAATCTCTTTTAAAACGGCTTTGAAAAAATCTATTTTTTATTCTTCCTTTTTTTGTTTTGTGCGGTAAGTAAATAAGTAAATGTTCTTATTTAAAAAAAAAGATCCAGTGAACATTTCGTAAATGCACATTTCTGCTTTTAATCAACTAGAAAATGAAGAAAATTCAATCACTTCTACGTTCCACTTGCGTTGAGTGTACTAACACTTCACACAGGCCATTCCAGAACATAATTTGAAAATTAACCATCGCTTTCTGACCTCGACTGTACACTATATTCACGTGGTCCGGAAATTCGTCCGGGTAATGGAAGCGGCTCGTGTGTCGAGAGACGGCATTTAATGATACCTCCTCTTTATGTTTCCATTGAAAATATGCTGGAATATTTTTTCAATAAGTGCACTGGGAATATTGACTTGCTCGGTTTCGGGCAGAATTTCATCGTGCTTATTGTCGTGGACGAAAATTGGGATATTGATGTTTCCACTCCTTCTGGGATGTGGTATTATTAAATTAAATGTTGTACAGATGTGGTTTACTTCAATTTAATATTGGGAATCTGTTTCCATTCCATGGTAAAATTGTAAAGAGCTTTGATTATTCCGTCGCAATGTTTGGTTGCGATGCGTGTTACAACACAACTTATATTTGTGTATTTTTATGTTTAGTGACGTGGTTTCAGACGTAACACGTTTCCTTAGAATATTGTGGTTGTTCACTCGTGATTTGAACACTAGCGAAAAGTTTCAGTGATGACATACGAAACCGAAACGTGGCCGCTTACTATGTGCCGATTAAGGAGGCTCAAAGTCACCCAGAGAGCAATGGAGAGGGCTATGCTCGGAGTTTCCCTGCGTGACCGTATCAGAAATGATGAGATCCGCAGGAGAACTAAGGTTACAGACATAGCCCAAAGGATTGCATGTCTCAAGTGGCAATGGGCAGGGCACATAGCCAGGAGAACAGACGGCCGTTGGGGCGGAAAGGACCTCGAGTGGACGCCACGTACAGGAAGTCGCAGCCCCACAAGGATGACTGACGATCTGGTGAAGATCGCGGGAATCCATTGGATGCGAGCGGCACAGGACCGATCTGTGTGGAGAACATTGAGGGAGGCCTACGTCCAGTAGTAGACGTCTACTACTAACATCATCATGATGACGATGAAAGTTTGAAACTTTATTTGTATGAGAAAAAGCGGTTATCGAATGCTATGTGTTCGATTATTGCTGCCATCTGGTGATACCTGTAATACATACATACGGATTTTGACAATAGGTATAACATCATAAGTTTATAAAATATTCAAAAATAAAATGATTTACAGAACAGATATATTTGCCCCCTAAGGTGATTAAAATGAACAACTTTATCTCTTTGAATAGCCAAATCTAAGCGCAATAAAGCTTTAAAGTTTAAAGAACTAAAAATTAAAGAACTGTATGTCCAAAAATTATGAATTAGCATCTAATATGTTAAGTACAAAAATCTGAAAGAGAAGGCTAAATATGAACACTAAAGTATTCATTTCAATGATAGAAAGATTTAAACATTCAAAAGATAGATAGAGTAGAATTTTACTCTTTGCACGAAACAAAGTAACAGTATTTTACACTTTTCTAAAACAAAAGCAATGAACACAGATACTGTGTCACGGGTTGATCAGATAAAAAGCAGCCGTGATCCCCGGTCGGCTGACAAGCCCCGTGATGAATAGGCCCCGGGGCGCGCCGCTTCATGACTTATGTCGCGCTTATTAAAGAATGTTCGTACGTTACTGTGCGGTAACTAGGTTGCAACTCGCTAATGTATTCCCGTGGGAAAAGCTTGGAGGTGGGATGATGAGAGATTAAATGCGGATTTAAATATATAAATATAAAGCTAATGTAAACCACCATACTCATCTAAATAATGAGGATCTCTTCATTCATAAGCACATTTAGTGGACAGTCCTCTTACTGCTCTGCTTACGAAGTTCCTGTACTGTACTAATATCCTGTACTAAGGGATGGATAGGCCTGTACTACAGGCCAAAATGACTATTCGCGAACGGAACGCAACGTTAAAATGTGCGTTTGGTATGTATATTGCAAGAATTAAGAAAAGTTAAATAACTTCCTACCCCTGCAGATACATCATATAGATATCACCTGAAATAACATTTGTTAATATCGCAACATAAATGTATTACCGTTATATTTAAAAATAGTGGCGGTAATTCATCAAAAGAAATGGTACATGCGTTGCTAGTTCCCTATAGGTATTTGCTAATTTTTATGAAGTTCTACTGACATTGCCATTTATTTGATTAAGCTCAGCTCAGTTTACCTACGAATTTATTATCCGGCGCGTTTACATTGATGGCTGCGGCGGCGTACGCGGCGGGTTATTAATTGAGGCGCGCTCGATGTATTGACGACGTGCTCTAATTTATCGCTTGTTCCATGCAAGCTTCGAAACACGACGCCGCAGTGAGCCGAAGGTAAGGTATAGGAATAAATAGGTTGTTTATTCGCTTTGTGTATTATTTGAAAATTAACGTACGCGGGCACGTTGAGAATGTAACTACAAGTGTTTTGTTTTCCCAAACATAAGGAGTGTTTTTTATTTGATATGTGGTACGAGCAGACACATCAACCATCAGTGGAGTCACAAGACCCCTACCAACTTTTGAAATCCCCTTTTGCCGGACTGGGCCTCCGGTAACCTCACTTACTATGCAAAACACAATGCAGATGCTGCTTCACGTCGGTTTTCTGTGAGGCTCTGATTTAGTGAATAACTGCAAAATTAAAACTTTTCAATAAATCTTTGCATTACGTACTCATTATCATTCTATGGTATCATATGGTTTTTTAAGCGTCGGTGTAGGAAAGAATGATGAGATCTGAATTATTTATATGAGTATGGTGGTTCACGCCAGCTTTACTTTTATATTCAAATTTAAATTCAAGCTCAAAAGGTATCACATTCCAAGCTTTTCCCACAGGAATATATTAGCAAGTTCCAACCTAGTCCCCGCACAGTAACGTATGAACATTCTTTAATAAACGCAACATAAGTCATGAAGCGGCGCGCCCCGGGGCCAATTCATCACGGGGCTTGTCAGCCGACCGGGGATCACGGCTGCTTTTTATCTGATCAACCCGTGACGCAGCATCTGTGCTTTTGTTTTAGAAAAGTATAAAATACTTTGTTTGATGCAAAGATTATTTCACTCTATATTTTAAAGTATTTAACTTTAGCATGTGGTACTCGTTTTTTTTGTCTTGCAGACTTAAGTAATCAGTCAAGAATACACTGCCGTTCTCTAGCAATAATGCATTTCAATAACATTCCGTTAATTTTTACTATACTTTTTAATACCACCCAAATCAGAAAAACATATGCTGAATCGAACTATTTTTCTCAAATGATTGTATCTTATTATTATTATTATTAATGATTGATGGGCAGTTAGTAGAATACGTCAATGAGTACATCTACTTGGGCCAGATAGTCTTCTTCCATAATAGGCAAGAAAATCTAATCGTTACTTACGGTGCGCAAACCTTGTCGTTGACGGAAAATCAGAAGTCCAAACTCAAGATTTGCCAAAGAGCTATGGAGCGTAGCATTCTAGGGATCAAAGATCAGATAGAGTGCGCAACTCTGACATACGCTCCAAGACGGGAATCACGGATGTGGGTCGAAAAACTGCAAAGCTTAAATGGGAGTGGACGGGCCGTGGATGTAGAATGAACCCTGAAAGATGGACAATGATCGTCACCCAATGTCAAACGACCGATGGACGTCGACTACGCGACAGGCCTAAAAAGATGGTGTGACGATTTCAATACGTATGTCCAAGAATGGCAAGTAAAGGCATTGGATAGGGAGGAATGGAGAGGCTTGGGGAAGTCTTTGCCCGGCAGTGGGACTCTGCAGACCAAATCAAAAAAAATAATACGGAGATGCTTATATGTCGTTAATTGCAAGTCAATGCTTTATTTTGCGATATTTGCTACCTAAAATGCAGCAGGTTCCTTAATTTTTTTAGCTAAAACGGGTGTATGTTTATTATAAAATATTTAGTTACTTTGTATAACGCTTGACCTAAAGTTCTTATGAATACCAATGTAATAATATTCCCATAAAAGATGTAATCTTTTATTTTTAAACAGCGAATTCTATTTCGATAGCACGCCACAAATTTATCTGAATTTGGGTTTGCTGTATGTACCTATCTCACTTTTCAGTCCCGGTTTTCTTCAAATGTAGCTTATGTAGATACGGCCAGTACAATAGAAGTTCCTACTTAACCATGTCAGAAGATGATATTCAAGTAAAAGGATGAAGAACGATCTTTTGGCAAAAAAAGGTTTATTCGGCAGTGATAAATGTACAGACAAGACAACCACACATTGGGTTATGTGTGGTAAACAAGAATCTTTCAAATATTTTTATCAGATTCTCGCCTTTATGTCAAACGCATTCTCTTCCAAAAATAAAGCATTTTGCTTATTGTAGGGATCCAAAGAATATCAAACTTTTAGGCACCTACTATAAGGTCCTAAAATATTTTCTTTGTGCCAATGCAGCCTGTATAAACAAAGCTAAGAGCACAAAATAAGTAAGCACAGAATATCGGCTCTAGCGACCTTTATATCGAAGAGTTTGTTAGAGTTATTAGTAGTTTAGAACGAATAGTTTGAATTAAATGAAAATGAAAAGAATCGCTACAAACAAATTGAAAATATAATTGTAAGCTCTGTGCTGTGTTTCGCTGCGTGAGTGAGGGTACCTGAGGCTAAATCTAGGAGCTCCTGATAAATAAACCCCCTTGGTTTAAAGGTTGGCACTTGTGACTCCACTGATGTCGCACGTGGCCATGGGTGGCGGTATAATGGCTTACTATCAAGTGATCCGTCTGCTCGTCTGCGATCTATTATATTTTTAAAAAGTACGTAATACCAACAACCCCATATACCTCCGAATGTTTATCAAAATAAAAAAAGTAAAAATTGTGCAGGTCCCGTCAACAGTTCCTTTAAATAACGTACGAGACACCTTCGAGGTTCAAGTAAGGAATGATAAAGGATAGATTATCAGTTTTTATTTAGCACTGACCTTTAAACAAGTGACGTTACAGTTTACTTGCGCGGTGTGTAAAATGCATCGTGCCATCTATCGGATAAATCAAAATATCGACAAACAAAAAAGTCCTTTCACAAAATTTTTTGAAGAAGATTTAATATTCTTCCCAAAATCAGTTGATTAATTTCGCGCCCGGTGATTAAATGTACGTATTTCATGTCACCGAAGCGATGTGAATGCAAAAAGGAGACAAAATGCAAGCAGAAATTTTCTTTTCACTATAATTTTACATTGGAAAATGCTGGGTTTTCATCTCATTTGATTGTAAGCCCTGATAAATGTATATACCCTGAACTGCAGTGAAACTGAATATTTTATCTTTTGGACTAAAATTTTTTTAGATGGGACTTATATGGGTTTTTTTTTATTGCTTATAATAGGCAGACGAGCTTGCGGCACATCTAATGGTAAACGGTAACCGCCGCTCATAGACATTAACAATGCCGGACGGAGGACAGTCATGCCGGCTGCCTACCAAGAAAGAAGATATCTTTTTTAACCTCGTTGTCATAGCGATCAGGGAACACCACGACTGGAAGCTCATTCCAGAGTTTGCACGAGCGCGAGCGTGGGAAAAAAGAGCGCTGGAAACGAAACGTTCTGGAAGGGATTGGTTCCAGGTAGCATTGGTGAAGTTTACCGCGGCGTCTAGTCGTGCAATTATAGATTGGTGACCGTGGTATGATATTGAACAGCTCCACAGATAACTCTCCATGGAAGAGCCTAAAGAAGAAGAATAAGTTATGCTGAGCTTCGGCCGGTACTAGTTTATACACCGTCGCACACGCACAGATTGGAG
This sequence comes from Marasmia exigua, assembly GCA_019059595.1. NCBI lineage: Eukaryota > Metazoa > Arthropoda > Insecta > Lepidoptera > Crambidae > Marasmia > Marasmia exigua. The sequence continues at coordinate 6,898,160 of CM032471.1, forward strand.
ATTTTAGAAGCATTAATTTACTTTTAAGCCGCGTGGTCCCCGGCAGAGTAGAATAGGCCACCCTCACTCTTACCGAGGTGTCGTAAAAGGCGACTAAGGTAAAGCTGCTGGCATGATCATCAGCACCCAGAGAAGGAAAACTCTGCATTTATATCAAAACCCTCGCCAACCCGTCTGCCAAGCGTGGTGAGTATGGCAATTACCCCTCATGTGATTGAGGGAGGCCCGTGCCCCAGCAGTGGGACTTAAATGGGCTGATGATGATGAATTTACTTTCAGCTCTCGCAAAATTTTGCATACGTATAAATTAATAAATAAATATTTCAAAACATCACATACATTGATCTGACTCCAAAGTGAAGGTCAAATAATTCTTTATTTGCATAGGCTTGTATACAGCACTTACAAATCGTCATACATTTGAATGACTTAAAACTATTTATAAGTACTTATGTATAATTTACATGTTAATACATAAATATGTTGATACATAAAATATACTAAAGAAATAAATAAACATAATGCGATTCTACCACCGGCTCGGAAAGTTGTTTCTGGTCGAGAAGATCCGGCAAGAAACTCGCCAGTTACTCTTTTTAATCGCCAAATTTTTATACAATGTAGTGTCATCATCATACCAAGCCATACAGTTCAATTGTTACACAAAATAAAAAAAAGGAAATATTAATAAAATAAATATTATGAGGTAAACCGAAGCAGACCAGTCCCCAAAGGTGGCACCTGTTCACAAGTATGACGTATGTGTCAGCCATCAATTCACTCAACCATATTAGAGGGAATGTAATGACCCGCCACATAGCGCCACCACCTCAGAGACATTTGAGTGAGCATGACTACTTAGGTTCCCCTCATAGGTCACAAAGAGGAGTAGTTACTTAATCCAACACTAATAAACTGCAGGACGAGGTGTACAATAGTAGTAGGTGGTTAGCATCTTGTCAATTATTGAATAGTCAATATAAATCAATTTTTATACAGTAATAAATGCTGCTAAGCCTAATTTATTAAAAATGAGTGATTATATAATATTAATAATTTCCGTAAATATATATGAAAATGCTACAAGTGTGCAGGCATGAAGGTCATTATGTCCATGAATCCTTATCATTTGGGTAGTCTACAATTTTATAGTATCCTTTACTCATTAAACAGATATAGGTAGCTCAAGCACCTGTGTTACGGATATCAGAATCAACAGTGGGATTACGAATATATACATATATTACTATTCTTTTGTAAATACATACTTATAATACATAGAAAACACCCAGACCAATACAAACAGACAGCGAGTCACCTGATGAAAAGTAATCAACACCGCCCATGAACATCCGCGAAATCAGAGAGACCGCTAATGTGTTGCCAGCCTTTTTAAAAAAGAGTACGCTCTTCTCTTGAAGGTCCTTAAGTCGTAGCCGTCCGGAAATACTCCTGCAGCCAAACCATTCCACAGAACTAAGATAGGGTGGTAGAAAGTACCGCGTGGTAGAAGTTGTAACAAAGCCGGTTTTTTCGAGTTTGCCTTAAACCTTTTCCCAGAAATTGACTCGTCACAACTATTAATACAGATATGAATTTAACTGCAAATTTCAACATAATTTTGAACTCTGATTTGCTATGAGAGTTTGAAATATTAGTTCACTTCGAAATACAAATGCCAAAATATGTTAACAACACCAGGCACACGGGAATATTCGTTCCAATATTGGTTCTGGTCCCCAATGCTTCTCAATTATTGCACAATATCGGGTCAAGAGTGAACTTCAGAACGGTGTAAAAGGTTTCATTCTTTTACAACAATAAAGATTTATATAATATTATTATTATACACAACACAGTGCTGCTTTTCGTCGCTTTTCTGTGAACCCGTGTTATCACTCCGGTCGAGCTGGCCCATTAATACCGAAGCGTGGTCTCCCACGGTTAGTTAAAGAATGGACCTTCTTTAACTGAATGTATTTTTATTCGCGCCAGGTGCGCGTTAGAAATCCTTTGGTGCACGTTGCTTTTGACCTTTTTTATTAAGTGACTAGTGTCCACTTTATACTTATAGATGGCGCCTGGTGTGGATTACATCGCGTAAGTGTTTCAAAATTTTCGGATTATCTATGAGCGTTCCAATGTCTGTAGGACTTCTATGAATACACTGTTTTGCAAAAAACACTTTAATTTTTCTCTTTCCTGAAAATAATATGGTACAAAAAAGTCTTCTTAATAATTACTGGCCGGTCATAAATGAATCAATGAAAGTGCTTTGTCTTTAAATAAGTTTTAGGCTATTTTTATTGGTTTCGTCGAATTAGCTGCTTTTTTAGACATTTAAAATTATTGTTTTTAATGCTTAGTGGTCTGGATGATGGCAGATAAAATTGTAAGAGCCAGCAAAATGATTGCGATGCTTGAAGAGGGCTGTATGTAGCCAATGTTTTGTGGCTCAAAGGCTAAATGTAAGTCGTTCAACTTTCCAAAGAACCTGGCAGCGCTATCAAGAGACGGGTTCCATGAAAAGAAGGCCTGGATCTGGAAGAAAAATATCCCCTGAACCAATAGATCATAGTTTCCTGTTGAGAAATCGCAAATCTTTGTATGTGGACCTCAAGAACGACCTCGAAGACCTAAGAAATGTGCAAGTTAGTCTAAAGACGGTCAGGAGGAGGTTTTTCGCTGCCAACTTACACAGTCGTCGCCCCGCGCACGGTCACAAATTACTCCGTGAGCACCGTGTTGCCAGACTTCACTTTGCTCAAAATTGTGTATCATGGACTCAAGAGGATTGGAATAGGGTATTTTTCTCTGATGAAGCCGGTATATCACTTTGTGGTGAAGATCGACGTCGGCGAGTGCTGCGAAAACAGGGGAGCGTTATGCAGAGGTCTGCTTTGAAGAAATAACGCCTTACGGTGGGCGCTATGTAATGTTTTGGGCTGGAATAAACTCTTTAAACATTAGCCGTTTTTGACGAAAATTCGATTTTTATGGATGTTAACGCTCGTGCCCACCGACCAGGCGATGTAGGCGCTTACATAATGAAGGTCGGAATCCGTCGTTTGGATTGGCCAGTTCGAAGTCCCGTCCTCAATCCTATTGAGCATGTTTTGTACCTTCTCAAGCGAAGAGTGAGATTAGTGCAACCGGCTTCGCAAACCATAACAGAGCTAAAGAATGCGATCACAGCGGAGTGGGAACGTATTTCGCAGGAAACCTGGGGTGTACTGGGCAGCATACCCAGGCGAATGTAAGCTGTGATTTCAGCAAGAGGGGGTCACATATCATATTAACTTATTCAAAGTTTTGAAGTTAAACTTTTTTTACAATTGAAATTCGTTCTTAATTTTTTACATACAGGCCAGGTAAACTACACCTGCTTTATTTTTTTATATTTTTTTTACCAGTCCAGACAAAAAGTTACGCTAGATTTCACAAAACGATTCCTTGGTGATTAATTTAGGAAACCATAAAGGTATCACTACCCAAAATCATCAAACAACGTAATGATAACTACAAAATTGATTATTTGCTTAGGTGCCCATTTTGTAGTGTGGAGTGTAGTTGTGTGTGTAGTACAAAAGATAGATATTATATAAATAGGGTCAGACGAGCTGACGAACCCTCGCCAACCCGTCTGCTAAGCGCCAACCCGTCTGCCAAGCGTGGTGAGTATGGCAATTACCCCTCATGTGATTGAGGGAGGCCCGTGCCCCAGCAGTGAGGACTTAAATGGGCTGATGATGATGATGATGATGAGCTGACGAATGACCTGATATTAAATTAATTTCGCCGCCCATTGACACCTGCAATACCAGTGAAGATAGATAGATACTGTTTATTGCACAACATACAAAACTTAAAAGCTAGGTATACAGAGATACAATGTACAATTTAGGCGGTCTTATCGCTAGGAGCGATCTCTACCAGACAACCTTCAGGTAAAGGACATTAGATAGAAGAGGGGAGGGTGGTGCAATCCTTTTGATTTTGAACATTGAAGTTACAAAAGGCTTTAATTAAAAGTTTTCAGCGCACTTTTGATTCTATTTTGAACTTGTAAAGACTGGGTTTTGGACCTTAAGCTCTACTTCCTCCATTGGATCTCCGGTACCCTCGCTCACTCGGCCAAGCTCACGCTTCTTTGAGGACACCGTTTTCTGTAAGACCGTGGAATCACTACGAATGAGTCAGCCACTCAGGCTGACGAAGCTTTTCCAGGCCAAAATTATCCTGCCTTTATAACACAACATTTTGAGTGCTGACTCAAGCACAGTCAGTAGCTTTTCCACGGCCAAAATTATCTTGCCTTCATAACACCACCGCTCAAGCACGGTAACAGTCACGCGGCAATGGGAGCAAAAATATTCATTTCACGAGTGCATACTCGAAATATATGCGAATATTGCTTCACTAACAGATCCCTAAACAAAAATAGAAAAAATAACGGAAACTACAACATTTCGGAATTGGCGCGGTGTATGTCGGTATGACCCGCGAGGCTCATTCATCAAAACCGCTATAATCTTGTTTCCTCCCCGACATAGACGCATTGAACGATATTTTTTATTCATTCATACGTTCGCATTTTTTTTTATTTCGTTTATCAAGCCGACTCTCGAGTTTTGTGGTACCTATTTCGTTACGCAAATGTTTTTCGGAGTCTAGCCACGATGATTCTGCTACGTAGACGGATCAGTTTTTATCCGAGTATGGCAAAGCCAAAAAGCAAGGGCATAACCCTTCCATTTTAGCAGTCTATGTATGCAAGTATGTAAATATGTTGGTAGGTATGCTCCAAGATTCTGCCTAAACTTCTCAGCCGATTTTGATGAATGAGGTATCCATCGATTTCTTATTACTGTCCAAGTGATCTATTATCTTATATTTTTTAAATGCTTTTTCATATTCATATCTTTGTCTGTTTATTATAATGTCATATCTTTGTCTTTTTACAATAGTGGCCCGCCCTAGTGGACAGATTTTATAATCTCATTTTGCAGATGTAAATGGGCGGCGGATGCGGCGGTGATGATTTCCTACTTATTATCAAGTGACCCTCTTGTTCGTTTGTCAACTGTAGCATAAAAAAGTTATGGAATAGGGTATTTGACTAAGCTCGATTTTATCAAAACATAGGTAAATATGTGCCAATAAAAAAAATCTCAATTAAAAATATAACGTCAAGCCGGTTTTATGGTCATTCAAAGATTCATAGGCAAGTCTATTTTAAAAGTAAGAAATTATTAAAAAAATAATTATACCATTGAATAACCCATACAATACAGATCAACTATTATAATAGAACCATTGACATAAACGAAACATTTGATATAGCTACCATACAAAATTCTAATGAATTGCATACAAAATAAAGTGATATCTCAGGTAGTTTAAATGAGAATCAAGTAATTCTTTCAACGATGTATCTATCATTGAGACGTCTTTTGATTCAAAATCAAATACCGTATTCTATTACAAAATAATAAGACAAAGAAAGTCAGCTCTAGCTGACATTGATAACGAAGAGTTGGAATAAATCGGCAATAGCAGAACATCTACTGGAAATGGGAGTTAATCATTGGATGGAACTACATGACCCGAAAATCCTCTCCACCGATCGTCATTTTCATGCCAGGATAGTACGTGAAGCGATTGAGATCAAGAAGTATAAGACTTTCAATCGGGAGGATGGATTTAAAATATCATCGACAAGGAATCCAGTAATTAACAAGTGTAAACCCCGTGCTAGGCCGTTACTAACGCAAACAAACACCGATACTGTTAGTGTAGTGTGTCGGAGTAGCTTCACTGACAATTCATCTAGTGGCGAATTAATATCAAAAAATGTGAGGGTGTCCAAAGATTCACAGCCCGGCCCCAGCAGACGACGCCGTGCTCCGCCAGTCCGCTTGTGACCACGGCTGCTGTAACGTAGCCAAAACGTCGAGCCAAATATGTGAGTACACAATGTTGTTTCACATAATAAATATCGTGTTAATCCCCGTATTGATACATTATAACGAAGAGTTCGTTGACCTTTGCTTTAATACTGCTAAAGCATAGGTCAACGAACTCTTCGTTACCAATCGTAGTGTCTCTCACAAATATGTCTCTGTCATTTGTACCAAACCATATTGAGATTACTGAACGCATGTATTTGTGAAGCATGTTTATGATGGAGGCAGCTGGGGTTTTGTGTATTATTTTGATTTGATTCTATGTTGAAATGTTTTACAACGACAAGTGGATATTATAACGTTGGTTAAAATCTGCGGTTTTCTACAACTGCATCGGAGTTTGTCAACTCTGTTTATTTTTTTTTATTACCAAATAATATATGCAGACGAGCATACAGCCCCACCTCCTCCTTATCTTAGGCTGTAATTCCCAGTTACATCCAAACTTGTCGCTCTGAAGCCTGGAGTACGCTTGGACCATGATTCTTGATTTGGGGAGTCTGGTAATTACAATGAAGCGACCGCCGTCTGACCTTCACAACCCTTAAACAGGGGAACCAGACTAACTAAATAATAATAATTTATACTAGACGTCATAACACATCATAATATTCATTTGACACTGTCCGGACATGATTGAATATAGTTTTGTTTTTTTTTCCTTTTGTTTTATTTTTATGTATTTTTAATTGTTTTATGTTTTGTTTTCTGTTTGTGCCAAATTGTGTTCTGTTTACAATTGCTATATGTTCTGTGTTGTGATGTCTATAATAATAAATATTTTCTTTCTTCTTTCTTTCTTTCTTTAAATCATGGTTACACGTTTCAGAACCAATCCGAAAAGTGCAGGATTCCTGACGATATTTTCCTGCACCGCCGAGCTAATGGTAGAAATACGCACATAGATTTGAAAAATCCAGAGGTGCGTGCTCGGATTCGAACCCGGTCCCCTCGTATGGTAGGCGCGTTTTGTTCCATTGAGCTATACCATCGCTCTTACGAGCATACGGCCCATCTGATGGTAAACGGTAACCGCCGCTCATAGACATCAACAATTCCGAAGCACAGTCATGCCACTGCCTACTGTAAAAGAAAAACTCTTTTCAAACCTCATTTAAATAAAAAAAAACCGGCTAAGTAAGATGGAAGGTAAATTGCGGTTTAGGGCTTGTGACGTATTAAAAAAAATACTAACTAGATCTAGTTCAAACCAATTTTTGTTGTTAGTTCTCATGGTAATATATATATTGTTGTTAGTTCTCATGGTAATATATATACTTTTAACAAAAAGTCGGTAGGCAGCGGCATGACTGTGCTCCGGCATTGTTGATGTCTATGAGCGGCGGTTACCGTTTACCATCAGATGTGCCGCAAGCTCGTCTACCTACTATAAGCAATAAAAAAAAAAAAACTTTCACAGCAGTGGACCCTTTCATTCATAGAAGTAAGGGATCTTTCAAACAATCAATTAAAAACATTGTAGTGAGCTAGAATGGATGAAATTTTTTTTAATAAACTTATTCGACTTAGCTTACCTAACTAATAATATTAAAATCTTTTAATTGTATAAAAACACTTAAGTTATTTAATGAACGATTGATTCTGTGCGTATGTAACGTCATTATTTTCTAAACACATTTAACTACTTACTTACCTACTTTACTTTAGTTATGTAGTACCGTTTCAGTGTAGTATTTAATATGTTATTTAAATAACTCATAATGCATGGTAGGATGATATATCTAAATAATGCAATACTTACTTGTGCACTGAGTGCACAGTATACTAACTAATAGTATATTATGTGCACATGTTATCACATTAGTATATAGAAAAAAATGGTAAAGAAACAAATTGGTATACTCTTAATGATCTTGTTAGATTTATATCAGTTGGCTATAATTTTAAGTAACAAATGTCAAAGACTATTTTGTACATATAAAGTTATGTAATATTGTGAATAACTGCTATGGCCTACAATATTTTAGTGTTACCCTTTAATATGATAAGTATACGTAATGTTAACGGCTGTTGTTATTCCTTAATAAATAAATAAATATCATATATATTTTTAGTTTTTTTTAGTTAAGTTTTTTTAGTTGTTTTTTTTAAACATTTACATCCCTTTAATCACGTGTTCTACTAACCATTATAAACAACATTTGTTCTATCACTTTTGGTTTTCATACAAAGTCGGTCACGTGACTTGGTCATTTCGTATGGGGAGTCGAAAAAAATTTCGATGAATCTCGCAAAAGTCGTTGATATCGCAAAATTGTTTTTGGTAGAACACGTAGTTTAAGGGATATAAATGTTCACAGATACACCTTGTAAAAGTTAGAGGGGGAAGTAATTTTTTTTGAGCCGTAAGTTGAGGTCAATAAACGTATTCACAAGCTCAAGACGTATTTTCTCATTCGTAGCATATTCTTCCATAATCGATCTCAGTAGCAAGAAATGAACGGAATCCCACCAAAATGTATCTAGATTAAATGCTTAGTGGCGATTGGTGGTCTCTACTAAGCCTCTAAGGCACCGATCGGTTACCGCATATCGTGGCTTTCGTGGCTAGACTAGCCAGGTGATCGAGTTTAGTGGCCACCTTAGGAGGCTCTATCTATAGTCTTGCGCTCTTGTATACTGCGACAACAAAGTCGTGACAACGGATTTTTGAGGAACTAACGTAGTTCCCATGTTTTACAACCAATAGGGTTGGCATACCATATGACGTGCGCCGTGTGGTCCCCGGCAGAGTAGAATTTATTTTGTTTTAAACTTTCATGGTCACTAACATTAGAATAGTTATTTACGGGATTGCTACCATGTCGTACCTTATTTTTGAGTATCCGATATTTCGGCGCTGTTGCAAGCGCCATGGTCACGGAGTAACTGAAGATTCTGCGGGTAAGATGTTATTGGCAGACATATCGGTCTACCCTCCTTCTTAGTCTTTTACTGCGTTCACCTCCGGTACCACTGTTTCCTAACTCACTATTTATTCGCACCTGTTCTCGACACACAACACTCACAGTATCTGCCCGCGAAACGACACTTTGTTTAGTTTTACGGTTCCTACACTTACAAATCACTGGATTCCAGACATTTGACAATTTAAACCCATCCTCACGATTGAAATTTTTGAATTTCCGGATTTCAATCGCTTCCCTGACCAGTCTCGGTATGTAGTGGCGTTCTGTCGAAATTATCTGAGGGTTATAAAACTCAATCCAGTGATTTGGACCCGATTCCAACAAATGTTCTGCAATTGCTGATTTCTGCTTGTCATTGTTTTTGACCGCTTTTATGTGTTCTTTTAGTCGGCATGATATGGTGCGTTTAACGCACCATATCATGCCGACTAAAAGAACCAAAGAAGAAAGAAAGAAGTGTAGGAACCGTAAAACTAAACAAAGTGTCGTTTCGCGGGCAGATACTGTGAGTGTTGTGTGTCGAGAACAGGTGCGAATAAATAGTGAGTTAGGAAACAGTGGTACCGGAGGTGAACGCAGTAAAAGACTAAGAAGGAGGGTAGACCGATATGTCTGCCAATAACATCTTACCCGCAGAATCTTCAGTTACTCCGTGACCATGGCGCTTGCAACAGCGCCGAAATATCGGATACTCAAAAATAAGGTACGACATGGTAGCAATCCCGTAAATAACTATTCTAATAGAATTTATTTATTTATTTATTATGGTACACTGACAGATCACAGTCATAACTTGGCAAAAATAAAAACAATCATAAAAATAAGGCTAGACAGTAATCCATAAATAGTATACACAACATGTCAAAATTAAATAAGATTAAGTATGTAATTAAATTAATTATAATAGTAGTATTAAATTCAAATAATATTATTAAAATTAGATCCTATACAATTCAATTCAATGTCAAACAAGTATAATCTACTTACTGAAGTTACTAGAGAGAGAGAGTTTCATTCGCGAATATTCGCGAAGAATAGGCCACCCTCACTCTTACCGACGTGTCGTTAAAGGCGGCTAAGGTAAAGCTGCTGGCATGATCATCAGCACCCAGAGAAGGAAAACTCGGCATTTATATAAAAACCCTCACCAACCCGTCTGCCAAGCGTGGTGAGTATGGCAATTACCCCTCATGTGATTGAGGGAGGCCCGTGCCCCAGCAGTAGGGACTTAAATGGGCTGACGACGACGACGACGATGACGTAAGCGGCAGGGGCACCATCAATTATTTTCACGACTTAATTGTCATAATATTGTTTTCGTTGCGTTTCTGTATAAAATCTAGAAAAAAATATTTTACTAACTGGTTCACCCACATTTGGGTTACTGTTTGGTCATTAATAACAATATTAATGTAACACTTAGTCTTGTCCTGGAGGCTAAATTTAAAGCTGTCCCGTAACGAACGTGAATATACTACCTGTGCGGATAAAGAATGGGATCAGAAATGGCGGCGCATCTATTCACTTCTCGCTCGCACACTATTTGCGTCTATACTCGCACTCGTGGGGTGTGAGTTGTACCTGTCGCATTAAAACAAAGGAGACAAACAGCGCGTGTGGAAGAGAGGGAAAATCCGATTCGGTCGTAACGACTGCTTTAAATTAGGCCCTGTGGTCCCAACTTACGATTTTCCCCCGTACTTTGGAAACCATGAACATTGAAGATACCACAAACACCCAGACCCAACACGAACATTTGTGTTGGTCGTTGGAAAGGAACCGTCTCAACACAATTAATTTGAAATTTTTCAATTATCTTTACTTACAACTATGTATTTTCAATATCTTGCAATTTTTTTAGCTTTAATATTCCCACTGCTGGGTAAAGGCCTGCCCTAATAGCTTCCAATGCTTTCTATTAATTGTCAGCGTTTACCAGTTACGAGAGAATTAGGTCCAGATCGTCACGATATCCCTTTTTTGGCCTGCCTCTTCGGCGACGGTCATCTAAAGGCTGCCATTTCGTGACAACATGGGTCTATCTCTCCTGCTGGATTCTCACAGTATGGCCAAACCAGTTCCATTTCAAGTTTGCGGTTTTTATACTTTTTTCTTTTTGACACTTGACCTCTCTCCTCAATGAATGTTCATTGTCAAATTATTTATTGTGATGGTCAATAAAATGTTTCTTTCTTTCTTTCTTTCTTTCTTTCATCTCACCTGATGGGAAGTGACAATAAGGTCTAAGATGTAGCGTGCTTACTCAGAAGAAGCCTATTCACTTTCGACTTAAAGACACCCAAATTGTAGCTCTCTGGGAATACAGAAGCCGACAAGTAGTTCCATGCCTTAGCAGTTCGTATCAAGAAGGAAGAAGCGAAACGCTTAGTACGAGCTGGTGGAACTTCCACAGTGTAAGGGTGGATTTCTGTCGTCTTCCGCAATGTCCGGTGGTAGAAAGGTGGTATCAGGTCGTGAAGCTCATTCAAACACTCTCCAAAATGTATCCTATAAAAACCCGATACACATGCCACTCTACGTTGGTGAGCGAGGCTTTGGGATTTACCCTCCACTAATTCTGCGTCACCAACTAACTTCATAGCACGACGCTCAATCGAGTCGAGGGCAGCCAGCTGACACCTACGTCCATAATGCCGGTTTGTGAGCGGATTATGGTATTTCGCAATCTATCCGTGAGTTTAATACCAAGGATCTTCTAATACTGCTATTTATTTCCTTTTGGAAGCAGCTACTAACAAATCGATCGACATCTTACAAATCCACAAAAAATTGAATTACCGGAACGGCAGAGGCGTGCCTATAGGAAAACTTTTTCCGGCGGAGACTTAAATAAATGGGTCAACATTTAAACACTCGCCCGGACGATTCTCGAAATGCATATAAATCACGGCGAATAAACTTAGTACAGGCTGACGGTTTTATTCTTCGGATTCGTTAAGAACGCTCTACTTTTGGACACCGTTTTTCTGTGTCACAGTTTGGAAACACCGGCCTCGATATTAACTTAACGAATTATTCGTAATTAAGCAAAATTGTTGAATTCAAGAAAACCGGATAACCGGAAAACTGGATATTTACTTATCGATTTTTTTTATAATGGCTCTACCCGAAGACAATTCGCCAATGTCAAGTAACTTATTGAGTATAAGTAGGTAGTTAACAGTCGAAGTCAGTCAAAGTCACAGTCACTCAATAAAACGCCGGTGTTTTACATTTTATCGACCTACGGATTCAGCGGATATCACTCTAAAAGCATTCGCGGGTTTTAAGACTCTATTAGGTCCAAGCAAGTTGTCACGAGACAACTCACTCGACACACAATAGCAGTGTTTAAAAACGATACAATCTAACGATTCTTATTATTAGGATCACTTTCCGGCATATTGGCTCTCCCCAGCCTGATGGTAAGCAACAGCCCAAGTAGCAATTACAACGGAAGCGATGTCAAGGCATTACCTCCGTTGGCACCGCCATACTGGCCCGCGAGATGCGGTACCCTCACTCATGCAGCGACACACAGCACAGTGCTGCTTCACGCCTGTTTCTGTGTGGCCGTGGTATCACTCACGTCGAACCGGCCCATTTATGTCCATACGTGGCTCTCCCACGGTAGAAAGGGAATAACGTAGTCGATAATTGCGTGCACCGTTCTTTGAATGTAGGTATGCTAATAGATAAATTAAGTTTTATAGGTTTTATAAATTTCTTCATTCATAAAAGTTCAATAAAACTTTGTTAGCTAAAGCGGAGTTACAATAAGTAACGGTGTTATAAGCAGTTTTGACGTTTGAAATAAAAAAACATACAATATTAATTTGATGAGTAGGTGGTATGTGCCCAGGTAGCAATAATAATTAACTTCCTTTATGTACAAATTAGATTTATTAATTAAAGGACGACCTAGCTCTTGATGCGTACAGGAGAATATGATATAAAAAAAAGGTTTTTATTTATTTTAATCTTAGACAGATGGCGCTGAATTGATTACAAATGAGAGTGCTAAGATTTTGATACTTAATTATGGGGGCGTGATACAGATGGCGCTGTTAACAAGTATTTCGCTGTTTAACATAATTATAGTTAATAGGTGACATTATCAAAAAATATTTTCCCGGTTAGGTAAGGAACAGATGGTATAAAGGCATGAATTACCATCATCATCATCATCTTGCTTACCATTAGGCTGAGGAGAGCCAATATACTAGCCTCAATAAAAAAAATCCAAAAGTGCGTGCTCGAATTGAAACCCAGGGACAACCTCCCATTTGGAAAGCACTTTTATCTATCCATTCCCTGGCGACCTTTATTAGGGACGACTTTTGGCTGCAGGGAGTCGTCTTTCGGAAATTTCGAGGGTGGCTACCAGCTAATATTCTACTCGCCGAACGTAGAAATTTCTAAAAAAAAAATGAGAATTTTATTTTATTATGTGTGTATTGTAGACTGTAAAGTATTTATTAAATGTGTCAATTAAATATTTTTGAACGTCCTGTTGGCCTGAATAAATGAATTATTAATATTATCTTATCCGCTGAGCTACATAATAGCACTATTTTTTTTATTATGAATTTACCTAATTTTACTGTTCAACTGGCAAAAAAAGTTGTCCGAATTTTGTACTTAGAAATAAAAACGCCATCGGTGTCAGTATTTCACGGAGGGACATTAAAACGGCTTTTAGGGGAAATTAAAAAAGGCGCAAAAACAAGGGAAAAATCTTCAAGATCGCAAGATTGCGGAGTGACGAATTGTAGAAGTTAATGATGCTTAAGACAATAAAATTTACAGCGTCCCTTATCTTGCTTGATAGCGTAGTAAATAGAGATGCGCCGTGAAACTCAAGAAATCGATTTATCATAAAACTAGTGGAGTGGTAGTCGAGGGAAAAATATTCCGGAAAATCCTGGGGCCACCAAACGCGAGGACGGGACATGGAGGATACGAAGAAACGCCGAATTAGTAGAGCTTGTGGCTGAACTAAATATAATTGGCGAAACAAAGTTAGCGAAACTGCGTTGGCCACGTGGTGAGTATGGAGCTGCAAAGAGAGTATTTGACGACCCGTTTGGAACAGTGGTAGTGAATGCTGCCTTTGGTCCAAGGGTTGCGGGTTCGCTCCCCACACAGTACAAACATTTGTGTGCATGAACATGTCTGTTTGTATTGGTCTGGGTGTTTTCTTTGAATTTTAAGTTTAAATTTACAAAAAAAAAGTGTAAAATGTATATCTTTGTAATCCCACTGTTGATTCTGATATTACGGATATCAGAATCAGAACACTGGTGCTTGAGCTACCTTTCTCGGAGTCAGAGACGATGTACAACCTGTGCGGATAAAGAATGGGATCAGAAATGGCGGCGCATCTATTCACTTCTCGCTCGCACACTATTTGCGTCTATACTTGCACTCGTGGGGTGCTCTCTCTAGTACTCGTAGAAATCCGGTAAATAACTATTCTAATGTTAGTGATCATGGAAGTTTAAAACAATGTAATATGTAACTTGTTTTTTTTAAAACATCGATATTTTCCCCAACTCTAGAAGTAAACGAATCTTGCTTACTTTATAACTCGAGGCTATTAACATTATTCGTTTCGTTAAGTTATTGTTTTCCACGGGAAAAATAAAAGGCAAACGATTATACCTTTTAAGATACAAAATGTCTGCAATATTCTTCGCTGTTATTTGAGTTCTTTCCTTGTTTTGTTTACCACGTAACCATTACAATTTTGTGGTATTTTTATTTAATAATGTATGTTATTTTTGACCGCGAGAAATAAACCGTTTCAGAGACTTTTAAAACTAAAGAGTACAAGAACTAGTCATTTCTTTTGGTGACGAAGGTGGTTCCGACACGTCAAGCGAGTTTTGTTATTTTTCAGATGAATAAAATGCATATTATTTAATTAAAGGTGATTTATTGCGTGTGTACCACTAAGAATATTTACATATTGTATTTCATATCCAGATAGTTCATATTCATAGATAAAATGTTGATTAAAATTAAAATAAAACAAATAAAAAGCCGATTAGATTCCTAAAGAAAATATTCTCGATTCTTAAAAATATCGGTTAGGTTTGAAAGGAGCGTCTCACTTTTAATGTCAAAATAGAACTGTCCTATTCACCTTCAGATACTGAATGGACTATAGCGTTGTTTTGTTTGTATTGCATTAAAAAATATAACAAATAAATGATACCTATGAATTGTGTAAATAAACTTATACTTATACTTATAAATAAAGCTATAACTATAAACAAAATAAAAAAAATACTGGCACTGGCAATCTGTTCCTGTTGACTGACGGTTCTCATTAATCGTCCACATCTTTTTGCATTTTAACTTCCATTATGTCGCTGCTAATGGATATCGCAGGGTATAATTACCGTCGCGCCAAAAACCAATATTTTATTCAGCAAGTTTGGGTATTTTTCACCAGAAGCGCAGCCAGATGTCAGAGTCGGACACAGAGTAAAGATTACCAGTAAATCGACTTCAATCGATCAATTTATCGTAACACTTGCTAGGCGTTTGTGCTACTCCCTATCTCTATGCCAGATTTGTTCATCAATTAGATGATGAAGAAACTAGCAGCATATTTAACTGCTGAAGGTTATTAATTTGATAAAATAGCAAATAGAGCACAGAGACATTAAAAAAAAATCTTAGTAAATTTCATAACAAAGTAGTCAAATTACATATTTTTGTACTTTCCTGCTTTTTTGTATGTGGATAACTTTTAAAGTATAGCTAATCTACTATCCCTCTTCTATCTAATGTCCTTTACCTGAAGGTTGTCTGGTAGAGATCGCTCCCAGCGATAAGACCGCCTAAATTGTACATTGTATCTCTGTATACCTAGCTTTTAAGTTTTGTATGTTGTGCAATAAAGAGTATCTATCTATCTATCTATCTAATATTTATTTTTGGATATAAATAGGTTATAGTTTAATTTATATACTTATATTTCATAAAAACCAACTCCTTTTATGTGAGGCATACAGTAATGTGAGACGCTCAAGACCGAACGCGATGAAAGACCACGGTGGACGCTCTCTGCTCCAGCTCGGGGACATAGGATAATAATTCAAGTAAGTCATCCAGTTATGACTGGGTGCCTTACATAAAAGGTGAAATTTTGTTCCGAAATTTTAATAAAGTAAATTGTCCAAGCGAAACTTAAGTTTCTGCTTGGACAATTTAAATTGTCTAAGAGTTTCTGTTTCATCATTCCATCATCCAATTGACACGCACTTTTTTGTTTGGATGTGAGAGTATTCCCGTTCGTAACGGGTAGCTTATGGCTATTTGCTTTGCTGCTGCTTTTTCTACTCTATGGCCAGGGTGAAGGGTGAAAAGTTTCGCTTGACAAATGACAGTTGTCGAAGCCAATCTTACTGGCCGATTATGTTGATTTGTTCATTTGCGTCGGATTTCCATGAATGATGACGTGAAACTCGAGGTGTTTATAGAAAAGTTGTTTAATTAGTCGCTGTTGTTAAAATTGTGGGGAGAGGAACTTTGATTAGGTTTGTTGTGCGTGAGAGCTTCACTTGTGTAATTTTATTATAAAGATTAACTTTTTAATTCATTAAGACGGAGATTAATACGAAATTTATTATGAGATACGAAATTTTGTATTCACTTATTTTGCTTGACGTTTCGGCTACGTTAACAGCAGCCGTAGTCACAAGCGGACTTACATGTTAATTAATTATAGTTATAATGCAATGCGAAAATCTAAAAAAAGATTTTTTTTACTATAATTTTTTTTAGTTGGTGTTCTATTTATAACTGGCTGGATGACGCGTTTGATAGTGACCCTGCCCATACGCCAAAGATCGATGGTTCGATCCCCACATAAATCTACTTAGAACCATTTCAACCTCTACGCGGACGAAGTCGTGGACAAAAACTATAGAAAAAGTAATTTTAGTTACATTTTTTTTAACTTAAGGAAGGCTGGACTGATTTAGGCTGAAAATTGGTGGAGAGGCAGCTTAAAGCCAGGAGACGGACATGAGACATTTTTTATCCTGAGATATGACAGGTTCCTGTGGGAATAAACAAACGAATAGAGTCAGATCACAGTTATTTAGCACGTGACAAAAGTCGAAACTAATGCTGTTTTGACATTTTCGCATAGAAAAAAACTTGCACAGCGCCCTCTTGTCAATGTCATTGAAGTGCCTTATGATCGTGGTCGGTCTGTACTACGTGGGCAACGCCGCGAGATACATATAGACAAACATAGTATTTCTATTCATTATAGTCCATGAATAATGAAAAAAGTTGAATGATTTCAAACTTTCACCAACCTTTTTTTTACCTTTAGGGAATCCGAAACTTTACGATGGCGATACACCTCGCTTCGATAAGTTAGAGGATTAACTAAAATCTTGAATTAAGTAAGTAATAAACCTTTTTACGGAAAATGAAACCTTTCTCATTTTTACCCTTTAGCTACGGAACCCTGAAAATTACTTCATAAATACGAATAATAATCTAAAGCATTCTAGGTATTTTTTTATTGCTGCTATCGTGTCTGTATGGGGAACACATTTAATTTCGCCAATGTCGAGTGGTATTTATTATTATTTGTTAGAAATGGGGTGAGCCCTGCGTCTCATAGCCACTTCGACCAGTAGATGATCTATTGTGGCAGCCCCATAACCTATTACAGCATCTCATGTAGCTCCAGTTCCAGGATAAACCCGAGAATGGAGCTGATGGGGAGCTTTTGATCTCATCTGCTGAGATCATGTGTGCTCCTAGGTGCCGGCTTCTGCAACGGTGCAGCGCTATGCACTCGCCGAGGTCGTGGATAATCGACAGAACCTGCAGACTTTGGTATCTGAAAGGCCCATGTTGTGCAGGTGCTTGTTTAATTATGTCGAGTGGTAAAAGAGACATGTTTTAAAAAATTGGCCGATGTAGCGAGATCAAATCTGAACATTATTTTAATTGAGCTTTTACACCACCTAAAAAAATAACAAAACAAATCTATGAAACGTACAAAAAACACATAAATGGCACAGTGTTTAAAGGGAGTTTCATTTCATTCTAGGTAAATTTACAATTTTAATCGTAAAAATAATTGACAATTAACTGTACGCGCGAGTCGAATCATAGATCAAGTGACAGAGTCCACTAGGGATGCGTGTAGTAAGTGTGTAGCGTCTAGTGATGTCCTAGGCAATAGATTTTTCGGCTAACAGTACTTACGTGTAATTGAAGCGACACAAGTCACTATCATTTTTCGGAGGTGCTGGTACGGCAGCCCAATGGACCGCTCGGCCCCCACTCGTGACGGCGGCCAGGAGTCGCTGTCGGCATCCACATGAGGACCAGACACTGGCACTCGCAATGCCGCCAGCCTGAGAATGAGAAATAAAGATACCTGCTAAGCAATAGGCTGTCATCCCTTGGCTTGGTTCTGGATTGCATAATAACTTAATGATCGAGTGCTCACTGGGTAGAAGGTCCTCTACACTTTAGCTAATGCTACTTATTTGGAGTTAGATCCAAATTCAACTCAAATATTATATTTTTATTTAAACTTTTAAAGATAATGTCACCTTAAAAGTTTAAAAACCGGTACACTATATTACAAATCACGAGATAACTTAAGCGTTTGGTCTACAAATCCTGATAAACAGAAGAAAAATGAGCGATGTTAGCTCAGTGGATATGAACGCGCCATCCATGCAGGGGGTCGTGATTCGAATCTGACTATGCACTTCTGGATTTCTCAAATCTAGGTGCTGTAGTTGCGGCGGTCAAATCCACCATTAGCTCGGCGGTGAGAGAAAACATCGTGAGGAAACCTGCACTGTTTCGGATAGTTTCTGAAACGTCTGAACGAAAATCTTGATTCAGTTGGTCTACTTCCCCTGTTAAAAGGTGGCAAAGGAAGACGGCAGTCGCTTCATTGTAATTACCAGACTCCCCAAATCCTAAATCATGGTTCAAGGGTACCCCGGGCTCCAAAATGAGAGCTATGGACGCAACCAGGAATAATGCTTAAATGAGACGAAAATGATGCATAAATTGATTAGTTACCAACACTTTTTAAAAAAAATTACCTACCTGTAAAGGCGTCGGCAGATTTTCCACCAACAGGTAACATTTAGACGTGGAGTTCCATCGCCGGATCTTCTCCCGTGCAAGTACGTAGTGGGTTTCTATTTCCTTCCCCTCCACAGCTACAAGTTCAGCCTGTGAACAATAGAGAGAATTTTTAGGTTAATACTAATATGTTTCCCGCCCGGTCTAATGGTTTAAGCACCGGGCCAGGACCCGAGATCATGGTTCGATTCCCTGGTCGAGCAAAGGTATGTTTCAAATTTTTCGAACATAGCTCGGGTTTGTGATCACCAATACGGCAAGCGTGGTAATTAAGCCTGACCCCATCATAGTAGCGATGACTTGATTTCTATGATAGAGGCCTTTGCGCTGCACTTGGAAGATTAATTTGCGCAGCGCTGCATATGCTGTTTGTGGCAGTTTCAGCATATGCTGAGGCTGAGGATTGTTGGCCGCAACTTTTTGTCTCTGTACCTTGTTTTCTCTGTTTTGTTCTATGTATTTGTTTTTTATTTTATATTATTTAAGGCAAACAACATTTACACACATGTAACACTATAAGTGATGTATACTAGGTAACAATACTTAGTGTGCAATCAATTCCGCTGTCTACAGATTAGGTACCTACATACATGAGAAAAGGGCAATAGAGAATAAGCAGGTACGTACAAAACAGCTTGGTTCGTAAAACAAAACGCCGATGGGTCGGAAAGGTCCTCGAGTTGAGGCCACATACAGGAAGTCGCAGTCGTGGTAGACCCCCTCAAGGTGGACCGACGATCTGGTGAAGGTCGTGGGAATCCATTGGATGCGGGCGGCGCAGGACCGATCTCTGTGGAGATCATTCGGGGAGGCCTATGTCCAGCAGTGGACGTCTATTGGCTGAAATGATGATAATGATGATGATGAATGTAATTAGAAGTTGAGAACAAAAGCAAGAGTTTTTGTTCTGAAAAGAGCTTCCACAGCAAAATAGACAAAAATCTGTTTTTTGGCAAACATCCCACAGTTCAACGGTCCACACACAACTCACGGCTTTGCGTATGCAAAAATGAATATTTGAACATCCATGATTTATGTTCTATGCAGTATTATACAAAATACTGGCAATAAACGGAAAATGTGTTTCTATGTACTTACGTATATTGTACACAAGCTTGCAGGGGTAAAATATACATGCGAATGTTCCAATTAAAACTAGGAATGATTTTCATGGGCTTCCAATAGTGTATCAATTTTAGCAGAGTGCCTTTTGTTAACAATAACTACGGTTATTCTTTGATAATTGATGTTTTTGGGGAAGCCTATTTTTGTAGCTTTGTCCATAGAATTATTACTTCCGTAGTTTTCTATAAAGCGTCAGCTATTATTAATCGCAAAAAGATCATGTAGCAATAATTCTATGTTCTTATGATTGGTGACGAGTGATGAATTTAAATCCATTGGCGTCGCTAGTATACCCATACTAGCGACGCCAATGTATTTAAATTGTTAGCAACTAAACCGGATATCTTTTTTACCATTTCGAAGCTGCAGCCTCTAGGAAAACGCTTATACTATTTATTTAATTCTCTTTATACTTAACTTGTGGGTCTGCTTTTGTACTCGAAATTTGAATTACTAGCAAAAACGTCCACTTATGGCGTTCATCCAAATTAACAGTGCAAAAACAGATCAAAAAGTAATGCACAATTATTAAATAAAAAGTATAAATGCTTAGAGACTCCCGCTCCGAATTTTTTTTAAATAGTTTCTGTTTAGTAGCTAACAATTCAAATCGATTGGTGTCGCTAGTTAGGGCTACCCGTTGCCTTAATATTCAAACTGGCAAGACAACCTGTGTAATATAGAGCTAAAATAAATCAATCCTTTACATATCGAGTAAACATAGAAATCCACCTATACTAAATTGCAGCCAAGGCTTAAATAGTTCTTTTCCGAAATAATGCAAGAAAATTCAAAGAAATTGTATGATTATAAATAATACAAGTAGGTACATAATGAATAGAACTGGAAATCAACAATAATATTCTGCAACGCTTCGCGCCAAAGTCTTCAATTATTTTTTTTTCAAGCACTTATTATTTTTTTCGAATTCAGATGCATTCAGCCAGTTCAGTTTATTAAATATACATGGTAAGCTAGAGCTCCTTGGTTTTATTACTACGTAATGTTCCAATTTTAAATAATAGGATTATAGTAATTTATCTGCCCGCAGCCAGAGCGGCCGACTAAAGATTTTCAGGCAATTTTATCGGACTGTTTTTCTCAATACAGCAATATCGATTTATCATAAAGAAGGTTTTAAATAAAGTCTGAATTTCCGCGCATGTTTGAGAAAAATATAATAAAATAAGCAGTAACGTAAACCTCTCACATAAAAATGTTCCATCTCGATACACGTAATACGAATTGCCACGTCATCCTCACACAAATAAAATACAACTTATTTTATTTACAGCCTCATAAATAAGAGTCCAATAAGTATGATATATTCGTATTACCACATCATTCTAACCCTTCTTGGCATTTTACACCAACCCGTACTAGCCTGCTTGTGACTGATATAGAATTTTATTACATTTTATTTTTATGTTTATTGAATTCCTCTCGCTTGTGGCTGGGAAAATTTCCTGTTACCCAGTTTTCCCGTCAGCGGTAACACGAGACTTGGACCCTTTTTAACCCTTTGTAATATTTGATAACATCATGTCGAGGATTCATGAGGATGTTTGATGTAATTTAATAACGTTTGCATATTACCTTACAAAGGGTAGGTACTTATTTAATTTAATAATAATGAAATTTCTTAAAGAAGTTTCTTGGAATAGTAATAACTGTAATAAGTTTAGCTAGCAAACAATTTTAATCTAGACAGATATCTAAACTTGCCCTACGAAGCTCAGTATGATCTATTTTTCGGAGTGAGGTGAGGTGATTCATGCCCTGTTTACGATTATCCTTTGCATATCCAACCACTGGGGGACGGTCGGAGTTTATAGCTTTTTCCTCTGAGCTACTCCTAATGAGAAGCCTTTCAGAGACCCACTAAACCCAGGGGTTTTCCCAGATTGTCCATCATGATTTTACTTTTTAGTGGACTCCAGCCACTTGCAGGGCGCTTAAGCTACATAGTATGGAATCATGTCAATATATAAAATATTGTATGTTTACTTACTTATTTATTATACAAAATAATAAACCCCGTGCGTTTTTATCATCAGACCACCGAGTTTTAGAGCGACTTCTTCTTTTATGTCACTTCTTCCTTTTGCGTTTTGTCCCGGTTACGTCCAAAGCTGTCACTTCCTGTTCTATTATTTCACGTTGACAGTTAGTGATTAAGCTAATGCAATGTCCTTTTCTGGAATCAGTCCATAGCCACAAAGGCTCATCGCACCATTGATTTCGCCAAGAAACTTCCGTATTATCTACTTTACCCCCCTAACGACGACCCTCACATTAAAAGACACGACGGACAAACAAATAAACAACCTTTTCGTGCGAAAAAGTATTAGCAATCCGGGCTATGGTGCACCAAAAATCTTTTAGCCCACAGTATCCCAAACTGCACGCCGTGGAGGGTAAATAATCTGAGTTATTTTTTATGATATAGGGGGCAGACGAGCAGACGTATTGGTAAGCGACTACCACCGCCCATGGACACTTGTCACGTCAAAAAAGTCACAGGTGCGCTGCCGGCCTTTACAAATATTCTTGAAGGCTTGCAGGTCGTATCGGTCCGGAAATACCGCCAGCAATAGTTCATTCCATAGTTTTGTCGTACGAGGTAGAAATTTTCTTGAGAATGTTGAAGACTGCCAACCATCTAGATGATGGGCATGGAACTGTTGACGAATGGAACGATAGACGGAATGAAGCGGCGGGAATCAGTCCGAACAATTCCTCAGAGCATTCGCCATAGTACTCGTATATGCGGTAGACACACATACCGAGGCCACATCTCTACACAGTGCCAAGGAGTCAAGCCGAAAACTTATTTCTATTTCCATGACTCGCGCCACGAGTCGTCGACTCTCAATTGATATGAAAATAGATCATACCATAGCATTAAGTTCTGTAAAATTTTGTGCAAAAGAGTATCTACATATGTATAGATTTTGGGGAGGTTGTACGCAACATATAGCGTGTGGAAAAGCACGCACATTATTTCGACTAAATTGAGATAGAACCGGTGTTCCCTTTCCTTTTCCGACATGAAACTTTTTTTTATGAAACAAACTGAGTACAATTTCATCTCGCTACCCCTCGCCTCGGTCTACTGCGGGGACGTTTAACATTTTGGGGCATCCATTCTGTGGCGTTCTTAAAAGACTGGTCCGCAGCAGCCCAGGACCTGGAGAGGAGGAAAAAGGGTAGGGAGGTCTTTGCCCTGCAGTGGGACACTATGGGGTTATCTTAATAATAAATATTATTCTTTATTATTATTATGACCCTATAGTGTTAGAATAATATTTTTAAATAACCTAACTTATTAAGAATATTAATTGTATTGCATAAAATAATTTCTAAAGATGGTATCACTGTTAAATTAATCTGCACAGTCATATTTTAAATCATTAGAACTGTAATTTTTTTCCTAGCAACCCAAGTGACATTGCATTGTCGAAAATTGTAACAATTCAGAAATACTTGATTTTAAAGCAGTCTAGAATTATTTCAAAAGATACACAGCTCTGTACAAAGTGTTTTAAAAGACTATAATAATGTCAACCTATTTTAAATCTCTATAAATTAGGAGATAAAAATCATAATTTAAATTAATTTCGTGCTTCCGGTTTGAGTGACTTTTATTTATTACCTTATTTTGTAAAAATCGTAACCTCCCGCCCAAAAGTGTTTTACCGGAAGTAATGATTTTAAAATACTTAGAGAATTATTCTTAAAGAGTATGTATTATAAAACTCTGTGCAAAGTGTTTCAAAAAACAGAGACAATTTCAGACTATTTTTATAGGTTTCGGTACAAAAGATACAGCCGTAAATCTAAATAACTTCCGGTGTGCAAAATCCGACGTTTGACAACTTCCGTTGTGCAAAAATGGAACGTCGTTCCTTTAAAAGAACGGGATTTTCGGACGAAAGGCAGATCGTTCTCAACAACGATCGTGACGGTTGCAATTCCTAGTGAATATGCAATATTGTATGGCTTGAAACCTAGTTTCGCCTTACGCTCAGCGGCTGTATGGGTTGTACTGTCCTAGGTGGACTTACAATATCATAAAGATTGAAACCTCTGTTTCTCTTTATTGTAATTGGTTGTGCTGTTCTATGAGAAAGTGCAATATTTTGTATTGCTTGAGGCGTTCACGCCTCGCTCTACAGGTTGTGTTATTCAATGTGAAAATACAATATTATAAAGTTCGAAACTGTGTTTCACTTTATCACCTCGGCCCCTTACTGGTATCTATTATCAGAAAGCGGGATAAGAGGTCGTCAAAATGGACAACGATATCGACCTTGCTACGAAAAACGCCCACGAAAACCGAAGACATTCAAGACACCATAAGCGCCGTCGCCGCCACAGCACCAGCAGCAGCGGGAGTTCGTCCAAGTCCAGAGGGAGGACGTGTTCCAGAACGAAGAGGCGGAGCAAGAAAAGCAGTCGCCCCAAGACAACATTTTCGAAGGAGAGTATTTTTTTTTTTTCCATTAAGGGATTTTTTTTTTGGTAATGCCTAATACGTAAATCAAGAAAACAAAAGTGTTCGAAGTAAATGATTTTTTTTTTTATTCCAAGGGGTCGATTCTCTCTCGGGTTCGATTCTAAGTGTATTTTTTTTTTTAAAGAAAGAAAGAATGAAAGAAATTTTACGGAATATTCATGATTTTTTCTGAATTATGTATTCATTACGTGGGTCCCGAGTTCGATCCTCGGTCTAATTTTTCTAGACAGTGGGATTTTGTTTTTCTCTTAGTACATAGTACTTATCTGAGGTCTCTCTCAGATTTTGTATTTACTATTCCTTTACGCTGGGGTAAAATTATGAAATACCGTATCATGGTCACTTAAGGACACCATAACCAGATTTTGGCCAGGAGAATTTCTATAACCTCTCAACTGTGGATGTCCCGGAGCGGGACGTTGACAGTTAATAACAAATATCGCTATACTGTGGAAGTCCCGCTCAGGGACGCAAAAAATGCTGACGATTGCGGTTCTAAAATATGCCTTATTTTACGGTTTTTATTTTAACGTTTCATGTTTTGACGTTTGAAAACGGGTAAGGGGTTTACAATGAGCTTTTTCGACAACTATTTAGGACATCTGTGGTACAAAAAAAACGAAAAATCTGTTAGAGAATCTGTGACTGATTCTACGAATTTTTACGCAAAACACTAGTAGTATAAAAAATGTATTGAAACATCTTCTTTGTCGTATTTATTTTAAAATATATGTAATAAATTATGAAAATAAATCAATAAATGAAACATCAGTCTTTTATTTTTTTATTAATCAGCAAATATAAGTCGAACTTGTAAGTAACCCATATCTTTTCTCAGAGTACAGTTCCAATTCAATTCAAAATCAGGTGAAGTGTGAGTAATTACTTGAAGAAATATGTTTTATCAACAAAAATATTGTTAATAATACATATAATCAAGCAGATTCGGCGAAAATTGGGTTTTTCTAAACCTCTGCCACAAAATTACCCCTGTCTGTGGAGCGTCCCTGAGCGGGACCCACGGCACGTCAAAAAATTAAATTTGACAGTTGGCAGTATTCCACATACGAGAGGATAAAGATAGTAAACGATTTCTTCGAGCGCAGGAATCTTATAGTTACTCTAACCCATCGTAACGTATTGACAGGATGCCTCTACAATGCGACAAATACATTGAGAGATGTACACTCCTCCAGCGCCCGGGCAACGTGTTCCGGTACGGGCTGAGCAAATCTGCGGGATACCGCAGCCAGCGTCACGTGCAACAGTGCCCGAATTCAGTGATCAGCCCTGCGGAGACTACCAGTGCTATGTTGAGGAGGTACCCAAGAATAATATAAACATTAGTGCAAGTGAATTAAGTAAAATTTTACAAAGCTTGGTACGGCCGAATCCCTTAGCATTTGATAAAAATAATATGATTCCAATTTTTGATCCGAGTCAAAAGCATCAAAAAGAATAGAACATTGGATAGGCAAGGTTAATGAATGCGCCCAAATTTATAATTGCTCAGATCAACAAATTACACACTTTCCTCTTCCAAAAATTAAATGGTCATGCTAGGAAATGGTATGAGAGTTTAGAAACTATACTTCTCCCGTGGAAAGAATGGCAGGACGGGTTATTAAAAGCTTTTCCATCTGATAGTAACTTTGGTACTTTATTGACTGAGA
Source organism: Marasmia exigua (assembly GCA_019059595.1). Taxonomy (NCBI): domain Eukaryota; kingdom Metazoa; phylum Arthropoda; class Insecta; order Lepidoptera; family Crambidae; genus Marasmia; species Marasmia exigua. The sequence continues at coordinate 6,924,522 of CM032471.1, forward strand.
TGTTAGGTAGACGGATGAGAATAGGAGAGTCTGTAGACGAATATTACTTTGACAAAATTATTCTGTTAAACGCTTGTGGGATAACAGGCAAAAAGGCAGTAGATTGACTGACCGGATGGTGCAATTGGTAGTGACCCTGCCTCTTACGCCAAAGGTCGTGGGTTCGATCCCCACCCTGGACAAACATTCGTGCGATGAACACTTGTGTTTGTTCGGTGTCTGGGAGTAATATATGTATTTAACTATATATTTGTGTTCCTCTGTTGTCTGATATCTGTAACACAAGTGCTTAAGGTACTTAGTACGGAATCAGGTCAACGTATGAGATATTGTGAGAATTATTATTATTATTATTATTATAGATTGTCTGGTACGTGGGATTGATGATAGGATGCTTAAGACTAGTTCTTCGTCTACTAGAATGATAGACCCTGAGGACTTTCTGAAGTTTCTTAAAGATCAATGTAGAGATGACAATAATAGACCGTTCAAACGTTCCTTTAGTGCAAGCACTTCCAACGAATTAGTAGGTATGCTATAAATGTAATAAGTCTGGGCATAAAAGTAACCATGTTTTTCGGAAGTAGTAACATACTTTAATTGTAAAGGAAAAGGACACTTATCCACAAAATATCCTAAACCTATTTTGAAGTGTGATAAGTGCAAGCGCATTGGCCACAAAACAACTGAATGCCGTAGTAATAGTAACTTTAAACCTTTAGATAAGAAAATAATGTTTACACAAACTGCTTCCTCAGACTCGAAATAACACAAACCAACTTGCATTAATGGCAATATTAATGTAAAATCATATATAGACTTTGGAAGTGATTGCACTTTAATTGATAAAGACTTTGTAGATAAATATTCATTGCCTAAAGTAAATGTTGATGTACCGAATATTTGTGGATTTGGGAATGGAATTTGTATACCATAAGGAGTAACCGAAATAGATTTGTGCATTGAAGAAGTAACAGCTAAAGTTAAAGCTTACATAGTTGAGTCTTCTTTACTTCCGGAACCACTGTTAGTTGATCAAGATTTTACTGAACAAGATAGTGTCTTTGTCATTAAAACTCGGGATAGTTTAAAAATTCTGAAACGCGATTTACCACATGACGTTCAAAATCTTGATATTGAAAGTGAAGAGAAACAAAAAGTAGTATTAAGAATTAAAATTAATACTACGCTAAATAATTTAGACTTTGTCGAATGTGTGACTGAAGAAAATCTAATATTGATGTTAATATTGAAAATGCCAATTGTAAAGTCAAAGAAATAGAATATTATATAATGGGGGGAATTTATAGAATAGAACAATCTCACGTCAAATCCTATCTATTTAAATAAGAATGCAGTATTGATACGCGCGTATATCATCTCAAATAACTCGGTACAAAACAAAAACAAATGTTTTAAAATTTCTGAAAAAAAAAACGGATTTAGCACCTATAGAAAGAAACGAATAACTAACTAGGATACGTACAATGAGTAAATAAGTACTTAGAAATAAAATTAATAAATTTTATAATTATTCAGTTGATACAGAGAATATCTACTTAACAAAATAATAAAGGCTAGCACCAACATACACCGCCTGTCCCATCCCAGTCAAGTCGCATGGTTAATGCAAATTTAAATAATGAACAAATATCGAAAGTAATTACATTATTAATGATTATCGAAATTGTTTTGCGCAAAGTATGTCTGAGCTTGGATGCACAAATCTAACTGAAATGAATATTGAAGTTAATGACTCCACTCCAGTTGTCTATAGACCATACAGATTAAGTGTTGCAGAAAGTGAAATTGTCAGAGATATGGTTAATGAACTTGTTATTACATACCCGAAGAGTCGAATTAGTCTTATGCCAGCCCTGTTATACTAGTTTCAAAAAAAAGACTACTGTAATGTACGGGCAGCAGATTGCATTAAACCATGGATAACTATAGGTATAGATAGTAATTCTGGTAGCAGTGACAATGACACTGAAAATGATGTTTGACACAGATCGAAAATTGGTTTCTCTTGCTGATTGTATAATTAAAATATATGTTAATAAAAACTGATCCATAACGTAAATAATGCTCATTTAGTTATTAGGAAGGATATTGACTTATAGTAATAAGATAATATAGTTAGTAAATGAAAGTGTATTAATTTATTCATTCAGTGTAATACAATTCATTATGCTAATATGCCAGTTTGATTAAAATAATTCTGAGGGGGTATATATATATTTTTTAAAGTTATTATGAAATACCTATAATGTTTTATGTTGATAAAATCTCTGATTATGACTTTATTGAGAGCTTATTGTTATGAAGATCTATGGATGACATTCGATAGTGTACATACATAAAAAGGTGATGAAATTACACAGTGAAAAGGAAGTTCTTCAAAGATGTCTGATAATTATGACCTTTGGATGATTGCGTCCGATAGTCTATAATGAGTCAGATTGCTTACAGTGAAAGAGGTGTTTACATCTACATCTGATAGTTACACAGTGAAAAGAAAGTTCTTCAAAGATGTCTGATAATTATGACCTTTGGATGATTGCGTCCGATAGTCTATAATGAGTCAGATTGCTTACAGTGAAAGAGGTGTTTACATCTACATCTGATAGTTACACAGTGAAAAGAAAGTTCTTCAAAGATGTCTGATAATTATGACCTTTGGATGATTGCGTCCGATAGTCTATAATGAGTCAGATTGCTTACAGTGAAAAGATTGGAAGATTATATTCATCAAAACAAATTCAAAAGTCATAATGAGTAAGATTAATTGCCTCGCTACTCAACTCCTGATAGTGACCATATACCTTCTTTTATTAATAACGTCATTATAAACATTTTGTGTATACGTTTGAGGACAAACTAAGGATCAGGAAAGGCCGAATGTTAGAATAATATTTTTAAATAACCTAACTTATTAAGAATATTAATTGTATTGCATAAAATAATTTCTAAAGATGGTATCACTGTTAAATTAATCTGCACAGTCATATTTTAAATCATTAGAACTGTAATTTTTTTCCTAGCAACCCAAGTGACATTGCATTGTCGAAAATTGTAACAATTCAGAAATACTTGATTTTATAGCAGTCTAGAATTATTTCAAAAGATACACAGCTCTGTACAAAGTGTTTTAAAAGACTATAATAATGTCAACCTATTTTAAATCTCTATAAATTAGGGGATAAAAATCATAATTTAAATTAATTTCGTGCTTCCGGTTTGAGTGACTTTTATTTATTACCTTATTTTGTAAAAATCGTAACCTCCCGCCCAAAAGTGTTTTACCGGAAGTAATGATTTTAAAATACTTAGAGAATTATTCTTAAAGAGTATGTATTATAAAACTCTGTGCAAAGTGTTTCAAAAAACAGAGACAATTTCAGACTATTTTTATAGGTTTCGGTACAAAAGATACAGCCGTAAATCTAAATAACTTCCGGTGTGCAAAATCCGACGTTTGACAACTTCCGTTGTGCAAAAATGGAACGTCGTTCCTTTAAAAGAACGGGATTTTCGGACGAAAGGCAGATCGTTCTCAACAACGATCGTGACGGTTGCAATTCCTAGTGAATATGCAATATTGTATGGCTTGAAACCTAGTTTCGCCTTACGCTCAGCGGCTGTATGGGTTGTACTGTCCTAGGTGGACTTACAATATCATAAAGATTGAAACCTCTGTTTCTCTTTATTGTAATTGGTTGTGCTGTTCTATGAGAAAGTGCAATATTTTGTATTGCTTGAGGCGTTCACGCCTCGCTCTACAGGTTGTGTTATTCAATGTGAAAATACAATATTATAAAGTTCGAAACTGTGTTTCACTTTATCACCTCGGCCCCTTACTGGTATCTATTAATAGTACATGACATTGAAGAATTTCAAAAGGTTTGAATTGAATTTTTGACTCTGTTTTAGGTATATTTTACGGCCACAAGCGAGGATGCGAGAGTCATTCGGCAGTAGCTTCATTACAAATACCTGACTTTCCAAATTCTGAATCATGGTCCCAGTATACCTCAGGATCCAAAGCAACAACTTTGGATGCAAACGGGATTAAAACGTTTAAATGAAAGACTGTTAAGGGAGCGAGTGAACGCTAAAGTTCACCATTTATTTAATGACTGTGACTTAACTGATTTGAAATGTTTTTTTTTGTGACATTGGCAAAATTACTCTCTCCATAAAATATTACGAACCAGTTAATACAACCCTGCACCTAGCCTGCATCTTCTCCACTATGCCAAATGATAACCCAAGGGGGAGCGAGTAGGGGTGTCCAAAGTACGCGCCGCCATGATAAAGACTAAACTGAGCAGAGCAATGTTTGAGAACCCCTGCTTGGAAATGTTTGTGAACCCAAGAGCACTTAGATAAATGCAAACACGCCCTATAGTTCTACCACCGGACGTTTGCTTAAACGAATTTCTTTTGAAGTGGCTTTCCAGTGAGTTTGGCACCGCTTAAGAGAGGCTTGCATTGTTCCGATTTCTTTGAAGACTTTGTATCAGAAGATTTTCTAATTAGGATTTGCATTATAAATAAAAATTAATGCAGCAGACAATACCGTAGAATTGAAGAATATATAATTTAGACGACCCGATTGGAATAGTGGTAGTGAACGCTACCTCTGATACAAGGGTTGCTGGTTCGATCCCCGCACAGTACAAACATTTGTGTGCATGAACATGTTTGTTTGTATTGGTCTGGGTGTTTGCTATGTATTATAAGTATGTAGTTTACAAAAGAAAAGTATTATATGTATATATTTGTAATCCCACTGTTGATTCTGATATCCGTAACACAGGTGCTTGAGCTACCTATTTCGGAGTCAGATCAATATATGTGATGTTGTGCAATATTTATATTTATTTATATAGAACCTTAAAGTATCAATACGGGGATTAACGCCAGTCCGCTCGTGACTACGGCTGCTGTAACGTAGCCGAAACGTCGAGCCAAATATGTGAGTACACAATGTTGTTTCACATAATAAATATCGTGTTAATCCCCGTATTGATACATTATAGTTATAATGCAACGCGAAAATCTAAAAAACAATATAGAACCTTGTATTATTTTGGGATAGATAAATATAAAAATATAATATATCCAACTAAAACTATCGTTTTTATGTCTACTTTTTTATGGAAAACGTTGCCATAGACACATTGTTTGTTTTGAAACGGTGAAAGTAACTGGGAAGTCATGAAATAAAAACATTTTTAGATCATATAAAAAAATATTTAAAAAAAATATTTGCGTGAAAATGTTTCTACAAATAATCTCTACTTTTTGGCTACGAAGTACATAATTTGTTGCATTTTTTGAGATATTTTAGATTAAGCAGTTTAAACTTTGGCACAACTTAGGAAATCATAGCAATACCTTCGATAAAACCGTTTACATATATTGTCTCGTAAACAAGTCTAACCGCCTTATTGAGATCTAAGAAAAGTTCTGTAACTAAACTCGTTCCAGCCTCTTCCAATGTTTCGTGTTGGAACGGGATGGCAGCATGTGTTTAGCACGGATTTTATAATAAGGTGATGTAATCGTTTCCATACAATCCATATTTCATAATATGCGCTTGTCGCTAGTGAATAAGCCTAAAACAAAAAGTCCAAGAGAAGCGAAAGCCCTTTCTTTCTATTCAATAATTATGATCAGTCTGTCGGAAATTATTGGGAGAAATATTCGTTCGATGGGAGCAACCCTAATATTTAATCTTGTGGATTTTTGGAATATTTTTTATAGCAATGCTGCTTCATGGTGCCGAGAAAAGGAAAGTTGGTTTTAATACTTTAGGAAAAAAGAATTAGATTTTTTTATTTATATATATTCATCAGTATCTTTGTGTTCACTCCCACTTTAGAGCACTTTCCTGCTTCACCTGCTAACTTATCCCGGTCGTTGGTCTTTTTATGTTTAGTCATGGTGTTTGGTTAGGTAGCAAATAACAATAAAAAATATCAGACAATCTCGACCAGTTACATTTATCTAATGTCAGGTTAGTTGCACTGATAGCGTGATCATTTTGTCAAAGCAGTTATATATTATTTACTAATTTCGCTTAAAATTTAATTTCAATTTGGCCAAGTGGCTAAGGTGACGGTGACTGAAATCAAGTGGATGATGCCTCTGTCCCGAGTGCGCGCGGGCCTTTTTTAACTTTTATTTTGTTTATTTGGGTGAATAGAATTCAGTTACAACGCCATCTAGTGAAATATTGAATAGTTAACTACTTAAATGTGTATTCTGTTCTGATGGTTGGTATTGGATTGGTAAATAGGTTGGTTAAAGTTGGAGCACCAGATATTTTGACAGAACTGACAGACAGGGACTTGTATGGAAGTGTCGACACTTAAAACGTAGAGATTATATTCTCTTTGATATTGACGTGACATTAAATTAGATAAAGTAGCTCAAGAATTTGTACTATCGGCATCAGAACAAAATCAAAGAAGGAACTAGAAATATACCTAATACTTCCTTGATAGATATTATAACACCTGGACACTAAACAAACGATAGTGTTTATCACACGAATGTATGACTAGGTTAATTGAACTCACAAAACGCTGAAGGGAACCGGGTCATTAGTACTACAAAATGTACCATTGGGCCAGTACAGAATGAATATGAAAACTTTATTAAGATAGGTCCATACAAAACATATAAGCAATGCAAATTATACCTACTTCAAAGGGAAAAATAAATGAGATTTCTACTCATTTCATATAGAAAGGTTTTTGAACTTCGGGTGAAGAATCACTAAAGACAGATTGAAAGAAATACAACAGAAATTGAATTTTGTTATCGCAGTGACCATTCGACCAATAATATTGCAGCGAAAGAGTGCAGAAGGGCGGACGGCGCCCTATTCTGAACCCTCCAAAAAAACATGTGAAAATTTTGAGTAGCTTCTTTATTTGCTTAGGTTTTTTAGAATAAAACATAATATGGGATACTCAGCGCTTGTCCGCCACCTGTTTGCAATATATTGTGCAATATTTTGGACACATTGCACGAAGGAGTCGGGACAATTAAGAGCACTTGATTGTGACGGGGAAAGTGGAAGGAACCGTTGGTCTCCTGGTGGAGGCCGTAGTCCCCTGCGATGGTCAGAACAGATGGCGGAACAGCTCGAGATCCCGATAAGCACTGCCCTGCACCGAGCGGCGGAGCGCAGAAGATGGCGATAGCTGGTCGACAAAATAGCAAGGTGTCAAGATCCTTAGCAGTGAGGGAATCGACCGAAGAGAGAGAGGATTTTTTTGGATAATCATAAATGCTTTCCATAGCAAATTATTATATATTTGAGGCCGTCCATTGCGGTGAAGTGTAGAAGAACGGTTTACAAGATCGAACTTTTTATGTAACTAACACAATTATCGGTCTTGAAAAAAAAAAACAAATGTACTTTTGAGGATATTGTCTAGAAAATGTCGTTCTAATTCATTGCTAGTGCTCTAAGACCCAAAAAGAGTGTCTTCTAATTTCACAAATATATAGCAACTTTACGGTTGACACTCTAGAATAGGTCTCGACTGCAAAAAATGTTTGCAGTGTTAAGTTAGCAGGTTATGGTGAAATATCATGTAAGCTTCATAATATCAAATTAAATATAATATCCTCCAACCGATTACGGCTACTGCGGCCAATCTCAACGACAAGCCACGTACGCAGGTTATATTATAGTGCTCAAGTGTGTGCGCAAACACAAGTGCACTCTCTATTCCCTTGCCCTCATATTCCGATGGGACACTACTGTGACACGACCGGAGAGGGATCGGGCGCAGGACCAACAAGTTAACGTGCTTTCCGAGGCACGGGGGTACAAGACCGCCAACTTCCAGACTCCGTGCTGTAACTAAGAATTTCTTACCGAAAACTTAGTTACAAATTTTTGGCCCGACCCGGGGATCAAACCCGGGACCTCTTGCGCAGCCGTCGCTTTAAAGTGCGATCCACTAACCACTGCGCCACCGAGGCAGTCAAATTAAATATACGTAAGCTACATAACTACAGACTGTACCAAGACAGAAACGCGATGGAAAATGTTTTATAACGACGCAAAACCTAACCACCTTAACTAGTGTTAACATTAAATAATTTCTAAACGATTTCAAATAAGCACTTTAACAGAATACCTACTTACTGTGCCGTAGAGCTCTTACAGATATGAAATCCCATTTCTCCGGGCGTTCTTTAAATTATTTCATTTTCATTGGCACGTCTGAAAAGATTTTGCGAATGTACAAAACATTTGTACTTTGAAACGCGTTTATATCTGATATGTACTCTAAAGACGTGTACAACCGCTTACTTTTAAACATGTTCAATAAAGTTTAATAAAGACACAACTAATAAATCTAAGTATCCACACGTAAATATTTATAACTTCACACATTTAAACTTACTTAAAGTAAAGTATCAACCTATATCAGTACTTATATAGGCTGACGTGTGTCGGAGAGACACGAGACGACAAACGACCTAGCGTGTTCACCAGAAACTCATAATATTAAAGTCAGCTCGGGCTGACAGTCACGAAAAATGTGAAAAAATTAATGCATTTTTCAAATTTATTTCCAGCAAACGCGTTCAATAAATTAAGTGTACCTAAGTATTGGGTCTGGGTATTTTTAGCATTTTCCTTTCAGTTTCCATAGTACTAAGAAAAACTTTAGTTTGGCACCAGGACAACGTGTGTGATGTCGTTTCTCAGTTTATTACTCGGACTATCCCATAACCAGCTAAATGCTTAGCAGTAAGTACTTTAATCATCCTTGAAATTTCCGTTCCAATAATCTTGCACATTTCCAGTATTAAATGATATTACGTTTGTAGATTTCAATGAACACTTCCCTCCTTATATAGGACATTGTAGGGATAAGCATGTTAAAAGGACGTTATAAGGGAACAATAGGACCAAATGAGCTGTAAATTGTTCACTGTGTCGCACGTAATGACCCAAGGAGGGCCCAAAGTTTACTAAAAGAAACGCTGGCTTCAATCTCACTTTGTGGGCGAGGGGTGAAATTGTTTTGTTTTATATATAAATATAGTATAAGCTGGTATTTTTTTTTCTTCTTCTACTTCAGCAGCATGTATTGGCACACTGCAGAGCATATGCCTCTCCAATTTCTTTCTACTTTCTTCTGTCGTCGGTTTTCCTGAACCGCGCTACTCCAGTTTGAGCCTTGATGTTATCGGACCATCTGGCAGTTTGTCCGCCAACACTCCTCTTTCAACCTCTTAGTCTCCATTCAAGGACATCCTTGCTCCTTGCTTGCTTGATTTTTATTAAATAGCAAATAAATAGAAATCACTTCTGACTGATTCTCGAAGGTAGCCGTTGTATATATAGGTAGGTACACAAGGAAAGAGCGATAAGACCGCCTTATTGTACTGTCTGTTGCTGTTGTTGTATTATGCTTGTATTTTATATTTGTATTGCACAAAGAATATCTATCTATCTTTTCCTTTAGATGGCGCTAGCCCTGGCTGGCCGACTGATGCCTCTACAGTCCGATCATGGGTTTTTGCCACGTGGCAAAGGTCGGAACTTATGTTGTTTTGAAATTTTTCCATAGATAAAACGTTTTGCAACGCCCCCCTGTAATGTCACTTAAGTGCCTTCTGAACTTGATCGGTCTGTATCTCAGTATATAATATGTTACTCTACGATGTCAAATTTGTGACAAGTCACTCAACTCTCAACGTACGGGCGCAAGCGCTGGCTTTCTACAAAGACCGTTCATGCGTTTTGTACGTGAACACTTGTACAACGTCTTAATGTTTGATATCTCGCAACCGCACCCGCGAGATGTGTCTGGTCCCTAACGAGTCTATGCATAAGTATACCGATGCACTAGACGAGTCCCTTCACCAGTGCACTAGACAGGCAGCTCTCCGCCTAGTAAAGCAAGTGTGGAAACAAGTTTCTAACTAAGAATGATTCTTCTTTCAAAATTGGTTTCGAAGTAAGAATAATATTTTCTGATTAGAAACCGTTAATTAAAACCCGTACCAAAAGGGATAACTTTTTTCATTCGAATAGCGTTTTTGCAATGTTCATTTGTTTTTCCATGTTCACTTATTTATTTTAAATTTCAAAAAATATTCTGTTCACAAATGAGCATGGTAAACAATCGAAAATATCAAAAACAAATGAAATTGGTGAAACAACTGAAGATAAAAATATTTGCTTTTCTTATGTTAATGACTTGTTTTTATTATGTATGATACACTAGTTATAATAAAATATTTAATTATTTCTCATGTTCTTTTCTTTGCTTGAGTTGAATATTTAAAAAATGAGATTACATACGTAAAATAGGAACAGATGAAAAACAAACTGAAGGTAATTAATTACCCTTAAAATGTTCCTACCTTACTTGAAGACTACGAAATCTCAGTCAATAGTGTAAACAACTTCGAAAAATAATAAGCTAAAAAAATATCTAGCAAAAATACATTCAGAATTAGAATGACAACAAAGATTGCTGAAATAATATTTAGTTTACTTGAGGAATAAAAAGGACGAAATTAACGGGGAGAAAGACTATCCTTCCTTTTTATAATAATGTCCGCTACCAATTTTCCTAAAAAAATAAACGACCCTACTCCCAATTAATGGGGACAAAGGACAAGAGGACTTAGACGCCTATTAATAAAATTGTTTTTCCAAGTTATTTATCCCCAAATCTTTTTTCGTCGAAAGGATAAAGTTTCGCAAACAATGTATAGGAAAAGTTTCAAAGTGTCGTCAGGTTTAATGAGATTGATGCAAGTTTAAATTCTCTTTTTATGAGAAAGGGAGGCAAACGAGCAAGTGTGTCACCTGATGGTAAGTGATCACCGCCACCCATGGACATCAGCCACACCAGAAGAAAATTCACGCTATGCGCTCATTGGACGCATTAGCAAAAGTTGACTTAAATGGTGACCGTGGGAGAGCCACGCTTTGGTATGAATGGGACGGCTCGATCAGAGTGATACCACGGCCTCACAGAAAACCAGCGTGAAGCAGCAATGTGCTGTGTTTTGCTGCGTGAGTGAGGGTACCGGAGGCCCAATACGGGGGAAAAGGGTGTTGGCAGCGCACAGGTGACTCCACTGGTGTCGCGGGTGTCGATAGGCGGCGGCAATCACTTACCATCAAGTAAAAGGCCATGATTCTTTGAATACTTTATATTATAATAGCATCGATTCTTTTATGTACTGTCGTAAATATATCATAATAACAATATCCTCCGACCGATTACGGCTACGAAGGCCAATCTAGCGATCAGCCACGTACGCAGGATATATTATAGTGCTCAAGTGTGTGCGCAAACACAAGTGCACTTTCTATTCCCTTACCCTCATATTCTGATGAGCCTGACACGACCGTTTGGTCTCCGGCAGAGAAGAATAGGCCACCCTCACTCTTACCGAGGCGTCGTAAAAGACGACTAAGGTAAAGCTGCTGGCATGATCATTAGCACCCAGAGAAGGAAAACTCTGCATTTATATCAAAACCCTCGCCAACCCGTCTGCCAAGCGTGGTGAGTATGGCAATTACCCCTCATGTGATTGAGGGAGGCCCGTGCCCCAGCAGTGGGGACTTAATGGGCTGACGATGACGATGCGACACGGCCGGAGAGGGATTGAGCGCAGGACCAACGGCTTAACGTGCTTTCTGAGATACGGGGGTACAAGACCGCCAACTTCCAGACTCCAGGCTGACACTAAGAATTTCTTACTGAAAGCTTAGGTACAAATTTTTGGCCCGACCCGGGGATCGAACCCGGGACCTCTTGAGCAGCCATCGCTTTAAAGTGCGAACCATTCACCACTGCGCCACAGAGGCAGAATTATATTTATAGTATATACGCGTCGCTGCTCTGCAGGTGCTTTGTGCTGAGAGTGATAAATACGAGAATCTACCTTCTCACGTGATGCTCACTTCAGCACTAATTTATTTTATTTCATATGTATACGAGTATGTCTCTGAGTGCGGCCGTTTCCTTTGCAGTCTAGCCAATTCCGTCATTAAACAATTAGTCAGTCAGTCAGTCTCTTAACATTTGCAGGCAGGGATACCCTAATAAATATTTTACCATTACCATTATATACCTAATACTAGTATTCTGTAAACAAGCTCCAGTTAAGCGACGTTATTTATATTGTTAAGTTTCGGCACTGTTTGTCTTTCTGTATGTCAAAATTTTATATGTAATGCTTCTTAATGACTGTTTGTGCCAAAATAAATTTAAAAAAAGTTACTAACTAACAATAGATATTAAGTAATCTTACTAACACAAATATCGATCAATGGTCTGAAATAAAGAATATTTAATTTAATTTAATATAGTAAATATGGTCATGTAGTTTTTTAGATTTTTAGACTGACCGGATGGCGCAATTGGTAGTGACCCTGCCTCTTACGCCAAAGGTCGTGGGTTCGATCCTCACCCTGGACAAACATTCGTGCGATGAACACTTGTGTTTGTTCGGTGTCTGGGTGTAATATATGTATTTAAGTATATATTTGTGTTCCTCTGTTGTCTGATATCTGTAACACAAGTGCTTAAGCTACTTAGTACGGAATCAGGTCAACGTATAAGATGTTGTGAGAATTATTATTTTTATTATTATTTTCGCGTTACATTATAACTATAATGTATAAATACGGGGATTAACACGATATTTATTATGTGAAACAACATTGTGTCGGACTGACCGCTCGTGACCACGGCTGCTGTAACGTAGCCGAAATGTCGATCCAAATATGTGACTACATTGTTTCACATAATAAATATCGTGTTGATCCCCGTATTGATACATTATAAGTATGGTCATGGACCAATACCATCAAAATACTCGTTATTTTGAGGAGTCAGGACCTCCTTGTAACTTTAATCTTCGTTATACTTAGTTTTAACGCCATTTCACTTACTAAAACTACTGCTGAAGTTATAACATTACAGCAAGTATCTATGCAAAGTAAAAGTTTTAATGATGCTAACCTTATTTTAAACATAGTGTATAGGACACTTTTAAACTACTTAGAACAATACTGAGTTAGTGTTGTAACATTAAATTTTATCGATTGTTTAAATACAAATTAGATCTTCATCTGGGTACAAAGATAAAAGCCATATAGCCTACATTAATTTTGTTAAGTGATAAGTGGCAGACAAGTAGATGGATCACCTGAAGGTAAGAGGTTAACCATGGGGGTTAATACACACAGCACAGTACAACATGTTTTATCACATACCTAAAAATATCGTGTTAATTCTCGTCTTGATTATTATAGTTATAATGCAACGCGAAAATCTAAAAAACTGCCCATTAAAACATTTACCCATGGGGGTGTCCAACAATGATGCCTCAAATGCGCAATCTTTTAACGGGTTAGGGGGAAACTCGCCCTATTAAAACTCTTCCCAGAATTTTAGGATTATTTTTCTGGCCACTGTCTAACCTAACCAAAAATTATTTTTTGGTTTGGTAGAGTTCAGTATGTATTACCGCCACAAAAATATTGGTTGGGTTAGGTCAGAACAGTGGCCAGCAAAAAAATCCTAAAATTTTGGGACGAGTTTTAATAGGGAAAGTTTCCCCCTACCCGCTTCTTTAAATTGATCTTCGGGTATCCTCACTCACTCTACGAAATTGCATGCATTAGGCAAGAGTGATGATTAAGCCCAATCCCATCATAGTAGCGATGACTTGATTTCTATGTTTTTTTTATGTGATAGGTGGCAGACGAGCAGACGGATAACCTGATGGTAAGCGATTGCCGCCGGCCATGGACACCCGCGACACCAGTGGAGTCACAAATGCGCTGCTAACCTTTAAGCCCCCTTTCCCCCGGATTGGGCCTCCGGTACCCTCACTCACGCAGCGAAACACAGCACAATGCTGCTTTACGCCGGTTTTCTGTAATGCCGTGGTATCACTCCGGTCGAGCCGGCCCATTCATGCCGAAGCATGGCTCTCTCACGGTCAATGGTAGAGGCCTTTGCTATGCTGTGGGACAGTTTATAGGTCCATACTATACAACAAGCAATACTATCGTCCTAGTCTGCTATCGATACATTTTATATTCATTACTCAATCCACAGCACTAACTCGTCCAGTTTCAAACAAGCATGCAATAAGTTGCAGTAAGAGTACAGTTTAAAATCGACAGAATTTGCTAACTCTTATCAAGTTGCATAACAGGAGATGCATAAGATGCATTCAAGACGCGGCAACTTTTCGTTTTGCTTTTGACACGAGGCGCGGCGGTAAACTTGCATCTTTTGTTGCAGATGCGTTGGAAACCGCAACGCGAAGTGTTGTTATGAGTTAAGTTTGTTCTAGAACAAAATGCGCTTGGTTTGTGTAGGGTGTTTGACTAACAAATTACATGAGTATGTACACGTTGCCTTTGACATCGATGTCGAGAACATAACACAGGTTAGTCATAATAAATTATCTTCTTTTTTTATTGTAAACTAGTGGCTTGCGCTCACTTCGTTTCGAGACAGTTCCAATTTAAATCAATAGATGGTACTACGTGTACATTACATCGCGCAAGCGTTTTGTATTTTCGTATTATCTGTAAGTGTCGCTGCTGTCTGTAGCATTTACCATTTTATAAAAATGTATATAGATAACAAACAAGTTTTACTATTGGCCAAAAACAGACTTAATGTAATAGAAAACTCAGCAGCAATGGTATTACATTTACATAACATCATCATAAAAAGCTTTATCACATCAAATATTCGCCACTTTAATCGTCTTCACTCTACCTTGTACCACAAAATGTTCAGTAGACTTATTGCATCAATTCGACGTATGCCCCAATGGCATACACCTTCTCAAAAGGCCGGCAATGAATCTGCATTCCTTCTGGTATCACAGCTGATGTCCATTGCCATCAGTGATCGATCAGTCGAACCTTTTGTAGCTTTTTAATTTTTATACTCGGTGCTTGTCCGCCACCTGTTTGCGATGTATCGTGCAATATTTTGGACACATTGCACGAAAGAGTGGGGCCAATTTAGAGCGCTTGCCGTAGTCCCCAGCGATGGTCAAAACAAATTGCGAAACAGCTCGAGATCCCAAAAAACACTGCCCTGTACCGAGCAGCGGAGCGCAGCCGATGAAGGAGTCGCGATCCTCAGCAGTGAGGAAATCGACCGAAAAGAGAAAAAGAGAGAGATAGAGAGCCTTTATACAAATTTTGCCACAAATAATATTAACCAAATTACGCTCTGGATTGTACAAGCAGTCTTAATTCCACACTAGCTAAGTAGGCGTTAAGGTTATAAATGGAACTTCCGTGTTGTTCCTCGCACCTGGTAGAAACGTGAACAATTAATTATCCAATGAAATATGCATTAGTGGCGGTTGGACCCTGGTTTCAAATCTTGCGGTTTCGCGCCACGAAGCGGCGGGAACAGTTTGACAAACTCCGTGACAAATTTTGGGTGTGTTTGGTTGTCTTTGACGATGATTTGATTGATAGGAATTCAATGGCGGTATCCGAAACCACCTCGGATTTTACCACATGTGCAATGGTAGTCATGAAAAATGTTACTATACAAAACGTCCATGTTTTCTCATGATATTTATTAGTTAATTGGATTACTAACATTCATATAATAGTAATATATCTTTACAGCAGGTTTTTACATATAAAAGTGAACAATTTACCGAAAATGGTAGAAAAAGTAGGAAAAATCCAGATTTGCTTGCTCGGGTTTGAATCTACGGCCTCCCATTTGGAAGACACGTTCTAATTCTCTGGGCTGCCACCACTCTCATAATATTATGTAGGTATATATAATTCTAGTTTGACTGTTCTAATGTATATTTTCAGATATTAATAATAACAATCGATTGAAAAGCTAATCAAGTTTCCAAACGCACCAAATCAATTTTGTATGAGTAATGCCTAAACGTAAATGAAAACAAGGAAATTAATTTAATCTTCTTCCTATAGAGTTCAGCCAAAGTTTGCAAACTTCAGGGAAGTTTTATAAGGCCCGTAATAAAATACGGTTATGGTAGTTTTATGGTGGAAATCTGCGTTTCGAGAAACGGATGTCGCTTCCATTTCCGGGATTACGGCTTGGCATGCGATCTTTTTATGAAGATCTCCAGTATAATGATTTCGAAAATGGATATTTTTTATGGCCTGGATTATAGTTCTACTAAGGCTACGCATAAAAGACCCATGAGTAGCTAGCGACAACCAGTTTATTATGAAACCTAATGACCCATCATTACTTCGTTTCGGGTACATTAGTTCCACTTTATACCAATAGATGGCGCTTGATGTTAATTACATCGCGCAAGTGTTAAGATTAAGATTATCTATAAACGTTGCTACTGTCTGTAGGAAGGATGTTACTAACTTGTTCACTTATTGGTCTGTGATGTTACCTCATTTATTTTTTATAAATAGTATAGATTTCCGTATCATGTATAGCAACTAGCGAATGCCGGCCATTTGACTAATTTCTACCGATGTGTCTGCGGTACAGTTATTCGTTGTGCTCTCAAAGCACAATCAAGCCAATTCTAATATTTTTGTGAATTTTCGAACATTAAATATTCCTATTAGTGTGATGGTGAAGGAGACTCAATAGCAACAAATATTTAAAAAAAGTAAAGTATTATACAGTTCTACTGCAGGGCAAAGGCTTCATCAAGTCCAGAAATCAAGTCATCGCTACTATGATGGGATTAGGCCTAATCACTACGCTTGCCTTATGCGGATTGGTGATGATAACAAACCCAAGCTATGTTTGAAAAATAAAATTCGAAACATACACACCTTTGCTCGACCCCGGAATCGACCCTAGGATTCCGACATCACGGCCTGGTACTTAAACCAGTTGATCAACGGGGCGATCAAATATTGGATTTTTGCTAAATCACACGATACGATACCTAAAAAAGTTTTTTTCAAATCACCGATATCGCGTTCTGGCGATATTAAACTGTAAAAAGTCATACCTTTTCATCAATAATTTTGTGTTTTTCAAACAAAAATCTTTCAGACTAATGTCTGAAAGGTACCGGAACCATTCATATTTCGTACATTATGTTAAGAAAAGATAGTACTGAACTGAAACGATTTTTTCCGATCACTGCAAAAAAGCACGGCCTTAATAATGTCCCGTTCTGCAAAAAAGACAAACCTAATTACATTGGCAAACTTAATCGAACGACGCTAGCCTCCAAAGAATCGACTCACCACTCAAAATGAATATTAAGTGGGTAAAAAGTTTGGCATCTCACTCTATCAATCACTGACGTGAAAGGGCCTATGAACAATACTTTTGTGCGACGCGTTGAGTGATCGGAAAATGTAGATTGATCTGTGTCGTTAGCAGCTTTTTTAACATTAGGCTGCCTTGTTATTTTCAGTATGTTTTGCAGTTGGCTTTTTTAGTACAAATACCTATTAGACTTGAAAAGTTTTCGTTTGGGTTTTAGCAATCAATCAAATAATTCTTTATTTGCATAGGCTTGTACACAGCACTTAAAAATCGTCATATGAAAATGAAAATTGTTTATTCAATTTAGGTCCACACAGAACACTTATGAATGTCAACATATTTACCACTGGTTCGGAATGTAGTTTTCTGCCAAGAAGACACCAGCAAGAAACTCGGCAGTTACTCTTTTTGAAAAAAAAATGTTTTACAAAATGTCAATTTTTGTGTTACTAATAATATGTCCCTAAATTATTGTCATTCAAAACATCGTCTATTTTATAATAGCTTTTCTTCATTAAACAGCTTTTTTTATACAATTTAAACTTATGTGTGGGCAAGTCAATAACAATCTGAGGTAACTTATTAAACATTTTTATGCTCAATCCTATAAATGAACTGCCAACCTTATGGAGCCTGATATTTGAAACGGCCAGTCTATGCTTATTTCTGGTGTTAACTGTAACAGTTGGACTTCTTCGAAAACAGATGGAGATTCTTATGTACGTACATAAGGCAATCAAGGATGTATTGAGAAGCCACGGTAAGTATGTCGATTTCTTTAAACAAATCTCTAAGGGAGTCGCGCGTCTGTATATCAGCGGCTGATCCCCATAGTAATAGACCATATGACATGATGCTATGAAATCTATATGCATCATCATCATCATCATCATCGTCAGCCCATTAAGTCCCCACTGCTGGGGCACGGGCTTCCCTCAATCACATGAAGGGTAATTGCCATACTCATCACGCTTGGCGTGACGAGTATGGCAATTACCCTTCATGTGAGTTGGGTTGGCGAGGGTTTTGATATAAATGCAGAGTTTTCCTTCTCTGGGTGCTGATGATCATGCCAGCAGCTTTACCTTAGTTGCCTTTTACGACACCTCGGTAAGAATGAGGGTGGCCAATTCTACTCTGCCGGGCACCACACGGCCAATATATGCATACATTTAAGTATTTTAAAACTATTTATAAGTACTGATATATAATTTAAGGAATTTAAGGACAAAGCAAATGTCATGTCGTATAAGGAATTAAAGTTGCTGGTAGAGTCGAGAGAGGTATTGAGACTACGCCACCGACAAGCCTCGTATAATGAACGAAAAAAAAATTAATATTATGAGGTAAACTGAAGAAGAAAGACTCCAAAGGTGGCACCTGTTCTCAAGTATGACGTATGTGTCGGCCATCATTTCACTCAACCATATTAGTGGGAATGTAATGACCCGCCACATAGCGCCATCACCTCACAGACATTTGAATGAGCATTACTAATTAAGTTTCACTCAAAGGTCACAAAAAGTGTTTAGTTTCAAATCTTACTAACTTTGATAGAGCAAATTAAAACTGTCCAATGTGTGTCCTCCTGGGTGATGTGCGTCTGCTTTGTGTAAAAAGGATGCAGATAAAGATTCATCGTGACTTTTTTCAGATTAGGTCTTCTAAATCCAACTTACATCTGCCATATTTTTCAAGTCACTAGTCCATTGCGCCACAGGATGTCCTACACTTTGTTTCCCTGCGTGCTGATCACAGCACCACAAAATGAATAGACACAGCAGGCAGAAGGAAAGGCTCTTGCTGACATTGATAATATCCTCCAACCGGTTACGGCTACAGCGGCCAATCTCAACGATTAGCTACGTACGCAGGATATATTATAGTGCTGAAGTGTGTGCGCAAACACAAGTGCGCTCTCTACTCCCTTGCCCTCATGTTCCGACGGGACACCA
Organism: Marasmia exigua; assembly: GCA_019059595.1. Taxonomy (NCBI): domain Eukaryota; kingdom Metazoa; phylum Arthropoda; class Insecta; order Lepidoptera; family Crambidae; genus Marasmia; species Marasmia exigua. The sequence continues at coordinate 6,943,771 of CM032471.1, forward strand.
GCGTGACACGACCGGAGAGGGATTAGGCGCAGGACCAACGTGCAGGCAGACTTAACGAGCTTTCCGAGGAACGGGGGTACACGACCACCAACTGACATTGATATCGAAAAGTTCGTTGACCTACGCGCTAGACAGTATATCATAACGTTTCTTCCCCGCACAAGTTACGTATAGAATGTCAATGTATCATGTCGAAACACGCCAATATCACTGTACGCGCGCCTGTATGTGTACGACCAGTGATCTTGGCGATATATATAGACAGCCGGTATCTTGTGGCTATATAAAATTGTGCCATTGCACCAAGACGTGTTACTCTACTTCAAGTTATTATTATTATTTGTTAGAAATGGGGTGAGCCCTGCGTCTCATAGCCACTGCGACCAGTAGATGATCTATTGTGGCAGCCCCGTAACCTATTACAGCACCTCATGTAGCTCCAGTTCCAGGATAAACCCGAGAATGGAGCTGATGGGGGAGCTTTTGATCTCGTCTGCTGAGATCATGTGTGCTCCTAGGTGCCGGCTTCTGCAGCGGTGCAACGCTATGCACTCGCCGAGGACGTGGATAATCGTTTCCTCGTCCTCGCGACAGAACCTGCAGATTTTGGTATCTGAAAGGCCCATGTTGTGCAGGTGCTTGTTTAATTTGCAGTGCCCTGTGAGGGTCTGAGTGAGTACCCTAACATGTCCTCTACTCAGTTTTATTATTTCTACAGCTCGTCTCTGATCGAACGCCTGTATCAACGCCTTAGACTGTTCTAGTCGAGGTAGTCTTTTCCAATATTCAGTGCTATGCTTATGCTCCCACTCTTTTAACTCGAGTTACTCTCGATCAGTTTCTCTAAGTTACATAGAAAATATTCAAACTAAGCCAGCTTGTAAAACGTTTCGAAACTTAAGCGCTCACCACAACACCTTCAAAGTTACGTTAATGTCTGGCGAAATTTCCGAACGCATTAGTTCCGTCGATGGTAAGACCGGGAGCGCCAAGTTTGAGCTTCGACTACGGCGAGCTGTTTGTAATGACTTCAGTTATGTTGCGGGGAATGGAACCATTTTTGGTATATTGCTAATCGATACTCCATTGAATGGATATACAAGGTATTACCAGCACAATTGTGACTCCAGTCGCTAATCATCAGATAATCTGTCAGCTCGTATACCACCTATCTCTTAAGGCGACGGGTAGCCCTAACTAGCGACGCCAATCGATTTTAATTTTTGCTACTAAGCCGGATCTATTTTAAACAATTCAAACGGCAACAAACGCTTATACTATTTATTAAATAACCATGCAAAAATGCGGACCCAACATTTGTACGCGAAAAATTTACTACCGCCAAAAGCGGCCACTTTTAGCGAATCAATTTTTCGCGTACAAATGTTGGGTCCGCATTTGTGCATGGTTATTTAATAAATAGTATAAGCGTTTGTTGCCGAGAGGTTGTAACCCCGAAATTGTTTAAAATAGATCCCGTTTAGTAGCTAAAAATTTAATCGATTGGCGTCGCTAGTGTGTCCCTACCCGTCACCTTAAGAATCCTCTTCTTTCAATCATTCTGAGCCACATAATATTGTGTTCTATGACTTTTGGAAATTCACATAAAAAATACTTTTCATATATAGTCAGTTCCGTGACTTGGTCCTTTTATATGAGAAGCCTAAATTGCCAAAAGTCGAAGGACATAATGTTGTTCATAATACAAATGATCGGTAGTAGATATGGTTAAAGGAATGAAAAATGTTTTCCGATACTCTCTGTATACTAAATAGGTACATAATATATCAAAGTTAATCGTACAAACAAACGTCACAAATAATTAATACTAATGAAATTCGTTCACATTTTAAATTAATCCTATCCGGAATTTTATTAACTTTTCTGACTAATCTTATTTTACAGGTGTTAGAGGTGTTTTTTTTTAAATAAACACCCCAATCGATACCTAGTCCAAAAGGTTTTTAATCCAACCCAGTGATGCGACTGGTTGACTTTTTTCGAGTGCAACAAAAAAGTATTCGAGTGATTTTTTAACATGAGTTATAGAGTTGCCTCAACCTTTTTGTTTTATATGGTAGACAAGCAGACGCCATATGCGATTTTGGCCGAAGCGGTTTCTGACGCTCATGATGACCCACAACTCCAGTGGAGTCGCACCAAGTGCCGAATCTTTTCACCTTTCAACCAAATTGGGCCTCCGGAACCATTAAAACATTTTTTTTGTTAGATGGTTCACTGAAAACGTATGAAGATGTTGATTTTTGAATCAAATAAAACCAAGGATAATGATCACTTAGTTTAGTGCCATAGTAATAAATACGTAAGAGGACAAGATCTACAGAATAAATCAAAAATATATTTGCCAAAATTATTACAAGACAAAATGTTTGTAATTTCTCTGTGCTCTGTTTTTAATCAGGGACTTTCTATACGATCGCTTTCTTTTTTCGATTCTCTTAAATGGCTTAAAGAAATCGAGTGGCCGAATCTGACTCGAGTCACTTTGTCCACCCAATGAGCGTTAGTGAGCGGGCAAGCACGGGCTAATTTCATTAATCTCTTGCTGATTGGATTGGCCGCTGACTCGCCATTTTAGATGGCTACAGAGAATGTTGACGGTAACTCGGAGGCTAATGAAAATCTGCACAGAGGAGTCGATTCAATGCCGTAAGGAAAATGGTTTCAAAAATTAATGGGATTTTGCTACACATTTACTGCTGTCATCCGAAAGTGAACTAGTGTTATAGATATTGGTGTGAGCTAAAATGGAGATGGGACCAGCTTTCCCTCAGGTCAGTCAACCACAAGCCTGTTGGTCCGATGATATTGTAAAAGTGGCGGGGAAACAGTGGATGAAGATGACATGTGACCGAGAGGTGTGACGAAATAAAGAGGAGTCCTATAATCAGTCCTATGTCGACTCATTTGGATCAGTGGTAGTGGAGCGCTTGTTGTAGTGAGCCAGGCAGGGACGCTTCGGCGTCGATGCGTTCGAATATGTCGTTCACGAACGAGTTCATGATCGACATCGCCTTCGAGGAGATACCGGTGTCGGGATGGACCTGCTTGAGTACCTTGTAGATGTAGATGGCGGAGCTCTCCTTGCGCTTATGCTTATCAATGCTGCCTCTGGTGCGGGTTCGATCCCCGCACAGTACAAACATTTGTGTGCATGAACATATCTATTTGTATTAGTTTAGGTGTTTTTATGTATTTTAAATAACAAATAACATGTATACAAGTATATTCACACAACATCTCATACATTGATCTGATTCTGTACTAAGTAGCTTAAGCACTTGTGTAACGGGTATTAGACACCAGAGGGATTACAAATATATACTTAAATACATTTTTTTTTCTCTTTATTTTAGGAGCTTTGTCAACAATGACCATGTCGCTCCGTCAGGTTCGCACAGTGTATGTTTAAGCTACAAAAAAAAAATCAATCAACAACAGCATTAAAAAATAATAACATTTGGTACAGCGCTTTTGCCTCATCTGACAGGGGGGCGGCCAGAACACTATTACAACTGCCAAAATACATATATTACACACAGACTCTGAACAAACACAAGTGTTCATCGCACGAATGTTTGTCCAGTGTGGGGATCGAACCCACGACCTTTGGCGTAAAAGGCAGAGTCACTACCAATTGCGCCATCCGGTCAGTTAATTGTAGATGTAGGTACACAGTATCAGAAACTATTAAATACTAATTATCTCAAATGTGAGCTGGCGGTAAAAACGCACTCTATGTGTTGTGAGAATTATATTTAAGGTGACGGGAAGGGCACACGAGCGACACAAATCAATTTAAATTTTTAGCTACTAAACCGGATCTATTTCAAACAATTTCGGGATTACAACCTCTCGGCAAACATTTCTAAACACCATCATCATCATCATCAGCCCATTTAAGTCCCCACTGCTAGGGCACGGGCCTCCCTCAATCACATGAGGGGTAGAGGGGTTTTGGTATAAATGCAGAGTTTTCCTTCTCTGGGTGCTGATGATCATGCCAGCAGCTTTACCTTAGTCGCCTTTTACGACACCTCGGTAAGAGTGAAGGTGGCCTATTCTACTCTGCCGGGGACCACACGGCACATTTCTAATATTTATTAAATAACCATGCACAAATGTTGGGTCCAACGTGTACGCAAAAAATCACCGCCAAAAGCGGCCATTTAGCGTGAATCAATTTTTCGCGTACAAAAACGGACCCAACAGTTGTGCATAGTTATTTAATAAATAGTATAAGTGTTTGCTGTGAGGTTGTTATCCTGAAATTGTTTAAAATAGATCCGGTTTTGTAGCTAAAAATTAAAATCGATTGGCGTCGCTAGTGTGTCCTACCCGTCACCTTAAACAAGACTTTCGAACTTAAGATTAATCAAACAATTGACAAGATGCTAACCACCTACTATTGTACACCTCGTCCTGCAGTTTATTAGTATTGGATTAAGTACTCTGTAGATCTATGAGGGGAACCTAAGTAGTCATGCTCACTCAAATGTCTCTGAGGTGGTGACGCTATGAGGCGGGTCATTACATTCCCTCTAATATGGTTGAGTGAAATGATGGCTGACACATACGTCATACTTGTGAACAGGTGCCACCTTTGGGGACTGGTCCGCTTCGGTTTACCTCATATTTAGCTTTTAATTTGCTTTATTCTATTTTGTGTTGCATTAGACTGTATGACTTGGTATGAGGATAATAAACCATTGTAAAAAAGTTGGCGATTAAAAAGAGTAACTGGCGAGTTTCTTGCCGGATCTTCTCGACCAGAAACAACTTTCCGAGCCGGTGGTAGAATCGCATTATGTTTATTTACTTTTTTTAGTATATTTTATGTATCAACATATATATGTATTAACATGTAAATTTTTACATAAGTACTTATAAATAGTCTTAAACCATTCAAATGTATGACGATTTGTAAGTGCTGTGTACAAGCCTATGCAAATAAAGAATTATTTGATTTTGATTTTATAAATTTTCTTTTGCTCCTCCTGCGCTCTTATGCACTGAGATACCATTGCTCTCGATCTAAGTGTAGTGTGTTTGTTAGTCAAACTAGTATGGAGAAGTGGTTCATTCGTGTTTCAAATTGCCTGATTCGTATTAACGAGTACCTGCCCATATCAGTGAAATAACCAGTGCAAAGTTTCTAGCGGTAGTGAGATAGCAACATCAAAATCAGATTGACCTCTCGTTCGACCCAGTTTTAAACATTTATAACTACCGTCCGCTTTTAGGTAGATATTCCTGGGCAAAATAAGGGTGGGGAATTGATCGGATGTTTTTTATGACATAGGTGGCAGATGAGCAGACGGATCACCTGATGGTAAGCGATTGCCGTCGCCCATGAACACCCACAACACTAGTGGAGTCACAAGTGCGCTGCCGACCTTTAAACTCCCCTCCCCCTTCCCCGGATTGGGCCTCCGGTACCCTCACTCACGCAGCTCTCAGTTGTCAGTAATTTTATCAAATGTACTAAATAAATTTATAAAAGTTGGTGTGCTCGAGTCCGACTTGCATTTAACCGTTTCTTATGTAATTTGATGTTTTTGAAACATTTAACATCACCATTCTTGCTGTGACATCATCAAGATTTGGCACTTGATTAATAGATGAACACATAGGTACGGATTTTGTTACGTAAGACTGAATGCATTGAAATTTATAATTTAATGAACCGTTCCCCTAAAGAAGATATTCTTATCCTTTTTTGTATAGATACTAACCACATTTAAAATAAATTATAGTTTTTGCGCCTACCACTATTTTTACCTACTAAAAACCTAAACTTCAAATGTTTTTCTGGCTTTAACTGTACTCCGTTATCGCCGACTTTGAAATAGGCTATACCTTAAGTCTTCTTTTTCTTTTAAGAGTCCTATGAATGGCAGGGCGTCCAATGCTTGCGTAAACGGGGTCTCCACTCCACGATTGCCTGTACATTTTTAATTGAAATCTGAAAATTTACCAACCGACTTTCACGAAATCGAGTACTTAGGAATACACATACATCCAAAAACTTTATATCTCCGAAAAAGTAGAGCACAGAATTTGCACTTCCATTTATGTACTTGGAAACCTTGTTTCCAGAAACTAATGTTTAAATGTCTACATTCACACCATATTCAACGTTAACAAACTTTACAATGTAACTTAGTTCTGGGTTCAAATTAGCCGAGCAATGCATACGAAATGGATAGGGCTTAATATTCGCCGCCATCTTGTTAATATTAATGACAATTACCATACTGTCGATACGGAGATGGGACCCGACCTTACGTAATTAAGGGTATGTATTGCTTGGGCATACTCGTATATCTAAACAGAGAATACAACGTTACAACGAGGGCTTTGGCATTTAACGACTAAAATTTTACGGTAGGTACCCACTTACCTACCCTCTCTTAGGGTTGATAACATGCACATACCTAATTTCCGATTTTTAACCGTTCGATAAACGTTAACAGACCAAAAAGTATCACTCGACGAATTCAACTTTTGTGTTTTGGCGAGTGTACTATATAGTCCTTTTCACATTGCATGATCTGGGTGATAGATGTCTAAATCCATACATTTTTCACGTTAGTCTCTTTCTAACGTATCACTCACGTATAGCTCTGTCCTGCTGTCACCCAGATCATGCTATGTGAAAAGGACTATAAGTGTGTCCGAGTGTCACCTTCAACAGTGCATCAAACACTAAGGTTACACTATCGTTTTAAACTTGACGACCCGTTTGGAACAGTGGTATTGAACGCTGCCTCTGGTGCAAGGGTTGCGGGTTCGATCCCCGCACAGTACAAACATTTGCGTGCACGAACATATCTGTTTGTATTGGTCTGGGCGTTATCTATGTATTATAAGTATGTATTTATAAAAGAAAAGTATTATATGTATATATTTGTAATCCCACTGTTGATTCTGATATCCGTAACACAGGTGATTGAGCTACCTATCTCGGAGTCAGATCAATGTATGTGATGTTGTGAAATATAAAAAAGATAAAACTGTGAAAATAAACCTAGTGTAAAGGAGTACAGCCTGCATTGCAGTATACTTGCAGGGTCGTAGGTTTGGTACAATTGGAGTTAATTGAATTTATGTCTTTAGCTGAGTCGTGCTTAGTTTGCCGCGTTGCAAAATTGTAACTAAGACAAGCACCTTTGTTTTAGTTAATAAAACTTAGAAGCAGGTATTTGTAATACGACAGACAGTGAGCATTAACTTGTGGAAAATTGGTAAACTTTTGGACTTAACACAACAACGTGAAAAGATAAATACTGTACAGGTTTCTATAGCATTAATGAATATTTTGAAAACGATGATTCTTAAAAGTATTTCAAAAATATATTATCTTGTAAATAACTATTATGTTGTAAAAAATGTGTCACATATTTAGGTAACATTGTATAATTATTTGTGCGCATGCTGGCAGGCGGGATAAAAGGTAAAGATAAAAAGATAAAAAAAATATTTATTCAATTTAGGTCCACACAGAACACTTATGTGTGATATTTGCCGCCATGTTGGTCTAGTGTTGGTCTAGTGGTTTAAGTACCAAGCCTTGATCTCGGGGTCCTGGGTTCGCTTCCGGGTCGAGTAAAAAGTATGTTTCGAATTTTTCGAACATAGCTCAGGTTTGTGATCACCAATCCGCATTCGGCAAGCGTGGTAATTAAGCCTGACCCCATCATAGTAGCGATGACTTGATTTCTATGATGGAGGCCTTTGCTCTGCAGTGGGACAATTATAGACTGATACTTTACTTTACATTATGTTTAAAAAAAATGCAATAAAACTAAAATGACAAAAAGTGAAGTGTGAGTTACGAATAACATTGTATTTCCACCACAGTACTACATTTTGTAAAATTTTATCAATCGATATGCAAATCATCATCATCAGCCCATTTAAGTCCCCACTGCTGGGGCACGGGCCTCCCTCAATCACATGAGGGGTAATTGCCATACTCACCACGCTTGGCAGACGGGTTGGCGAGGGTTTAGATATAAATGCAGAGTTTTCCTTCTCTGGGTGCTGATGATCATGCCAGCAGCTTTACCTTAGTCGCCTTTTACGACACCTCGGTAAGAGTGAGGGTGGCCTATTCTACTCTGCCGGGGACCACACGGCATATATATGCAAATATAAAATGTTAATTTCTTAATTAACAGATTGTATTATGTTTGTACAAAATGCGTAAAATTATCAAAATCTTATTAGCTACTGACAAACGTACTCTATTTTCATAAATTCATCATGATACTTTGTACAAAACATGACAAAGTGTAATGGAACTGCTGAATTTGATGTTCGATAAGAGTCACAAAGCGAGATAGACCCGAAATTGCCATGAATCATTCAATTTCCAAATTACACTCGACAAAGGATAACGATAGCTGTCACAATCGAAATGACCCATCTCACTCGCAAATCGAGTTAATTAACCAATCACAAAACACCGACTTGTCCATTATCCAATCACGAGAACGAACACCAATAGAAACTAGTAACAGCTACCAATCAAGTTTCAAAGTACAAAGTGATGGAACCGCAAACAGTTCCGTCCCCGAGTGAGCCTTCAACTTCAATTAATGATCTTGAGGTCTGGCCGCAGACTGCAAATCTGGCAAATGAATTGATTCCGAACTAAATTTCAGCTTTGCTAACCACTTTTTGGGTACCCATGGGGAGGGCTCACGGCAAGCTATAGGGGTGGAAACTGAAAATTTGTGGACGGTACTGGGAATAGAGCGAGTGATGAATTTAGGTAACTAATGAATTATATCATTATTGAAAAAGAAGTAAGTAGTGTTAGTAACACCATTTAGAACTCGAGAACAGGTGAAGCAGGTGGTCGAAACAGGTGATATAAATAATAAAATAAATAAAACGTTTATTTTCTCATCACAAACAAAAACTTTTACAGAATGTTACAAATATTTAATTAGATTCGGTTTTATAAAACAACACGATCCTTTTGAGATGGTTCTAACACGATTATCATCTAGACACATAATATATTAATGCCTTAATTTGATAACTAGATGATTAAGTTTTTAAAAATAAATCTAGAATATTGTTCGATGTAGATTAATGAATCGTTCTTGAATTCACCGACTAAAGAATCAAGATGAACATGGGTTTGAATTCACTAGATATCTAATTGTAGGCCAAGACTTGACTCAGCTATTTTTGAAAAAGTGCCAAATATGTTTGTGTTTCGTGAAAGCGCGTTACTCTGGTTACAAAAGAAAATAGCTGAACATTTCTTGAGATGTTCTCTGTCTAAGAAAAGTACTGAGCAAATTTTTTAGGCTTTGTCAGATTTCTTGTTACTACTTCTACTTAAGGACATTTCAAAAAAGCCTTTATAAAGCCCCCGATTTAAATTCTCTTCAATTTAATATACGCTTTTTATAAGATTGGTTGCTTTGTTAAAAGTTCAAAAGGTGAATAGCAATGGATTTATAACTAAGTATTGAACCGGTTTAGGTTCTAACGATATGACTGGGGCAACTAGCCGGGTTTTTTGAAACGGGGAAATCACCCATTTTTATAAACGTACATCATATACTGCAAGAGTAATAATATTATTTGTATTACCGTGTGTTGTCAGCCAAACTCCTCAACAAATTGTACTTTGCAGGGGCCTCCAAGATACAGGCTTAGCCTAGTTTGGGGCCCACCGACATAGCTTTTACTTTACCTTTGGCTTAAACTATAAAACTTACTTAATAATGTTATGTAAATGTAACTGTGTTTGTTAAATAAATGATTTTTATTTTTATTTATTCTGATGCAGAGGAAAGACGCAGTGGAAAAAAGCCGTAATAATAGCCGCTAGAGTATCCAAATAATTACCTAGTTGTATTTAATAGGTTTAAGTATACATGATATCTTGGTCACATGGAGACAGTTAAACATGATATATTGTTATAAACAAAGTACATACATTAAATTCAAATCAGTGTCAAAATATTGCCAGTGTCTGATTAGACAAAACGCAGGTTTTACCTACAATTTATTTATTTACGTATTAGAAAACCCGAATAGTTATGACAGGCGCTCACTGATAATATGTGATCTGAGGAAATTGCAAAATGTTTTGCAGAACTAATATTTCAAAACTATGTTTTCGAAAAACATGTTCTATCTAACAAGAAATCGTAAGTCGAACCTGAACCGCAGATCACTCCCTCACTAGCCAGGAGTTTCTGACCGGCTCTGTTGATAAATCCGTGATAGGTATCTACTTAAATTGCGATGTGAACCTTTCCATCCTAAAGCCAGTAGATTGATATACATACACATACAGGGATATTTTATAAACAACAACAACCTACTAGTTACTTACTGATTAAACATACCGCTCAAATTTGTATGGGTTTTGACTACTTTGTACATAGGCAAATTGAACTCTAAAAAAAAGTCGCAGCGTATTATTTCCATACGTAGGTAAGTACGTACTTAAATATCTGTAATGCCTATTTAGTGCAATAAAGTATATCTATCTTATTAATTGCGTCTGTAGTTATCGCTTTGAAACCCAAGGTACGTTTGGACCCTGATCCAGGATTTGTTGAGTGGTAATAATATCCCCCGACCGATTAGGTTGGGTAATAGGCGGGGGCAATCGCTTACCATCAGGTGATCCGTCTACTCGCCTGCCACCTATCACATAAAAAAAACGCGAATCACTTGCGCGATGTAATCGACACCCAGCGCCATCTATTGGTGCTAGTTTAAATAATAAAATAATTTTATTTCGACCAACTGAGATCATAATTACAACAATTCACGTTAATCACATTACATTACATAGATTTTACTAAATTACAATTGAAATTGTCATACAATAAATTGAAATAAAATAAATCAAATTGAAATAAAATTAAGCAGTCACTACATGAATCATCGCGGCATGTTTCATGTAGTAACAGTCAAATCGACTCGCAAATTTTTTTTTTATGTAATAGGTAGGCAGACGAACAGACGGATCACCTGATGGTAAGCAATTGCCGCCGCCCATGGACACCCGCGACACCGGTGGAGTCACAAGTGCGCTTCCAACCTTTAAACCCCCCCCTATCCCCCGGATTGGGCCTCCGGTACCCTCACTCACGCAGCGAAACACAGCACAGTGCTGCTTCACGCTGGTTTACTGTGAATAGTCTGAGTCTTTAAATTAAATCCCAAAATGAAGGAAGACCGGGCCACTAGGCAATCAATAAATATTTTGTTCTGTTTACAAACAAAATATTTATTAATCTGTTTGTATGAAAATCACGCAACGGCCAAGTTTTCGTGTCGTTGTGTTTGTAGATACCTAGATAAAGCTCTGTTACCGCACAAAACAAACAGTACACACATAACAATAGAATGAAAGTGGATTTTCTATCGCAAAATTGATCTCTTTCAGATAGTGGTTATGGTGTAGTGAAGAGGATTATTTTAAGTAATAAATTGTGAGTTATAAATAAAGAGAATCACATTAGCAAAACCAGATTAAAATTTGTAGTAAAAAAACGGCTCTAGTCAATAGTGTGTCTGGCCAAGTGTGAAAAAAAATGGGATGGTATACATACTTGTGAACTATAGCCGATGTAAAATGACATCGAGTAAAATCTAGAGTTTGAATTACAACTCGATTTTTGGCAGTAAAACAAAATCGATTCCTATACTATAGCGAACTTAATATACTACAAATTCCACGGACACTGGTTCCGTGCCTTTTTTGTGCTTATTTTATTTTCAAAGCGTTACAAAATTTTAAAAATTTGCTCCGCGATAATATTTAAATTAAATTAAATTACGATAGCTTAAGTTTAGGCAGTCATGCATGATTATTGTCAGTAGGTTGTTGTATTTGATTTTAGTGTAATTGTAAGTAGGATGTTTTTGTTTTGTTTTTTTGGTCTTTGGGGGTAGGGGATTTTCTGTAGTTGTATGTAGTTTATGGACCTCAGAGAGGGGGTTTGAGGTATGTGGATATTTTATGTTTTTTTTGCAAGCTTGTCCCTATCCCCGTCATCACCCTAGCTGATCGCCATTTTGAGGTTATACTCGGTGATTTTTTCGATGGTATGGATATTAGGCGCGCTGTGGCGTCGTTAGCGGCGTTATCTTTATAGTACTCGTATACACAAGTTTTTGTGTGTCTGGAAATGGCAACCACTGCTTGTGGGACGCTTTGCAGGAGATGGGACTGTTTGGGATTTGTTCAACATTCTCGAACGTCTGACCCTGGGCTTCGTGAATTGTCAGAGTGTGCGATCCTTCGTCTGATCCGTACCCCTGGCTGATTAACAGAACCTTCTCAGCCTGGGTGTGAACGAGGTACAGGGTTCTTTCGGACTTAGGTATCTGCGCATCTGAAAATCGTTTCAGCTGTAGGGACTTAGTTCGGGTATTAGCCGAGTTTATGCCCCTATAGATTTCTCTAAGGGCATACGCTACGTCTTGTGGGTTGCGATAAGTGCACAATAACTCCTTTGTGATGTTGGTGATTTTGTTTGGTCTGTTGTAGTGTAGGGGAAGAAGATTGCAGCGGTCTATATAAGGGAGTTGGTTGTTGTCGCCTAGCAGCGTGACCTTGCTGGCTTTTACTATTTGGATGGCTAGGACTATGGATTCGAAATGGTCATAAGGACTATGTATCGAACTTGACTCTCATTATTTATGTATGTTATGCCGACCTTTCCGTTCTGTATTCAAGAAATTTGGCTCTTTGGGTGCAACCGGCAATAACATGCTGATATGATTATGATTTAAGAAGCAGTAAAGGTACTGTTATACATGCTTATATTTACGCTTAAAGCATGCTACTTTTGAGCAAGTGCTACTAAGTAGCATGTGTTTACAGGCGTGCTACAAATAAGCATGTTAATTTTGAGTAAGCTCGAAAATCGCACGCCCGTCGGTTTTTAAGCATGCTACCTTTAGTGCGGGTGGATGGGAGAATGTGGCAGAGTACTTTGGCACGTGTGAACAGTTTTGCTCATTTTTAAGCATGCTAATAGATGGCTAATAGCATGCTTATTGATAGCAAATGTGGTCAGTTCATTAAGCATTCTCATATTATGCATGCTTAAAAGCATGCTACAAAATGACCAAGTGTAAGAGTATCTTAACGGATTCTTAAGAACCTTCATCAACTTATAAAATAAGAAATGTTTATTCTAATAATTCCTCTAGGTGTTGAGCATAATCCTACCTAAAATCTCGTTTAATTTCTAAATAATAGAAAATAAAAAAGGTCACGTACATTTTTCTTTAAGATAATCCCCTTTTAAGTATAGGCAAGATTAGTCGGCTAATTTCTTAAAAGCGTTCGTTTTTTAAATCTAATGGAGTGTTGGATTATTTGTCTCTATCTTGGCATAATTTATTTGGGCGAATAAAGCGAAAATCTCGCTAAGAAAATTCGGACCAATAATAGCACAAAGGCAGTTTTTTCTGCTGGAAGAAGAAAAATAATGTTGAAATATGAATAATGAGAATCATTTTGGAAATATATAAAACGGGGAGGAGCGAAATAAGGGTAATGATCGCTTCGGTAAGTTGATTTATGCCAGTTGGAACTTTGCGTGGAAAACTATGGCCAAGGTTTATGGATATCAGTTGGAATAAACAAAAAGGCAACTTTAATTTCTATCTAGCTAAACTAATGGGATTAGTTTTTTTATCGACAGGATTATTATATTCGACTACGCTAGGCCAGCGATACAAAACGGGTTATGGCCTCAACTTTATCGTTCGTTATTTCATTCTTTGAGCAAATTGAGAACAATAGTGCACGTTTAGTTCCTTGAGGTATTTGGCGACTTCATCTTTTCAGCGAAATTTCGGACAACCTACAGTACAGCGCCAGCCAATAGACATCTACTGCTGGACATAGGCCTCCCCCAATGTTCTCTACACAGATCGGTACTGTGCCGCCCGCATCCAATGGATTCCCGCGATCGTCACCAGATCGTCGGTCCACCTTGTAGGATGCCTGAAACCGCTGCGACTTCTTGTACGTAGCCTCCGTTTTAGGACCTTTCCGTCCCAACGGCCGTCTGTTCTCCTCGCTATGTGCCCTGCCCATTGCCACTTGAGGCATGCAATCCTTTGGGCTATGTCTGTGACCTTAGTTCTCTTGCGGATCTCATCATTTTTGATACGATCACGCAGGGAGAATCGGAGCATAGACCTCACCATTGCTCTCTGGGTGACTTTGAGCCTCCTTGATCGGCACATTGTAAGCGGCCACGTTTCGGTTCCGTATGTCATCACTGGCAACACACACGCATTGAAGACTTTCGTCTTGAGACACTGCGGTATATCTGCCGAAAATATGCTGCGTAGCTTCCCGAACGCTGCCCAGCCGATACATTTAATAAAATCCTAGAAAAGCTCTATTCGCCGCTCGATCCTCTCTCTTTCTCTCCACGTGTCCAAGTCCATGCTAGCGTAGTCGGTATAATTTGACGACCCGTTTGGAACAGTGGTAGTGCACGCTGCCTCTGGTGCAAGGGTTGCGGGTTCAATCCCCGCACAGTACAAACAGTTGTGTGCATGAGCATATCTGTTTGTATTGGTGTGGTTGTTATCTATGTATTATTTACAAAAGAAAAGTATTATATGTATATATTTGTAATCCCACTGTTGATTCTGATATCCGTAACACAGGTGCTTGAGCTACCTATCTCGGAGTCAGATCAATGTATGTGATGTTATGAAATATTTATATTTATTTATTTATTTATATTCTCTCCCCATAATATTCGACTCAGCAATCAGTTCTTCAATCTGTTAGCTAGAACCTGAGCCTCCAACACAAACTTTCTCCTTTGCTTTGGTTGGTTTCAGAATGTTTCGGAATATCTTTCATTCCGTCACCAGAAATATATTATTTTCCTCCATCAGTGTCAGTATTTATGCTACACGCTAAGTCTTGGGAGAGCCACGCTTCGGCATGAATCGACTGGAGTGATACCACGGCCTCACAGAAAACCGGCGCGAATAATCACTGTGCTGTTTCGCTGCCCAATCCGAGGGAAAGGGTGGTTGAAAGGTTGGTAACACACTTGTGACTTCACTGGTGTCACGGGTGTATATGGCACGGCTTCACTGGTGTCACGGCAGTAACTAATTATCTAGCAAGTATAGGCCTTATGCTGAATCTAGAAAAGACTTAACTCATACAGTTTGGACCGTACCAAAGACCCAGAACACCCTTAAGTGTAACTCATGAAGGACAGGAAATTAGTGAAGTAGATGCTTTTAAAATACTAGGTATTACAGTAGACTCCACTTTGTCGTGGAAAGCACATATACAGGGCGTGGTATCTAAACTTAGCCAATTTTCTTATGCACTACGTGAGCTAAGGAAGAGCACAAATGAAGAGTGTGCGCTCACTGCGTACCACTGCCATGCTGCTGCATGGATAAGGTACGGGATTGTTCTCTGGGGTAATGCAACAGACGTACATGATGTTTTCATCCTACAGAAGCGTTGCCTCAGAATAATTACATTGACGCCCACGAGAACATCTTGTAGACCACTTTTCATAAGGCACAGGATTTTAACACTTACTTGTATGTATATCCTTGAATTGTGTCGACTTGTAAGGAAACGCATAGAATACTTCCAAAGAGTTGGAGATAAACCTAGACGCCACATTTCACGTCGCGTAAACGATATAATTCTACCAACTCCGCATCTAGAGTTGTTCAAAAAAGGCGCATACTACATGGCTATTAGAGCTTACAATCACCTACCAAATAAATTAAAATCCCTCCAAGGTAGTGAATTTGAGAGTAAGCTAAAAAAACCGGCCAAGTGCGAGTCGGGCTCGCGCACAAAGGGTTCCGTAGCAGCAAAGTCCAAAATTACAGTTAAATCAACCTATCTCAAAAACTATAAGAGATACTTTGATCAAACCAAAAATCGTTGAAAGAGTTAATTAGCATGCATCACCTCTATTTTTTTTAGAATTTTATACCCCGTAGTTATAAAAATAGAGGGGGGGGACATACTTTTTACGACTTTGAGAGCTGATATCTCAAAAACCGTTCACTTTAAGAAAAATGTTTTTTAGAAAACTTTATATCATTTTAAAAGACCTTTCCATTGATACCCCACACGGGTATGTACATCGAAAAAAAAAATTTCATCTCTCAGTTACATGTATGGGGGGCCCCACCCCCAATTCTTTTTTTTACTATTTAGTGTCATATTTTTGTAGCGGTTCATACAACACATATTCCAATCAAATTTCATCACTGTAGTACTTATAGTTTCCGAGTAAATCGGCTGTGACAGACGGACAGACGGACAGACGGACAGACGGACATGACGAAACTATAAGGGTTCCGTTTTTGCCATTTTGGCTACGGAACCCTAAAAAGAACTTTTGCTCAAAAGTTATTATGACATGAAGGAATTTTTTGACGATAAATTTTAGTTGATGTTTATTTTATTTTTATTGACATAAATGAATTTATTTAATGTATATGAATGTAATCTTTAATGCTATTTTATCTATTTCAATCAATGTAATGTAATGTAATGTAATTGAACCTTTTTCACAAGTGCCTTGAAAAGGTAATTTGTAGCATGGCTCTGTCATCTGCCTTTTTTACTATACTTATTGTATTATGTACAGTGATGTTATGAATTTTATGTGAATAAATGAATATGAATATGAATATGAATATGGGTATCGGAAATCTTACTATCAGGCGATTCGTCAGCTCGTCTGCCACCAATCACATAAAAAACACGCTTATGCACGTTAGTGTCCAATTAAATTTAAAAAAAAACGCCATCTGTTAAATTGTTTTGTACTACATTTTCGCAAACAAACATCGTGTATAATAAAATAATTCTGGAAACTCTTAAACCAGGCAAAAGGGTTCCCTTTTGTACAAAAAAGTTCATATTTATCTTCCTAGAACCAAGTTAGTGTCAGAACTGGTATGAAATAAGGAGACACAGTTGATATAATATAAGTTTGAAGCAGACTTCAACTAACACGGTACAAAGTTCTCAAAGGAACATAGTAGCTTTGCTTGAATAGAAAACTATGTGTGTTTCGTATGGAATAACATCGCAACGTTAAACTTTTCATGTTTTGTTTTTTGAACTTTTCATTTCTGGTGTCTTCTTGCAAGGAGGGGACGAGTTTGGCGAAGAACTCTGCGTCCTCTTCGTGAAGGTGGCCAGCCGGCAACAGGGACGGGGGTCCTTGTGACAGAAGAGAAATACATTTTTTTCTCCCGGGAAACCAAAAAAAAAGCTTCTCCCACGGATAGGAGGGAGACGAGCATTTGTTCATCGTCTCCTTCCTCTCCTTGCCCTTCTTCGAGTGTCTGCATGAGGGTCCTCCTCTTGCAGTCCTTACATCCTCGCAGAAGGACCCGAAGGCGATCCAAGACTCCTCGCTCGCCAGCATAGCTTGGACTATGCTGGGGAGCGAGAAGCTCCCTCCCACCTTCGCAGCAAGCGTGCTGCGCTGAGCCGTCCAACTCTGCCGTCCAAACACTCCACGAGGGTGTGATGTGTCGAGTCCTCAGCATTCTGTAGGATATGCCTTTACCTGT
This sequence comes from Marasmia exigua, assembly GCA_019059595.1. Classification (NCBI taxonomy): domain Eukaryota; kingdom Metazoa; phylum Arthropoda; class Insecta; order Lepidoptera; family Crambidae; genus Marasmia; species Marasmia exigua. The sequence goes on from CM032471.1 coordinate 6,961,393, forward strand.
CTTCTCTTTAGGAGAAGCCCACGCCAAATAACCTAGCCATTCCCGGTGGACTGGTAGCGGCATTCGCCATGTGAAACAAAAAAAGGCAGCTGCTTCTTCTTATCTCATCGAATTAATGGAAAATAACACACACATACACCCACCACACAAAACACACCCATATATTAAACCTTGCCTTCTGTAATGAACAGATCTCTTGTATTTTTGTTAGATGTTTTGTTTCTCGCATATTATGTTAAACACCTTACCTTAAGTTATAATATATATATATATATATATATATATATATATATATATATATATAATATATATATATATATATATATATTTTCTTGTTTTTTTCTCCGTAAATTTACCTCTGTTAATCGTTTACTGTTCCCCACAGGACAGGATTGCCTAGTGTGGGGACCAGCAAAAATTTATATATATGTGCAATTTTTGGTTAGTAAATACTTACTTACTTACTTATATTATCACGGATTGACTCAGACAGAGGATGCGCTCAGTGTCATTCACCTCCATCTAGAAAATTCAAATTCTTTTTTCTGCAATAATTAGCTGCCCGGGTCAAACGTTCCAGTTTCAATTTTAAAACCCATCTTCCGACGAGGCGGGCAATTACACAGAGTCGAGAGTGGTTATGACGCGCCCATCATGCAAATATATCAGCGGTTCAACGGGATTGGCACTCGAGCCAAAGTGCTTTTAGACCCTGATAACTATCTTATGAATTATTATGTGAATGGCGATGTCAACAGGTACATACAGAGCTGGAGGTTTGAAATTAAAGTGTGATTTCTTTCATCGGTTAATATTGTTAATTGTACATTCATCATCGTCAGCCCATTTAAGTCCCCACTGCTCGGGCACGGGCCTCCCTCAATCACATGAGGGGTAATTGCCATACTCACCACGCTTGGCAGACGGGTTGGCGAGGGTTTTGATATAAATGCAGAGTTTTCCTTCTCTGGGCGCTGATGATCATGCCAGCAGCTTTACCGTAGTCGCCTTTTACGACACCTCGGTAAGAGTGACGGTGGCCTATTCTACTCTGCCGGGACCACACGGCTATATATATTTCGTATACTTACCTAGCTTTTAAGTTTTTTATGTTGTGCAATAAAAAGTGTCTATCTATCGGACAGGATAAGTTGTTCAAAATACAGCTGAACTAAAGTCTCTAAGAACTCTAAATTAATTTCACAATTAGTTCTACGGAACAAAGGAATAGACCTTTTTTACCGTTTATTTTTTTGTACAGTAAATTAAATTAGTAAACAAATTAATAATTTTATCTTACAATAAAAATAATAATTTTGAAATCTAGAAGAATAATTGCTTTTTTTTTCTTTAAGGTTAAAAGTAGTGTCCGCGCTTTCAGGTTGGAGTCCGCGCCACGAAAGAAGTTTCGTGACAAAACACGGAACTAAAATTTTAATCCATAACTAGCAAGTTCATGATTATTGCGGAATAATGTTAGTTCTTAATGTTTTATTACAAATCTTCGTCTAACCATAGACCACTTAGTACCTACTGCAGGATAGTGTCAAAATTAATCGAATCATTGAATCATTCGTTCAGTAACATTACATTTTACATAACCTTGTTTTATTGTTTGAAGTAAAATATTTTAGAATTGTTTTTAAGCAACAATGAATTAAAATATTGACCTAATTAAGGCTTCCATGTAACATGCATAGGAATTGCTTTTTTTTGGGATTAAATCCAAAAAAATATTATTCTAGTACCCTCCCCTCTTCTATCTAATGTCCTTTACCTGAAGGTTGTCTGGTAGAGATCGCTCCCAGCGATAAGACCGCCTAAATTGTACATTGTATCTCTGTATACCTAGCTTTTAAGTTTTGTATGTTGTGCAATAAAGAGTATCTATCTATCTATCTATCTACTCACTCATTTTAAACTAAGGGTTCGGGTAGTTTAACTTAATTATTATAGTTGATATAGTAAATAACGTTAAACTTAGTTTTGTAATAATGTTTATTCTAGTTCTTCAGTTATTCCCAGTATTAATCCCACTACCTATTTTAAGCCACGTTTTGGAGTGTCTATATTAACAAAGCCAAAATTTGAACGTTGACGTGATAGAAGTGGCGCCAATCAAGAGACTTCTTCGGTGGCGCGGACTCTTAATCTTATAAACGGGCTGAATCGGGTTACACTTCAACTAGTACAATTAAATATTAAATCGATTACTTTCTGTCCTTGGACTGAGAAAAATACGCGAATTGGGTCAGGGATACAATATCTAGAGGTTGTTGAATGCGCAGGTTTTCTCTTAATACTTTATCTCCGGCTGACTAAGCAGCAAGGCCGCGATAAGTTTTAATAATTTGTATTAAGGGCGTTTTAGCTGCGTCGAGAGCGGTATTTTTTTATCTATTGGGTCTTTTAGTCTTTTATACGACGAAATGTTTACTTATAATTATTTCGGTCAATAGGCTAACGCTTGACCACAATCGCACCTGAGGTCTAGGATGATACGCGTTTGACCAAAAGATTCCTGTTCACTCTTGCCTTAAAGATGTCTAATTAATAATGACAATGCCCGATCGTCGCTTCAGGAGTTCAATTCCCGGGACCCTTTAGGTTGCGTAGGTCAGCCGGTAGTCACTTCATTGTTATTACCAGATTCTTCAAATTGTGAATCACGGCCTAATCATACTCCGGGTTTCAAAGCGACAGCTTTGGACAAAACCGGGAATTCCACGCTACAATATCGAGGAACGAATTTCGTGAATCTCCGAACGTATCGCCTGTGTGTCCGTGGCCCAGTCAGGCTAATGGTTCTCGGCTCATCTCAAATTAGTTGCTTTATTGCCGTCGAACATGAGGCGAATTTTGATGAATTCAATTATAAGAGGACTCAGTTTAAAGCTTTACTAATGCCTTACTAATCAGTGGCGTCACTCACTAGTATAAAACATGAAACACATACCTAATTCGAATCACATAAACATGCGCCATTCATTTAACATGTAGCCTATAGATACAGGGATGTTAGGGTTTCGGAATTATATAACAGATTTGCATCTTTTCCAAAATCATTTTATCGATTTAAGACTCTTTTGTTTAAAAATAATAATTAAGAAAAAGAAATGCCAGGAAAGTAAAGATGGCGGATCGGTAGAGAGGCTTAAACAGGATACGGACAAGAAATTACTATTGTATAAATAGGATTGAAAATATGATGGAAGAAGGATGTTTCCAGTATTAAAAGGCAATGTAAAAGGTAACTATGTGTTTTAATGACAATATTCCCGTTCTGTAAATGTATTTAGAGATAGCGCTAACAAGGGTGTACCAGTGAACAATGAAATCTTTCTAAAAATGTTTTGTAATGTATTCAAAGGTTGTCTGGAAGAAATCGCTACAAGCGATAAGACCGCCTTATTGTACTATCTGTTGCTGTTGCTTGTATTTTATTTTTGTGCAATAAAGAATATCTATCTATCTATCTACTCGTCATTTGCAACCACTATTTCTTGAAGAAGTGGATTCTTAGGAGTCACTCACCAGCTTTGTATTTGCTAAGGCTTCTTTTCTTATTGCATTTGTTCACTCCCTACAAAGTCTTTTTCCTCTCCCATCTGATAACCACTGTCCACACATACAAACTAATACGGAACGTGTTAGGATGGGACAGGATACGACAAAGTACCTAGGAACTAGAAAAAGGACATCAAAGAGATTGTAATCACTCAGATCATAGTCTGCACTTCCATACAACCCCATGTCTGTCAGTGACATACTTTTTAACCAATCCCCTTACTGCTTAAAACCAATTCAATACTGGTTAGGATCAGATCAGTCACTAGATGGCGCTGTAACTGATTTCTATTCACCCAAAAAAACTAAATAAAAGCTGAAAATGACTACAGCCCCACTCGGGTTTGAACCATCAACCTTTAAGATTCCAGACATCGTTACACTCATAGCCACTCGGTCAGATGTTCTTATAAGTAGACGAAATTTTTTATATGTCATGCTTTAATAGATTCAAAATGGCCTATGTTTACCATTGTCAAAAATGGGCGCGCTTTCAGTGCAACCAACCTGACAATAGCCAATTAAAGGGTACGGAGCAGTATTTTTTTTAATTTACCAGGATATTTTTTTTTTGTAATATTACCATTACGGTATTTGGCATTCGATCTCGCTATAATGTCTTATATTTACATTTCTGTGGAGTGTCGACGTACTGAAGGACATAAATGTCCTGCGTCGATGGTTGATAGCTAAGGTCGGCCGCCATAACCGAAATATCGGTTTGGAGGACATTACAGGCAAAGGAGTTCTTCAATTCAATGTCAACGCCGTGTGGTCCCGGCAGAGTAGAATAGGCCACCCTCACTCTTACCGAGGTGTCGTAAAAGGCGACTAAGGTAAAGCTGCTGGCATGATCATCAGCACCCAGAGGAGGAAAACTCTGCATTTATATCAATACCCTCGCCAACCCGTTTGCCAAGCGTGGTGAGTATGGCAATTACCCCTCATGTGATTGAGGGAGGCCCGTGCCTCAGCAGTGGGGACTTAAATGGGCTGATGATGATGATGATGATGATGATTGTCAGGTAGAGTCAAACTTATATGTCAATTTATTTTGTGCCTCGATGCACTCGGCTGATTAATCAGAAATAGATTGTCTACAGAGTGGTTGAGTAGGATAATTGAAGCTATCGACAATCATGGATACAAGTTATCCCATTTGAGTAATACTCGAATCGAATAGCACCACTATTTTACGCCATAACATAATTTGCTTAATGCCGCCGCGCTATGAATGTAATTGAATATCCAAACTCCAGTTGATGTTGTTAGCCCAAACTTTATTTTGGGCTAATTGTATCTAACTAATGGAATTGGGTTTCAGTTAGGACTATGAGTTTGCAATAATGAACAACAATAACGCGTATTAGTATGCGTAATAGCATTAGATATGTGTAAATATAAATAATTTGTGCTATAGTTGGCAGAGGAGCAAATGGATCTCTGTGGCTAGGGACGTTTAAGAATACTGCCAAGGTTTTCCCCGCCTGTCGTCGTAAGAGTAGACTAAACGGGCTTTCGGTGTATGTGAGCGTACACACTGCTGGGGAGTGGCTTGCTCAGCTTACGAGTCCGCGGGGGACGACGTTACCGGGTATCCTGGTAGGTCGTACAGCGTTGAAGGGCTGCATTGCGCCATATAGGGGTGAAGCGGCGAGCGCGATTAGTCTTACGGTCTAGTCCCGGCTGTGGGGTTTCTGACCGCGATTTCGCGGAGATGGACACCCCAGGAGTTTTAGTTAGGGTTTGAGTCCCACACACCACCTTGTGCCCTACATGTAGCACGATGACGGCCATGACGGCAAACGGATCACTTGATGATGCATGCACGATATCCTCCGCCTATTCAGACCCGCAAAATCAGAGGAGTTACAAGGGCTTTAAACTCCCGTTCCCCCTGATTGGGCCTCCGGTACTCTCACTCACTCATCGAAATACAGCGCACGCGCTGATTCATGCCAGTTTTTTGTAAAGCCGAGAAAATTCATGCCGAAGCGTGACTCTCCGAGCGTTGAAGTACTCTTAAAGGATTAAGGTCAAGGCTAAAGAAATCGAAACTTTCTTCTAGTTCCTTCAGGATTTCATACATGCGATGAACGAAATATTTACATATTTACTCGCTGGTATGGGACCATTTATCGTAGCGGGAGTTGGAATCACATTGCATCAGTTTTATGTTCTCATGCATTTTTTATTAGTCGTGGGTTAACTCTTTACTGAAACGACTCAGTGATCCGACTCAGCCAAATAATACACTGTTCTGAATTTCCAATGTTTGCTCCGAATGTATCATTCGACTCAAATCGATTTCGAGTTCGAGTGAGCCGAATGATCCAAAATGAGCTGAATGATCCGAGTGAGCCGATTGAGCGGAATGATTCTGTGGGTTGTCCGGGGTGAATAGGTAACCGTCTTACTATGTATTACGCGAGGAAAAGAGAAAAGTATATTACATTGCACAGCACAGAGTTTATGTTCCAAATAATTCAAAAGAAGCGTTTCACTGTTGCGCATCTTTGCACTGATCCAGATGCAAATATGCCAATCGGGGTGAATAGGTAACCGTCTTTCCATGTATTACGGGAGGAAAAGAGATAAGTATATTACATTGCACAGCACAGAGTTTATGTTCCAAATAATTCAAAAGAAGCGTTTCACTGTTCCGCATCTTTGCACTGATCCAGATTCAAATGTGCCAATCTTTTGAAATATACGTTTTTGCCAGGTCTATTGTAACTGTAGGCATTCACCATCAAAACAATCTTAGCGTTCAAATCTACCAAAAATATCTGATCATTTGACCAAAGACAAGTGTATGTCAGTTTCTGCCAAGTTACTTTTTCATTTGTTGTTCGAGAACAAATGATAAGAAATGAAAGAATACTTAAAAAATTAAAAAGTTAAAAAAACCCCCACGGCGGCCATCTTGGATTTGAAATTTGTTACAATAAATATATTCTGGTACTCAAGCCCTTTTATATGATACCCATATTGTGGGAGTTGTGTTAAAACATACAATCCATATCTTTATGACGGCGGCGATCTGGGATCGATTTTATCCAAGATAGTGTCTTAGCTAACTTCTTTGAAACAAAAAAAAAACAAAATCAAAGTCGGTTAATTTTTTCGGGAGCTACGATGCCACAGACAGACAGACACACACACATACAGACACGTCAAACTTATAACACCCCGTCGTTTTTGCGTCAGGGGTTAAAAATATTGTGCTATAAGATTATGCTCAGATAATTTTGGTGAATTTAAACGCTAATATGATTTTGATGCAGACTGTACCTAATTGGGGGTGGTAAGTGAGTGTATTTTTGGATATGAAATACATAGCGAACACAATATGTTAGGTACAAATACGTATGAGTATTATTGTTACAATGACCAGATCTGATTTAAAGAAAAGATTTATTGCAAGGTTAATCCTACCCAACTTTCCACTTTCAAATTACGAATTCTTTTCTGGAATAAAATTATCACCAAAATTGCCTTTCATTTCATTCTCCTCAATTTCAAACCAGTTTTCAAAGTTCAATTATTTCGAACCGCGAACCCAAAAAATCTAAAATCCTTCTGACCCAGATAAATTCCTTAATTTCTGAAACAAATTATTTTCGATTCTCTCTAAACCCTTAGAACAGTTCATGCGTAGTCTCTTTCACCAAATCCGTCCATTTGTATGCCACCAGTACAACGGGTACTATCCCATGGGTACAGTGTAAAATCTCCCAGTAGCAAGCCAATACGCAGACAATCCACTTGATAGCAAGCGATTGACGCAGACTCGCAACACCATTTTACACAAGTGCAGCCAATACGATAATTGACTAATTTTTATTTTATTTTTATAATCAAAAGATTTCTCAGTGTTAGAAACATCGTTGAAAGAATTACTTGATTCTCATTTAAACTACCTGAGATATCACAACTTTAAAATGGCTACTAATGTGACGTCACACGCAACGCAAGTATCTTGTATGCATTTCATTTGAATTTTGTATGGTAGACATATCAAATGTTTCGTTTATGTCAATGGTTCTATTATAATAGTTGCTGCAAATTGTATGGGTTATTCAATGGTATCATTATTTTTTAATAATTCATACTTTTAAAATGGACTTGCCCATGAATCTTTGAATGACCATAAAACCGGCTAGACGTTATATTAATAATTGAAAATTTTGCTATTGGCACATATTTACCTATATCTGAGAAAAATATTTATATTTTGTAAAATCTCGACCTTAGTCAAATATAGGGTATTTGACTAAGCTCGAGATTATGTGACATTTTCACAGTGACAACTGTGACTCTCCCTGTGAGTCTGAGTTACAAGTGACATAATCAAAAGTGAGCTGCTTTCCGGTTCTGTGAAGGTTTAGGCATCACTCCGGTCGAGCCAGCACATTCATACCGAGTTATACCCGATGTCGTACTGAACAGACATGCTAATCTTGATCAACAATCGATCGATCAGCGTGGATTGTAATTATTGGTTGATGCTTGATTCATAGGTCTGGTACCTCTCAAGCAAGTAAGATACGTAAGATACGCCAATCAGGTTTCCGTCCCCCTCCTCAATTTCCTCAGGGTTGACCTTTAAAAGTACGGTTGAGTCCATGGCAACCATTACCTACACTGTGTTAAGGGTATCGCAGTTTGCAAGTTTCTCTAGTCCAATTAATGACCCGATTAAACCAAATTAGATTTGAGGAGCGAAAGACCAATTTGAGCGGCTGATCTGTAGATATAATGCCAAAGCCCAACTTACAAACCTCGACCTTAACCACACCACGTAAAGTCCACATTGCAATTTCAAATGCAATGTTAACTCAAAGAAAACCGAACATTCGTACGCAGTGTAGGTACATCAACGAACAAGTAATTGAATGAAAAATCGAGCGTAAAAAAGAAAACCGGCCAAGTGCGAGTCGGGCTCGCGCACAAAGGGTTCCGTAGCAGCAAAGTCCAAAATTACAGTTAAATCAACCTATCTCAAAAACTATAAGAGATACTTTGATCAAACCAAAAATCGTTGAAAGAGTTAATTAGCATGCATCACCTCTATTTTTTTTAGAATTTTATACCCCGTAGTTATAAAAATAGAGGGGGGGGGACATACTTTTTACGACTTTGAGAGCTGATATCTCAAAAACCGTTCACTTTAAGAAAAATGTTTTTTAGAAAACTTTATATCATTTTAAAAGACCTTTCCATTGATACCCCACACGGGTATGTACATCGAAAAAAAAAATTTCATCCCTCAGTTACATGTATGGGGGGCCCCACCCCCAATTCTTTTTTTTACTATTTAGTGTCATATTTTTGTAGCGGTTCATACAACACATATTCCCATCAAATTTCATCACTGTAGTACTTATAGTTTCCGAGTAAATCGGCTGTGACAGACGGACAGACGGACAGACGGACAGACGGACATGACGAAACTATAAGGGTTCCGTTTTTGCCATTTTGGCTACGGAACCCTAATAAAGTGGCAGTTTTCTGAACTAAATAAATCGCTTCTCCTGAGGTTTTCTAAGGATTAGGTGGAGCTAAAAAGCAAAGCTTTCGCCCTGTAATCCTGTTTAATCCTGCGTCCATCTATTTTGTGGGGTTTGGCGAACTTTGAGATCACTTTGATTCTACATTTTGTCTTTTTAATAATAACTGATGGTTCTTGCCAGCTTAAATGGATTGCATTTTCATCATTATTCACCTCCCAAAGTGTTATTATGCTAAGCTTTTTACATGCGCTTATCAGAGGGCTTGCAAGTTCGTTGCTGACTTTAAAGAAGGTGTATTTAACACGTTTATAGGGGTTCGCAATTTAAAACGGAAAAAAGGAACTGTATAAGCTATCTTTTCGAGTTCAAAAACCTACCAATACTCGTATGGTATGATTTAGAATCTGAGCCAAGAAGTTACTCTGTCTTTTTAAAAAAAATTACATTTTCTCACTTATTCATTCCCTTAAGTTGAAGCTAAATAAACCGTTATTTTTTTTTTCGTACATCCGGAAAACCTCATAAAAGGCATCGTGAATCAAGTACATTTACCATGTTAGATCAAATCAGCTGTTCTAGACATTATTGCCGGGTAGGTATTGTGTTTTTTACGGAACACTTGTTTTTTTTTCGCTTATTTGCTGATCTTATATACTAAATGAATTTTATTCACGATACTTATTTTGAGGTTTTCAGGATTTAAACGATAAAATTATCGGTGAATATTGAATCAGGATTTTTTTTTCACATGGACACAAACTGGACAGTGCAATGGGGACGAATGAAAAATTCGATAATGTCATTACGTAGGCCATCAACAAGGGGATAGATTATTTACTGACGTGACTTGTCAAAATTACAATGTTGCGTATAAAACAATGATTTTGAGCTTGGACCTTAATGGAAGACTACAGAGTCTTTTTCATCACGGCGGCCCCTGTTAGTCGGTTGACCTACATCGTCAACACCGCGGCCAAAAGTCGCTTCAATATTCTTCAAATTCTAGTATGCTTTATGAAATAAAGCGGCCCGGCCTCATTTCGCTTCGGGACATTAGTTCCACTTTATACCAATAGATGGCGCTAGGTGTCGTCTACATCGCGCAGGCGTTTCGTGTTTTCATATTACCCATAAGCGATGCCGCTGTCTGTAGGATTTACCTCTTTCTAAATAGTACAGATAGATAAAGTCTACATTACCTAATCACTAATGTTAACTCACAAAATGTAAAGGCATCTACGGGATAACCAGCGGCGAGTACTCGACCGGCCCGACAATGCTGAGTAAGTGGCCTATTCAGAGTACAATTTGTATGTGTTATCTCTGAACAAATCTATTTCTACTTTCTTTTAATAATAAAATAATGTCTCCTAATAGCTACTTACATCACATATGAATGAAAAAACTTACTTGCAAGTTGACGAATGGAGCATCGGCCATGACGGTGGGTACGATAAACCCTCCTTCCCCGGTAGACATGTCAATATCCTGACTGTAGATGTCAGTGGTGTCGTCATACAGCTTCACCCGAACTCGAACCTGCTTCTCAGTGCTCATTGCTTCCACCTGACGAAAAAAAAATACAGGTTACTTTCCTCCTTACGTCGTATTTCTCAGTGCTGAAGGTCGTGATCTCCCTTCTGCATCACTTTCTCTCATACGAGAGAAAGAGAAAGAGAAAGAGAGAGAAAAAATGAAGGAAATCATACGATTTCCTTCATTTGTTTCTGTATTCGGCGGTGTGAAGGGTGCCGTATAGTTGAGTGCGGATCAGAGGCACCCTAATAGATAGATAGATAGATATACTTTATTGCACAAAATACACAACTTAAGTACTAGGCATTACAGAAATTTTGTGTACAATTTCGGCGGTCTTATCGCTGAAAGCGATTTCTACCAGACAACCTTCGGGTAAAGGACATTTGATAGTAGAGAAGGGGTAGGGTACCTAATAAACATTTTAACGTGAAAGAACCACAGTCTTACAGAGAATCGGTGTGATCAGCGCCTACGCCGCGATTTGCCGGATTATTAGGGGACTGGGAGGCCCAATTGGGCCCCCCTTTTGATGAGGCAATGCAAGGCACTTCTAACTCCACTAACTGCGGGTGTCTAAGGGCAGCAGCAATCGCTCACCATCAGATCCGATTGAGTGTCTGTTACCTATAACATTATAAAAAACTAAAACGTTATAAAACTTAGCAGTTTTCCGTTTCCGTTAGACGAAAAAGTTGTTGAAATCTTTCCGGTCATTTTCAAACATTACTATCATAAACTAAAATTTCTACCTTGCAATGAAAACATGTTTTTTTCTATTCATTGCTTTTTAGGATTCTGGTAAAGTATCAGCCTATAAACTGTCCCACTGCAGGGCAAAGGCCTCCATCATAGAAATCAAGTCATCGCTACTATGATGGGATTAGGCTTAATCACCACGCTTGCCAAATGCGGATTGGTGATCACAAACCCGAGCTATGTTCGAAAAATTCGAAACATACTTTTCGCTCGACCCGGAAATCGAACCCAGGACCCCGAGATCACGGCCCGGTTTTTAAACCACCAGACCAACAGGGCGTTTCTTTCAGGGATTCTGGTAACTTTGGTGGAAATTATGTCTGATAGAAATTACTTCCAGCGAAATCTTTTCGGCCATTTTTTAAACAAGAATGACTGTGATAAACTAAGATTTCTGATCAGTTACCATAAAAAAAAGTTTTTTTTTGTTTTCATTGAATTTTTGGATTCTGGTAACTTCGGTGCAAATGAAGTCGGGTAGTAATCGCTTCCAGCGATAAAACAGAAAAAAATGTACATTTATGTTATTGTAAGTAGTGTATTTCATGCCCTGTTGGTCAAGTGGTTTAAGTACCGGGCCGTGATCTCGGGGTTCGCTTCCTGGGTCGAGCAAAAAGTGTTAAGATTTTTTCGAACATAGCTAGTTTATGATCACCAATCCATATTTAGCAAGCGTGGTGATTAAGCCTAATCTAGAATATCCATCCTCCTCCATCATTGAAAATGATGGAGGCCTTTTTCCTGCATTGGGACAGTTATAGGCTGATACTTTAAGTTGTGTATTTTATGCAATAAAGCACCTCTCTATGTATCAAAGTCTGTATCTGCCCTGACATATACGCATTCCTACATTCTTATCCCCCAAGGCTGTGTTTGCGGTGCGATACGGTTAATTGCCTTTCATTAGGGCCGTTTCATATCGGAACCTCTGTCGGCAGGTTTTGGCCTTAAGCCAGGTCGGGTTGACTAAACTTAATGGGTTAATTAAGACTTAAGTCGCCGACGCAATATCGTTTTCATTTAGGCTCGGGTAACCAGTGGATAACTGTTAAAACGACTGCGCTGTCTTAGATAAGGGAATATTGCTACCTTTCAGAATACACAATGGAGGCTCCATTGTGTGTTTTGAAAGATAGCAAACCGCGTGTCAAAAAGCCGCTTCAATACAGACCGACCAAGACCAGAAGACACTTCAAGTGACTATTGACATGGGGACGCTGTGTACAATATATTTTCTTATAAACAGCGATAGTTTTCGACTTTTTCCACGTGCCAAATAACAATACTACAGGGTGTATCTGTGGACATATACATCCCTTTAACCACGTGTTCTAACAATCATGCTGAGCAAAATTTGTTCTACGACTTTTGAAAATTCGTCGAAAAATTTTTTGTATGAAAAGTTGAAATTTTTGTATGCGAATTTCCAAAAGTCATAGAACAAATATTGTCCATATTGGTTGATAGAACACGTGGTTAAAAGGATGCAAATATTCACAGATACAACCTGTATATGTATGTGTGTGTGTATATGTCACCGGAAAATAACAAGATCCGTAAGTTTATCAATTTACTAGGAAGTTTAGAACTTTCGAAGGATTCTAAACGGGAGATAAATTGTATTATTTTACGTCCACATTTTCGTATATGTATAAACTTACTGAACTCACTCGTAAAATAATAAGTAAGCAATATCCAAACGCTACGCGCGATCTGATTGGCATTGCCACTATGATGATTGACCAATCAGAGAGCAGTGTGTTATTTTACGTATTTCAAAGATTCGTTTATTTAAAAGAGTTTCGAGTGATTGGTCGAACCATATAACATTTTACGAATAGATCCGTTATTTTATAAATTTACCGTGTGACGTCGGAAATTGACAAATTTACGAAAGTGTGGACGTAAAATAATACAATTTAACTCGCGTTTAGAATCCTACGAAAGTTTATAAACTTCCTAGTAAATTGATAAACTTACGGATCTTGTTATTTTCCGGTGACATATATACTATAGCGTTGGTTGTTTTATTCGTCTTTGCATGTTGACACGTCACGTAAAAAATAGCCAATCACCTTTGTATGTAAATCTCCTATATAAGAAGTCAACTAATTAGAGGTCTTTCACATACGATACTCCCTATTGATTTATCTTCTTCTAAGGTACCTATTTTTACTCCCTATGGATTTATCTTCTTCTAAGGTACCTATTTTTACATTTCGCTTACTGAATGCACAACGGACATAAAGTAGTTTGTTAAACACGATGATCTATACACCCTGACTTTTTGAATACACGAAAAACTGCGGTCCATCTAAGGAAAAAGTTAAATTGGCCTCCAAAAAGCTCGACGTGCTTCATTAGGTCGAGGGGATATTTCATGCCGGGGCATCTCTTGCAGCTCTATAAGGCGCAGGTGCGGCCTAACATGGAATACTGCTCTCACCTCTGGGCTGGAGCTCCCAAATATCAGCTTCTTCCTCTGGATCGTATCCAGCTGAAGGGCGGTTAGAATTGTCGACGACCAGGCACTTCCGACACACTTGATCCTCTGTCATTGCGTAGAGATGTAGCATCACTGTGCATCTTCTATCGCATTTACAATGGGGAATGTTTCGAGCAGCTGTTCGGTCTTATTCCAGCTGCAATTTTTCGCCACCGCACATCACGTCAGAACGCCACACACATTTTTCCACTTTAGAAGCGTCTCTTGCGCAAAGTATTAAGTTTAGAAAAAAAAAAGTAGTAAAAACCTCAACATCATTTTTAAAGACTTATCCATAAATACCCCACACTTATGGGTTAAAATAGTTTCGGTTTTAAGTATGGGGACCCCCCAGAATGTTTTTTTTTCCTATTTTTGTCTAAAAATTGTAATGCGGTTAACAAAATACATATATTTCATCATCATCATCATCATCATCAGCCTATCGCAGTCCACTGCTGGACGTAGGTCTCTCCAATTGTTCTCCACTGTGATCTATACATAATTTCTCGCATCCAGCTCTTGCCATATATTTACTAAGTTTAAATAGTATATTCTTAAAAAAAGTTTCGGAAAAAAGTGGCTGTGACATACGGACGGATGGACAGGCAGACATCATGTCTGTCTTAATCTATAAGGGTTCCGTTTTTTGCCATTTGGCTACGGAATCCTAAAAAATAAACTAAAGTGATCAGCTAACTGTGTAAATTCTGTAATTATATCATTTTGGAATCGATTGAATGCCTAGTACATAGGCACAAACAGAAGGACATGAGAGAGATTCTTCAGGATTCATAATTTAAAAAATACACAGCGGGTTCACTAACATTTTATTAAGGGTTTATAGAACTAATTTTAATCAAGACAAAATATTGCACACACTTAACCCTTGCACATATTGTTACAAACTTTTTTGTACAAAAAAGCGAGTACTCTCTCCAATGAAAATGTCGCCTAAACTAGACCGGGTTTAGCGTTGAGGCTAAAATGCATGTTGTTTATTTTTCGTCGCACTATGCTGTTCGGATTAAGGTTTCGCGGGAACATTGCGAGGGGCAAATGAAAAACGTTATTTATTTATGTTGTCGAGTCCATCCCTGGATGTACGGGCTGAATAAGCTGCTCATCTTTTAAGTGCGAAACTATTTTTAGTTTGCACTTCATCATTAATTCACACATGTTCATCATTTTTCAGATTTTACTAATGGTTAGTAGTTTTGCTATCTTAAAAGGTTGTTTTTAATCCCTTTGAGTAAAATTAAAGACTAAAATGTTTAGCAAAAAACCTATTTGATGTAAATTCACGAGTTTTAACGTTTAAGGTGCTACATTGGTGAAACTAGCGCCACTAGCAGATTTAAATTCAATGACAAAAAGATTAGCATTATTTAAATACAAAACATGTCTGAATTTAATTATTTGATGTAAAATTAGCACTTCTAGGTATTAAGATAAATCAAATATTGTATTAATAATAGATAGTAAGTAGTTGTAGTAATCTGTCATAAAATGTATTGTAACTAATACTTAACTCTTGCCATACCCTTACATTACAGGGTCCATGTATTACGATAGTTATGTATGATATTTATGTAACTTGTATATTGTATATATATGGTGCAAGAAATAAATAAATAAATAAATTGACTGTGGCAGTTATGAGACATTATTAAAAAAAGTACAAGCTTAAAGACTTGAAAAAATGTTTTAACGGTTTTTTGAGAGAAACTTATGAAATTATTTCTTCCTACAAGTAACAATAATCTGCATAAATGCTAAAAGTGGCTACTTTTACCAATTTTGCAGATAATAGTTACTCATCGCGTATAAAAAATATTGTTTTGTATCTCAATAAAATTATTATTCTTTCCTCCAAGTATTTAAGATTGTATTTTTTTTAATAAAAAGTAAAAAAGTAAACTATCAGCCTATAAACTGTCCCGCTGCAGGGCAAAGGCCTCCATCATAGAAATCAAGTCATTGCTACTATGATGGGATTAGGCTTAATCACCGCGCTTGTCAAATGCGGATTGGTGATCACAAACCCCAGCTATTTTCGAAAAATATAAAAAAATACTTTTCGCTCGACACTCGATTTTTTTAAATAATCTCTCATAATCACCACAGTCAATTTAAATCTACTGGCGGCGCTAGTGTCACCAATGCAGCACTTTAAAGGAGCCCGCAAAAATATTTATGCAAGTGGTAGGCATATAGAATGTGTTTGAAGGGATATGTAAGTATTTACCGATACACTCTCCGACAGATGGGGTTGGGTAGGTACTTTAATTTTTATAACGCACTTAGCGAAACTCATATAATCAAAAGTTGACCAAAAAGGATGATTCACGAAGTGAAAGTTTCAAGAAGGGGACCATTCGACATGAACATGTCTTTTTGTATTGGTCTGGGTTTTTCTTTGTATTATAAGTATGTGCATATTTACAAAAGAAAAGTATTCAATGTACATTTTTGTAAGTACGCTGTTGGTTCTGATATCCGTCACGTGATATTGAGCCGTCTGTCACCAGACTGTCTGGAAGTCAATGCGGAAAGCATATGAACATCTTTATGTTCTGTGTTGTGGACGAAGTGGACGAAATGCGTCGAGGGACAAGAAAAAGTTCTATTCGATATAATTTTACACAATACCAAATACGATTAACAATACGAAAACACCAACTCAACATAAACTTGAGAAGAAAAGATAATCGCCTCGACAAAGATAGTCTACGATTCCACACCGTTGACACAATTTGAACCTTATTCTGTCAGACAGAGAGGTGTTATTATGATCGTTGTCGGCCTCCCAGTGTAGTAATTTATTACATTGTTCTCTTGCCAAAGATAGGGAGAGAAACACGAGGGCTCCAGAGGAGTGTCATTGAGGAATAAAATATGGTGTAACGATGTATTGAATATAAGATGCGACGGGAAAGTATTATTATATTGTAGTCATTGATTTATTTTTAATATGGCTCCCATTATAGTGAGGATATTGACGGTAGGATAAAGCCTCATTGTATACAAGGGGTGTAGGGGAAACCCTGACAGAAGTAGATTAATGGGGATACCCTTAAACTGACTCCTGAAAAGAGGAAAAAAAATTATTGCGTAATATTTTTAAAAGCCTTTTAAACTGCCTCGTTGGCGCAATGGGTAGTGCGTCGCACTTTAAAGTGACGGCTGCGCTTGAGGTCCTGGGTTCGATCCCCGGGTCAGGCCATTTGTACCAGAGTTTTTCTGTCAAGAAATTCTCAGTGCTATTGCCCGGATTCTGGAAGCTGGCGGTCTTGTACCCCCGTATTTTCAGCACCTGCAGATTCAGCACCTGGCCTAGTCCACTTGGAGCACCATATTTTTGGCAGATGCTGAAAGTGAATACAAATGTGTTTTTAAACTTTTGCCCACTTTCAGCACCTAAATAATGTATATTTTTATAATATTAATATATAAAATAATGTATATTTTTATAATATTAATATATAAAATAATGTATATTTCTGCCATTCTCAATTTCATTTGTTAAACACTTCCTTCCCTTATTACGAATACGATATTTCTTTCCTTTACCCAAAGGTTGTCTGGAAGAAATCGCTACAAGCGATAAGATCGCCTTATTGTACTGTCCGTTGCTGTTGTATAATGCTTGTATTTTATTTTTGAGCAATAAAGAATATCTATCTATCTATTTATCTAAATACCGCTTGGTGCTGGTTGCTAGACAAGACGATATTAAATGAAAGATTTACTGAAAATCACAGAATGCGGCCTCACAAAATTGCCCACTTTCAGCATCTAAATAACGAGACGCGATCTCAACGCATTTTAATTATGAAAGGGCTTATCCACAAACGTTCGATACCATCATATTTACTTACAGTGTTCCTTTCAAAATTTCGAAAGAACAAATAGAACTTTTTTTAATTAACATGGTTTCACAAAGCATTTGTTTATTAGATCGTAAGGCTGATGTTAATGTTCGTATGTATAAACGAAAATAACTGCTAATAGTATAAAGTATATCTTTAATACAGGGATTCCAGGCATGTCCATATTATTTAAAAAAATAGCTCTACCTACTCCGATCATTGGTTATTAGCGAATTCTATTTACTATAGCGGTTATTCGCCAATCCATCATACCCTTCATCAGCAACCCACACTCGTCCACAGCTGGACATAGGTCTCCCCTAATGCACGCCACTGCTCCCGATTTTCGGCCACTCTCATCCAGCCCACACCAGCCAGCCTTCGAATGTCATCATCCCATCTTGTCGCAGGGCGTCCTACACTACGTTTACCGAGTGGCTGTCTCCACTCAAGGACTTTACGGCTCCAACGGCTGTCAGTTCTGCGGCTAATATGACCAGCCCACTGCCACTTCAGTTTGCTAATTCGGTGGGCTATGTCGGTGACTCTGGTTCTCTGTCGGATTACATCATTTCTGATTCCATCATACCCTTGCAATATCATTATTTTGTTTTCCAAACTAAAACGATGGAAGTTGGTACACTAAGTAATAATTTATAAGGCTTGGATACCTTAAGTTTTTAAAGGACTGAAATTTTTCAAGAAAGCGAGCTTCGGTCGTCGTACCATCCGAGTGGAAATAAAAAAGCAACCGTCAGGCGCAAAATCACTGAAATTTTAAACCGTTTCTTAAACTTTTGCCCGTTTAATTTTATTTTTGTTCGTTGCAACTCGAGTTTTCAGTTGCGCTTGTTTCAAGTGTTAGATAAATTCAGCCAAGGCTAGCGAAACGGAGAAACGGATAATAATACCTTTGATTACTTGCCGCGTGACTGCTCTTGCGACTGTTTGCGTTTGACGAGAATTTTCGTAAGTGCTTGCTGCGCCGCCAGACGAATATGAATGTATGATAACTTTATTTGGCACAATACAAAACTAGGAAACTGAATAAGAAACATTACCTAGACATAAATTATAACGAAAAGTATTTTATTTTTCTTTATTGTAAGGAAACATACAGTACTTAAAATAATACTATAACATATACACACAAAAACATAATTGAACAAACCACGGACCTCAGCGCAACTCGGGGCTAATCTCAATAAGAATAAAGCCAATCTAATTTAGATGACGAATAAAATAAATATATACTGGGAATTTCTTGAGCCTATAAGTATTAACAAATAAAAATCTCGTCATCGCGATTTTCATTGTTTAGCCGACGTCGTTTTAACTAGCGCCATCTGTTGGCGGCCGCATGAAACTACCGTGTCCTTTACATTTTAGTTAGGCGCCATTTTACTCACATAATATTTACAATTGTTTATACAATAATCTTAAACCAATTAAGTTTCCACTAATAACTAATATCATAAAAACTGCAACATGATGTTCGTAATATAAAAAAAAAGTAAGAATTGAGCAATTGACAAATATCTACTCGTAAAATCAGGAGACAATTTACCCACAACAGCCTTTTTGTACGCTCGCAGTGTAGTGTTAAATAGATCTAAGTCACAAAAATCGCTGTTATAATTACGACAGGAGCGCAACAGAAAGGTGTTACGGCCATAATTGGTTGAAGTCAACCAACAAAAAGTACGACAATATTATCCCTGTATGTGCCAAACAGGCGGCCGCTCAGCAATAGTTTGTGCTGATCCATGAGACCAGGAGCCTTATTCTCGGGTTCGCGATATTTTGAAAACATGGCGGATATCACCCGAAAACCATACAAAAAAACTATGTTTTAGTGATATATGTCGTATGAAAATAAATATCACGAGCACGAGAATTGGGCTCCAGCCCCGACGCTATTTTCAGCGACTACCATATAACGTTATTGCTATTATTATTGCATATAATATAATAGGTAGGTAGGTATTTACTCGTACCTATGAAATTTCCGTTTTATATGACGATTTTCTCAGAAGTTTTTTTATATGTGATAGGTGGCATCGCTTACCTGCAGACGCCTCGCCTGATGGTAAGCGAATGCCGCCGTCCATAGACGCACACCATAGTTCTTAGAAGTTGTCTTTTCCATACTAACTTTATTTTATTTGTAAAGTCACTTTTAATGTTACTACTCCATAATTTACTGCGCTTTAATGGACCACGTTTAGAAATGTGTTAGTTTTTCGAAAAAAAAAATGAAAAAGTTAATATTGATGAAAACGTCAATTCGTCAAATAAAAAGGGTCATTTTCATAATGTTTTTTTTGCATCACAAATATAATAAATATTTGATCTCTATTTAAGACACACCCACACACAGACTTTCTCATTTATAATATTGCAAATATTTTTACGTACGTGTATCAATGTGCTGGTATTTTGTCATTTCAGTCAATCAAGTAAACCTTCTAATTCGCCCAAATAAAATAACAAAATTAACCTATACTTAGGTAAATTATGAAAGAGCTCAGACAGAATTCGAAACAACACCCATGTTGTACTTTTCAACGTAAATCATAATAAATTAGAAAGAAAGAAACATTTTATTGACCATCACAATAAATAATTTAACAATGAACATTCATCAGAAAACATAGGTAAGGTAACATTGACACATTAAAACTACAGACAAAGGTGAGTACGAGAACAGACGATAGGTAGGTAAATACACAGATATATAATGAAAATATTCTAAATAAGTAGGCGTGTGTGAAATTACTACCAATCACACACACACTAATATGTGTATTGTTTTTAGCAACGAGCGTTCAATATTGATGCTACCTAATAAAATAAACCCCTACTAGGAGTGAAAAATGATATTGACAAAATACGAGTACTCCTAAGTATGTTACACAGAAATGTAGGTTAGAAAGCACTCGGCTAAAATCCCGCACAGGCTTTTACCAGTGAAGTATTCTATCAGGGGCAGTCAGTTCGACGAGTGTTTTAGCTACATGTAGGTCACATTGCTTGTAGGTTTTTGAACTTTATTCTGAAGTGGCAGTCTCGGAGTAAGAACATCATATTATATTGACGTCTGTGAGCTCCTGGTCTAGCAGAATATCTTTAGCGAGAATAATACCACTTGATTAACGATAAGCCGATGCCCATGGGCGGCGGAAATTGCTCACTCAAATGAAAAATCTATGTACTAGTCTGCTACCTTACATTAAAAAACGATATTTGTGTTGTTATAAGAAAAATTGTTCTTGGATTTGGAATACTTTTAGTTTAATTTCAATTTTATATTTCGAACATAGCTCGGGTTTGTGATCACCGATCCGCATTATGCCAGCGTGGTGAGACAAACTGATCCTATTATAGAGTCGATGACTTGATTTCTATATTTTTTTAGGGTCTGAGGGACAGTTAATAGGCTGATACTCTAATTTTACTTTCCTGTTGCTTTGGTTCAGAATAAGATTTTTTTTTGTTGCCTCTGGTTTGTCGAACATTATTGTTTATAATTAACACAAGGGATTTTCTCTGGTATCCTTAAAAATACTCAAACTATTTCTTTCTGTGATAGGTGGTTGACGAGTAGATGGATCACCTGATGGTAAGCGTTTGCCGCCGCCCATTGGCACCCAAGTGTGTTGGAAACCTTTATACTCCCCTTCCCCCCGAGTCGGGCCTCTAGCACCCTCACACATTTTGTTTAGAAGTTAATAATTGAGTTTTATTGTAATGTTGTTCAGATTTTTACCGTCTCCTGTAAATAAGTAAGTAAGTAAAACATTTACCGAGTATAAACACAAATACAATTACAACAAGATGACACAATAAGACAGAAATTCCTACTATACTCCTGGTCAAAACTAATTTGCTTAGTATCTGGCTACAGTGAAAGAACTCTAAGCTAAAATCTCTTTGATCCTAGTGCTCTCCGACTAGCCCGCTTCCGCAACAAAGACTTACTAAATTCAGTTTTTTTATCATATAGCTCTACCCGAAGATATCTTGACAATGTCAATTTACTTATTGAGGATAAGTGGGCAGTCAACAGTCGAAATCAATCAAAGTCACTCAATAAAACGTTGGTGTTCTGCCGATACCACTCTAGATGCAATCGCAAGTTTAAGACACTATTAGGTCCAAGCAAGTTGTCACGTGACTCGACACACAATAGCAGTGTCAAAAACGATACAATTCAACGATTTTTATTATAAGGATCAACGAAATACACACAACGGAACACAAATAATCACGAAATTCGTTCACTAAAAACCACTAGAAATTAATTAAAAACCTTTGAATTGCATCAGACTACGCCGAGTGTTTAGTCCTACCACCAGAATCCTTCTGATATTTAATTATGTGGACTAAACTGACAGGTCGTGTCAAAATGCCTTTATTTTTATCATTATGGCTCTACCCGAAGATAATTCGCCAATGTCAAGTAACTTATTGAGAATAAGTAGGTAGTCAACAGTCGAAGTCAGTCAAAGTCACAGTCACTCAATAAAACGCCGGTGTTTTACGTTTTATCGACCTACGGATTCAGCGGATATCACTCTAAAAGTAATCGCAGGTTTAAGACTCTATTTGGTCCAAGCAATGTCAAAATATCATCCCCATACATTACAGACTGACCAAGATCAGAAGGCGTTTCAGTGACATTGACATAGAGGCGCTGTACAATATTTTTTTCCATCGAAAATGTCAAAAATACTGATATTTATAAAGGAAACATTGTTACTTTCAACTTTTGCCACGTGCCAAATAACCATAATCGCACTGTATTGTTACTTTAAACACACGCAAAATGTATAGGAATTTGACATTGGCATCCGTCAGTTTAGTCCACATAACAAAACATCAGAGTATAAGTTAAAATGTAACAAATTACACATACCCTTCCAACAAAAGGCAATCCAGGCTTGTACCGCCGTCTCATGCTGTCAGCAAATCTCAGTTCCACATAGTGTTGTTCAGCCGCCGGTGCTGCAGCAGAAGAACTGCTGGCCCCAGTCCCGATGGTCAGGTCGACCCTGGCCGAGCCGCCTCCGCAGCGGGCTTCGATCTTCCACGTGCCTGACCGAGCCCCGTTGGCAAGGATGGCGTTGAGTTTGCGGACGCCTGTTGAAGAAAAATGAACATGAAAAAGTGGACTGATTTAGGAATTGCTTGCATTGATAGGAATGCTTAAGCAGAACACAGTCATCATCATCATCCAGCCAATAGACGCCATTGCTGGACACCACTACTTGTACATAGGCTTCCCCCAATGTTCTACACACAGATCGATCCTGTGCTGTCCACATCCAATAGATTCCCGCGACCTTCACCAGATCGTCAGACCTCCTTGTGGGGGCTTACCACGGCTGCGACTTCCTGTACATGGCCTTTTCGCCCCAACGGCAGTCGCAGTCGCTTCATTGTAAGACTTCCCAAATCCTGAATCCTGATCTAGGCGTAGGTACCCCTAAGAGAAGGAGAGGAATGCATACTGACTTGGGTGAACGAAAAACTAAAAAGAAACAAAACTTTTATGATTATTTGTAAGAATACTTTTAACTGCATTCAAATTTTCTGCATGAGTGATCATAATATGTGGCCCACCATTTGTCTTATAGTTTAACCGCGTCCAGGCCATGTTCAGGCAGGGTGAACAAGCAAGCAGGACCATGTGTAATATGACAAACACCATTCGGATCCACTTTTGATCTTCTGATGTACTTATTATTATTTTTATATAAAAAAAATAAAATAAAAATAACAAAATCTACATGTGTCAAATTTGACACAGTTTACTTATATATGTTAATTTAGTCAAATAGGTACTTGGTCTTTCAATTTTTTCTAATAGAATACACAAAATATAGTCGAACACAAAACCACCACCTTTTTTGAAGTCGCCAAAATCTATCTACAGTGTTTTAGGAATAACTAGTGGCCAGCACTTTATACCAATAGATGGCGCTAGGTGATGATTACATCGCGCCAGAGTATTGTGTTTTCGGATTACCTACAATAAGAAGTTGCTGCTGTCTGAAGGATTTGCCCGCTATATAAATCATCCTTTTCTTAAAGTGCCTCTCCGAGTAGCGAAGGTTGGCCGTCAATCTGGCATATTCTTCTCGGTCTCTAGAGACGAGAAACAGCTCGGCGGCGAACGCGATCCCCGTCCACTCTCGGATGTTACACAGCCATCCATGACTTTTTCCTCCGACCCACACGCCTCTTGCTAGCTAATTTCCCCATCATAATAGGTTGCAACAACTCGTATCTCATCATCATCATCATCATCGTCAGCCCATTTAAGTCCCCACTGCTGGGGCACGGGCCTCCCTCAATCACATGAGGGGCAATTGCCATACTCACCACGCTTGGCAGACGGGTTGGCGAGGGTTTTGATATAAATGCAGAGTTTTCCTTCTCTGGGTGCTGATGATCATGCCAGCAGCTTTACCTTAGTCGCCTTTTACGACACCTCGGTAAGAGTGAGGGTGGCCTATTCTACTCTGCCGGGGACCACACGTACTCGTAACTCGTATCTATCGTGTCTTAACACATGTCTATATAAATAGTATAGATTAATTAAAGATAGTAACACCCATCCCAAAACCGTTTGACTCCACCATCTCGTCTTCTTCACAATCAGTTGGTTGTTTTGTTGAGGCGGCGCTATGAATTATTTATCTAGGCTGAAGAGGGAGGCATTAGCATCGATTGTCGCCGCTACCTACTATTTATTTTGCATAAAAATGACAGACATTACCACGAGAGTATTCTGTACAGGTTCAGTTATTTTTATACTTAACGCAAAAACTCGAGGCAGACTGAGTACATTAACAACATTACATAAATTGGTCTAACTCCGAGATAGGTAACTCAAGCACCTATGTTACGGATATCAGAACCAACAGTGGAATTACAAACATACAAAACATTAAACACTTTGCTTTTGTAAAAACATACTTATAATACATGGAAAATACCTAGACAGATATGTTCATGCTCATAAATGTTTGTACTCATTGTATTCAATTATTTCTCCTCGTCTTTTTTACATAATGGCGGGCAATTATTAATAAAAATAATAATATCCTCCAACCGATTACGGCTAAGGCGGCCAATCTCAACGATCAACCACGTACGCAAGATATGTCATAGTGCTCAAGTGTGTGCGAAATTTCTTACCGAAAATTTCTTACCGAAAACTTAGGTACAAATTTTTGGCCCGGCCCGGGGATCGAACCAGGGACCTCTTGCGCAGCCGTCGCTTTAAAGTGAGACCCACTAACCACTGTGCCACTAAGGAAACCAATTATTAATAACTTCATTTATGTTACCCAACCTAAAACTCTGCTATTGTATACTGACACAAATATCAATAAGCCTACGACATTATACGAATCTATTCAAAAGTCTTATTACATTTTTTATTATTAATTTATACAACATATCATACATTGACCTAATTCCATATTAAGGGCGAAGTTCACCATAATTTCAGGCTACGGTGATCTCCCGTTTACTGTGCTTTAACTGCTGAGTGATGGTTATTCAAGTTCACCACAAAAAAAGCAGCGCTTACTACTGCTTAACTGTGGTTTACGCTAACTGAACCAACGGAAATAGCTTAACGTTTCTTAACAGAGGATTTTTTGTTTATGGAAGAAGGCAAAGAGTCTCGACTTACAGCATAGTCTGTAAGTTGATACCATAAATATATGATGATCTTGAGAAGGAAACTAGAAAACCTAGAATTTTTCAAAAACATCAAAATCATTTTGAAGAGTATGATAAAACATCATTTAGGACAAGATTTCAGCTTACAAAAGAGTCGGCATTGAAAGTAACGAAATATTTGGTCGATTCTGGATTTTTGTCATGTCACAACCAACCGCACTGAAGTTAGGCATAATGATCCGCGTTGCGTTATTTTTCCAAATAGACGATTCAATAGTCGTCAAACCAATTTATAATTCTTATAATTCTCTTTCAACTCCCGTTGACGATTTACGTATTTATCGTATTTGTTACATCTGTCACAATAGGAACTTCAAATGGAAAAACCGACCGCATTTAGGCTTTCTTACAAAATTACATTTTAATTCTTCCAAAAATAAGTCAAATAAATATTATATTGCTGTCTCTTTTTACATGGAGTATTAGAGGTAAGTAAAAACAAGACAGCGATAAGTTTATGACTATTATGTCGATTTCTATGATATATGTTATAACCAGTGGTGCATATATAACAACAGACATTTCCAATAGTTTCTCTTCTCAAAGTTCTTGACCGTTGAGTTTTGGTGAGTTTCCTCTAAATGGCGCTAGCACTGGCTTGCCGACTGATGCCTCTATGTCAGTATATAAGTTACTCTATGACTCTCATAGAGTTGACAGTGACAGCTGCTTGACGTTATTACCTGACCATGTGAAAAAGTACAATCTAATGAACTGTATGAAACACGTGTGCGTATTTTTTAATTTAAAAGCATTATACTTTATTCTACCAAATATGAAAGATACCTGACTTCTGGTTTTAGTTGAGTTAATATATTCATAGAAAAGTCAGTTAAATTAACTGGGTATCCAATTTATGTGGTGAACAGTACGGCTGGTTAATGTTTGACTTAACTATTACTGCTGCGTAACTGTCAGTTATCTAGATTTTGATGAACTCCGCCCTAAGTAAGAAGCTTAAACACTGAACAGCCCTGATCGACTTATCACTGACTAGTGAGTCAGTGAGTCGTCATTTAACTTTATTTAATATAGATGCAATCGCCGTCAACCGGATAACCTTGATATTTCTTTAAGTGATAGGTGGCAGACGAGCAGACGGATCGCCTGATGGTAAGCGATTGCCGCCGCCCATAGACAACAGTTGAGTCACAAGTGCGCTGCCAACCCTTAAACCCCCCTTCCCCCAGATTGGGCCTACGGCACCCACACTCATGCAGAGAAGCACAGCACAGTGCTACTTCGCGCCGGTTTTCTGTGAGGCCAATCACCCATATCGGCCCATTCATGCCGAAGCGTGGCTCTGCCATGGTCAAAAATTGGTTGTGGTGGGCAAAGTGTAGGGGAGTAGCCCCACCGCCGGTCTCCCAGTCGGTGGTGTGACCAAGTAACGACGATCACTGGGCTTCCCGTCGTAACCGCCCGAAGGACAGCCGCGAACCGAACTAAATGGAAGAGTCTAGTGCATGAAGCTATATGAAACCTTCAAAATTGAAGATACCAACCAAACACACTTAATTAAATACAAATATTACAATCAATTTAATAGTATGTATCTCATTATCATTTGATATTTTCTTCTTAGTAGATATATTTAGACACAAATGTAAGTATTATATAGCCACATTACACACATATACGTTAGGTACACAAAATACCGTGTTGGCCGTGTGGTCCTCGGCAGAGTAGAATAGGCCACCCTCACTCTTACAGAGGTGTCGTAAAAGGCGACTAAGGTAAAGCTGCTGGCATAATCATCAGCACCCAGAGAAGGAAAACTCTGCATTAAGTTCAAAACCCTCGCCAACCCGTCTGCCAAGCGTGGTGAGTATGGCAATTACCCCTCATGTGATTGAGGGAGGCCCGTGCCCCAGCAGTGGGGACTTAAATGGGCTGATGATGATTATGAACACAAAATACACTAGACAAGCGTCCGTGGCACTCATTCAGCTGGTCTCACTGAAAATCAGCATCATGGCCTTTGTCTGGGCTGTGACAGAAGCTGAGTGAGGGCCATTTATACTATAACACACCTCATAACACACCATAATATTCATTTGGCACTGTCTGGACATGATCGAATATATTTTTGTTCAACACACAAATGTTTATCCAGGGTGGGGATCGAACCTACAACCTGTGACGTATGAAGCAAGGTCACTTAAGTTACAGTTCCGGAGTTTCAAGCATCTCTTATCTGAACCTTTGACTCATAGAATGTAAACAAACTTTTTATTGTAGGGAATAGATACTGTCAAAGGCAGGGTCCACACGCTGTCGATGGTACAAGAAAATGCTTTTAGAGGAAATAAGATCACGTGGCCAACCGTGTTTGCGTAACGCCACCTGGGATATGATTTCGGCACTGGGATGTTCTGCAAAATTACTAAGCATGATCCTACGAACATTTTCGATAAAAATAACGGGGTGGTATAAAAAATACTCGCTGTTAGTGTCCTGTTTAGCCTCTGGGACACTTATTTGATTTTATTTTGAAATTGATCTGTGAAATTGCTAAGATTAACTTAACGAGAGTTACTTTATGGCTAGACTCGAGGTATGACGAGGAATGCACAAACATTTTCGACAAAAATAAAGGATTGATAAGGAAAAATAGCGGATTGATATAGAAAAATTATTTGATTTAAGTGTAGGTCACATTAAGTACACTAGTCTGTTTTGTTCTATGTACCTAAGTGCTATGCTTGTATAAAATACAGAGGTTGATATAAAATCTCAATGAAGTTTTAATTTTATATTTTTAGGATCACCTATATAAAAAATAGCTAAGGGCGATTCGACATTCGAGGCTTTAGTTCGGAAAACATATTGTATGAGTACTTGTTTACTCACACATTTATCTTGATTTATCTTGATAGTAAATGTAGGAAAAGACTTGAAGAATCTTGATTTATATTTATTCTGATTATTGTGTACACACAGTGACAATCGAACGTGAACTAACTTAAAGAAAATTGTAAACAATCGACGCGCTTAGGAATGTAGGTCGCTGAACTTACAATAAATGAGCGATGTAATCGTACACATATTATGAATAGTTCAGGAATAAAATCACACATTTTCCATATTTTTCAAATTCTTTTTTAAAAATATTTAGTATAAACGAGAAAGTTGTATTAAAATATATAATTTTAGATAATTTGAAATATAATTAGTATTAGAGTATTTTTAAATATTCTGACACATTTTTATGTATTAAAAATGTATTTTATATTTATTTTGGTTAATTGAAAATACTTTGCATTATGTTACAGTAAGTTTCAAAAATTTAAATACCCAAAACTCTAATTATAAAAAGTATCCAAATTAAAAAAGTTTTAATTGGGCCGAAGCCCTGCTTGACACTAACAAATTCAATAGAAATAAGTCTACTAAGTCCTAAGAAGGTTTCTTAATCAGATGGAAAGGCTACAGTTGAACTTTTACATTAGTAAAAAGAACTACTTTACTAATTAAAAAACTTTTTGGCTTTGAAATAGGCTCTCCATCAGTTCTTATAACACCTCCCTATTATGGGCGATGACGGAGAGCCTCAGGGGGTTTAATAGGTATGCCTCTGGATAGCTGAGTAGTATCCAAGATGGAGAACTCTACGTAACCCAACCGCTTTCCGTTGCGGGGTATGCATAAGATACGTGTATGCTGTGCACGTGCGCGAATAAAATAAATAAATTCATTACAAAATCTCATTCAATGACCTGATCGCGTACAAAGTAGCATAAGGACTTTGTTATGGTTATCAGACAACAGAGAAATTACAATTACTAACCAAGAGAAGGTAAGATAAACAGACAACACAAACAGTGGGAGAGACACGCTTCGGCATGAATGGGCCGGCTCGGCCGGAGTAATACCACGTCCTTATTGAAAACCGCTGTGTTTTTTTTTGCGGCCACACAGAAAAGCGCCGGCGAATCCGTTGCGCAGCCGCGGCGTGTTCACTGCGTCATTGCTCCGCTTTTAAAACACTCGCAATCCACCAGTATGGCAACACCTAGACACTGAGCAATCACAAGCTCATCACACGAATGTTAGTCCTGGGTATGTACTACATATGGCTTACGACGCAGGGTCACAACCAAATGCGCCATCGGGTCAGTCAAAAATGGTGGACGCATTGTATTGGAAACCGCAAATATTCATTTACTAAGCCACCGGAGTGGCACTCGTCGTAATTTCCTATTCCTGGCTATGCTGTCCCATTTTTATTGCTTCAAAACTTTTTTAAGGTGACGCATCGACAAAACGTGCGCCGTGCATTTTTTTATAACTACTGTTCTGCTGACAAGCTTGGACGATAATACTTTATGCAGGGTTGCACTACGGCGTAGAGTGTTATGTGTGCAGATATCAATCTCGTCATCTCTTGTGTTCAGTGATAGTCAGTGCAGCCTGAGTATTTAAATTTGGTCACTCCTTTGTACATCGTATCTCTAACATAAAGATCCTCTCTATCTATCTATCTACTCGGCATTAGGACAACGCAGGTGCTTGAGTTACCTATCTCGGAGTCAGATCAATGTATGTGATGTTGTAAAATATTTATTTATTTATATCATATGTATAAGAATACTTTCCAACGGCTAGGATTTAGGGACCTTCAAGAGAAGAGGCTTCCTTTTTAACCGGCAACGTATTAGCGATTACGCAGATATTCATGCGCAGCATTGATTATTTACTATCAGGTGACTCGCTTGCTCGTTTGTCGCCTCTAGCGTAGAAAAATCATCCAATAACATACTAACTATAAAAGTTATGGGTACGCTACCAAGCTGCGGAAGAAAATAATTTACTTGATTTAGTTAAATAGTTTAGCTGAACAATTTCAAACGAACAGCCAGACCAAGTTTGCTGGCTCATTTACGGCTCCAAAGTTATTCAACGGCTACTTTAATTAACTTCTGCTTTGATAAGAATTTGATGATGCGGTTGGTTTCTTGTTAATTTTGATATCTTTCAAAGAAACTAGTTACAAAGAGATTAGTTTCAGTATCACTACGGATTTCACGGGATAGATGTAGTGGTGAAGAAATTCTGGATGTGACACGTTCAAAATTAAATGTATTTTTTTATGTGATATTTGGCAGGTGAGCAGACGGGTCACCTGATGGTAAGCAATTTGTTGTAAATACCGGGAATGAAACCAATTACGTTTGGTCGCAATATATAGAAGATCACATTGTTAGCTTATTATATGAACCCACCATAATTTGACGACCCGTTTGGCACGCTGCCTTTGGACCAAAGGGTTGCGGGTTCGATCCCCGCATAGTACAAACATTTGTGTGCATAAACATGTCTGTTTGTATTGGTCTGGATGTTTTCTATGTATTATAAGTATGTATTTACTAAAGAAAAGTATTATATGTATATAATATTTGTAATCCCACTGTTGGTTCTGATATCCGTAACACAGGTGCTTGAGCCACCTATCTCAGAGTCAGATCAATGTAATATGTGATGTTGTGAAATATTTATTTATTTAATTATAATTTCTTCAAGTATAAATTTTTTGGACTTTGGAAAAAAACGTCTCAGAAGGCATGAGAGTAGTTGAAAACCAGCGTTTCCCGAGATCACACTCTCGTGACAACATCAGTTGAGCTCCTTCCCTTTGTCTCATCATGCATCACGCTATTTGTGTCTTTATATTTTTTTCCTTAAAAGGAAAAAAGTGTTTAAAGAGTCATTAAACATTTCTTATTTTAAAATTGCTTACCGGATTAGCAAGCTTAAGTGGCAGTGGGCTGGCCGTATTAGCCGCAGATCCGACAACCGATGGGGTAAACGAGTTCTAGAGTGGAGACCGCGTCTTGGCAAACGATTACGTTTGCCAAGACGCGGTAGATGGCGGACGCCCTACATTAGTAGGGCGCCCTCTGGCTAGGTGGGGGGACGATCTGCGCAGGATGGCTGGCAAGAGCTGGATGCGAGAAGCCATGTATAGATCTCAGTGGCGAACAATGGAGAGGCCGACGTCCAGCAGTGTACTGCGATAGGCTGATGATGATGACGATATTATAAAATTACTTAGATAATAATTATGTATGCTAT
Source organism: Marasmia exigua (assembly GCA_019059595.1). Taxonomy (NCBI): domain Eukaryota; kingdom Metazoa; phylum Arthropoda; class Insecta; order Lepidoptera; family Crambidae; genus Marasmia; species Marasmia exigua. The sequence continues at coordinate 6,992,961 of CM032471.1, forward strand.
CTTTTATTGAGCAGCGATTAAATTTGATTTCCATTTTTGATATTCCATCCAAAAAATTTAAAGTAAAATGTTGCCAAGACGAACTGACCTTATAACTCGTTCTCTCAAAGTGATACAGAACTTCTTCCTAACTTTATAAGGCCAAATTTCACAAATCCTACACCTAAGTCAAAATGAGAGGCTTTGAACGCAACCGGGAATGACTAGCCGAAATGAGGTGAGATCTGGTAAATGCTTAGACAATTGCAAACCTCCCTTTTGATATCTTTACCACAGAAAATTACACAGAGAGTCGCCTCTAGCTGACATCGTATCGTGTTTCTCCCGCACGCGTTACGTATAGTCTGTCACTGCCATATGTGGTGAACCAGGTTGAGATAACTGTACGCAGTTATACAGAGTGTTTCATTTGGGGTGTCAAGGGGAAGGCCATGGATAGAGCATCCTCTGGGATACCCGAAACACCCCACCACCAACACCACATATATGTTCAACGATTTATTGTAGTTTTCAAGTTATGAGGTTCTTTCCGAATTTTAGGGAGTTCTCTACCTAAACAGCTCAAAAATTTAGATGAAATTAATGAATATAAAAATATTAGTGTTAAGTGAAGTATTTTTTTCACAAAAAAGAAATCCTGAAAAAGGCTGTTATCTTTTTCTGGAAAGTTTTCAAGCTGTTAGTTAGGAGGGATATACTCTCCCCGAAATTCGGAAAAACTTCAAGACTCAAACATTACAAAAAATCGTACAGCATTCATGGGGGTCTTTTGGATCTTTTGGGCACACCAAAGGGTGCTTTTCCATCTTTTGACACCGTAAATGATACATAAGGGATGTACGTAGTCCTGCCATGTAAGCAGCCAAAGTTCTGTGTCAAACTATTCTTTACTTTCGAAATGTATTACTTTATTTTATATTATTAACTTAAGTATTTGATAACTTGAGTGAATTACTAACATAATGTAAGCAAGTCTCATCTAAGTGACTTCATAAAAGACGAAGTTTAATAACTTTGATCTCGAATGTGACATTAAGGGTAAATTATGCCGTGTCTTGTGAAGCTAATTGCAATCAAGATATTTTAGCGAGTGTAAATATTAATTTAGGTAACAACCTTCCGATTAACTAGATATAGATAGATATTTCACAACATCAGATACATTGATCTGACTCCGAGATAGGTAGCTCAAGCACCTGTGTTACTAACTAACTTTATTATGTTAGTATATATTATAATAGTAGGCTTTGATTTCCTCGGTGGCGGACTAACTAGTTAGCCATACTTTGGTCCGGTATTATTAAACGGGTTTTTTGTCCGATTAGTGCTGTACTTCGATTCTCGATCCGAACCTTACGACTCAGGGACCTGCAAGAGAAGAGCGTACTCTTTTTTAAAAAGGCCGGCAACGCATTAGCAATCCATCTGATTTCGCGGATGTTCATGAGCGGCGTTGATTACTTTCCATCAGGTGACCCGCTTGCTCGTTTGTCCGCCTCCAGCAAAAAAAAAAAATATAATTAAGCTTTTCTTAATTCATTCATTCACTTCAAATTACCTACGTTACTATTCGATTTCCGTAAAACATAGGCTTACACATATTTTTTGTAATTTGACTACTATAAAAATATTTACAAACAACTCGTGCAGAACGACAAACTTTTCGAATAATCGTAGCGTATATTATTGTTAGCAAATTGTATAAAAACTTAAAAGCTCCCTCTATTATTCATAAGGATAACTATCTTTTCTCTCGTTTAGAATTAAAAGGTGGCAAAGAAAGGTGTAGCCACGCTACGATTACGTTACAAATTCCTTTAATGTACATGCTAGCCCCTGTGTGGCAAAATCCCTATTTTCGAGAGAGGTGAAAATATATTTTACTACCTACTTAGTGTGTTCTATTGCAATATCCACTCTAAATAACATAGCGCTACTGTAAATCCGTACAGTTTATGCCTGTACGTTTGGCTCGCTGCCTAGAGGATCGTATAGACAAAGGTCCATTTGATCTACTCGTACATGTTAGAGTATATTAAATTCTCCAATCTCCATGAATATCATTATTATTTGCAGTGACTTTACACCTTTTGGCTCCTTTTATTTAGTCAGACCATCGTGTTGGTCAAAGACTCCAAGATCCTCTTTGCATTACGTGGCCGAAATACTACCCTACCAAAGTACTACGACGTGGTGAAGGCTACTTTCGATCGGAATCAATATTATTTATTTATTCCAGCACACAAAACAGATAACAATCGAAGAAAAACATTGTTTAGGGAATGAAATTGTACATATAGAGATTGTAGTCCTAAATTATGTATGTCTAGGAGCTTACAACTTCATTAGCATAACTATGCATTAAAGAGGGGTTATTCGGTAAAACAATAGTGAAATTATTTTTTTTTATATGAGAGGTGGCAAACGAGCAAACGGAGCACTTGATGGCAAGCAATTCCGCCGCCCATGGACACTCTCAACACCAGTGGAGTCACAAGTGCGCTGCCAACCTTTTCCCCTTCCCCGGCGAAACACAGCTCAGAAATTACAGTTGAAATTAAAACGTAAAATTAAATTACCAATTAAATTATATTATTAATTAAATTAAATTACAGATTAAATTAAATTACAGATTAAATTAAATTACAGATTAAATTAAAGTACAGATTAAATTAAAGTACAGATTAAATTAAAGTACAGATTAAATTAAATTACAAATTAAATTAAACTACAAATTAAATAAAATTACAAAGAAAGTCAAAAAGTTAAATAAAAATACTAATTAAATTACAAATAGAGAAATTTTGTTTGGTTGATGCGTTCCAGTGATCACGATCCTCAGAAAAAAAGACAGACATCTTTTGGAGTGTTTGTTTTTTTTAGCTTCATTGCAATAACCAGACTTCCCGAATCCTTGTGCAAGCGTACCTCGGGCTTCAAAGCGACAGGTTTGGACGCAACTAGGAATTACACGCTATGTTAGCAATTCGCTAATTTTGAGCGTTTGCGCGTAAAATTAGCTATGCCACCGTGCTGAGGGTGGCATGACACATAGACTATACAGAATGTAGAGGGAGACTCCCACATACTCCTTTATACTAGCGCGTATGTCAACGAACTCTTTGATATAATTGTCAGATAGATAGAGCCGACCTTTTGTATCTTTGGTATTTGACAGTGGAAGAGCCACGCTCCGGCATGAATGGGCCAGCTCGACCGGAGTGATTCCTCACAGGAAACCGGCGTGAAACAGCACTGGGCTGTGTTTCGCTGCCTGAGTGAGGGTACCGGACGCCCAATCCGGGAAAGGGGGCTTTAAAGGTTGGCAGCGCACTTAGTGACTCCACTGGTGCCGCGGGTGTCTATGGGCGGCGGCAATTGCTTACCATCAGGTGATCCATCTGATAGTCTGCCACCTATTACATAAAAGTGTGAAAAAAAATTAGATATGTAACTACTTCGTGGTTTTATTTTAATTTTTTCGTGGTATCAGTAAATTAGGTAGTCGGAATTGTTTTTGAGAATTTCTAGCAATTTCGTCCCGCAGAGTTTTTTAAACCCTTACGGATAAACCCCTAATTGTTAATCCACTGGCCGCCCATGAGCAGCAATCGCTTACCATCAGGTGATCCGTCTGCTTATCTGCCACTTTTTTTTTTTTTTTTTTTTTTGTTTTCCCGGGAGAAATGCATTACGCAGACCCTGCCGCCGGGGGGCGACAGGGTACTGTGGGACTCACCCTCCGGGCCGCTTCTTCTAACAAGAAGCGGCCTGAGGGCATACCCACTAAAACTCCCGGGGCTCAACCACCCGTGGGTATAGAATGGGGTCACGGGAACTGCACTAGGCTATTCCCCGCAACCCCACTCCCCCACAGGCCCCTACACGGGGTGTGCGGCCACGCCCCTCCTCAGACTAGGAGGAGGGGGGTTGGGGACAGCCGGAAGAGCTGAGCCGTCCCCAACGAGCGGTGGAGGTGCCAATGGCAGTGCCGGCACAGGGACCCCCGTCCCTGTTGCCGGCTGGCCACCTCCACAGAGAGGACGGAGAGTTCTCCGCCGAACTCGTCATCTCCTTGCTCGAAGCGGGCCTGCGAGGGGGTTAGACTCGCGCTCCCGCTCCGCCGCCTCCTTCTGCGCCACCACTTCCTCACAGAAGTGGGCGAAGGCCGACCACGCACTCTCCCTATCCAGCATAGCTACAACTATGCTGGACAACGAGAGGTCATGTCCGACCTCCGCGACCAGCGCGGACCGCTGTTGGTCGAAGGACGGGCACACCACCAAAGTGTGGTGCGCCGAGTCCTTCCGCAGCGCCGCACTGGTGGCACGAAGGAGTGTCCTCCCGCTGAATACGGTGCAGGTAGTTACCGAAGCAACCATGCCCGGTAAGTACCTGCACCGTCCGGAAGGACAAAAACCCGTGGGGGGCGCTCGAGCCACCGGTCCAAGACCGGGGCGAGCGCCGCGAGCGTTGGACGGCCGTACCTCTCCACCTGGAGAGAGGCCGTCCATGCCTCCGTCATTTGCTGGCGGTCCTCCTTTCTTCTCGCCTCCCTTTCTCGGGGGCAGAAGGACTCGCCAGCCGCTCGCTTGGCCGCCGTCCACTCGTAGACGGCGGCCAGCACTCCAGCCTCCAACTCCCATGGCGGGGTGGAGGCGAGTGCGCAGGTGCTTATCTGCCACTTCATCATCATCATCAGCCCATTTAAGTCCCCACTGCTGGGGCACGGGCCTCCCTCAATCACATGAGGAGTAATTGCCATTCTCACGCTTAGCAGCTTGGCTTGGCTTGACGCTTGGCAGACGGGTTGGCGAGGGTTTTGATATAAATGCAGAGTTTTCCTTCTCTGGGTGCTGATAATCATGCTAGCAGCTTTACCTTAGTCGCCTTTTACGACACCTCGGTAAGAGTGAGGGTGGCCTATTCTACTCTGCCGGGACCACACGGCCACTTACCACATAAAATATGGTGAAAATACTTCATGAAAATAACAAGTCTACAGGAATTTCCTATTAACATTTATAGTATTGTTAGAATTGACGTACACCATCAATTCGATATTTATACCTCACTAACAATAGTAGTCCTTTGTAACCATTAACAATACCCATTGTGTGAAACAGTAACTCCTTATAATATTCAATGTAGACACAGGACCTTAAACATTATTGCGAGTGAGGGGTTGCTAAGGGTCGAAGTCTTCTAAGAAGCAATGAGGTATATGACTTACTTGTAACTAAGTAGGCTGTATAATTAATTAAGGCTATGATAAAAAGAACAGAACGCAGAACTGACAGCCGTTGGAGCCTTAAAGTCCTTGAGTGGAGACCGCGACTCGGTAAGCGTAGTGTAGGACGCCCTGCGACAAGATGGGATGATGACATTCGAAGGCTGGTTGGTGTGGGCTGGATGAGAGTGGCCAAAAATCGGGAGCAGTGGCGTGCATTAGGGGAGACCTTTGTCCAGCAGTGGACGAGTGTGGGTTGCTGATGATGATAAAAAGATGAAGATTTCTTTATTGGCCACATACTTAGACAAGACACATAACACAAATTTAAAGACGAGTGACATAAACAAACAAATAGAACAAATTCTGTAGCCAACAATGCCCAACATCAGCATTGATGAACCTGAGCATGTTGCTTATTATAGACTAAATAAAGTATATTTGTAAGCTAGAACTAGTTTTTGCATTAAATTTGTTATATCTATTATTGAAGAACATAGGATGATATCTAAAAAAAACACCTCTAATACAATAATTATTTTACCGTGTTGACGTCAGTTCTCAGACTTAATACATTAAGAAGAAGAGCAAAAAAATCAGACACAATGTTTTGCCCGACCCGGGAATCGAACTTTCCCAAGCGCAGTTGTCGCTTTGACAGTGTCTGCCATAATTTACTTATTACATAGAAGTTTAATGACTTTTTTTATATGATAGGTGGCAGACGAGCAGGCAGATCACCAGGTGATAAGCGATTGCCGCCGCCCATGGACACCCGCGACACCAGGTGAGTCACAAGTGCGCTGCCAACCTTTAAACCCCCTTTCCCACCGATTAGGCCTCCGGTGCCCCAACTCACGCAGCGAAACACAGCACAGTGCCGCTCAAGTCGGTTTTCTGTGAGGCTGTGGTATCACTCCGATCAAGACGGCCCATTCGTGCCGAAGCATGGCCCTCCCACGGTCAAAGTTGTAAAGGTTCCATGCTCGTTTTTCTTTAGGTAACCTTTATTTATGATCCTTCCCAAAGGCACACACTCACACTCGGAAATAAATGTTTCTTTCAAGACCTCTTCGACACAATATAAAATACATCAAAGCCATCTAAAGACATTATCGCTAACTATCAATTTCCTCTTAAAAATATCTATATGAACTCGATGAACTATTCGACCCGACTTCTCTCCAAAACGTTGCACCAGTTAGCTCTCGGAAGCCATTCTAACTTGACCCTTTCGATAGCCCACTAGAATCACTCCGCTAAGATCTCTGCAAACGGAACTTGAAACTCATGGGCCAACTTAACCCGGTCCTCTGTCGAACAATCCCCTCTAATTGTGAAATAACTTCTGTTATTGTTACTGCTTTCTGACTCGATGGAAGTTGTTCGAAATATTACGAGTTGAAGTTCTTATTTTTCGTGTCCGTAACGGGAAAGTTTCGTATTTTCATTGTCCCGAGAGCGTACTTTGCAAATGAAGCGAAAGTTGGAGTGTTATTCTCATTATTATTCATATGTATTACGCAATTACGTAGTGCTGCCTTTCAGTGCTATTCATAGAACCTTAAGAATCATTTTCTACGATAGTACTTTTTCTTCGTTACATCCGCAATCGGAGAGGAAAGTGTTCGAGTTAATTGTAAAGGTGGGTCTTCGCTAGATGAGTCAAGCACGAGAGGATTACTAACCGAGCCAAATTCATATTGTGTGCACCGATTTACGAGCCTCGAATGAGCTCACTTAGTGTTCGGTTCGTTCTCGTCTGTGTTCTCTGCATATTTGACAGTATTTTTAAAAGCGAAAGGATTTACCCTGCAAAAAAAAATACTGTCGTTTGTTTTACTTGACACTTAAACTTGCGCTTGTATAGATTTACAAGCGCAAGCCGACTGACTGATCTATCAATGCAAAACCTAAACTAGAAGAGTTTATATATCAAATGTAGGTATAAAAATGTACGAAACAATCCAACCTTCGAACTCATGTAACTTGGCTCACAGGAATGCTACAACTTTCGTACAATAATAAATATAGTTTCAAATACCTATTTCTACACGCCTGTATCAAAATGTCTGTCAGCCGGCACCTATTCATGGAGGGCTCCTAAAAATATAGAGCTTGAATGATCTCCTTTGATTAGGGTTTCTCTTATAGCGTAGGGGAAAAATAATGTATGTTTGGACCTACACGATTCTAATAATTCGTTTTGACATTTCAAGTCACTGTACAAAATTAAGTCCCGAAACTAAGTGAGGGCGGGCTACTAGTTGTTTATAACCTTTATAAAAGCCACAGTGGATTATTAATGAACACTCAATCCGCCTATTCACTTACAGTGTAATATTAAAAAATGCCAACGCTTACAAAAATATTATAGCATTCCCTCCCACACATATTTTGAGAGGTTACAGTTTCTAATTTACTTATTGCGTGGGAAGCGTAACTCAAGTAGTTGTGTTAGCTGAAAGTGTATAGACACTTTCAACAAAATTGTATTCATTAAATGTTACACACATTTAATGAATACAATTTTGTTGAAAGGCGATTATGAAACATTTTTAAAAAAGGTGCAACGGTGAATTCATAAAGGAAAGTACTTATTTTTTGAGATATACTTGTGTAATATAATGTGCTCTAAGGTCAATAACGCACTAGTTACAATATACCTTATGCACAGGACGATTATGACTACCTTGCCGTAACACAGTCATGTACTAGTACGGAAGGTAAAGGATTATGTCTCTGTACCTACCTACATTATGTGTTATTAAACATTGTTTTGGCTTAGACAAGATTTAACCAATTAGTTTAATATACCTATCTAATAAGTATGTTATTGAACTATTTACAGTGTGTACAACTTGTAGTTACTTATGCACAATAAAGTTATTTGTATTTGTATTTGTATTTGTATTAATATTATATTCGTACAAGTAAACATAATTTATATTATTGCATAAAATGGCCGCTTTTAGCAATCATAAAGATATAGTTACTTGTAGGCAGAAATTATGACAATTTTGTCTCAAAAAATTCTTAATAGTTTTCATTATGGATTCACCGTTGTACTTTTTGAAATAATGTCTCACAATCGCCACAATTCCTTCTAGAGAAGAGCGTACTCTTTTTTAAAAAGGCCGGCAACACATTAGCGATCTCTGCAATTTCGCGGATGTTCATGGGTGGCGATGATTAGTTTCCATCAGGTGACTCGCTTGCTCGTTAGTCCGCCTCTAGCATAAAAAAAACAATTAATACAAATTTAGTGGCGGCGCTAGTTTAGTCGATGTGTCGCCTTAAATAACAAATTTGTTTTGATACATTTTTTTTGCGAAAAAAATGTTGGATATTTGAGGTTTTGACTCTCTAACTAAATCTGGATTTGTATGAGTAAAAATTATATCAAGATAAAATTTTATTGTAACTGGGCAGAATAGATTGCTCCCGAGAAATAATGGTTTGATGATTAGAGATATGAATAACCTCGGAAAAATATGTCACGAATGATTATGGACTGGTTTACTGCGGGTGTGAATATGACATCTGCCTAATCAATTATCAATATATATTATTTAGGGAAATAAACCATTGACAACGACTAGGCATTAGGTAAACCGAAAAGGCGAAATAGTTGCGCAATTCAATCGACATCCAGCGCCATCCGTTGGTCGCGAAGCGAAGTGCGATGTTGATTCATCTCAAGCAGCTAACAACTAACTATAGCAAGATAAATGCTATTTGCATGAAGAGCTCAGGGTGCTATTACTTATTTAAGGTTTTTCAAGTGATATGTGGTAGATGAACAGACAGATTAAGTGATGGTATGCGACAGCTGCTACCCATAGATTGATACCAAAGGTGTCACATGTGCGCTGCTAAGATTAGTAGATCTACTTCCTCACCGAATTGGGCCTGCGCTACCCTCAAACACTCTGCGAAATATACGCGCTGCTTTTTTCCGTGACGCCGTATCAATCCGAGTTAGCCCATTGAAGCCAAAGCTCTCATCTTAGCGTGTAATTCCCAGATGCGTTCAAAGCTGTCGCTCTGCAGCCATAAACTCTCCCTCCCACCTTCTCCCCCGCGTGGAAGGCGCGTTCTGAACCACTGCGATACCATCGCTCTGACAAAGCGTGACTCTCCCCCGTTAATGGGAAAGTTTATTACCTACAATAAAATCCGGTCCGTTCTATATAAATAAAACTATTTTTTTCCCAAAATTACTTGCCTAGCCTCTTTCGCCAAGTCGCTCAATACCTAATATTTGTCAGTTATGAGTCGATCACGTCTTCGTCACAAATCCAATCTATCAGAGTTTGACAGGGGTTGGCATGCGAGATGACATGGAAAAGCTTTCATGGGCACGTAGTCGCTAAGATGGTTCTAGTATGAGCAGGGGAATACTTTGAAGCTTACCTACTGAGCATATTATTGAGGAAATTCTAACTTTAAATTCTTGTACTTTTTTTTTCTAATCCTATTTTCTATTCTCTATTTTTATCATTAAACAATAACAAAATAGTTATCATGAATATTTTAAAACGATGACAAATAACAATGATGAAAAAAACAAGTTGTTTAAAATGCTACAATTTAAAGATCTTTCATTAAAATTTAGATAAATTTAACAATAGTTTGTTTTTAAGTAAATAACGCATTAAAAATTTCAACTCGTGTTCAGGCGAGAATCGAAACCATATTCACATTGCGGGTAGATGTTCTACCAATATATTAATTACAGATTTACATAAAAAAATGGTTGAAAAAATATAAAACAAAATGTATGTAAATGTTTCCAATAAATCATATGTTTAAATTAATGAAAGTTTCATTGATCAGTAATAATGTTTTTTTAAATACATACATGTTTGCGCTTAGCTTCATACTAAATACTAATGTTGAGAAGAAGCCTACCTCAATTCGAAGCATATTGTTGTATCAGCCTATATACTCCACTGCAGGGCAAGGGCTTCCATTATAGAAATCAAGTCATCGCTAATATGATGAAGTTAGGCTTAAGCACCGCGACTGCCAAATGCGGATTGGTGATAACAAACCCGATCAATGTTCGAATAATTCGAAAAATACTTTTTGGCCGACCTGGGAATCGAACCCAGGACCCCGTGACCAACAGAAGCATATTACTATCTTTAAAACACAATTTTGAATCTCTGATTTGGTCATGTTTCGGTGCGTAGTTAAAATACTAAACTAACTGGATTATAATAATAATAATAAAATTGATTGAAAATATCAATAAATATAGACAATAAAGACTTATCATCTACTTATACTAAGGTAAGGTAAGGTTAAGATTGGCGCAGCGACCCAAAGTCAGCCTTGGCCCCCGATAATAAGAGTCTCCATCTAGGTCCATCCTTCTTCCACCTTCTGCTAGTCATCCGCCAGAAGATCGCGCAAATCCTTTTCGACCTCGTCTCTCCAGTGGTACCTTGGACGGTCCACTGGCGTTCGACAATTGGCCGTCTCAGGTAGGCTCTTTTTACTGTGCGATCTTCTCCCTTTTTCTCGAGCTGGCCTAGCCAGCTAAAATACGGTTACAGAAAATATATTCAACAGAAACAGAATACCTAGATATAAGCAAAAACACACAAAGCAACTTCGTGACAGAGTCGGACGAGCGTGATAACCTAACATGTTCAGTACAAAAGTTGACCGCTGCCGCTGACATGACTTTTGAGAAGGACCACTATGTAATTAATCATGCTGTAATTAATCAAAACAATGGTACTTATGCCAAGAAGCGAACAAAGTATATGGTTGGCTCTAGATCTGAAGATAAGGAATAAAATATTTAAGTGCCAAATACAACATTCAATTCACTTCGTTTTAGGACATTAGTTCCACTTTATACATTAATATTGACCTCCTCTCACTTTTCACTGCATTAGTTTTATACCAATAGATGGAGCTAGGTATCGATTACATCGCGCAAGCGTTTTGTGTCTTCGGATTACTTACAAGCGTTGCCGCTGTCTGTAGGAAGTACCATTTTATACTTTAGATTCGGATCACCTGCATTCATGCTGCCTGTAAGATTAAGCTCAGTATAAATAGTATAAATTAGACCTGGCAAAAACGTATCTTTCAAAAGATTAGAACATTTGCATCTGCATCAGTGCAAAGATCAAAGATGCGGAACAGCTAAACGCTCATTTTGAATATCGACTCTCAGATAGATCCGTGATTTCCGTCCATTTCGCTCATTCGGATCATTCGGCTCACTCAGATTATTCAGCTCAATCTTATCATTCGGCTCTTCTGATCATTCCGCTCATTCGGCTCACTTGGATTATTTAGCTCATTCCGATCATTTGGCTCATCGGAACATTCAGCTCATCGGATCATTCGGTTCACTCGTGCTCGAGATCCATTTGAGTCGAATGATATATTCCGAGCGAACATTAGAGATTCGGAACCGTGTATCATTTGACTGGGTCGTTTGAGTAAAAATTTACACACGTCTAGTTTATAGTAGACGTAGATATTAATAATTATTATTATTTATAATTAATAATCCATGTTAGTAGACCAGCGCATAATCGGTTATTTAAGAATGTTATTATTAGATATAGTAATTGTTTAAATCATTTTATTATTTATATGAGACCTATTTTTCTTTTAGATATAGATATAGATACAGATACTCCTAGATCAGACACCCAATTAAAACAGCGATGTACCTTAGTATAAGTAGATTAGAAGTCTTTATTGTTACCTCATTGATTTTCTTCAATTTTTTTCAATTCATTTTCAGTAAAGTTTATTTATTTATTTATTTTATACGAGTATTATATTTCGCAAGAAGTCGCTTAAAGAAGTTACCGCTCAGCATCTGCCTGCCATAGACACATGAAGTCCCCGTGGTGCTGGTATTCTGCTGAGATCAAACTGATAAGGAAAACGAGGAGTTTGTTGACTTATACGCTAGCTATGATATCATTTCTGAATAGTCTGTCTCTTTCTCGGGCCCAACCACTGTGTGCGTAGCCTGTTTAGAGCGCTTTATAGGTAGCCAGTCTGTGTCTATATAAATTATTTTATACATTATGGCAGAAAAAACTAGCAGAAGGCTCGCCTCATGGTAAGCGATTGCCGCCGCCCATGGACACCCGCGACATCAGTGGAGTCAAGTGCGCTACCAACCTTTACACACCCCCTTTCCCTAGGGTTGGGCCTCCGGTACCCTCCCTAACAGTGGGAATCACAGCACAGTGCTGCTTTACGCCGATTTTCTGTGAGGCCGTGGAATCACTCCAGTCGAGCCGGCTTATTCATGCCGAAGCTTGGCTCTTCCACTGTTAAAACTTTTGTGCCTACACCTTAGCACTGTGTTTATTGATTTAAACGTCAACCTTAGTATTATTAATTATTGTATTTCAGACTTTTCCAAAAGTCACGTCGTTTCATGTCATAACTTTTGTAGTGGACACCAGTGGACACATGTCAAATCGTCCTGTGTGTCTCGGTTTTGATATATTGTTAGAAAACTTTTTACGTAACTTTTATGATGAATTATGTTAGTTTGTGGCCTACTAGTATTCAAGTAATACTGGGAAACTTTGATCATCAATATAAAACTGGATGACCGGTTCAGTCAGTAAGTTGATTGACTTAGCAAAGGAGGTGATGGTAGCGAAGGAGGTGGCGGAGCGCACATGGGAGGTAGATCCTTCCGCTGACGCGCTTCGCTAGGCTAGGGGGGACGCCGACAATATGCGCGTCTCCTTCCTCTCTGTGGAGGAAGTGAGCCGGCGCCCGTCAGCACGCGCCAGCGCCGGCATTGCACCGGCCACCTCCACTGCCTGTTAGGGATGGCCGCTCACCATCTGCTGTTCCTATAGTCCCCCCAGCGCATCGTATTAGGATATTGCCCGCCGTATCCACGAAATAAATAAATGTCAAATTCAGGAGCCAACTTTTGTAGTCGACATACGTCAGTTACGAGGCTGACACGCTGTCACGACTGACACTGTTTTGCAACTTGATCGAAATTAAAAACGATTTGTGGTTCCCGTTCGAAACTGTTAATGGTTATGATAAAACTTATTTTATTGCATAATAAACAAACTTATCACATTAGGTATTGGAATCCCCTGTGTCAGGCGGCTCCGCTCTTCGGTCTCTTTGACTTATACTATACTTATTTGAGAACGTGCGTGCGTGTGTGTGTGTGTGTGTGTGTGTGTGTGTGTGTGTATGTGTGTGCGTGCATGCATAGAGATCAAACTTCCGCTTGTGTCGTTCAAGTACATGCCAAGCCTCGTTGTCATACAAAAGAATCGGGCTAATGATGGACTTACACTTTATAGTCGAGCGCACGGATTACGGACAGGTGTCCGTCTTCTTGGCAGAAAACTACATTCTGAACCAGTGGTAAACATGTTGACATTCATAAGTGTTCTGTATGGACCTAAATTGAATAAACTATTTTCATTTTGCAACTTTATTAACTACCAGGTTACTGACCTTCATCCAAAGACAGCTGATCCCAAATCGCGACCTTCGTACCAGCGGGGTCACTCAACGCCACATACGCCAACTCTTCGCGGACGAGACGCAAGTCGTGGTCTAACGCCAGAATCCAGAAGGTAACTGCAACAAAAAAATATATTGCGATTTGACTGACTATAGTAGCTAATGACATCGATCAGCCATTGGCGCAAGACATTTATTATATTGCACAAATGTTAACTAACTAACTAGGTTGGCGCAGCGACCCAAAGTGAGCCTTGGCCTCCGATGATAAGAGTCTCCATCTAGGCCGGTTCTGCGCCACCTCCTGCCAGTCATCCGCCAGAAGTGTACGCAAATCCTTTTCGACCTCGTCTCTATATCGGTACCTTGGACGGCCAACTGGCCTTCGACCATTTGGCCGTCCTAGGTACGCACAAGTGTTAGTACTTAATAATTTTTTAAACTGCTATATTCTAATCATGGGTATTTTTTAAACTGGTATATTCTAACCATTGGTATTTTTTAAACTGGTATATTCTAATCATGGGTATTTTTTAAACTGGTGTATTCTAATCATGGGTATTTCACCATATACAGTGCGCGCTTAGTAGACATTTACGGCCTGTATTTAAGATGACGGGTAGAACACACTAAGCGAAATCGATTTTAATTTTAGCTACTAAACCGGATCTGTTTTAAACAATTTCGGGGCTACAACCTCTCGGCAAACACTATTTATTAAATAACCATAGACAAATATTGGGTCTAAAGCGTAGACGAAAAATTGATTCACGCCACTTTTCGCGTGAATCAATTTTTCGCGTACAAAAACGAACCCAACATTTGTGCATGGTAATTTAATAAATGGTATAAGTGTTTGCCGAGAGGTTGTAACCCCGAAATTGATCAAAATAGATCCGGTTTAGTAGCTAAAAATTAAAATCGGTTTCGCTTAGTGTGCCCTACCCGTCACCTTAAGACAAGCCGTAACTGTCTACTGAAGGCACATGCTTGGATTCGAACCTACGACCTCCGGCAATGAAGGTGCAGGTTCTGTTCCACTGAGCTATCATCAAGTGTTCTATATGAACTGGAATTGATTAGGAATTTTCACTTTATTGAACCTAGCCCAGTCAGGATAACCTTGTGGAGTTGTCCTCTGCTACTTTCTCTTAATGACCAACTTGTAGCCGGAGTTGTGGGGTTGTTATTTTCCGTAATAAATTACAAAGCCTATTAGTGTTGCGACTCAAGTTAACTTTTGTCAGTAGTCAGTCTTACCAAATCAGCCCACTGCGGGGTAGGAGCCACATACCCACTTTAGAATGTATTCTTCAATGCAATGCCTCATCACAATGATATAGTTTTAGATTAACGCGTTGCATCACGAGGTAATTAGGTACTCGACTCGATTGAGCGTCGAGCCATGAAGTTAGTTGGTGACGCAGAATTAGTGGAGGGTAAATCCCAAAGCCTCGCTCACCGACGTAGAGTGGCCTGTCTATCGGTTTTTTATAGGATGCATTTTGGAGAGTGTTCGAATGAGCTTCACGACCTGATACCACCTTCTCCTTTCTACCACCGGACATTACGGAAGACGACAGGAATCCACCCTTACACTTTGCAAGTTCCACCAGCTCGTACTAAGCGTTTCGCTTCCTCTTTCTTGGTACGAACTGCTAAGGAATGGAACAACTTGCCGGCTTCTGTATTCCCAGAGAGCTACAATTTGGGAGTCTTTAAGTCGAGAGTGAATAGGCTTCTTCTGGGTAAGCACGCTACATCTTAGACCTTATTGTTACTTTCCATCAGGTGAAATGAGGTCAAGTGCAAACCCATTTAATATATATATAAAAAAAAAGGTACTCTCAAACTATACTAAACGCAAAGATTAATAGCAGACGGTGGAGTATTTCATTCATTAAAAATTATGGATATACGACAGTTAGTAGTTCAAAACGGTGAGTAAGTTTTAGTGGGAAGTAATTCTTGAACAAAGACTCGTGGCATATTTGATTCCTGGGAGTAATACTTAATATTAATTTATGAATTATGTACGCCACGCGTCACGCCGTGTGGTCCCCGGCAGAGTAGAATAGGCCACCCTCACTCTTACCAAGGTGTCGTAAAAGGCGACTAAGGTAAAGCTGCAGGCATGATCATCAGCACCCAGAGAAGGAAAACTCTGCATTTATATCAAAACCTTCGCCAACCCGTCTGCCAAGCGTGGTGAGTATGGCAATTACCCCTCATTTGATTGAGGGAGGCCCGTGCCCCAGCAGTGGGGACTTAAATGGGCTGACTATGACGCGTCACGTGGAATTACCCTTGTTGAACTTTGGACCGTCCTTATGTCTGAGATACTAGTGCTATTTTTGGACTGCGGGGAGGGAAAGGCGGGTGGGGTAACTTCACCTGACTCCGTCTGTACATCTATCATGAGTCTTTGTGTTTAATATAGTAGTATTAAATACATTTTAGTTCATTTTAATTTCATAAGTGGACGTTCTTATCCTCTGAAACAATATAATTATAATATTTATAAAAAACGATCGTGGAAGAGACATGCTTCGGCATGAATGGGCCGGCTCGAGTAATACCACGGCCCCACAGAAAACCGGCGTGAAGCAGCACTGTGCTGTGTTTCGCTGCGTGAGTGAGGTACCGGAGGCCCAATCCGGGGGAAAGGGGGTTAAAAGGTTGGCAGCACACATGTGACTCTACTGGCGTCGCGAGTGTCTATGGGCGGCGGCAAACGCTTACCATCAGGCGATCCATCTGCTCGTCTGCCACATATAACATAAAAAAATTATGCAACAATTTAAAAATAACCACTTAGGTAGTTTTGAAACCGACTCAACTCAACTGACGTGAGTGGTGTGTGTTTCTCGTGTAACATCACTAGAGACCATACATATACTCGTACCCCACTAACTAGCCCAAGCCTAGGGACATAAGCTTACAGGGACTGAATGGTATATTGGAGTTTGAAAATTGTGAGGGCTTAGCAAGTTTTCGTGTTGGCCAATTTTCGAGTAAAGTTTAATGGGTATTTGTTACAGCTCAACCTTATTAAGAGAAACTCGGCCTGGTGACGTAGTGGACGTTACGATGTACGTTCCTCCACATATCAGCGTGTTTTGTACCGAAAGAGAGATTTTCGTGTTCTATTTTCAAATACGACAAAACAACACAATTTGGAAGGAAGTTTGGTATTACGACTTCAAAAAAAACAGGTTCTCAATTCGACATGTATATATATATATATGTTCTTTTTTAGTTGGAAAGTAGATAGTCCCGGATTGGTACCATATCAGGATCTGATGATGGGATGCTGGAAAAATTGAGGGGAACTTTCAAATTTTATAGGGACGGGTAATGTTTTTGTATCTTTATTCGAAAAAACGAGATAATTTTTAATCTGTGGCCAAATTAGTGCAATTCCGATCCGAAGCTGTTAAGCTTCAAAGGAGTAGTGGTGTGAATATAGTCACATCACCATCTTGGTGCTACACCAGCGCCATCCGCCCTGCGTACCAAGGGCAAACTAGTCGTCTTCTGAGTGCCGTGGCGCGTGACGGTGCGAATCAGAAAACCGTAGATCCAGCGTCTTATTTATTTTATTTATTTATTAGGCACATCAACAATATAAACACAAGCATTTTACATATACAAGGCAAGGGACATTCAAGTGTTTACATCAGTTACAGACATATGCATCATGATATTTTAGAGGTTACAGTAATTTACTTAAATGGTAAGCTTAACAAAAAATTGTAGGCAGGTAAATTATATTTTGAAATTTTTCTTTTTAATGAATTGGGTTGGTCATGAAAAATTTCAAGTTTGAGCAGTCTGTGCCATTAATTATATGCTATTACAAATCTAGTAACTGTCGCATGCAAACCCAGATTGGTTCTATGATGGGGGATATTGAATAAATGATTAGGTTTACATCGACTACTTAGCTGGGGGACACAAATTTGAATTCGATTTAGTATTCTAGGACACATTGTGGGCGATAGCGTCCCGTCCTAGCGGATGCTATTGCCGCGAATCAGAGCCTGGTGTTTCGGATCATATTCTTTCAAGGCCTATGGATAATTGTGAACTTTATCGTGGAGTAACGTTATTTCAAAACCAGAAAGTAAACAGTAGTTTCACCGGTGCAGCCATTGCTCCAGCTCGGCAGTTAGAAGAAACAGGTGAGTTGCTTTCTATTTTGGCCAACACTACGTAACAGCGTGAAATCCCCAGTTGCGTCCAAAGCTGTCGCTCTGGAGCCCGGGGTGCCTTTGGACAATGATTCTTGATTTGGGGAGTCTGGTAATTACAATGAAGCGACTGCCGTCTTACCTTCGCAACCTTTTAACAGGGGAATCGGAGCAACAGAGTCATGGTTACATGTTTTAGAAACTATCCGAAAGTGCAAGTTTCCTCACGTTATTCCCCTCCCTCACCGCCGAGCTAATGGTAGAAATGCGCTCATAGATTTGAATCCAGTGAAGCATGCTCGGATTTGAACCTGGTCCTCTGTATGGAAAACGCATTCTGAACCACTATCATTGCTCTGAAAGTAGGACGCACATACGCTCGGGGTCCAGATTCGGAATTAGTGCCTTGACATCGCCTCCGTTGTTTTTGCAATGTTACCGTCCGAGGCGAGCCTATTCTGTGTCACTATAGAAAAGGCACTATTTTTTAATAACTTGTTTTGAAATAAATATATTCACTATACAGCTACAACTTTTCTACATTTTTATAATAAGTATCTATCCTTTTGACGACCCGTTTGGAACAGTGGTAGTGAACGCTGCCTCTGGTCCAAGGGTTGCGGGTTCGATCCCCGCACAGTACAAACATTTGTGTGTATGAACATGTCTGTTTGTATTGGTCTGGGTTTTTGTATCTATTATAAGTATGTATTTACAAAAAGAAAACTATTATATGTATGTATTTGTAATTCCGCTGTTGATTCTGATATCCGTAACACAGGTGCTTGACCTACCTATCTCAGAGTCAGATCAATGTATCTGATGTTGTGAAATATTTATTTATTTATCCTACATACTACTCGACCGGAGTGATACCAAGGCCTCACAATGAAACGGCGTGAAGCAGCAGTGTGCTTTCGCTGCGTGAGTGAGGGTACCTGATCCCCAATTCGGAGGAAAGGGGGGTTTAAAAGTTGGCAGCGCATTTGTGACTCCACTGGTGTCCCGGATGTCTATGGACGGCGGCAATCGCTCACCATCAGGCAATCCGTCAGCTGCCAGACTGCCACCTATCATATAAAAAAAACATACGTATTTATAATATTTACTTAGAATATTATTATTAAATCTAGGATATGAGATAGAACTCGCTTCAGCGTCGACTTGACAAGGCGCAAATAAAATTTAATAAGCTATAAAATCTCGCTTCTACTCTGCCTTAGTTCAGTTTGAACGATTACGACAACTATATTATATTTTGGCCATATAACTCGTTGAAGCGTGAATTTTCCTGCAAAATGATTTGCTTTATATTAAAACTCTATGCCTGACGGAATGGTTTTGAAATATTGGAAAATTGATTTATTAAATTGCTAACAGGCGATGTTATTGCAAACTAAATGTGAAACCAATTTGGAAAGTTACCAATCAGAATATAACTAAGAGCAATATCATGTTCCTAATACTACAGCGCCTGTGACAGTGATATGAATGAAAAATATTTCCATTTTTAGGGTTCCGTAGTGGACCAGTACAGCCAACCTAGTTAAGAAGTCCCCACTACCTGACCTGACAACTCAGGACAGATTGTCCTGGCGCAGAAGGATGAGGAGAGTCGACCCCACCTAAAGTGGGAACAGGCAAAGAAGAAGACGAAGGGTTCCATAGTCAAATGGCAAAAAACGGAACCCTTATAGATTCGCCTGTCTGCCTGTCCTTCCGTCCGTATGTCACAGCCATAAGCTTTTTTCCGAAACTATAAGTACTATACTATTGATACTTGGTAAATAGATGTATTTGTTTTTTTTTATTGCTTATAGTAGGTAGACTGAGCTTGCGGCCTATCTGATGGTGAACGGTAACCACCGCTCATAGACATCAACAATGCCGGAGCACAGTCATGCCGCTGCCAACCGTGAGAGAAGAACTCTTTTCAAACCTTGTTTAAAAAAGGACATGTCATAGCGATCAGGGAACACTGGGTAATAAGTAAATATCTATCTGTCCTACATACTACTCGACCGGAGTGATACCACGGCCTAACAGAAAAACGGCGTGGAGCAGCACTGTGCTTTCGCTGCGAGTGAGGGTACCGGAGGCCCAATCCGGGGGAAGAGGGGGTTAAAAGGTTGGCAGCACACTTGTGACTCAACTGGTGTCGCGGGTGTCTATGGGCGGCAGCAATCGCTTAACATCTTATTCTTACCGAAAACTTAGGTACACATTTTCGGCCCGATCCAGGGATTGAACCCGGGACCTCTTGCGCAGCCGTAGCTTTAAAGTGCGATCCACTAACCACTGCGCCACACAGGCAGTCGAGTAATATGATGTACTAGCTTTTGCCCGCGACTTCGTCTGCGTGTAATTGAATAAAAGCAGGTATTATATATCGATGGTGTAGATCAATAAATACCACTCTATGGTATAGATGTAATTTATGAGGGCATTTCATCAATGTTACAAGAATGTATAAATAGTTTTTCGAACCTTACTATATTATCCTGATGATGATGATTACCTGATGGTAATCTCTCCAAATGGTGGTCTCTCCGAGATCGAATCCGAAATGAGGTGATCGGGCAGAGAACCAAAGTCATCGACATTGCTCACCGGATTAGCAAGCTTAAGTGGCAGTGGGCTGGCCATATTAGCCGCAGAACCGACAACCGATGGGGTAAACGAGTTCTAGAGTGGAGACCGCGTCTTGGCAAACGTAATGTAGGGCGCTCTCTGGCTAGGTGGGGGGGACGATCTGCGCAGGATGGCTGGTAAGAGCTGGATGCTAGATGCCATGGATAGATCACAGTGGCGAACAATTGGAGAGGTCTACGTCCAGCAGTGGACTGCGATAGGCTGATGATGATGATGATGATGACCTGATGGTAATCACTTACCATCAGGTGATCCGTCTGCTTGTCTGAAACCTATCACATTAAAAAAAAGATTTGAAAAATCCCGAGGTACATGCTCGAATTTAAGGCACGAGCTCGCCGTATGGAAGGCGCGTTCTTGATTGATCATAAAAGCCTATTGATAAATAATTACCTAATAAATACCTATCTATGTAGGTATATATGTTAATGAAACGGTATGTTTATTAATTATAACTGAAAAAGATTGTTCTCTAAGTTCATTTCATTCCAAAAATAACTATTTCTTTATATACCCAATTTATAGCGTAGCGTAGTGTACCTAATATTAAGTTTAAGTTGAAATTTATTGTTTTTACCAATATAGTTTTCTAGGACCTATTTATTAGCCTGAAACACAGGGTATCCTAGTTCAGGCAAAATGTCAAATGTTAGTACTATAATATGTAAGATTGTGACCATAAGTTTGTAATAGATTTAAGTTATTTGCAATGAATATTTTATTTTTTTATTTTTTAATTCGACAAAATACTTACTCGTCTCCCCTGGCCTGTAGTGGTGCCGTGCAGGCCGGACAATTACATCTCTCACCGGCCCTAGAAGCCTGATGACGCTGTGGCTCTTCGCCGTGCACTCCTCATTGCCGATACACCCAACAGTTGTGTGCAAGGTGCAGTGGCTCGCTGGTGATGACGGAATTTTGAGCGGTATGATTCCGTACCCTGAAACAAAAGACAACAATCATGAATATTTGTGTGCATGAACCGTGTGGCCCCGGCAGAGTAGAATAGGCCACCCTCACTCTTGCCGAGATGTCGTTAAAGGCGACTAAGGTAAAGCTGCTGGCATGATCATCAGCACCCAGAGAAGGAAAACTCTGCATTAATATCAAAACCCTCGCCAACCCATCTGCCAAGCGTGGTGAGTATGGCAATTACCCCTCATGTGATTGAGGGAGGCCCGTGCCCCAGCAGTGGGGACTGAAATGGGCTGATGATGATGATGATGATGATGAACATGTCTGTATTGGTCTGGGTGTTTTTATATATTATAACTACATACTAATAGATAAATATTTATAAGTAAATACAAAGTAAATACATATTTACAATAAAATAGAAATCAATAATGGGATTACAAATATGTATATATATTTGTAATAATTATGTATATATTTGTAATACTATTGATTCTGATATTCGTAACACAGGTGCTTGAGCTACCTATCTCGGAGTCAGATCAATGTATGTGATGTTGTGAAATATTTATTTATTTAATAAACCAGCGCCTCGGCATTATTATGTCTTGGCATTATGCTGAGGGTCACCTTTTCGGCACAAAAGTTTCTTTTAGTTCTAAGATAAATGTAACTAGTTTTTAAGTTGTTGCTGAATAAATATTGTCTATTCTATTCTATTCTATTCTAATATTTTATGGCGAATAGAAAGAACAAAAAAATTAGGACCTAGTCCCGTCCATTACAGTCAGTCTTGGTTATCGGTAAGGACTTTTATTGACATAATATTATCTGAGAAACAAAATATTCTTGACGTTTATACGTTAGCTACTGAATCCCGAGTCGGGCATAAACTTGTACATGACATGGTCAGCTTGGAGTCTGGAAGTGCTCTCCCTCCCCCGTACATTGTTATGATCCAGTGCCCTATCTCTCTCTCCCATCGGAATATGAGGATAAAGGAATAGAGGATGAACTTGTCTTTACAAAAATACATGCACACTCTATTATAATAATAATCCTCTAACCGATTTTGGCTACGGCGGCAAATCTCAACGATCAGCCAGTGCTCAAGTATGTGCGTAAACACAAATGCACTTTGTATTCCCTCACCCTCATATTCCGATGGGACACCAGTGTGACACGATCGCAGAGGGATCAGGCGCAGGACCAACGGCTTAACGTGTCTTTAATTATGGGTTCTCGAGCAATGCCTGTAAATGGTTTGAAACCTTCTTGACTGGTAGAGAGCAAATCGTAGTTACCATTGGAAACGGTGGTCAGAGGTTACCTTCAACTTCTAAACCAGTCCCCAGGAGTGTACCCCATGGCTCCATTTTAAGCCCCGTACTATTCACCATATTTACAGCTGATCTCCCACAGTGCTTAAAAACATGCAAATATCACCTCTATGCGGATGACACTTAGCTGTACTACTATTTTCATGCCAAAGACACACAACAAGCTATAGACAATATAAACAAAGATCTTGCCAACATCTTAGCCTGGTCTGAAAGAAATTCCCTCGTTTTGAACCCATCAAAGTCACAAGTACTAACCCTTGGTACAAAAAACCAAATTAAAAGAGTATCAGAGTGTAAAGCCGCAGTCTCGATGGGCGATGTTGCTCTTAAAGAAGTTGGGTCGGCTCGTGATTTGGGACTATTGTTGGATGGAGAGCAAAAATACGAAGAGCATATAAATGGAAAGATCAGACATGCTTTCTTGAAGTTGAAAGTACTATACAAAATAAGACCATATCTAAGAGAAGATCTACGTTTGCTTCTGATTGAATCGCTTGTTTTATCACCATTTAATTACTGCAGTCCAGTGATAGGCCCTAGGATAAGTGCCCGTACTGGAAAAGCCATTCAACGTGTTCAGAACGCCTGCATTCGGTTTTGCTTCGATGTTCCCAAAAAGGGAGTTTATAACCCCCTTCCTAAATCGTAAAGGCATCCTCAATATGGAAGCTAGAAGGGAACTGCAATTTGCCTGCTCAGTACACAGGATAATCTTGAACAAAAAACCAGAATACCTTTTTGAGAAACTTACCTGGTCAAAAAATTCCAACCAACGTAGTCGCCGTACAGCAATTCTCAATATGGCAAAAATACCGAAACACCATTCTATGGGATATAAAAGGTCTTTTAAATACTACGCAGCCAGCATCTGGAACAATCTACCACCACCCATGAAAGAAAAAATGAGTATTGAACGCTTTAAAAGTAAATTCAAAACTGCCCTCTTGAAGAAACAGCTGGCTGCGGAAAATATTAGAACGACACACGCCAAACTTCTGCCTCTCAAGGATTTTTTCTAGTATATTATACACATACACACACACACACACACACACACATACATACACACACACATACCCACTTTCTCTCACTCAAATACCTTCACATTTTCAATTCCTCCCTCACACACAGAAGCACACCAAATTCGAACCTTCGACATCTCTATGTAATTAAATTTTTTATCTCTTCTTGTTTTTTAACGATCATTGTTTTAACTTTTAAGCCCTCATAAACCCACCTTCTCGACTTCCACCCTCAGAGAAGCTGGATTGGCTGAAAATCAGCGCTGCCAGGATTGTATCTTTCCGTGGCAGCACAAGCTGAGCCACCTCCATTTGCTTATTGTACATGTACACCTATAAATTTAAGTTACTTTACCTAATTTCATGTAATATGTATCATTAATAAGCAATAAACGTTATTTGTTTGTTTGTTTTCCAAGGCACGGGGGTACAAGACCGCCAATTTCCAGACTCCGGGCTGACACTGAGAATTTCAGGCAAGCTCAGGTAACAAATTTTTGGCCCGACCCGGGGATCGAAGCTGCGACCCAAAGCGCAGCCGTCGCGACTAAGTGTGACGCTCTACCCATTGCGGCAACGAGGCAGTCTCATTATATCCTGTACACGTACTACCTCGCTACCGCCTTCCTAAATCGATAGGACAGTACCACCAAGGACAAATTCTTGAGACTGAAATCTTGGTTCATTAAGATTAAACCAGCCACTTATCATGAAATCGCTTCGCATCTGACAGGCTGAATTGTCCGTGAAAAAGGTAGAAAATTAGTTTAGGTTCTTTGACGCGTCAATCTTTATTTACTTTAAGCGGAATTTCATATTTTCTCTATGAAGATGAGCCTTGAACATAAAAATACTTTATATGTGAAGAAGAAAAGGAGGACTTCTAAATTTTGTCTAAACTTTTAAGTGGGTATAATTCATGTATTCAATACTCTGTTTATCCCCTTGGGCAAACACTCATGTTGGTTCAGTATCTGGGTGTAGTATTGTATTATATTTTTAATTCCCCTATTGCCCGATATTCATAAAATAATACAGAATCAGGCTTGAGATGTTGTTCGAATTTATTTATTATTCGATAACGCTTGTTCACTAATGTGTTAATAAATGAATTTACTGTGTTTGTATAACAAATGATAATATTTTTTTTTATTCAGCCTATATACTGTCCCACTGCAGGGCAAAGGCCTCCATCATAGAAATGAATTTAACGCTACTAAAATGGGATTAGGCTTAATCACCACGCTTGCCAAATGCGGATTGGTGATCACATACCCGAGCTATGTCCAAAAAATTCGAATCATACTTTTCGCTCGACCCGGGAATCGAACCCAGGACCCTGAGATCACGGCCCGGTACTGAAACCACTAGACCAACAGGGCGTCTATGTACTAATGTACTAAATATGTAATAATGATAATTACTGATATAAATAATGTACTGGTGTACTGGTGAACATACGGCTGTTGGGGCGGAAAGGCCCTTGAGTGGAGGCCACGTACAGGGAGTCAGAGCCGTGGTAAGCCCTCCATAGGTGAAGGTCGCGGGAATCCGGTGGGGGTACGGTGCCCGCATCCAATGGACAGTCCCATCGGAATATGAGGGCAAGGGAATAGAGAGTGCACTTGTGTTTGCGCCCACATTTGAGCAATATAATACGAGTATATTCTGCGTACGTGGCTGATCGTTGAGATTGGCCGCCGTAGCCGTAATCGGTTGGAGGATATTATATCGATGATCTATACCTACAAAAGTCTTCACTGTCACTTTGCAAAAAAAAACACGATAATACTTGTATCTAGTATTTTTTGTTGTAAGAAACATTAGCAACAAAGCCGGGATATTCAGGCCAGACTCGAACCTAATGACATAGAGTAAAACACACTCCAACCAGACAATATTATGAGTCTGTCTGGTTTTTATGTGCTGATAAATTTGTCCATAATCCATGTGACTGTATGTGTTTTTGACTAATATTGTATTCATTTATTTTTTAAAATCCATTCAATTACTCGAAGCCATGGTTTCTGCTATATATATCTGAGTTAACACTGTAACATTACTAGATCAGTAATTTATTAAGTACTTTTTTAGTAACTTAACTTACTTCAGTGCTTATCATTTTAAATATCAAAAAGCTTTTCAAATATTGCATTATATTGGTTTACCTAAAAATACCAAATTGTAAAAAACCGTCAAACTATTTTAGGTATTTCTCATACCTACCTACAGGCTACAATATACTAAATAGTGTTACGTTACCGAAACTCTTTCAATCTACTAAACGATCATTTCTGAAACCAAACTTTCTGTAGCTTCATTTAAGTGCTCGATTGGCGAACCAAAGGAGAAATTCCCCAGCATCTTTCCATTTGGAGGGGCTCCAAATGCTTTTATTGTCAGTATCGACGACTTCTGTAGCCTTACTAAGGTTTAAATGGAGTGTACAAGTTCTATTTCACAATTTTGTTTTGCTTTTTATTGGACTGTACTTGAACACCGCTATTAAAAGGTCGGTCGATGGTTTAAAAGCAACTGCATTCAGAATGCTTTAGCAGGAAAATGTTGTGTTAAATTTTGTTTTTTTTTAGGGTTTCGTACCTCAATAGGAAAAACCGGAACCCTTATAGGATCACTTTGTTGTTCGTCTGTCTGTCTGTCAAGACCCTTTATCTAAAGAACGCTTGGACGTATCAAGCTAAAATTCACATGAAATACTCAGGTCTATTCTCCCTTTAAGCTGTGAAAATATCAAACTTCTAAGCCAAGCCCATCAAAAGATACAGCTGATTATGATCTTGTTGTGAAATGTATGGATTTAACAGCACCGATATTTCCAATAGTTATGATGTAACACATGTCCTTTTTTGACATGAATGGGCCGGCTCGACCGGAGTGATAACACGGCCTCACAGAAAACCGACGTGAAGCAGCATTGTGCTGTGTTTCGCTGCGTGTGGGTACCGGATCCGAGGAAGGAGGGGTTTAAAGGTTGGCATCGCTATCAGGTGATCCGCCTGCTCGTTAGCCACCTATGACATAAAAAGCAATTTAGTAGATACGGTTTTTTATGTTTGGTTTTTTTTACGATAAAATGTTTATGTTTAGCACACAAGAAAAAATATTACATAAATCGTACGTCTTATAAATAGTAATAGTATGTACTGAATAGGTTCTCACTGAACATAATAAATGATACTACGCTCGATGGGGTCATCATGGTAGAAAACAATGACACTGATTTTCAGTGGTTTAATACCACCTTTTTGATGGCATTCATTTTCTCTTAAAGGAAATACACACTTAAAGCTTAACGTAAAGCTTAAAGCTTAACTTAAAACACACTTAAAGCTTAACTTAGGTGTCGTAAAAGGCGACTAAAGTAAAGCTGCTGGCATGATCATCAGCACCCAGAGAAGGAAAACTCTGCATTTATATCAAAACCCTCGTCAACCCGTCTGCCAAGCGTGGTGAGTATGGCAATTACCCCTCATGTAATTGAGGGAGGCCCGTGCCCCAGCAGTGGGGACTTAAATGGGCTGACGACGACGATGATGATGACACTTAAAGCTTTACAAAAAAAATCAAGTTCTATATCAACTGGTCATTTTATTGTGGTCTTTTTTGACCGAAATAACTGGTCATGTTTGACCAAAATATTCTTTTGCGATTTTACCCTGCCTTTTGGGGAAACATGTTTTTAGAAAGTCTGTTTGTCAATTTAAACGATTCGATGTACCAGTACGTTTTATTAATACACTAAACCAAACAAAAACTTAACTCATTACTTGAAATACTTGTACAATTATTTTTAAATCTCTAAATAAAAGTTTTTAGACTAAACGTTTATATATTAAACTGGTCTTGCACGTTACTTTATTTTTATTTATTTTCTTTATTAAGGAAAAATACAGCTGTTAAATAGTACTCTGTTCTAAAATTACTTAAATAATACATCAGCAATTTAAATTTTCCACTACAAATTAATACGTTTAGTGTTGTGAGACAAAATACAAAAAAAAAATGCGAAAAAGGATGATTATTTTTGGTACTTATTAATTTAATTCAAGACTAAAGATTTTTTAAAATCTTATCATGAAAAAGGTCGACATGGTTATAGCTGCTATTAAATTTATTACAAGCTCTCATAATCTTATTTCATGACATAAAATGATATTAATTAACTTTTAATCTTAGATATTTTATCGCTCTGTTAATTTTTATTAGACCATTGAAAAGTCAGCCCAAAGTCACGTTTTCCTAATGATTGATGACTGTACTGTTTTTACCATCCTTTGTTTGCCCTATTTTCAGGTCATCATTTCTGAATTAAAAGTTTGACGAATTTGAGAAGTATTATCGAGTTGCTACGTTGTTCTGAAACAAATGTTTTTGGTTGTGTAGACTTTAATATGCTCTCTGTTTACATTGGACGTTTGGTTGGGGCGGAAAAGTCCTAGAGTGGAGGCCACGTACAGGAAGTCCCAGTCGCGGCAGGCCCCCCATAATCTGGTGAAGATCGCGGCAATTCATTGGATGCGGGCGGCACAGGACCGATCATAGTAGAGAACATTGGAGGAGGCCTAGTTTTTTTTATGATATAGGTGGCCGACGAGCCGACGGATCACCTGATGGTAAGCGATTACCGCCGCCCATGGACACCTGCAATACCTTTTAACCCCCCTTCCACTGGATTGGGCCTCCGGTACCCTCACTCGCGCAGCGAAACACAGCGCATGCACTGCTTCACGCTGGTTTTCTGTGAGGACGTGGTATTACTCCGGTCGAGCCAGCCCATTCATGCCGAAGCATGGCTCACCCACTGTTAAAATATGCCTATGTTCAGCAGTGGACGTTTACTGGCTGAAATGATGATGATGACACGTTGGATTACAAACTATTTCTAGTACGTTTAGAATAGAATCTTCCTAACAAAAACACTAAAATATCTAAAGCAATCCTCGTTTCGAAGAAAGCAATTTCAGTTTATGTTATTAGAACGTTTCATAAACGCTTATGATTGTGGGATTATTTAAATTAAGTTATTAATTATATCTCTACCTTGAAGGGAATTGGCAAAGTTTTGTAATAAGCAAGTCCTGATAGCACTTTCCAAATAGAGTACTTACAGTAAAAACAGTAAAGTAAGAGTAACAGTAAAGAAAACTAACTAGCTTTAGTGCAGTGACGGAAAGTGAGCATTGGCCCCCAATAATAAGAACCTCCATTTAGGTCGGCCCTGTGCTCCGTGTTGCCAGAAAAACGCAAAGCCCCTGAACTTAACTCTTCTCGACCTATTTTACACAATCTAGGAGGAGCCAAAAACCAGAATTGCTAAATTTCCTCGCGTAGCGATTGGTCTTGTAGAAAAACCTTGTACAACACCGGGCTAGCCTAAAGACGTACCACAGCTTTGTACAAATCCGTGGGCCATGGCCCATCTCCCAAATCTTATTTGAACAACTGCATCATTCCGATGAAAACATATTTCTCATACTTAAAATATTTTAGGTGCACCAAATAATAAATAGTACACTTAATTTTATCAACGTCATGGAGATATTAATTTTTTTTTTTTTTTTTTTTTATTATGAACTGTAGGCCAACGCTTGACCACAATCTCACCTGATGGAAAGTGACGATGAGGTCTAGGATGTAACGCGTTTGCCTAGGAGATGCCTGTTCACTCTTGCCTTAAAGATGTCCAGATTATAGTGGTCCGGAAAAACAGACCTTGGCAAGGAGTTCCATTCCTTGGCTGTCCGCATTATGAACGTGGAGGCAAATCGCTTCGTGCGGATAAGGGGTAAGTCAACAACGTATGGATGAAACCCCTCGCCACGCCTTGTTGTCCGGTGGTGGAATGGGCTAGGGGGGATCAAATTATGCAGAACCTCCGCACACTCACCGAAATGAATCCGGTAGAAGACTGAGAGACTTGCCACACGTCTGCGGTGGTCAAGGCTCTGCAAGCCAGCCCCTGAGAGTACGTCAACACCAATAAGTCTCTTCGCACGGTGCTCTATTGAGTCCAAAGCGTCCAGCTGATACCGGGCAGATCCATCCCAAAGGTGACAGCAGTACTCCAAGCAGGAGCGAACCTGGGCTCTATAAAGATGTAAGAGCTGCTCAGGCTTAAAGTACCGTCTGACCTTCCAAAGAATGCCTAGTTTTTTTGCAGCTGTTTTTGCTATGGACTCAATGTAGCGACCGAAATTGAGACTGGCGGACAGATTCAAGCCCAGGAGCTCTAGGTGGTCCGTCACAGGTACCGGAACATTTCGGAAGGTCGGAGTCAGGTGGAATGGACTCCGCTTCGCCGAAAACAGACAGGCCTGTGTTTTATTAGGGTTGAACCCAACCAAGTTAGCGTCTCCCCAAATGGAAACAGTATTCAGGGTTGCATCAACACTCTCCACCATCGTTTCCCTCATTGAACCGATGTCTGCACTGGACCTCGAATCCGACAGGTATCTTTCCGCAACTGTGCTGTCATCAGCGTACCCAAAGATTCCGGGTGTTGAAAGCAAGTCGTTGATGTGCAGCAGAAATAGAGTTGCGGAAAGAACAGATCCCTGAGGAACACCTGCATTGATGCTATGGTAATCAGAAGAGTAGCCATTAATGACTACCCGAATTGATCTGCCCCTCAAGAAATCCTCAATACAAATACAAATACCGTACGACGACAGCTTGCCAATGAGGCTTGCGTGCCAAACCCTATCGAATGCTAAAAACTTAGTGGTTTATCTACGAAATCTACTTTTTTTTGTGAAACCTAACCAGAGATGCCTCACTGGCATTCACTGTGTAAAGACATCGCGTTATTGGAAAGTAATATTATGCAAAGTAATTACGCGGCTACGCCGTAGCGGGTGTTTGCTACGATGCTACGAATGGCTACGAGAGTGTAGAGTGTTAGAGCTTGCTACTGATACGTTTTATCAATTTGAAAAAAAAAATGAATATGTAATAATTACTTGAGTGCCAGAAAACAGCGAGTTAGTAAACAGTGGTAACGCAGGTATCCGTAGTAAAAGACTGCGAAGGAGGGTAGACTGATTTGTCTGCCAGTAACAACTTACCCGCAAAAACTTCAGTTCCTCTGTAATTATGGCGCTTGCAACAGTGCCAAAATATCGGTTATAAATGTATGTTCTAATATGGGCTATAAAACACAGTTCTCACACAAGTTCTTTTGCTTCCTTGGAGGGTACCTATACAATAAACTTAATAAAAAAACTCTCGTTTTACTCACTATCAACACAAGAATCTAAAAAAATAAATACTCAGACAATGGTTAATAAGCTTAGACTACAATAATACAGAAAACTTGCTAAAAGTGATATCGTAACAATATTAACAATATAGAAATAATACAATGTCATACACATACACACACACACACACATACACACACACACTCACACACACACACATACACACACACACTCACACACACACACTCACACACTCTCTCACACACACACACACACACACACACACACACACACACACGCACGCACACACACACACACACTCACACATACGCGCACACACACAGACACACACACACACACACACACACACACACATACGCGCGCACACACACACACACACATATACATGCACATGCGCGCACGCACACACACACACACACCCACACACACACACACACACACACACACACACACACACACACACACACACACACACACACACACACACATGCACACGAGCATATTCATACAAACAAGCACACTCACACACACGTAATCATACTCGCATACAAGTACACAAGTACACTACAATCGTTCTAAATCAAGAGTGAGGGCCTGGCGATCTGTCACACAGGGATTAACCTAGTAGATACCGCATAGGCAAATAAATGTATATCTACAAATACGTCCTACTAAGCAGTGTATTTAATATGTAATCTGTGTACCTTTGTGTAGAGGAATTAATGTTGAGACCATGAAAATTTAGTGATTTATTATTAGAGCAATAAAATAATACAATTTTGGGTATAATACGGAACATAAAAAAGGACCTATTTACAGAAAGCTAAAAATAAACAACAGGAGGAATACTATTAAAAATACTATTGAAAATTTAAAACGACATTACTCTAATTTTGTCAACATTTTTTCACCTCAAATACAAAATTGACAAACGATTTAGAAATGTCGACTGCCTTTGTCTTTACACGCAACTATACCATTTCAAAAATTAAATTCCATAGTTAAATTATTCGTATTTTCTTTATCAATAATTTAAAATGCAATTACTCAACAATATCGTGACATTTATTCACTAAATTACAAACCATTCAACAATTTTACAATCAAAACGTAAATTGCGCTTACTTAATGACTTAAATAATTAATTTGTCTAAATTCTGTCAGGAGACTGTAATAAATTTAATTCAAGTACCTAAGATAAATTTAATACAGGCGCAATAAAATCATAATCGTAATTTCATCTGATCATTTGGAGCTGAAATTGGAAACCATTTTGAATTTGATGACATTGCATAGGTTTGAATGACACGGAATGAATGGAGTCGTGATTACGCGACTACCAAGTTTTTTCGAGTGTTTGTAAGTATCTATAATGTATCAATACGGGGATTAACACGATATTTATTATGTGAAACAACATTGTGTACTCACATATTTGGCTCGACGTTTCGGCTACGTTACAGCAGCCGTGGTCACGAGCGGAGCGACGGCTGCTGTAACGCCGTGACGCCTTCGACGAACAACTTATTTGCTTTTTAATTTTGAAAATTTTCAATTTAATTTTTAGGATGAGTCTCGACTGTAACATTTTTTCGTAAGTATCGAGTATGAACATTTTAGATTTTTTAATGCCACCGGGTTTTTTTTTATGTGATAAGTGGCCGACGACCAGATGGATAACCTGATGGTAAGCGATTGCCGCCGGCCATGGACACCCGCAACACCAGTGGCGTCACAAGTGCGCTGTCAACCTTTACCTTCCTTCCTTCCTTCCTTACCTTCACTTTTATTGCCTTGGCTGTATATTCAATAGCACATTGTAGTAGTTGGAGCCACTGGTCGCATAACGATATCGTATTTTTTTTTAAGTATATTTTTTAAAGTGTTTGTGCTTTGTACTACCTACTGTTCTTCTCATCATTGTATTGTGTCTAGCTTTTGAGTGTTGTTTGTATCTATCTGTATGTTATCAACTAAATTCTCTTCTTCTTTTTTTTTGTGTGTTTAAATACGAATTTTATTATATCTACCACATCACATATTGCCTATCTATAATATGTACGTGTATAAGTATATTTTTTTATTTATTTATCTACACCACACCATCACACTCGCTCGCAAACAGGTCCCGCCAGAATACCAGCGCTGCTACGGCAATGCAGATATTGTAGTAGCAGCTAATGCTGAGGTCGGGACCTGATTGACCACACACTATCCACGTCTCTTTGTCCCTCTTCTGTGTAAAATTTGTTGTTTTAAGCTGTGTACCAACTGTATATGTTTGTTTCCTGTGTATTGTGATGGTCAATAAATGTATTTTCTTTCTTTCTTTAAACCCCCCTTCCCCCGGATTGGGCCTCCGGTACCCTCACTCACGCAGCGAAACACATCACACTGCTACTTCACGCCCGTTTTCTGTGAGGCCGTGGTATCACTTCGGTTGAGCCGGCCCATTGATGGCGAAGCGTGGCTCTCCCACGGTAATTACCTTTTGATTCCTCTCCATTTTTTATAAGATGTTAACAGACAGGTTGGGGGACGATCTGCGCAGGATGGCTGGCAAGAGCTGGATGCGAGAAGCCATGGATAGATCACAGTGGCGAACAATTGGAGAGGCCTACGTCCAGCAGTGGACTGCGATAGGCTGATGATGATGATGTCAACAGACCACTTGACCGATCTTCGACCAAGACCATCGATCAATGGTAGAATGGATAAGTCGGCGATAGTGGATATTTAAAAACTGTCGATTTTCTCCGACTTAATCGCAAGACCTATTATTGATTGATATTCTATCTATGAATTTTGAAAATAGCGAAATAAATTAGTCGAAGTCGATCAACAGTTTCTATCAAACTAACTTACCATTTTTTGCTAAGTACCACACCTATCGATCGACGACTACTAATGGAATCAGTCGAACGGTACCCGTCGTTCAAACTAACAGAACAATCGATCAAAGTTGATCGATGCCTTCGACCAACGGTCGATCGGATGGGCTAGTGACACCCTAAGGCAGAGGCACAAAATAGATAGACTGATTTTTTATATTGTACATATGTCGAGCTGTAAATAAATCGACTTAGTACCTATTTAACAAGTAAGTAACTGACGTGTGAATTTAAATGCAACATTAGCTGGATGGAACAAAAGCAACCAGTTCGTCAGCAAAATAGGTTATATTGAACTAAGTATTATAATAAAACTAGGATTAAGCTAATGAACCATCAAAACCACAAATGCGTTAACAAAAAGCATGCGTCACATGTCACTAATGGATTGAAGTCTTATCACAGTGCGGTATTTTACTTAATAAAAATTCTCAAATAATGTGAAATACAATGTAAAATATAAGACTGATAAAACATTAAATTCAAGAGAGCTTCAAGATGTTTAATACCAAACAAAAATTAAGTGTATTCTTCATTGTAAATTATGATAATAATGATTATAATTTATTATAAAATCTTTAACTTTATATCCACCGAGGGACGGCACTAGCAATAGATACTTTTACCGCAAGTAAATTTATTCAACCTCAAAACAGTACCGATTAAAATGTTGAATTATATTTTGTTGGTTACTTTAAGTAAGTTAGAAAGTTCTTGATATAAAGTGTGTGTTAATCAGTGTCCGACCAGTGAAGGTGAGTCAATATGATCAATTTTATCGACAAATCCAAAAACTTAAAATAGTACATTTAATGTAATAAAGATGTCTTAATCGTCTAGTTTTCTTTCATAACCACCTTTTTTAGGGTTCCGTATTCAAATGGCAAAAAACGGAACCCTTATAGATTCGACATGTCTGTCAGTCTGTCCGTCTGTGTGTCCGTCCGTATGTCACAGCCACTTTTCTCCGAAACTATAAGAACTATACTATTGAAACTTGTAAAATTGCTTTTTTTATTTTATTTACCGAATTACGATTTTTACATAAATATTGAAAAAAATAAAAAAATTGGGGGGGTCTCCATACTTGAAACTGAAACTCAAAATATATTTTTTTATTCAAACCTATACGTGTGGGGTATCTATGAATAGGTCTTTAAAAATGATGTTGAGGTTTTTTTTCTAAACACAATACTTTACGCAAGAGACGCTCCCAAAGTGTTAAATTGTGTGTGCCCCCCCTTTACCTTTAACTTCTATAATAAAAGAATTATAAGACTAAAAAATATATATGATGTACATAATCATGAAAACTAACAACTAGATATAATGAGTAGTTTTTTTTAATACGTATAAACCATAAATTTAATACGTATAAACCAATAAACCATAAACCGCAATTTACCTTCCATATATCGTACTTGCTGCTACAGAATCCTTCATGGGCGAGTCCGACTCGCACTTGGCCGGCTAGGCCGGCCTAGATCGAAAGCTATTGTGTGATTAACGGACACATGCAGACTCAGTAGAAACAGTAATTAAAATGGCGGCATTTTTGAACAATAGGAAAAAAAATATGTTGGATCTGTCTGCCGTCACAATATCGTCGGACTATCGGGCAGGTGGTCTACCCACAGGACGTCGCCCCATTCTTGGCTGCCATTCGGTAAGCTTTAAAATCCACCTATTATTATCTTTACACCTTGCCAGGTGTCCTGCCCATCTGCACTCTAGCTCACATACTCGCGTGCCAACGTCTACTACCCTGGTTCTCTTTCAAATTTTATCGTTGGGTACGCGGTCTCGTAAAGAAAGACCGAGCATGGAATGCTCCATAGCACGTTGCGCCACCTTTAACATGTGCATGGTTTCTTTAGTCAGCGTCCATGTCTCGGCCCCATATGTGAGCGTTGGGAGGACACACTGGTTAAATACCTTTGTCTTAAGGCACTGCGGGATTTTAAATTTAAAAAGGTAGCCTTACTTCCCAAGCAAGCAAGGGACCGATGGGAATGGCGTGATAAAGAAGAGGCCTTTACTCAGCAGTGGGTGGATGTGGGCAGATATGATGATGATCTGTCACTAAAATTGTTTTTTTTTTTAATAGAAAGGGAGGCAAACGAGTAAGCGAGTCACCAGATTGGTAAGTGATCACCGCCGCCCATGGACATCAGCCACACCAGAGGGAGTGGAGATGCGTTGCCCGCCCTTTATGAACGTATAGGCTCGTTTCTTGAAGATCTCAATGTCGTACCGGTTCAGAAATACCGCTTCGGGAAGTTGACTCCACAATGAGAAGGTGCGTGGTAAAAAATGACGTGTAAAGCACACGGTGGTGGACCTCCACCCATCCAGATGGTACGGGTGGAATTCTAGTTTACGACGTGTAGTACATCTAATATGACTCGTTTTTATGAGTCGCGTACTGATCGCTGGCACAAGTTAACATAAACATTGTAATGATTATATGGAATATTAAACTTATTCAGAATAAATATTTAAAGCTTCACAACTAGTGCAAACCAAAACCATTAATTCATTTTATAATACAAAATGTTGCACTATAAAACATTCGCAGCAAATTTAATGGGCAAACTGCCCACGAATGAAATAAAATTCCATTTGCAATACAAACTCAATTGGAAAGCCGTTCATACCTTCAAGTTACGATCAACTTTTTAAAGGGCATCAAAAGTGGTTAGGCCATCGAATGCTTCGATGAAAAAGAAATATTGCGGGTTTATAACCAACTGCAAATCTAACTATAGTTTGACTTACACTATAGAGTAAGTAGCTTATGCATACATGTTTGAGCGTGTTCTGGATCCATAAATAATATGACTCTAACGCCAGACAGGTAGCGCTTTTATAAGGCGATCAAAACAAGTTACCAGAAGGGGTAGGGTAGGGAGTGCGCATGGCGTATTTTTGGTCGCTTTAAACCTATAACAATCAAATAATTTAATTTAGCGTACCTAATTACTAGATAAATTAATTGTTTATAAAATTTATTTTAGTAAATTACTGTTGTTATTTTTATTACAATAAATTAGTCCAAAAAATTTATTTCATAGAAAATAAAATGTTTTATTCAAATATTTAATTTTAATTAATATGAAGCTATTATTAATAAAGTTGATTTAAATAAATTACTTTTACTCTTTTGATCACGATAATTAATTAAGATAAATTATACATTAAGCATTCAAACTCACTAATTAAATAATTTTAATTAAATTTTTTAACTTAATTTAATAGGACGCTATCATACATGTATTCATTCAGTCAACGAAAGTAACATAAAATAATAATAGGTAATAGGTACGGAGTGATACCACGGCCTCACAGAAAACCGGCGTGAAGCAGTACTGTGCCGTGTTTCGCTACGTGAGTGAGGGTACCGGAGGCCCAATCCGGGGGAAAGGGAGCTTTAATACTAAAGGTTGGCAGCGTACTTGTGACTCCACGGGTAACGCTGGTGTCCATGGTTGGCGGCAGTCGCTTAGCATCAGGTGGTCCGTCTGCTCGTCTGCCACCTATCGCATACGAAAAAACTTAACCAGCCCAGACACTTACCAACGAAGCTCTAATGCTTTTTGAAATTGCCAAATGCTTAAGTCTCATGCCATCTCTTTCTAAATGGTAAAGGTTGGGAGCGCACTTGTGACTCCACTGGTGTCGCGGGAGTCCATGAGTGGCGGCAATCGCTTACCATCAGGTGATCCTACCTACTACCTATTGATATACCGCTGTCCGCTCGCTTTACGTGTTGGCGCCAGACGAGCAGATTGATCACCTAATGGTAAGCGATTGCCGTCGCCCATGGACACCCACGACAAGTGTAGTCACAAGTGCGCTGCCAAAATTTAATCCTAAATCCCCTGGATTGGGCCTGCGGTACCGTCACGAAATACAGCACAGTGCTGCTTTACGCCGTCTTCTGTGTGGCCGTGGTATTGCTCCGGCCGAGCCGGCCTATTCATGAAAAAGGGTGGCTCTCCCAGGTTCCAAAAGATCCTCTATAGGTATAGCTACGGAACGCCCGCTGCTAAATGAGATTTTTACAACATAATAACTCTATCGGAACTGAGTTCGCTTTGTGTCGGGAAATAGTGTTGGTTCTAAGCTTGCAACAGTTCCCCTCGTTTCAGAGTTCAGGCAATCTTAGAAAACTATTAACTTTGCTCGGCATTCTTGTACGAGTTGAACTAAGTGTACAGTTGTATTATATCGAAACTGCTGTTACAGAAAATAGTACGTTCGTTTTTGTCAATATTTTTGTATTGTATAGTTATTTGTTAGGGTTCCGTAGCGAAATGGAAAAAAAACGGAACCCTTATAGATTCGTCACGTCTGTCGGAACGTAATTTTTAATTAAATTAAATTATTAGGCGCCGTATGGTCCCCGGCAGAGTAAAATAGGCCACCCTCACTCTTACCGAGCTGTCTTAAAAGGCGACTAAGGTAAAGCTGCTGGCATAATCATCAGCACCCAGAGAAGGAAAACTTTGCATTCATATCAAAACCCTCGCCAAACCGTCTGCCAAGCGTGGTGAGTATGGCAATTACCCCTCATGTGATTGAGGGAGGCCCGTGCCCCAGCAGTGGGGACTTAAATGGGCTAACGATGATGATGAATTTTAAATTCATCTTCTAAAGTAAACTAAGTAACTAGGTGCTAGGTCAGTTGCTGTGCTTTACCTTCTAGGAAGGTAGAATTATTTAAATAAATATTTTGTAAACTAGCTTTCGCCCGCGGCGTTTCTGGGGTACCCAAGCTTAGACTACGAGCGGGATTTGGGGAGTCTGGTAATTATAATAAAATGGCTGCTTTCTGACGTTCGCTACCTTTTAACAGGACAACCATACCAACTGATTTTTTTTTAATTTGCTATACTTTTCCTCTACCCTCAGGTTGTCTGGAAGAGATCGCTATTAGCGATAAGACCGCCTACATTGTTTTAGTATAATAACTTAGGCCAAGATCTGTAAATTTTGTGCAATAAAGTGTATCTATCTATCTATCTATCTATCTGAATCATGGTTATGTATACGTTTCAGAAACTATCCGAAACATGCAGGTTTCCTCCCGTAATAGTCATAAAACAGTACAAAAATATATGAAGAAATCGTTATTTCGACTTATAGCGTTTCACTCTTAACTTGTAATTGCAACGTGGAATCTCCTCTTTGTTACCATCAGACTAACTGCCACACTCAGAGTCGTTGATTAACTTAGTTAGGTACTTAAGAAAAAATATTGACACTTATTTTGATACGCATAAAGACTACCAATACTAAAGTTAATGAACATTAGCTTAAATGACGTCACTGAGTGCGGCCGTGAGAGCCAGTATAATTTTTTTTTTTATAAAATAGTTTTACTGGAAGAGATCTTGCCAATGTCAAGTAACTTATTGAGAATAAGTTAGGAATCTATAGGCGAAGTCAGTCAAAGTACAGTCACTCAATAAAACGAAGGTGTTTTACGTTTTATCGAACTACAGATTCTACCGATACCACGCTAAACACAATCGCGGATTTTAAGACTCTATTAGCAAGCAAATGGTCACGTGACCACTCACTCGACACTCAATAGTAGTGTCCATACAAATGTATAAAATTTAACGATTCTTATTATAAAGATCACTTCGCGGCACTTCACTGCACAAGTAAACGCCAAATTTGTTTACTGAAACCACTAGAAACTAATTTAAAACCTTTGAATTGGATCAGCTGACGCGGAGTATTTTTACCGCCAGAATCACTAAATCAATATATTAATTATTGTCACTATAAAAAAACCTCTCGAATTTTTAATTGCAGATGCCAGCAAAAACAAACTAAAACCAAAACTGTCAAGCAGCTCTTTTAATCAGCAAAGGCGATAATTTCGTTAAACTGATCGGAGAGAACGTAAATCAAAGTGTTAATAGCTCAAAGCGATTGGCAGTCCTCCTCCGAGATATCCGTGCTCTTAATGAATCATGATTGCAGAGCCGATAGTGGAGGTAACTGATGGTTCTTGCATCGATGTGTGAGTATTGACTGTGCGTTGGCTAGCTGCTAATTTAGATTTTGGCGGTGAGAGTCAAACACTCCGTGTGGGCTGATGCAATTCAGTTTTTATATTGGTATCTAGTGGTTTTATTGATCAAAGGACAATGGGCGAAAGTGGTCCAAGAGACACCATGGATTAAAGTAATGCCAATCGTTAAATATATTATTTCTCTATTGAAAAAAAAAACTCAATCGGTTTGAACTGTTATAAAATGTTATTTGAGGTGTATATTGTTAAAAATAAAGTCTCATTCCCTCCCCCCCCCCCCTCTTCCACTCCCGCCAAATAACAAAAAAACTAATTGTGAGTACATTATTGAAAAAGTTATCCTTTAACTCCTTACCGTTGAGGAGTTGACCTTCCATCATCAGCAGAGCCACAAATTTAACACATTCAGGCGTAAATACTGGTGCTGTTTTAAAAAAAGATACAAAAATATTACGTGTCCCTATAAAATTTGAGAGTTCCCCTAAATTTTTCCCCTAAATTTTTAAAATTTAGGGGATTAGATTTAGTCCCGGATTGGTACCATGATCAGGATAACAGTATCCTGATTATGGTACCAATCCGGGACTATCTACTTTTCAACTAAAAAAGAATCATCTAAATCGGTTCATAAATGGCAAAGTTATCGGCGAATAAACATAAAAAATATATATATAACATGTCGAATTGAAACCTCCTTTTTTTGACGTCGGTTAAAAACTGAAGTCAGCTTTTGTTTTACAACAGTACATTTCATAAGCTTTCATTGTTATAATCAACAATCCAGCGCATCAAATAGTAACGTAATACAATTGTTTTCTCATTGTCTGCTTCGTTGACAGTCAATTTGTTAAGCTAATGAGGCTCCAACAATCCGCTATGTAAACACCTGCATTATTCTGCAACGCTATGCGATGCCAACTAGTGTTGTATAAAGGTGGTTTTGGTACACTATAACAAGAGCTTTCGTTTTGGTCTTGAAGACTACTTTGAGAAAGATTTTTTACAAGACTTAAATACCTTACATATCTTTGTACTCCTTGTACTCCTACAGATTTTTTTTAAGTGTTCGAATGCGCTGAACTTAAGGTCTTTAGAAACCACTATAAATAGTATATTTGACTGACCGGATGGCGCAATTAGTAGTGACCCTGCCTCTTACGCCAAAGGTCGTGGGTTCGATCCCCACCCTGGACAAACATTCGTGCGATGAACACTTGTGTTTGTTCAGTGTCTGGGTGTAATATATGTAATTAAGTATATATTTGTGTTCCTCTCTTGTCTGATATCTGTAACACAAGTGCTTAAGCTACTTAGTACGGAATCAGGTCAACGTATGAGATGTTGTGAGAATTATTGTGAGAATTATTATAATCTAAGACTACCTGCTTATTAGAATCGGCATTACATTGAAATCTTTTTGACGACCCGTTTGGAACAGTGGTAGTGAACGCTGCCTCTGGTGCAAGGGTTGCGGGTTCGATCCTGGTACAGTACAAACATTTGTGTGCATGAACACATCTGTTTGTATTGGTCTGGCACCCCACGAGTGCGAGTATAGACGAAAATAGTGTGCGAGCGAGAAGTGAATAGATGCGCCGCCATTTCTGATCCCATTCTTTATCCGCACGGGTTGTAAGTAAATAAACATTTATTGATCACTTAAAAGATTTACATAGATAGGACACATAACATGAGGAGATTGCACAGTAATACATAGGAAATAAATATTTAAACAAAAACAAATAAAATAAGTTAATACATAAACTAGTGACCAAGGAAGAAGAAAAAGAACAAAGTGAAGTGGTCAACAAGGTCCAAGCTCAGCATGTTCACACTGTTCCAAACGGGTAATAGTAATATTGATAGCCTTGGTGAAAGTGTGCAGCGCGAACGGGATGTAACCAGTCGTGTGAAGGTGCCGTCAGCTGTCTATGGAAGTCACCTTCCAAGCAAAACGAAAAACAGAGAGAAATAAAAAAACCAAAAAATATGTCTATGGACATAAATTTTATCAAAAAATACAAAGACTAGTTTCAAGCTCAGCTATGAATTACTAAACCTGTTTTACTAATCGCAACTATGACTAGACAAAACCTCTCGACGTTAAATTAAACCTCTAGTGTAGTCGGAACAATCGCTGAGAAGAGCATTTGTCTCTGTCGAGATACCACCGGCGACATGCAACTTGCCTGGCGGTGGCTCGTTTTTTCGCCTCGACAGAACTGAGTGTGCCACTAGCCAATAAAATGGTGCTTCAATGAATTTAGCTTGCAATTTGTTGGGTATTTCTTTTTGTGAGAGTAAGAAAGAGCGAAAATCTTTCAATGTCTTTAAGTTTAATGGACACGAGTAACAGCGATAGTAGGGTACTTAATGGGTACGACTTCTAAATGAAATCTAAAAAATGGAATGTCGTGAAAAAAACATACCCGGGCCGCTCCGTGGGCAGCCCAATTGAGCGACGTAGGTATCGGTGGAAAGACGTCGTCGAGGCTGATCTGTGCGAGCTCCAGGTCAATAATGGCAAGAAGTAATGCAGGATCGACCGAAGTGACGATCTCTTGTTTCGGCGGCCAACACTCTATTTGGGTCGCTGAGCCAGCGGAGTAAGTAAGTAAAATCGGGCGTGCACTTATGGATTTATCATACCACTAACTTGGCTCGTATGAATTTTTTATACCACTAGCTTGGCTCGTCCTAGTTTAGAATAGAATAGAATAGAATGTTTTTTTTTTTGCGTAAAATATGGTTACATTTGTTGTTAACATTGTTTAGATTTGTCCGCATATTTTGCCTTAGCTACAAAAAATAAAAACATTTAAATAAAGTAAAGACTTAGGACAAACACAAACAGCATAACATTATATAAAACTTAATATTTCTTATACTCACTAAATCTAGCTTAAAACATTCATTCATTCAGATAGTTTTCTTTTCATCATCATCATCATCAGCCTATCGCAGTCCACTGCTGGACGTAGGCCTCTCCAATTGATTGCCACTGTGATTTATCCATGGCTTCTCGCATCCAGCTCTTGCCAGCCATCCTGCGCAGATCGTCCCCACACCTAGCCAGAGGGCGCCCTACATTACGTTTTCCAAGACGCGGTCTCCACTCTAGAACTCGTTTATCCCATCGGTTGTTGGTTCTGCGGCTAATATGGCCAGCCCACTGCCACTTAAGCTTGCTAATCCGGTGAGCAATGTCGATGACTTTGATTCTCTGCCGGATCACCTCATTTCGGATCTCTCGGAGAGAGGCGAGAGAATTTTCTTTTAAATACATAGATTGGTAGTAATTTTAAATGATTGAGTAAAAATATTAATAAAAGTCCAAATCTCAGCCATTATCTACGGATAATGACTGAGATTTGAACTTTTATTATAACCTAACTTTAAGGGATCTCGGGTATTTCTTGAGACAAGTTGATCGGTGTGCGTAGTTTAGTGAGTTATTCATTCATGTTCTATATATAGGCGTTATAAGGTCAAGTTCTATGTACAGACGTCATCAGGCCCCAGCAGTGCTAAAATAAAACTTGTGTCTCAGACATAAGGACGGTCTCAAATCCAACAAGGGTAACTCAATGTGACACC
The DNA here is from genome assembly GCA_019059595.1 of Marasmia exigua. Lineage (NCBI taxonomy): Eukaryota > Metazoa > Arthropoda > Insecta > Lepidoptera > Crambidae > Marasmia > Marasmia exigua. The sequence goes on from CM032471.1 coordinate 7,036,593, forward strand.
GGATGTAGGTACTTGATATTTAATGTCTTTGTAAATATAGCACAATGAGGCCTGGCTGGACCAGATAGCTACCTACAAAACGCGCAAAACGTCATGCTAGCAACCCCAGTGTCAGCAGCGCTCGGTTTAAATGCAGTACATATGTGCGCAAATCTACTTCCGCATCGAGCTGTACAGTCACGACCGCAGCTGCCATGTCATAACCCGGGATACAACTTAAATCATCTGTCAGAGACGTAAAGGCCTGTGTAGAGTAAATATATCTGCTATTGAAGGGCATATCGTAAAGCCAATAAGGAAGTCTCTTAGGCCCGATTCGACCAAATCCTTCATCATCCTCCTTCCCTTTTCCTAGATTATCTGGGTTTGGTGCAGTGTTTCTTCTTTTTCCATACGTCCATGTCATTCGATCAATCTTTATCCGTGGATAAATCTATGGTATAATGTCAGATTTGTTATCGCTATTCCATAGATTTAGCATCGAATTAAAATTGGTAAAATCGGCCCTTAGACACAAACAAAAAAGTATCAGCCTATATCCCACTGCAGGGCAAAGGCCCTCATCATAGAAATCAAGTCATCGCTACTTTGATTGGATAAGGCTTAATCCCCGCGCTTGCCAAATGCGGATTGGTGATCACAAACCCCAGCTATATTCGAAAAATTCGAAACACACTTTTTGTTCGACCTAGGAATCGAACCCAGGACCCCGAGATCACGGCCCAGTACTTAAACCATTAGACCAACAGGGCATCCGTAGACACAAACAAAAATAAAGTGATAAAGAACAGCTGCAAAAGGGAACGACTTATTTACAAGGCTTGGACATTTTAGCATCAATGCCGCTCTGCGGAAATTATAAAATATCAATATCGCTTTAAACGCCAATAGCATTTACGGTAGGAAATTACATTTCAACATGATATTTGAAAGGTTATAATCCTCTGTATCATCAAAGACGAAATCGTCAAATTCAAACGCTGATTCAAAATTTCGATTACGCCGGGGAATATCTGTGATATCGCAAGTGCTGTCAACATCAGGTGTGAGCGGTTCCAAGTGATTCAGAATGATTGCTAATTCCGTCTCAAAGAAATCCGATTTGCTCATCGGCTGCCGGTGCCTAACGAACCGGCGTGTCAGCTGCGCCGTCTCATCAGATGGAACGGAAAAATAGACCTGTAGGCGAAGAAATGTTCCACATTAGGGATGCGCCTTGAGTTATTTTTTGTGAGAGAGCCATTTGGGCCTCCAGTACCCACACTCACGCAGCGAAACACAGCGTGACATGAGGACGTGGTATTACTCCGGTCGAGCCCATTCATGCCGAAGCTAGGCTCTCCCACTGTTCGAGTTCGGGTACTAACATTACCATACAAACAATGAAACACCTCCAAAAATATTTTGACAGACCAACATATTCCAGTGTCAATAAAAATTGTCTCAAAGAAAATAGCAAAAAGAAATTAGTCAGACTACTGCTAGCGAAAAACAGTCATTTATTTTTTGTGTTGTTAATGTTTTGTCTGTGCTTGCTTTTACCCTGTTTTTCCGTTGTGTTTTTCTTTGCTAATTTCTCTTATTTTTGTGTAGTGGGTGTAAAAAAAGTAAATGTTGTTCATTAACATTTTTAAGAACCAAGGTTTTAAATCATTTAACTATGTTTTTACAAAAATAAACTTTAAATACTACCAAAAGTAATGGTCCTTTGCAAGCTGTAAATATCTACGAATATTGTGTTTTCATAAAAAAAACTTTGCTATAATACCTACCACATACTAGTATAATATCGATACCTCTGGGCTTAAAGGTCGTAAAGGACATTTTGGCCAAAATAAGTTATATATGTTACTGTAAAAGCTCGAACTACGGTCAATCTTAAGATTTATGGTTAGTCTTAGGATTTACCGAATTGAGTTGGTAAATGTAAGTATTTCTGAAAACGGGATTATTTTTTCGGGTTTTTACAATTCGAATTCAGTACATGCTAGGTTTTACCGCTGTCAGCTGGGAGATGTTGGTTGTAGGAATAAAATATCAGGTACTTTCAGTCTTATTTATCAGCTGACATTGCTTTCATTTTTTCAGCTTAGTTTTTCAAATCAAATTTTGCTTTTGTTCTTATTGTCTGAACAGATTCTTTAGTATTTGATTTTGTTCGGCTTGAATAACGCTTTCTGTCTCTGAATCGGTATGGTATTGAATTGTTACATTGATATCGTCTGTTATTTGCTTTTCCTTCGTCTGTTCCATTACAATCATTTCGTTTTCTTGTGTTTTGTTCCTCACATTGTGACTGTTTATATCCCCTTTTGCCTCACTATCAACAAGGTTGTCTTCCTTGTCCTTTTCAATCATATTTTCGTCATTTGTTTGGGAACTAAACATATTCTCCAAATCTTCTTCCGGTTTTAATAGTCCAATCATATCTCTAGGAATGGCTGACGTCGCAGTGCCCATTTTCATTGGACTACCAAACATTGCTTCGTAAGGGGAGCATTTGATTCCCTCGTGATTTGCTCGATTTTTCATGGCCTGGATGAATTTCAAGCATTCTGACCATTTTGACATCTGATTGGTTTCCATCCACGTAGTGAGCATATTTTCGATGTCTTGATTGGCACGCTCCACTGATTCTTGACTCTAGCTATGTCTTGGCTTTCCATGTACGATTTTAACGTCTGGCCACATAGAGCATAAGTTTTCAATTATTTGATTACTGAATTCCCGACCATTATCGGAATGAAGGATGTTATAAAAATATCCAGTAGATGATATGCGACTTCAGTTGCCCGTTTAGTTTGAAGTACGAATTTAGTGAGATGGTCTTGATAAACTAATATAAATTTATAATTCCCGTCAGGATTAGTTTGAAGATCTATAAGAAGAGTTTGAAGATCTATAAGATCTTCAAAGTCTTCTGTTTCTTTTGACAAGGTTGGCATAGCTTCAAATATGTTGTCAAATATGTATGGACTCAGGTGTATCTACCTCCTAGAGTGGCCCCGCTGGTAATCAGTTCTGTCCTGATTCCAGCTTCGGTTGGTATTAGGCAGAAACGGTTACCGTGGGGCACGGTTTTCCCCGGGCAACGGCGGGTAGTAATTCATTCGTGGATTGCTACCCGACGGCCAAAGGATGCACAGAATTTCCGGCGGACCAGCCCCGACGCAGTGGATCGCGTGCAGCGCACACCACTCGGGGGCTTTCATTGTCCGCTGAGGGCTTAGAGGACCGGCCTCTCTTTACGGACCTGAACACAATAGGGCCGGGCACGGAGGCTGCCTTCTTTATCCAGCCCCCCCTTCTGCCGTGGGTTGGCGTTGGGGTGTGGTGGCACCCACTGTCGGGCGGTTTGGCGTGCGGTGGGCCGGTGTTCCTGGTGTGATGGTGCCGTATGGGGGCCATTTTGTTCTCGGGCCTTGAACTGTCGCGCCTTCGGGCGCGTTCGAATGTTGGGGAGTTCCACGGTGGTGGAATTCCTGCCAATAGTCTGTTGCGCCCCGATTCTCGGGAGCGCTCTCCCCGCCTTTATGGTGGGGGTTTTGTTGGTGGGTCTGTGTTGAGTCCCGCAGCCAGTGGGATGCAGCTACGACTCGCCACCCCCGCTTTTCCCGTCCCGTCGATTGTCTCCGCAACCCAGCGGGGATGCTCGAACGGGAGGGTTTTCGGGTATAACTTAAAGTCTGTGAGTGCTCTCTCCTCTCTCTGCCCTGCAGCCAGCAGGGTATGGGTTGGGGGAGGGGTCTGCAGTCTTCCCTTCCGGAGCGTCTGCCTTGCAATCCAGCAACGTGGACGATTCCGTTTTTGAAGAGGCCGTGCTGGCGAGCCTCTCGTCCTTCGAGGGTGGGCCGCGGACTTGGTTTCGTACCCGTTACCGTAGCCCACCCCACACGGACGTAGCAGGAAATGCCCCGGTGGTTTTTTAGTGGGTAGGCCCCTGGGAGCACCCCAAGGGAGAGCCCCACACTACCCGGCCGTCTCCCAGCGGTCGAATCAGTTCTGTCCTGATTCCAGCTTCGGTTGGTATTAGGCAGAAACGGTTACCGTGGGGCACGGTTTTCCCCGGGCAACGGCGGGTAGTAATTCATTCGTGGATTGCTACCCGACGGCCAAAGGATGCACAGAATTTCCGGCGGACCAGCCCCGACGCAGTGGATCGCGTGCAGCGCACACCACTCGGGGGCTTTCATTGTCCGCTGAGGGCTTAGAGGACCGGCCTCTCTTTACGGACCTGAACACAATAGGGCCGGGCACGGAGGCTGCCTTCTTTATCCAGCCCCCCCTTCTGCCGTGGGTTGGCGTTGGGGTGTGGTGGCACCCACTGTCGGGCGGTTTGGCGTGCGGTGGGCCGGTGTTCCTGGTGTGATGGTGCCGTATGGGGGCCATTTTGTTCTCGGGCCTTGAACTGTCGCGCCTTCGGGCGCGTTCGAATGTTGGGGAGTTCCACGGTGGTGGAATTCCTGCCAATAGTCTGTTGCGCCCCGATTCTCGGGAGCGCTCTCCCCGCCTTTATGGTGGGGGTTTTGTTGGTGGGTCTGTGTTGAGTCCCGCAGCCAGTGGGATGCAGCTACGACTCGCCACCCCCGCTTTTCCCGTCCCGTCGATTGTCTCCGCAACCCAGCGGGGATGCTCGAACGGGAGGGTTTTCGGGTATAACTTAAAGTCTGTGAGTGCTCTCTCCTCTCTCTGCCCTGCAGCCAGCAGGGTATGGGTTGGGGGAGGGGTCTGCAGTCTTCCCTTCCGGAGCGTCTGCCTTGCAATCCAGCAACGTGGACGATTCCGTTTTTGAAGAGGCCGTGCTGGCGAGCCTCTCGTCCTTCGAGGGTGGGCCGCGGACTTGGTTTCGTACCCGTTACCGTAGCCCACCCCACACGGACGTAGCAGGAAATGCCCCGGTGGTTTTTAGTGGGTAGGCCCCTGGGAGCACCCCAAGGGAGAGCCCCACACTACCCGGCCGTCTCCCAGCGGTCGGGTGTGCTTAAGGCGGCATTTTCCACCGGGCCAACAAAAAAAAAAAAAAGCTTCAAATATGTTATGATAGCCCCGCCCCAACTGTAATGTTTTTATACTTGCGGTTACATTCTTTGAGCATCCTCGTTCTTCCACCTTGTCCAACAGCAACATGCGTTTCTTCGAGAATGTTAAATAAATCGTCGTAACAAACATAATACTTGATTTCTCCATTACCTTCCTTCATTGGCGCAATCAGCTTTTCTTCTCCGCCTATGGTCAAAATATCATAGCGCTTTATACGCCTTTAATGAACAGCTTCCTTCTTTTTAATGTTCTTTGCAATTTTTACTTACTCCAAACACCTTACGTATTTATCCTTATCGAGATAAAAGTGATTATCTTTCTTGTTTGCCACGAGCTCGTCCATTATTTCATAAAATCTATGTTTTGTACTCATTTTGATTTGATTCACAAATAACTTTTACACACGAGTATTAGTCCGACTGCCTACGAGCATGAGTCGATGCGCTGAACACGTCATAACATGATTTTTTTCAACATTTACCGTGCATTTAATAAAAATCCTAAGATTTACCAAGTGAATGATTGTAAAAGTCCGAATCGCAAATATTTTTGAACATTTACCATTAAGAATTGGTAAATCTTAGGTTTTACTGGAAAATCTTAAGATTTACCGTAGTTTGAGCTTTTACAGTAACATATGTTATACACAGTTTTTCTCAGAATTAAATTCTTTATCGATCAGTGTATTCCATTCAACGAAATTCGCATTTTTTTGTCCTTTACGACCTATGAAATTATTCTTCTCCAAAAGGTTTTACTCATAAACTGTTGGGGTAAAAGACATGTAACTATCTTTACATATTGACTATAGTGGTAAAGACCCAATTGAAATATTTTTTTAGGTTGTATAGGTATTTGTGGTCAACACTCGTCCTTTACGCCCCTACAATATTACATAAAATAAAATTACTCTCCTTTACCCACTTTGTAAAAAGTCCAAGCTTCTAAAGCCCAAAGGGTGGTACGGATACTTGATGAAGAAGTTAGTTTTCATACAGTTGTAGTACTATAATAAAATATAAATGTTCAATACAGTTTTTATTTATTACCTAATGAGTATTCTTTAACATCGGCTTTCAAGTTGATTTATACTTTAAATGAATTAAACACTCCTGTTATTCGATTAAATTGACTAAAATGGTCATTCAAAGTTACCTCGGCTTTTGGGTATCATTGAACCTAATATTTTTGGACAGTGAAAATTCCTTTTTATTGCTAATTTATCTAGCTTGGGTAAGATTTAACTTCTGTTTTGTATGACAAAAAGGGAGATCTGTCAAACTAGTTTTACTTGACATATTGAAGAACCTATAATTTATATAGGGTTACCATCTTATTACTATTGACTGACCGGATGGCGCAATTGGTAGTGACCCTGCCTCTTACGCCAAAGGTCGTGGGTTCGATCCCCACCCTGGACAAACATTCGTGCGATGAACACTTGTGTTTGTTCAGTGTCTGGGTGTAATATATGTATTTAAGTATATATTTGTGTTCCTCTGTTGTCTGATATCTGTAACACAAGTGCTTAAGCTACTTAGTACGGAATCAGGTCAACCTATGAGATGTTGTGAGAACTATTATAATTATTACTTTGCTCTACGAACAGGGGAAAAAAAAGTCAATATAAACTTTTCATTTTTTATCAAATTACTTGAGCTATTAAAATATCCTTAAAATTGTGTATTTATTAAGCATTCAAATGAGTTTAAAAAATATGAAAGTATCGTTAATAATAAGAAAAAAAAAATTGGAAAAATTATTCGCCCCATTCCATGAACAATAAATCATCATCTATAAACATTTTTCCATCTTTCCTTGTTATATGATAATATTTTAAAATAGAAATAAGGTCTTCTTTTTTAATGACACATTTTGCAGGTTTATTAAACCGTGTCCATCCTCCCAAACAATTTTTTTGCAAAACATTTTATTGTGACTTTCTCTGAGCTCATTTCAATAAGGAAACCAGGATAAATACTTCCTTCGTCTCTGAAAACGCACAACATACCCACACTTAAATCATCAGGCTGAGCTTCCAGGTTATTGTTTGTGATGTCTTGAGAATTGATTAGTACACCATCAGAGTCAACCACATACTCTTGTAAAACGCTCAGCTGAACAGGATTTTGTTCTTCGGTAGAATGCAGAATTACGTTAGATACATGTCATCAATTTTCTCAATTTCTTCTTCATTCAATTCTCTTGCTATTCTGTGACGTCCTGATTTTTTCAGCACTTGTGCATCATTTTCTGTTGCATGTATTTCAGCCTCAACCACCACGCAAACTTGAGATATATCTTCCACTGAATCATCATTAGTCAGTATACTATTAGTCTCAACCTCTTTCTGTTCAGTATTCTTTTTCTTTTTTTTGTTTTTAGATCCGGGAGGCCTACCTCGTTTATTGGATGAAGTGTTTGGGTATTTATCTTAGCGTTTGGATGACTTAGCTTTTTCTTCATAAAATTGTTCGACCTCTGCAGCCGAAATACATTTTTCAGAGTTTACATGAAGTTGGAACTTTTTACCTTTTGTCACGAAACTCAAATCTGCTGATTTCACCTCTTCAACAAACTGCTGGAATGCTTCGCTAACGGTTTCCTTTACTTCAACTTCTGAAGTGTATTTCGGCAATTTATCTAAAACTGTTTTTGGTGAGAATGGAAACAAACCACTGCAGCGGAACCCTGCCTCAATATTATTAGCACTAGTGTCCTTTCCCATATCTAATGCTTGTCCCAAAAACTGCGCAAATAAAGATATGGGCAGCGCCATTATCTTCTTCCCTCTGCTAGTTCGGCGGTATTCGTCCAGCACTTTTCTCTAATGGCTCTTTACAGATGAAAAATAGCCAACATCTGATGGCCGCACCAAATGTGTCGAGTTTGGTATAAGGCAAATGAAAGCAATATTGTGTTGTTCACAGACGCACAAAGCTTTCGGCGAGATGTGAGCACTGAGGTTATCACGGACGTGGAGCACGGCGCGGATGCCCGCGACGTGCACCCGCTTAAGGTGACGGGTAGCTACTAAACTGGATCTATTTTAAACAATTTCCGGGTTACAACATCTCGGCAAACACTTATACTATTTATTCAATTACCATGAAAAAAAGTTGGGTCCAACGCGTACGCGAAACAATTTTTCGCGAACAAAAACGGAACCAACATTTGTGCATGGTAATTTATTAAATAGTATAGTTTGCCGAGAGATAGTAACCCAGAAATTGTTTAAAATTGTTCTGGTTTAGTAGCTATAAATTAAATTGATTGGCGTCGCTAGTGTGCCTTACCCGTCACCTTAACGCAGCGCACGGACTAATGGCAAAACTAAATATGAAGATCAAATCTTTTGACGACCCGTGCGCAGTGATTTGTGCGCCGGTTAAGACGCAAGGGTCGCAGGAAACAAATATTTGTGTTGGATCTGGGCATTTATGGTACCTTCGTTGTTCCTGGACCCCATAGTACAAGGGAAAACCTTAGTATGGGACCTGGACAATGTATAAAATGCATTCTCAATTTATATATTTAAAATCACAGCATTACCATGAAACGAGTTCATAGTATTTTAGTGTGCAATTTATACAGAAGTCTCTATACGCGACGTAGTTTGGACTTCTTCAGTTCTTTTGCTCATTCTATTCAGACCATTGTACGGACGAATACGCTTAAATACAAATTCTGTTTGTGTGTCAGAGCAGAGCCAATCCCCTTACATTTCTATGCAAAACACCTCCAGCAAAATAGTATGTTGTACATTGTTGCTTATGGATATTTTATACCGCCCGCTGTACTAGGGTGTACTCCAGCAGTGATTTAGGACTCTGTGCATTTTTAAATTTTTCATCTTCTAGTTTCATTTTTATTCGACAGGTTCCTAATGTGCTTTCAATGTTTGGTACCGGGTTATTCTAAGTTATTGATAGTATGAATTATAAAGTCACAGTTACAATAAAAATATTATATTTGTAATCCCTCTGTTGATTCTGATAACACAACAAACGTAACACAGGTGCTTTAGCTACCTATCTCGGAGTCAGATCAATGTATGTGATGTTGTGAAATATTTATTTATTTATTTATTACCTAATCAGATTTTTTAATTCACAGAGGCGTATCAGAATATTTTTGAATGCACATAAAAAGCATTTTTTTTTCATTTTAGTATTAGAGATTTTTTTTTCTAAATTACCATTTTGATGTATTTAATTAACCGACTTAAAAAAACAGATAAGGGAGGTTCTCAATTCGTCGAGATATTTTTTATGTATGTTTCCCCATTATCATCTAAACGAAAAAAAATTCTTCATTAACCTTTGGCGTATCAGGTAATACAAATCTCCATTCGAGCACATATTAATTTTATCATTCGCCCAAGATTCGGGTCAGTCAAGAAGAAGAATTGAGCGATCGGATAACTTTTAAACATGCCAGTCCTGTTGTAACTTGTCTAGTTCATTTTAGTAAATAAAATTCAATGCAGCTAGTCCCCAAATTTTCCTTTGCACAGACAGATTTCCTCCGTTGTTGGGAAACTTGGCAGCCGTCTTCTTACTGCGCAATATTTTTCTTCCACTAAAATATGGCGTTATTCCAAAGTCAATACTTGAATTGGCCATCGCTCTAAAAATTCATTTAGGCAACTGTACGTACACTTCGTCGCCAACGTGAGTTTTAATTTATCATCGCTGGTAAGATTGCTGAAATGCCGTCTGCTCGTTTGTCTACCATAATGTAAAAAAAAATGTGATTTTGAAATACCCTTTAAAGTTTTTGTATATATAATTCCATTCGCAGTTTTACCGAGTAGGTATATTGATTTATCTCTTCCTTCGTTTCGGGACATTACCACTTGTACCAATAGATGGCGCTAGGTGTCGATTACATCGCGCAAGCGTTTGGTGTTTTCGGATCACCTATAAGCGTTACTGCTGTCTGTGGAATTTACCAGTGTATAAATAGTATAGTATATATAATACCTATTATCGTCTTAAGTGGATGCGAAAGATTATGATGATTTAAGATACAGTAGAGAAGTGGACCCTAGGCTCCGAAGCGCCAGTTTGGAAATCGAGATTTAACACTAAGATAATAATGATAATATTGGATCGTCTCAGCTTGATATTAGGCAAAAGGTGAGCTGATATGACAAAATATATAATTTAATTTATTTTATTTGGAACGCCAACAGCTTAATTTACGTAATATATGGTTACAAACCACAACTTACTAATAAACTATTTAAACTATTAATAGGATAGCATATGGATAGAAATGATGTAAACCATGCTATACAATTCAAAATTTAACTACAAAATTGCACTTCAATGCAAAAAATAAAGAAAAAGAATAATTACGTAATACAATTACGTTTTTGAAGCACATTTGGATTGGAAGCCGAAAAACTCTAAAGCTAGTGGTTTAGATATTGTTTTAGGAGTAGTCTGATGATATATGTTAATAAAATTTAAAAACTATACCCGACTACCAAAAAACACGCTCTAAAAAGGACGGAACAAGAAAATTGTCTCTGCTGAAATTATTATGCCGTATTGCCGTGGTCGTATGCCACATTGATTTTATTTTATTATTATAATGAATCTATTTAGCTACTGGAGGTGGTAAATTCAGCAGAGACAAGAGCAGCAGAGATCATTAAGCCGATGCATAAAAAATCATCATAATGTTTGTGTCATCAAAATGTTCATAACCAAATTTAATTCCGCGTTCTATTAACATAACACGAGCCAGTCAGGGTACCGGGGGCCCAATCCAGGGGAATCCAAGGTTTAAAGGTTGGAGGCGCACTTTTGACTCCACGGTGTCGCGGGTGTCCATGTGCGGCGGAAACCGCTCACCATCAGGTGATCCGTCTGCTCGTTTGCCACCTATCACATCAAAAAATGTTTCTGGTGGTTTTAAGTGCACAAATTTAGTGTTTATTTGTACAGTGAAGTGCCGCGAAGTGATCCTAATAATAAGAATCGTTGAATTTTTTTTTTATATGAGAGGTGGCAGACGAGCAGATGGATCACCTGATGTTAAGCAATTTCGCCGCCCATGGACACCCGCAACACCAGTGGAGTCACAAGTGCGCTGCCAACCTTTTCCCCTTCTCCCCCCATTGGGCCTCCGGTAACCTCACTCACACGGGAATTGTATCCTTTTTACTTAAAAAAAAAAGGTTCTCAATTCAACATGTATATATATTTTTAAAACTGCTATTGCGTTTCGAGTGAGTTGTCACGTGACAAATTTCTTGGATCTAATAGACTCTTAAAGCCCGCGTTTGTGTTTAGAGTGGTATCCGGCAGAATCCGTTGGTCGATAACCCCTTTATAAGCCCCCTTTCCATCGGATTTGGCCTCCGGTACCCCTACTCACGCAGCGAATACACAGCACAGTGCTGCTTGTCAGTGCCCATTTATGGCGAAGCGTGGCTCTCCCTCGGTCGAAAACTAAACTGAAACTTTTTAAAACCCTTGAATTGCATTAGCCCACGTCGAGTATTTTAGTCCTACCGCCAGAATCTCAGTTACGAGTAAATTGCACGAGCGAGTTAGAAAGTAGCTCGCATGACAGCCGACTGTACTGGCTATACAGCAGCTGCACTGTGTCAACCTAACGAAGACGAATTAACTGTGTGTGTTTAAATACGAATTTTATTATAACTACCACATCACATATTGCCTATCTATAATATGTACGTGTATAAGTATATTTTTTTATTTATTTATCTACACCACACCATCACACTCGCTCGCAAACAGGTCCCGCCAGAATACCAGCGCTGCTACGGCAATGCATATATTGCAGTAGCAGCTAATGCTGAGGTCGGGACCTGATTGACCACACACTATCCACATCTCTTTGTCCCTCTTCTGTGTAAAATTTGTTGTTTTAAGCCGTGTACCAACTGTATATGTTTGTTTCATGTGTATTGTGATGGTCAATAAATGTATTTTCTTTCTTTCAATTAACCACAAAACCATACAAGTCTCGACTTATGAGTTTGACGACACAAAACCACTTTCTTGCATTTTTCTAGTGCCTTAAAAGAGTTTTTCATAATATTCCAGCATAATTATTCGTCTGGACAAGTAGACATTTTCACAAACTCAATAGAGCCCGACGCTCTCGTTATCGAGTTGTTTTTTGTTTCGTTTGGTTTTTTAAAATAAAAAAAACTTAAACCAGATCTCTCCCGGGTTAGCTGCCAGGCTTCGTTTCAGACCATCCTGTTCTTTTTTCTCTGCAGCGGCCAGGAGTGCGGTCTTCAAACGTACTTTGTGTCCTTTTTTGCACGTGTTTTCTTATCGTTGACAGCGGAGGGGTTAAATAAAACTGTTTCGTTTATTCTTCTGTCCATTTTTTTCTTGGTGAGAAGAAAATTTGTGATTACATTTCTCTATACGTTAGGTGACAGATGAGCAGACCGATCACCTGATAGTATATAATTGCCGCCGCCCTTGGATGGTTGCAACATCAGGAGAGCCTATGCTTTACCTATAATGTATCAATACGGGGATTAACACGATATTTATTATAGATAGATAGATAGATACTCTTTATTGCACAACATACAAAACTTAAAAGCTAGGTATACAGAGATACAATGTACAATTTAGGCGGTCTTATCGCTGGGAGCGATCTCTACATTTATGTATGGTAGAATCGCATTATGTTTATTTATTTCTTTAGTATATTTTATGTATCAACATATTTATGTATTAACATGTAAATTATACATAAGTACTTATAAATAGTTTTAAGTCATTCAAATGTATGACGATTTGTAAGTGCTGTGTACAAGCCTATGCAAATAAAGAATTATTTGACTTTGACTTTGACTTTATGATTATGTGAAACAACATTGTGTTAATCCCCGTATTGATACATTATAGTTATACTGCAACGCGAAAATATAAATAACTATGGTCTACCGTTGTTGCGTGTATGTTGCGTTGATGTCTATACAACCTGTGCGGATAAAGAATGGGATCAGAAATGGCGGCGCATCTATTCACTTCTCGCTCGCTCACTATTTGCGTCATTTCTGATCCCATTCTTTATCCACACAGGTTGTATAGACATCAACGCAACATAGACGCAACAACGGTAGAGCATAGTTTTTAGCACCCCACGAGTGCGAGTATAGACGCAAATAGTGTGCGAGCGAGAAGTGAATAGATGCGCCGCCATTTCTGACCCCATTCTTTATCCGCACAGTTTGTACATAAACTTTACACATGCAACATAAATGGTTTGAAAAGAGTTCCTCTCTCACGGTAGGCAGCGGCATGACTAAGCTCCGTCACTGTTGATGTCTATGAGCGGTTACCGTTTACCTTCAGATGAGCCGTAAGCTCGTCTACCTACTATAAGCAAAAAAAAAAACGCCCTAAACAGACTGAGCCTTTTCATAGAAAGCCATACTTGAAAAACTGGGCGAAGCTGCTAGTACTGGGTGACGTTCTGGGTGATGTTCTTTCTCTACCGCATCCGTATAGAGATGCATTAAAGCTGCGTCAGGGTCGGTTGGATCTTTTTCTCACTTTGTGACGTTTTTCCGAAAATGGCACATTCCGTTTTTCTAGTTCCATGCAGTAGAGTCACAAGTGCATTGCCGACTTTGGAACCGTACAATTGGGCCCCCAGTAACCTCAGTCACTCAGCGAAACACACTGCCGCGCTAACAGTAAGAGCAATAAGTCAAAAAAAATTGTAATTAAGAAAATCGCGATTCAAGTTTTTGATTAAACTTTTGACTTACCAATGCCTAAATTTAAAACACAAATTGAAAATTATTTAATGGCAAAAGCCTATTATACACTTGATGATTATTTCATCATCATTCATCACTTTCTGGAAGTCGGACTTACCAAGCTGGACTTTTTGTCCGAGGTAGATGTACTCGTCTACAACTTCCAATGTAGAGCCAACCTTTACAAGATGATTATTTAAATGACAAGAATTTGTGGAAATGACAAACTGTTCGCCTACACCTTAGATATTGTAATGGATATGTTTATTGTTGGACAGTAAACTACATCACTGCATCGACATCTACTTATTTATGCGAGTAATATAGTAATAATAACATTAATTTTTTTTTTTGTTGATTAAAAGAGTAACTGGCGAGTTTCTTGCCCGATCTTCTCATCAGAATCAACTATCCGATTTCGGTGGAAGAATCACATTAAATATATTTATTCATTTGTTATATTTTATCTTTTGACATATATGTGTAATAACATGTAGATTATGCTTACAAATAAATAGTAATAATTTCTTATATAAGACGATTTGAAAGTGCTGTATTTATACAAGCCTATGCAAATAAAGATATTTTGAATTGAATTGCTAACTACTTTCCTAGTTTAAGAGTTTTAAAGTTAAACTCATAAAAGGGTGTAAGATGGGCATATAGAGCATTACATAGTGATCCAGGATATATACATAACTCATTTTTCGAGCGTCGGGGTGGCGCGACACCCCGACACATGCTGAGTATGTACCTTTTCGGTGTTTACTGTGTACCGTCATTATTTTAAATGTTTGATGTTATTGTTATACACTGAATAAATATTATTCTTTCTTTCTTTCATTTTTGAAAAAAAAAAAAACTTACGGCTCTTACTGTTAGCGCGGCAGCACAGCTCTCCTTCACTTTAAAAAACTAAATAATATGTAGGTAAAAAACATCTGACATCTTTATTAGGTTGGAAACAGTTCCACGTATATTCGGCGTAGTTAACCCGCACGGCGGTATTGCGGGCACGAACACTCCCCCACAGTTTTACCCTGTGGTTTTATCTGTTAAACAAACCGAATTTGTATTGAGTTTCGCGTCCCAAGTTGATGGATCGCCCAATTGGTCGATTGATTTGCCAAAACTACTGGTTCAATCTATTTTGGGGGAAGTAATGTGGAAAAATATGTCCTGTATATCTATAACTAGTGACTCACCTTCACTTTGTTTCGGGACATTAGTTCCACTTTATACTAATGGATGGCGCTAGGTGTCGAATAGATCGCGCAAGCGTTTGGTGTTTTTGGATTACCTATAATCATTGCTGCAGTCTGTAGGATTTGCCTTTTTATAAATAGTATAGATTGACTTTTAGTCTTGTATCAAAGAAATTTTAAGTTCAATTTGGCGTGTTTTTTCTATAGCTATTTCGTAATATTATTTAGTATCCTATTAAAGTTGTTTTCCCAAAGATGTTTTCCCTCACCGCTGAGCTAATGGTAGAAATATACACATATATTTGAAAAATCCGGAGGTGCCAGGCGAGTTGCCATCGCTCTCGAAATGCAATCAAAATAATCAGACTTAAACCTATTTAATATCAAATGAACAAGCACACGTAACATTGCATGAGAGTTACCGCTATGGCGGATGCGGTCACAAATTCTGACAGCTCCTGTAATCCCAGTAGGAATTAACAAATTATTTTGTGAAATAAATTGGCTGTACTGCAAAGGTTTAGTTGGTTTGTTGTTGGTTGGTTTTTTTTTGTCTCTTCTCAATTGAAACTCTGTAACATCATCAATATTTGAAAAGAGTAACTACTGAGTTTCTTGCTGGTGTCTTCTCAGTAGAAATCGACATTCCGAACCAGCGGTAGATAATATGTACTATTTTGACATTCATAAGTGTTCTGTGTGGACCTAAATTAAATAAAGAATTTTTTATCTTTATCTTTATCTTATCTTTACCTACTGACAGCGGATCACTTATAGGTAAGCGATTGCGCGATGTAGCAGACACCTAGCGGCATCCATTGGTATAAAGTGGAACCAATGTCCTAAAACGAAGTTAGGGCAAGCCACTAGTCTCTGTACAAAATGAAAATTTTAAGCACAATTTTTATAATTGATAAAACGATTCTTCAAACATTTTTCATCCCGTACAAAACTCGATTAATTAATAAATAAACGAGTAGTTTGTCCACACGTCCCGCTTTTCCACAAATTCTGATTCTCCCAGTAATTAGAAAAGTACCCATCGACGCTCTCAAGGTAAATTCAATTAAAACTTTAGTCGAGCTATTAATTTCGTACCGTGTCGCTTATGTGACTATTTGGGGATCAAGTGTGACTTGGCTTGTGTACTCCTGAGGCTTACATTACATTCGCTTACTGCATCCCTTGTAACTCGCAGACTGATGTGGTGGGTTTATTTCAAAGCTCTACTAATCACACACAACAAAATGGAAATGAACCTTATGACAATCAGAATAAAGCTTACAAGGTCTTCGTTCTGATTGTATTGTGGATCCATTTTAATCTGTGACTCATAAGATCGCCTAATTTGTACTCAGATTCTCGTATATTTAGCCTTTATTGCAGAAAATTTAATGAGGATACAAAGGTAATAAGACGGCCTTATTGCTAGTAACTACCAGATGATGATACGTTTAAAGACTTAATGCTCAATTTGGATATATTAATATATTCTTAAGAAACGATAACAGGTAATATAAGGCACACTTTTGCAATCACGTTTTGAGATCAAAATTCTGTAGTCAAATTCAGCCAATTATAAATGTTATAACATGTAACATTTAATCTACCGAAAGGCTTACGGTCCGAAAAATATGCCCACCACTTCGTTATATTATAAAAAAGTAAATTATTCTGATTTCCGTGTACCCTCAACTCCGAATCCTCGAGGTCTCAGTAATAAAAACAATTTTGTTTTCACTTTTTGTCATTTTAAACTTTTGAGAACAAAGTTCAAAGTGGAGCAAGTTAAAGCGCTCATAAATAGCTCTGTGTAACAGATGTCAAAGAGGAAAGTCCCTTAGGAGCAGTCATCAATCTTCCAGGTTATCTTCGAGAGTCTTATGACAGCACGACTCTTACTTATGTAGACTTTGAGGGGTGACTAACTCCCATGATCGTTAAAACGTTTTTATTATTGAAAGGGTAGAATTTTTTTGCGAGCAACTTTCTTTCAATTAGGCAAGATTAAAACCGTCCCATAACGAACAAGAATATGCCTTTTGCATTCAAACAAAAAAAATCTAAGAAAAAAACTACAAACTAAACAGTGTAAAATAATATTTTTAACACTTTATACACTTCAAATAACATTCTATAACAGTACACTCGAGAAAAGGTGTTACCGAACTCGGCGTCCAATACTATCTTTTAATTGAATACAACATTCAATTATTATTCAACAGGGATTAGACGCCGACTTCGGCAAAACCTTTTCTCGAGTGTACTGTTCTAAAATGTTATATGAAGTGTATAAAGTGTTAAGAATATTATTTTACACTGTTAATTCGTGGTTTAAGATTGAACGCGGTTTTATTTCGCTTATTAGTGTCTCATTTTTGACTTCAAGGGAAGAAGAGAATCGGTCGTGTCCGGTTCGTTTTAAGCCCTTGGGTTTGAAAATCATCACTTTCAACTTATGACTTATTTATAGGTCACGCTTCTAAAGGAGAATCTTACTTCAAAACAAATATAAGCGCAATGAAATCTCGCTTTAAAGCAAGAAGGGGCTTCTAGCGTTTAATTCCCGGTTGCGTTCAAAGCTGTCGCTCTGGAGCCCTGGGTACGCTTGGACCATGATTCAGGATTTGGGGAGTCTGGTAATGACAATGAAGCGACTGCCGTGTGAGCTCCAGAACCCTTAAACATGGGAACCGGACCAAACGAATCATGGTTACACGTTTCAGAAACTATTCGAAACGTGCAGATTTCCTCAGGATTTTTCCCTCACCGCCGAGCTGTTGGTAGAAATATGCACATAAAGTGAAGTATCAGCCTATATAATGTACCAATGCAGGAAAGAGGCTTCCACCATGGAGTAAAAGTATCAGCCTATAAAATGTCCCGCTGCAAGGCGAAGGCCTCGATCATAGAAATCAAGTCATCGCTATTATGATGGATTGCGGATAGATGAATGCGGATTGGTGATCACAAATCCGAGCTAAGTTCGAAAAAATCGAAACATACTTTTCGCTCGACCCGGGAATCGAACCCAGGACCCCGAGATCACGGCCCGGTGCTTAACCACTAGACCAACAGGGCGTCTGTCTACTCGTTTACCAACTATCAAATAATAAAAAGTATCGCGAGTCACTTAGACCATATCTTATGTGAGCCAATTACAAACCAGTCAAGCCTGAACTGATATAATAATAATTTCCTCCAACCGATTACAGCTACGGCGGCCAATCTCTACGATCAGCCACGTACGCAGGATATATTATAGTGCTGAAGTGTGAACGCAAACACAAGAACACTCTCTATTCCCTTACCCTTTTATTCCGTTGGGACACCAGCGTGACATGAACAGAGAGGGATTGGGCGCATGACCAACGGCTTAACGTGCTTTCCGAGGCACTGGGGGCACAATACCGTCAACTTCCAGGACTCCAGGCTGACACTAAGAATTTCCTAACGAAATCTTAGGTACAAATTGTTTGGCCTGACCCGGGGATCCATCCCAGGATCTCTTGCGCAGCCGTCGCTTCAAAGTGCGACCCACTAACCACTACGCTACCAAGGCAGTCGAGAAACTGATATATGCTTTGAGTACTAGCGACCAATTGTCACAAAAAAAGGAACTAAATGTGTCAGCGGTCCAATATTGATGAATATTACCATAGCTCACTACTTATACACTGTAATTATTTTAAAAGGGGAAAAGGGGGTTTTCAGATTAGCAGCACACTGGTGTTGGAAATGTTCATGCAATCGCTTGCCAACAGGTGATCCGTCTTCTCATCTGGCACCTGTCACTTGAAAAAAAAGCAATGTTTTCAATATCATTCCATAGGATGGGATGGGAGGTTTAATGTTAAGGAAAACAATGGTATACCTACGTACATAAATTAGTGCATACGTCAGCTCCGACGAAAGGGTTAGCTGCGCACAAATACATTAAATGCGTCAAAGAACAGTCGTTAGCCAACAACCGGCAAGAACTCTGCCGCAGTTGTAGAACACGCATCAATCTGAAGTTGCCACACGCCTGAGCCAATTAAAACTAACGTTGGAACTACAATAGTTAGTGACAATGTCGGCGGCATAAGGTCGAATTTCAAATGTGTCTACATTATGTGTGAGTGAACTATGGTCCAAGGCTATTTTTAGCCTTAGGAAACAAACACAGTAACTGGCGGGCGAAATTGGAAAATAAACATACAACGTTATACAAGTGTTCACAAAACGCACTTAGTAGCGGCTCGCACAAGACCTCTCAGTGTGAAGCACCGGCCGATAGACCTGACAAAAACAGTATCTTTCGAAAGATTGGAACATTTGCATCTGGATCAGTGAAAAGACGCGGAACAGTGAAACGCTTCATTTAAATCATTTGGAACATTAACTCTGTGATAGATCCGTGATTAATCGATTTCGTTACGAATGAATAATCGATCCCCTCATGCTGTGCCATGACATAATACAAATTTCTTTTCCCTGTGTAATACATCGAAAGACGGTTACCTATTCACCCCACAGCTTACTCTTTCGCTTTGAATTCGAGACATTCGCTCATTGGAATCATTCTGCTCACTCGGATCATTCCGCTCATTCGTATCATTCGGCTCATTAGGGTCATTGCGCTCATTTCGGTCATTCCACTCACTCGGACTGCACAGGTCCATTTGAGTCAATTGATACATTCGGAGCGAAAATTAGAGATTCCGAACAGTGTATCATTTGGCTGAGTCGGATCACTGAGTCGTTTGAGTAAAGAGTTTTACATGTCTACCGACTGAGCTGTGTTTTACTGAGTAAGAAAAGGTACCGGAAACCCAAGTCGGGGGGAAAGTTGGATGTACAGGCACCCTTCGTGCGCGACTCTCACTTGGCTGGCTTTTTATATAAATTCCTCTTCGGTCATGTAGGTAATCTTGTGTCGGTAGGGAATATAGATTTAATTTGTGTTTGCGCATGCACTATAACACATCTTGCGTACGTGGCTGATTATTGAGAGCGCGCGGGCGCCGCCGTAGATGAATAAGTAGTAAGATTATTTAAATAAAGTAAAGTTTCAGCCTATTTCTTATCTAATAAGAGGTACGGGCCTCCTCTTAGAAATCAAGTCATCGCTAATATGTATCGCCGAATGAGAATTTGTGATCACAAAGTTCACAAACCCAAGCTACAAGGAAGATATTTTTTTCTTGTTTATCTATTCTGTTTAGCTCTTCAATCTCTCCACAGAACACAAAACAAAGCCTCTCGATTATCTCAATCAAACTAAACGTACATCTAGTAGCGTGTACGACAAGATTACCCGGCGAATCTTTATCTCGGTCCCAAGTGTAGGAACAAAAGAACCGTGCCTAATCCCGGCCGAAGCGCCGAACAAGGATAATTAGATTACCTTGGATATTTCACTCCCTTGAGCCCCAATCCGCATTCGCGACAAACGCGTTAAATAACCCAATTTACCATGCCAACCACCGTATAAGCGTAAAAATAGAGGCCAGATTCGAGTAGCAAGTAGAAAATGAATTGCAACTGATGTCAGTCATTCGGTAGTCGCCTGCATATTGAATTGAATTAGTGTGGACAACGAAATTGTTTTAACTTTCAAGGTGTTCACGGTTGATTGATGGCGCTGTCAGTTATGATTATGTCAAAGACGCAATGAGCGAAAAACTTACGCGGAACGTGTCTTCATACAGATTATAATAGTCTTGTCAAGTATATGGGTCTTTTTACACTATGATTTTTTGCTGCAATGAGCAGTTTTCCAGTAGGTATTTATAAATTTACAAGTGATTCGCTAGATGGCGCAATAAGTTTCTGTAAATTTTAGGTGTGGTATGATATTTCATGTGTGTTTCACCTATGGAAAAATTGGAAATGGGAAAATTACATTAAATATTTTAATACTTTCTAGTCAATATGTACTTTTAGTGCTGTGTACAGAGAGTGATGCAAAACGAAACTTTATATTGTCTAAGCTTTATACATTATTTTACTTGTTAACTTTTTTTTCTCTATTTTCTAATGGGTAAAATATAATTAAATATAGCAGGACAGTGAATGTCATGGTGATGGTTGTTATATCAATAATATTTCCTACCCTATCATAGACAAATAAGGAACTTTAATTGATAGTGAGAGTAGCGTCATCTAGTGTTGCTTTTAGAAACCACCCGAGAATACCTACTGGAAAACTGCTCATTAAACACGATTCAGTTTCAATTCAGAATCTATACAGTCGCACCTGATATATTTCCATCTTAGCGTGTAATTCGCGGTTGTACCAAAGCTGTCGCTTTAAAGCCCCGAGTACGCTTGGACCATGATTCAAGATTCGGGAAGGGACTGCCGTCAGACCTTCGCAACCCTTAGACAGGGGAACCAGATCAACTGGATCACGGTTACACGTTCAGAATCATTTTCTCAAATTGTGAGAAACTATCCGAGTCGTCCAGGTTTCCTCACATTGGTTTTCCTCACCGCCAACCTAAATGCAGAAATATGTACATAGATTTTAAATATCCAGGGAGGCAAGTTCCGTTCAAATCACGACTCCTCGTCTGGAAGGAGCGTCCTTATCTATCTACTGAGCTACCATTACTCTCTCAACTGACATTCTCGTGGACCCGTTACTAAAAGCTACAATTGCATGACAAACAAACACACGCAAAAGTTGCAAACTCCTAAATAACTTGTTATACGTATCCCTCATAACATTTTGTCAAATCGACACCCTCCGATTTTGATAGCTGATGGTTCTTAAGACCACCCATCAGGGAAAAGAACGGTTAAGATAGAACTTTTTAAGTAACTAACACTAACTTACCGGACTTGAAAAAAATATTCGTATAAAACATAGTACGTATCAGCCTATGAACTGTCCCACTGCAGAGCAAAGGTCTCCATCATAGAAATCGAGTCATCGCTACTATGATGGGATTAGGATAATCACCACGATTGCCTAATGCGGATTGGTGATCACAAATCCGAGCTTTGTTCGAAAAATTCGAAACATACTTCGCTCGATCCGGGAATCGAACCCAGGACCCCGAGATCACTGCCCGGTACTTAAACCACTAGACCAACAGGGCGTTCGGTCGAACGCCCTGTTGGTATAACATTTTCTGCATTATTTTCATACAAAAATGTGTCTTCAAATGTCTAAAATAATCTGCTGAAATGTATGTTTCTTCTATTTAAAAAAAAACAAATAAATGCTAATAATTGTTGGACCCTTGGGGCATTTCGTCAGTTGCTGGGTCCTGCTCTCGCAAGACAAGTTAGACAGAGACGGTTTTCTGTGGTGATGCCTGGTCTTAATTCATCTTTGGTATGGAACAAATCATGCGCTCCACCTACCGCACTAATAGCTCCCTATTTCATTAGCTCCTTCAATTAATTACTTGCTTTAAACTCGTAATTAAACTCCATAGAAATGTTCCTAGCCGCCTGTAATCAATAATAAGGCTAATACTGTTAAATTCCTGCGTTGCAAGCTCCATCCGATTGCTAAGGGTGCTTGTTGGCACTAGAACCAGAATTTGAAACATTTTAAGAAAAAAAAATCTTCGTATTTTTTTTTCAAATATATTGTATACCTCCAGCACAGATGTGACCTCCAGGTACATACCAGGTACCTCTTTCTTGCCAGTGATATTTGGCAATGCTTACCCAGGGCTCTTGGATGCAACCAAAAATGTACAATCTATGATGAAGGTTATATTGGCAATGCCACTGTCAAATTTGAAGTCACTAAATAAATTCCCGTGTGTCTCGAAGCGTACGGATTCTGTCGAGACGATTCTTAACGAAATCACAGGTATTATGACTAACTATTAAGTTCAAAGAAAGCTGGCCATGTGACAACTCAATTTGACTCATAAGACTCATATTTACCGTCCACTAAATTGTAAAAGAAATATTTGAATTTTATACCACCTTCTTTTCCCACCGGACATTGCGGAAGACGACATGAATCGACCCTTACACTGTGCAAGTTTCCACCAGCTCGTACTTAGAGTTTCGCTTCTTCTTTCTTAATACAAAGTGCTAAGGAATGGAACAACTTGCCGTCTTCTGTATTCCCTGAGAGCTACAATTTGCGTGTCTGTAAGTCGGAAGAGAATAGGCTTCTTCTGGGTAAGCACGCTACATCTTAGACCTTATTGTCATTAGGTAAGATGAGGTCAAGCGCAAACCCATTTAATATATTAAAAAAAAGAATAACATCAACGGACATGATGCTTTTTAGTTATTCTGACACAGTTCTTCTTCATCTTAGCGTTTTGTCCCGGTTGCGTCCGAAGCTTCGGAGCAAAGGGTCTGCTTTTCTACTGCAACTCTTCCACTTCGCCCGGTCTTGGGCATCCGTAGTGGTCAATTTGTTGGCACGCATGTCATCCCTTTCGACGCTCAAGCCACTTTTTGGGTCTACCCATTCTGCCAGGACACGGCGGTTGTGGCGGTATAGCCAGACATTGGTTTCCCACGTCATCCGGTGTTTAAAGTGCGACCCACTAACCATTGCGCCACCGAGGCATTCAAACGGCAACGGTTGCGCTTGGGGTCCCCGGTTCGATCCCCGGGTCGGGCCAAAATTTTTAGGTACCTGAGTTTTTCTGTTAAGAAATTCTCATTGTTAGCCCGGAGTCTGGAAGTTGGCGGTCTTGTACCCCCGTGCCTCGGAAAGCACGTTAAGCCGTTGGTCCTGCGCCTAATCCCTCTTCGGTCGTGTCACACTAGTGTCCCATCGAAATAAGAGGGTACGGGAATAGAGAGTGCACTTGTGTCTTCGCAAATACTTGTGCACTATAATATGTCCTGCGTCGATGGCTGATCGCTGAGATTGGCCGCCATGACCGAAATATCGGTTTGGAGGACATTATTATTACTATCCGGTGTTTACAGGATATGACCGCACCAGCGTAGGCGGCTCTCCTGCAGTTTGTCTGGTATATCACGGACATGAAGGCTGCCACGCATGTCAGTCTTTCCACGTTACTCGATCTGACAGATTTAAAGTGCCTATTCTTAATTGAGTTGTGTAGGTAAATTCTAACACGTTACTATATTTCATCATAAATTTATTGTTAACAAGGTTAATGGAATACTGCTCCAATCTCTGGGCTGGTGCACCTCAGTACCAACTTCTTCCGTTTGACCGCGTACAACGTAGGGCTGCTCGAATTGTCGGTGACTTGACTCTCTCTAGTCGACTTGATCCTCTAGCACTGCGGCGGGATATAGCCTCCCTCAGCATTCTATACCGCATCTATCATGGAGAGTGCTCTGAAGAACTGTTTGATCTCCTCCTTGCAGCTGAATTCTTACATCGAACCACACGCAAGCGATTATCATTCCATCCTCATCGTCTCGATGGATGGCGGTCTAATACTGTGCGTTTTTCGCGGAACTTTCTACCACGCACCTCAGTTCTGTGGAACAGTTTACCTATGGGAGTATTTCCCGACGGCTACGACTTAGGGACCTTCAAGAGAAGAGTTTACTCCTTCTTAAAAAGGCCGGCAACGCATCAGCGATCTCTCTGATTTCGCGGATGTTAATGGGAGGCGATGATTGCTTTCCATCAAGTGACTCGCTTGCTCGTTTGTCGCCTCTAGCATTAAAAAAAACACGAATTTGCTACACTTACCGAGGTAATATAATTTTGAGAAATTACGAAAGACGACAGCTCACAGAAGTTGAAATTTAAGGGCGATAAAACAAAAATTTACGTAGCTCAACAACACTGAGAACCACGAACAATATAACTTTACAACCAAAGCGGGGTTACGAAGAATTTGTTGGGCAAAATATACTAAAAGTTGACTTCGCACAGACTTGAAATACTAAGTGAGTGCGGCGGGGGAAGAGGATTTCGAATAAATATCAATTTACAACGTCGCCAGGAATCATAAAGACGTTCCTAGGCGTCTACGGAAGTTTAACCATTTCTCTACCTAGACAGTGCTTTGGGCGAACTTTTTCGTGATAATCTTTAATGTTTATTATAAATTGGTTTTTGGCAACAGCGGCACAGGAGCTAAATATGTACCCGTGTAATAAGGCCGTATGGTGCCCGGCAGAGTAGAATAGGCCACCCTCACTCTTACCGAGGTGTCGTAAAAGGCGACTAAGGTAAAGCTGCTGGCATGATCATCAGCACCCAGAGAAGGAAAACTCTGCATTTATATCAAAACCCTCGCCAACCCGTCTGCCAAGCGTGGTGAGTATGGCAATTACCCCTCATGTGATTGAGGGAGGCCCTTGCCCCAGCAGTGGGGACTTAAATGGGCTGGCGACGACGATGATGATGAGGTCACCCAATGGTAAGCGATTGCCGCCGCCCATGGACACCCGCGGCACCAGTGGAGTCAGAAGTGCGCTGCAAACCTTTAAACCCTCCATTGCCCCGGATTAGGCCTCCGGCTCCCTCACTTATGCAGTGTAACACAGCACAGTGCTGCTTCCCGCCGGTTTTTGTGAGGTCGTAACCGAGTCAGCCCATTCATGCCAAAGTGTGGCTCTCCCACGGTCATCATTAACACATTGGGTCTTTTCTTTACTTATTAAATTGGTGTTTTGTATAAAAATTATGTTTGTTTACAGATATTTTTGAAATTGAAAAGTCATCATCATCATCAGCCCATTTAAGTCCCCACTACTGCGGCACGGGCCTCAATCACATGAGGGGTAATTGCCATACTCACCACGCTTGGCAGACGGGTTGGCGAGGATTTTTGATATAAATGCTGAGTTTTCCTTCTCTGGGTGCTGATGATCATGCCAGCAGCTTTACCTTAGTCGCCTTTTACGACACCTCGGTAAGAGTGCGGGTGGCCTATTCTACTCTGCCGGGGACCACACGGCGGAAATTGAAAAAGTAACTCGCCGCAATATAAATCTATGGACGGCGCTAGTTTCGTCCATGTAGCGCCTTAACGGACAACATTTAGGTACCTGCGTGTAGAATTGTTTTTCTGTACAATAGGTTAATTCATCGACTGACCAAATGACGCAATTGGTAGTGACCCTGCCTCTGACGCCAAAGGTCGTGGGTTCGATCCCCACCCTGGACAAACATTCGTGCGATGACCACTTGTGTTTGTTCAGAGTCTGGGTGTAATATATCTATTTAAGTATATATTTGTGTTCCTCTGTTGTCTGATATCTGTAACACAAGTGCTTAAGCTACCTAGTACGGAATCAGGTCAACGTGAGATGTTGTGAGAATTATTATTATTATTATACCTTAATTGATTCAGTCTAACAAAACACGAGTTACTTTCACTTGCATAAGAAATACGAAAATATGTGTTTTGCATCAATGGAATTAACAATCTTTATCGCAGTGGTTTATCTTGAACTGGAAGCCGCAGATAGGCAAGCAGGACGCCTTGCCTCTAGCTTTTCTCGTATGAAAACACATACGAGGCGCATTCGCTCGACCAAATACAGCAGAAGCTTTCCATTACGCAGGTTTTCTGTGATTTTTACGGGGAATATCTACGCAGTAACGGAAGGGCCTAGTCATAGTTTTTTATGGGTTGGAGGGTTCGACCTTAAATAAGATGGGTTTATTAGCTTTATAACTTTATATATAAACATTTTACATCTATTTAGTAGTATCCTTTTTGCAAGGTTGTCCTCACCTTGCAAAAAGATACTACTATACAATTTAAAAAAAACAAAAATCTAAGAGATACATTTTTTCGTTAAAGAGAGTAGAAAAAAGGGGAAGAAGAAAGTTTAATCTTAATAAGATTAGATTGCATTCTTCTCTAGGAAATTGGCAGGGTCAATATAAGACAGACATCTTTTGATGTACAAACAAGGTTACATATAATAATATCCTCCAACCGATTACGGCCACGGCGGCCAGTCTCAACGATTCAGCCATGTACGTAGGATATATTATAGTGCTCAAGTGTGTGCGCAAACACAAGTGCACTCTCTATTCCCTTACCCTCATATTCCGATGGAACACCAGCGTGACTACGACCGGAGAGGGATTGGGCGCAGGGCCAACTGCTTAACGTGCTTTCCGAGGCACAGGGGGTACAAGTACCGCCATCTTCCAGACTTCGTGCTGACACTAAGAATTTCTTATAGAAAACTTAGGTACAAATTTTTGGCCTGATCCGGGGATCGAACCCACGACCTTTTGCTAAGCCGTCGCTTTATAGTGCGACCCATTAGCCGCTACGAAACCGAGGCAGTCATCGAGCAGTCGAGAGCAGTCAAGGTTACATAATTAAAATAATGTAAAAACATCTCGTGTCAGAGGCCATGATTCACTTCGTGATCCTGGTCCAGCGTAGTAAGTAAGTAAAACCTGTCATAGGTAGATGATGATGATGAAAACCAAAATCTTACCTGTGATCATCTGACTGGCAGTAGTCAACAGCTTCACATCATTCTCAGCATCTTGAGTTTCAAGCCGAACCGTAACGTTGAGAGGATCCAGGGTTTCATCACCAGCTCTTCCGTGCAGAGTGACCAGGATCGCTGTGGTCTTCCCTGGTACTGCAACCTCAGGGGCCACTACCGAGAATCCTCTGTAAAAGAAACACAATATGATTTATATTTTAACCTCCTGGCCAAGACTGCAGAAACAATAGAAAATCAATTGTGTTTGGCATTTTAAAGGATTACCGGATTTACGACTTTAAATGAAATAATTTTCAAGGACCCGACGCAAAAACGACGGGGTATTATAAGTTTGACGTGTCTGTGTGTGTGTGTGTGTGTGTATGTGTGTCTGTCTATGACATCGTGGCTCCCGAACAAATAAACCGATTTTGGTTTTGTTTTTTTTTGTTTGAAAGATGAATAAGGAGGGAGTGTTCTTAGCTAAGTTGGATAAAAATCGATCCAAGGTGGCCGCCGTCACAAAGATTAGGATTTTATATTTTAACACAACTCCCACAATATGGGTATCATATAAAAGGGCATGAGTAGCAGAATATATTAATTGTGAAAAATTTCAAATCCAAGATGGCCGCCGTCAGAAAATGACGAATAACCTATTTGTTGTTCCAACTGCTTCAATATAGGTAGCAAATGACAGAGCTTTAGTTGTGTCGAGGGTTTTTTAAATTTTCAATATTTTTTTTTACTCTATCCCTTCCTTTTCTTCATCTTAGCGTCTAATTTCCAGTTGCTTTCAATACTGTCGCTTCGGAGCGGACGCTAGGACCATGACCCAGGATTTGGGAAGTGTGGTAATTACAATGAAGCAACTAACTGCCAGTCTGATCTTCGCAACCATTTAACAGGGAAATCAGACTAACAAAATCATGGTTACACGATGTTTTCCCTCGCTGCCGAGCCAATGGTAGAAATATGCACACAGATTTGAAAAATCTAGAGGTGGATGATCGGATTCGAATCCGGACCGCCCCGTATGGTAGGCACGTTCAGAGCCACTGAGCTACCATCGCTCTTTAGGTTCATGAAACAGTATGTCTTTTAATGTCTTTAGTACCTATGAAAGAGAAAATGGATGTTGAATTACACAAAATTGCATAACTTTATTTTGTGAGCTGTAGGCCAACGCTTGACTACTCTCACCTGATGGAAAGTAACGATGAGGTCTAGGATGTAACTATAACTTTAGTGAAACAAAATTATATTAGTTAAGCTGTACGTATTTCCTTATTTTTTCTTGCGCCCAAAACATATTTTCAGCCAATAGCTAAACGAAGTAAATATCATTAGTCAATGTCATCACATAATACACTAAACTTAAATGTGGTACTTAACTTTTCGTTAATATCTTTTTGAATAATGATATAAGTTTAGCTTGACATATTAATATGATGTACTTTCAAGAGTCAACGCTAAAGTAGCACGGAGTGGATAAGATTTTTTATGGGATTGTCGTCACCCATGGACACTAACAGACTGGTTTACTTTGCCTGCCGAGCGAGCTAGAAAGTAGCTCGCATGTCAGGCTGAGTACCTAAAAGCGAAGTTACACAGTGCAAGCTGCTGCTTAGATAGTAGACTATATACTCGTCTTGCGAGCTATTGTTCAACTCGCACGTGCTGGTTGAATGACGTCCAAACAGTGCGTATTACTGCAATGCAGCTACTAAGAAGGTTAACTCGTACGTTAGCTCGCAGCTCGCACTGTGTAAACCAGTCGTTAAAATCAAATTTACTTCGCCAAGAGAATGATTTCAACTGCCAAGTCTATAGATATGCCGTTGGAAATGGACTGTTAGCTATGCAGGTTTGCAATACGATATAAGGCGTGGACACGTTCGGCTTATTGTATTTCTGCATGTGAGGTGAATACTGAATATTGTTTGCCAGAGTGGCAGTTTTGTTTGAATATATGGAATTTTTGTGGGTTGTCAGGTATGTACAGTTATTATCAATTGATTTAACACGTATCTTTTGTGAAGGGTTCGATTTAACTTATGTTTGTTCAGTGTCTGTGTGCTATATGTTTCTGTATTCATTCATTATTATTTGTAGCTCACTGCGATTAATATTTTTGCGTAACCGATCGAAAAGTCAAATGTGATCGTATCGGGTATATTTTGACAGTTCAAAATAAATAATACGGTCGGTTGGAAATGTATGAATCATGTATTCTGTGTCCAGTTTTTATGATAGGGTAAATCTTTTAAAAACGCTTTTTGCGTAACACAAAAGCATGTAAATTCCACAAAATGTTGAATCAGTGTATATATTAAGTGTTTTTTCCACTTTGTTAAAACTGTGGGTCATATCTTTATCTGGTACATTTACTTTGGACCTTTAATTTCCGAAACAACATTCATTTTAACTGTTTAGTGAAGTTTATCTAGATTTTAAACGAAACGTTGAAATGGATTCATCCTTGCAAAACCCAAACGTAAAATCTCTGCTAACATCTTTCAAAGCAGTGCCAATTGAATACAAACCAACGTCAGGGTCATACCTACAACGTTCAAAAGCGCATACCTTTAGATTCTCAATAGAAATCCACTGGACAGATCTCACAAAGTAAGGACGGGTTTTCACAGAGTGCCTAAGCCAGACATTATACGCCAGAGGGCAAATCGGCTGTGTATTCACTGGCTTGAATGACGAACGGAAAGCGGCTTAACATATGGATAAAAATACAAAATAGAAATAAATAATAAATATTCGACCTTTATAAGTAAGATCTCAATGCTCGTATGTAATGTAGTGGCTATCATAATTTATGGTAAGTAGCAGCTTGCTCTCTATTAGCACATTGTGTCCACACTAAACATACCCTATGTAAATCAGCTAGTACATAAAACAAATCTATTCTACCGGAACGAACGAAGATCTTCATTAGAATTCAAATTCCCGACACTATTGCTTCCTACTCGCAGTACAAGGACGCCTTTGTTCGCCAGTTAATTCTCTGTAGCTAATTAGGCTTTGTTGATTATGTTATTAGTAGCTAGTGATGCGACTGCCATTCAACTTCACTCGAACGAAAGTATTCGAGTGAACGCTCAAGTGAGGCGCTGTTTCACGCCGCGCCGGGTTTCTGTGAGGCCTATTTATGAAGACACGTGACTCTCGCTCGATCAAAAGCAAAAGTTTCTGCATAGTCCAAATTTAAATTTTATGTAATAAAGGTTTCTCAATCATGATATTTTGAACCGTATTGAAACTTAGAAACTTGTAATTTAATTTAGTTTAATTTTATCGCGGAGCAAATTTCATAATTATCTTGTAACACTTAAAAAACGAGCACAAAAAAGGCACGGAACCAGTGTCCGTGGAATTTGACTAGAATTGAAAAAAAAAAAGAAACTTTGAAAGATTTACATTAAATACTTAACAAATGACATGCTGCTACGAAAATAAATCAAAATATTGATGCTTCTGGGCAAATTAAATTAGCGCTGCATTTTTATTCATATTTCCAAATAAATTACCCGAATATTCAGTGTTTCAGTCTACATAAGAGTATATTACACAAGTGTATATTTCAACACCGCTATAAGTGAAGATGAGTATAACTGGAGGCTAATTCTCGGGACCTGATATAGATATCGTGTTCGATATTGTACGAACGAATATATGGAAATCTCTCATTCGATATCTATGTTGAGTACTCGATAATTGGGCTCCAGATCAAATAGAGTCACAACACTATTAGCAGCATTGTCGTAGAGTTGCGGGACTAATGAACTAATATTGCCAGTCTAAACGATGTTTATCGTTTAATTTTGACTACTTTGAATGAATGTCCGGAGCACTTGTTGCTAAAATTGTATCTTACTGTGTTTTTTTAAATGAGAGGTGGCAGAAGAGCAGATGGATCACCTGATGGTAAGCGATTGCCGCCGCCCATGGACACCCGCAGCACCAGTTTCTTTTTTATAAATATAAAATATAAATACTCAATCAATCAATCAATCAAATAATTCTTTATTTGCAAAGGCTTGTACACAGCACTTACAAATCGTCATACATTTGAATGACTTAAAACTATTTATAAGTACTTATGTATAATTTACATGTTAATACATATATATGTTGATACATAAAATATACTAAAGAAATAAATAAACATAATGCGATTCTACCACCGGCTCGGAAAGTTGTTTCTGGTCGAGAAGATCCGGCAAGAAACTCGCCAGTTACTCTTTTTAATCGCCAAACTTTCATACAATGTTGTGTCATCATCATACCGAGCCATACAGTTTAATTGTTACACAAAATAAAATAAAGGAAATAATAATAAAATAAATATTATGAGGTATGAGACGGGTTGGCGAGGGTTTTGATATAAATGCAGAGTTTTCCTTCTCTGGGTGCTGATGATCATGCCAGTAGCTTTACCTTAGTCGCCTTTTACGACACCTCGGTAAGAGTGAGGGTGGCCTATTGTACTCTACCACACGGCTTAGGACTCAGTGTTAGTAAATATAGTAAAAATAATTCTTGCAATTGGCGGATGCTCTTTTTCGCTGTATCTTGCCACTAGTAAGGAAAACTCTTGTTATACAGAGCCAATAATACATATCGTGCATACAGACATAGTATCCGCTAGTTTTACACATTCCTCACATTCATGATTATTTTACAAATGAGCCTCTAAGGGCCAATAAGAGCACTACAATCAGTACATCAACCCTGAATAATTTTTCCTTTTGCTACGTGATTAATGACAAACGAGTAGTCGAATCAACTGACGGTAAGTGACTGCTGCCGTCTTTGGACGTTTATCCAAGAAAACAAAAGAAGGCTGCACTACCTGACTTTTAAAATTAAAACGGTCTTATATTGAAGAAATCGTATTATTATATTATAATTTTTTTTTAGATCAAAAGGCTAACGCTTGACCACAATTGCATCTGATGGAAAGCAATGATGAGGTCTAGGATACACCGTTATTTGGTGTATTTATAAACCCTACAAAATACTAAATAATGTTTCGAATTTTTTACAAGTTTAGCAAAGCGAAGTACTGTCACGTACACAGGCGCTAAAAACTTAATCAGTCCACCCTTACGACGCTCAAACAAGACGGGACCGCGTTCGTCAAACAACATTCGGTATTCGGCGCACATACGCCAATACAATAATCCAAACGTGTCCGCCCGATTTGTCGCACTGCAGTCCTGTTTTGCTTAGAGTCAATTTTCAATACTTCTTTGACTTGTGTTCTGGAGCGTACTACTGCCAATACGAAGCAATAACGCCGAACAAATTGTTTTCGTATTGTATTTTGCAAACTAAGGTAACCTGTAAGTTATTTACGTTGATATGAACTAGAAAGCTAGAAACAGCGAATATTTAAGAAAGCTTCGTGAACTCGAACTTCAAATTCAATGAATTTGAATTAGATATTTTAACTTCAATTTGATGACCCGTTTGGAACATTGTTAGTGAACGTTGCCTTTAGTCCAAGGGTTGCGGGTTCAATCCCCGCACAGTACAAACATTTGCGTGCATGAACATGTCTGTTTGTATTGGTCTGGGTGTTTTCTATGTATTATAAGTATATATTTACAAAAAAAATGGGTTATTTGTATATATTTGTAATCCCGCTGTTGAATCTGATATCTGTAACACAGGTGCTTGAGCTACCTATCTCGGAGTCAGATGAATGTATGTGATGTTGTGAAATATATTTATTTATTTAATTTCGAGTGAGAATATGCCCCTAAATAGCGCATAAAATTGCGCAGCGTGAATAAGCGAGGCAACTGAGAAGCATCGAACATCTCAAAGAGATTTTATTTTTATCAACATTTTGATTTACGGCTTTCTTAGAGGTGAATTATTTATTCTGAAAAGCTGAAGTACGAATAAATTCAAAAAATATTAGAACTGGTTTTCTTTCGTATATTTTGGGAGATTCAAAATATATTAGAAATGTTTTCCTTTCGTATATTTTTATAGGTTTAATACGACTAAGTATAAATTAAATTCAAACTTCAAAACATATTCGTAAAAAACCTCACCGCAGGGTTCGCGTTCTTATGTATTAAAATTGTTATTTTGTCTAGCTCAAACAGGGGGGGGTATAAATTTATAAGAAAAAAACTAACAAAATAAAACCGCGGCTTCATCCGCGTATGAATCATAGCCTATTTGTTATTCTTATATGTAAGGTTTATTATTGCGAAGTTTCATAAAAACATTTAGTAGTTT
Organism: Marasmia exigua; assembly: GCA_019059595.1. NCBI lineage: Eukaryota > Metazoa > Arthropoda > Insecta > Lepidoptera > Crambidae > Marasmia > Marasmia exigua. The sequence continues at coordinate 7,070,244 of CM032471.1, forward strand.
TTGAGTTTATTATTCATTACAAACATCATCATCATCATTTCAACCAATAGACGTCCACTGCTAGACATAGGCCCCCCGCATTTTTTTCCACACAGATCGGTCTTGTGCCGCCCGCATCCAATGCAATCGAATCCAATGGACAACATTTCATATTTTTAATATGTCCATATTGTTTTTTTTTATATGAAAGTAGACAAAATGAACAGACCCATATTTTTCAAAATTTGTCCATTTTCATGCATAAAATAATTATTGAAATTCTTTTTATTCTAAATAGACGTAAGCGCCAAATGACGTCATCGGACGGCTGAATACAGCGATATTCCTTTGCTTATCATTGTTTTAATAAAAAAAGGTACTACTGTCAAAGGTAAATAATACTAGTGTCAACATTGTCAACGTCATTCATACATTCAACGTTGACAAGTTGTTTTTTTTTTTGACAGTTACATGTCATGGGTTTGGCATTTCGTAAATTTAAAACTATAATGTGCTAAGCAAAGAAATATTTTACATTCTGCCGTCCGATGACGTCATCTTACGTTTTTTAGTTTTTAATTTTTTTCTCAGTAAATAAGCAATATAAAAAATGAATAAATATATATTCGAGCAGCGGAAAAGTAAACAAAGAATTGGTATTTTTTGTTTCAGAGCTTAGCAATTTTGAAATGTTGTCCATTACAAACATACCACACACAAATACATATCTTTCTTCTTTACAATATTAGTGTAGATGACATTGGTATTACAAGTGCTACCTACGAAATCGTGCCAAATATACCGAATATAAAACGTTGTATAAATCTATATGTAAATAGTATAAACTGGGTGACTAAGTGCATAGGAAAGGACCCACAGCCCAAACTACTGACCCTAGAAACTTGAAATTTGGGTAGGGAGTTTCTTTAATAGTGAAAATGAGCAGTAATAAAGGATTTTTAAAATTCAACCCTTAAGGGGGTTAGAAATCTGTATGAACATCTACCTTCTTTTGATGTTAGGAATGTGAAAATTTGTGTTTAGACTAATAATTGGATATTAAAAGTAACTCATCAATTTTTTTTGGAGAAACGCAGTATAGGGGCTTAGCAATTTTAATGTAAAAAACCTTGAACATCATTATTTGGGCTCCTAATATTAAATCAAACACAAATTTGTTTTAACATTTTTATAAATTAAACGCTTAAAGGGGCGAACAAGGGATTGAAGTGTGTATAATAATAGTCCGTAGTCTTTGATGTTAGAAATGTGAAAATGTGTATCTATACGTATACTTAATTTGAGATAAACAGAAATTCACTTCAACGTTCTTGAACAATCACCCTTTGAAGGGGTGAAATAGGGGGTGAAATGCGGTATGGAGGTTTGGTAATTAGTAAACTAAGAAACTTAAAATTGACGTTTGGACACGGGTTTCGAATAAAGAAAGAAGAAAGAAAATACATTTATTGACCATCACAATACACAGGAAACAAACATATAACAGTTGGTACACGGTTTAAAAAAACATAAATTTTACACAGAAGAGGGACAAAGAGATGTGGATAGTGTGTGGTCAACCAGGTCCCGACCTCGAGATAAAATAGTGATTTTTGAACTTTCAACCCCTACGGGGTAGTTTCGCGGGCTTACAGTTTGAATGAAGGCTTTTGAAATAAAGACTTAAAACTGCGTGAGTAACGCCGCGGGTGCAGTTTAGTTAATTAATATAACATCTCGTAAATTGATTCCGTACTAAGTAGCATATGATGATGAGTACACACTAGCGATTCTCGTTACAAGCTTTTTTTGAGCCGGGGAAATATCTTGACCCAAACAAATTAAATCTGAGGTATCGATGAAAAAACTGTAACATTTACAGCACACATTTTATGTACTAACGTAAACATATGGTAAGAATTGAATAATTAATATTTTGATGTTTGCAGTAGTATTAAAAATAGTAACAGAAGGAAAAAGTACTGCTTGTAAAGTGAAAAAGATTCGCGGTCATTTACTGTGGTGATCATTTTATTTACTTTAGGTAGGAATCGGCGAATGTGTCGATTTTGATGAGGGTCTCGCCAGTCGTATATGGAGCATATCCTTTGGAAGATTTCCCTTCAAGACAGCCTTTTTATTTATTTGGAATAACGGCCAAAGTGTCGTGCGGCGATATGACCTAGGCTTTAATGAAAAGTATGTGTGTATAGGTGCCATAATATAAAAATTGTATACTATACTTCACGAAATAACAGTGTATGGAACAGGTAGGAGAACGCTGCCTTTGATGCACGCACGGTACCAACATCTGTGTGCATGAACATGTCTGATTGTATTGGCCTGGTTGTTTTCTATGTATTATAAATATGTATATTTCCACATGTATATGTACAGCTATTGGTAACTACAGAAACTTGGGTAAATTATAAACCTTATGCTTATTAAAATAAAGGTGAAGTGACAGCTGTCACTCGAATCAAGCTATATTTTAAGAAGTAAAATTAAAAATTGTCTAATGAAGAAAACCTACATATACATTAAAATGATAAGTATTTCTTTACATTTTGCTATCCTTGCCTGCTCTCTATTTATTTTTTTTATTTGATACTCAGTATACGAGCTGACGGATCACCTGCGGTAAACAATTGCCGCCACTCACCCGCGACAAAAGTAGAGTCATAACTGTGCTGCCAACCTTTTTTTAAGTCATCCCACAATTTTATTACACATATAAGAACTAGGTATTTTCAGAGTACTTGTTGGTACGTAATTTTTTGGTACAAATTATATTCTCCAGTCTGCAAAGGAAATTTGATGTTTCGTGGAGAGCCATGCTTCAGCCATGAAAGGGCCAGCTCGATCAACAACCGTGGGAGAGTCACACATTATCATGAAAGGGCAACTGAAGTAATACCACGGCCCCGCAGAAAATGAGCGTGAAGCAGCAGTCTACGGAGACCTAAACCTGGGAATGAAGGGGCTTAAAGGCTCCAAGGCGTGACTTCATCGGCTACGGCAAAAAAAAATGTACCTATCTTTTTGTGGGTAAGAATAATGTTCAAAGCTCTCAGACCAGACTTCTTCTAGGCGGTCCTTCGGCGGCTAGGCGGCTCCTGAGTAACGTGGTCACTGGAACTCATCAATCGAACAAACTTTCTCGATTGATTTCAACCAGAAACAGCCTTCACCAACTCATAGAGCTTTGGTAGGGATGTAACTCCTTTAATTTGATCAAAACATCGTGTCGTGATCTTTTGGCTTCAGTGTTCCTTAGAGAATCGAAGTTTTTGAGATGTGGTGCTGGAGTACAATGCTGCGAATACAATGAACTTCTCACCGCACTAACATTTCTATCCTTAAGCAACAAAAGATAGCAAATACTCCTCATCTATCCACTACTTGCCTAAAACGAAACCTGCGGTACTTTGGTCATGTCGCACAAAGGGACACCAGCACTTTGGAACGCCTTAAGGTGACTGTTAAAATTGAATATAAAAGACCTAGACGCAGAAGTCCAAAACGATGGTCGGACCAAATAGCAGAAGAACTAAATATACTTGTTAGTGAAGCACTCCACCAAGCAACAAAATGGGGCGGATGGAGACGACTGGTTAACGGAATTAAACGGAGTCACGATCCTCAGCAGTGAGGAACCGACTGAAGAGAGAGAGAGAGAGAGAGAGAGAGAGAGATAGAGAGATAGAGAGAAAGAGAGAGAGAGAGAGAGAGAGTGCCTTAACGGACAGTCCTCATTAAATTAAAACTTTAATTGAAATCCACTTTCAGTGCAACTCTTAGTGAAGTGAATTGGAAAATTCAGCGAGTTCGTTTCCCGACATTTGTTCAAAGTCATCACAGTCACACTTGAAGCGTTTGAGAAATCGGCAATGCGCCCACTACTGTCGAAATAGTATGGTTTTCTGATAAATCTTGAGTTCTTCGCTAACAGAACGTTACTTAAAGCTATCTAGCTATCAGCTGTGTTGAATTGAACTATCACGATGTAATGATTCACATGTCTCATAAAAGAACAAATCCTAAGGAGCCATTATAAGTATGTATTTACAAAAGAAAAGTATTATGTACTATATATTTGTAATTCCGCTGTTGGTTCTGATATCCGTAACACAGGTGCTTGAGCTACATATCTCTGAGTCAGATCAATGTATGTGATGTTGTGTAATATTTATTTATACCTATTTATTTTCTTGGCATTTGGTTGACATGCTTAACGACTTCGAATCTCCTCAATTGTTATCGATTGAATCAACCTTGGCAATTTTCCATTTTTCCACTCTTTACAAATTTAGGATGGCTGTGGCGTGTGTAACATATTTTTGATTGATAATTAGGCTCGAAATACCAGCAAACTCAATACCACTGTGGCACAAAAGAATTTCAAAGATCAAAGTGTCCCTTAGGACACTTCTAATAGAGAAATATTATTATAAATTAGATGGATACCTTACCGATACACTCTCTTATGTCGGTCAGAGATCTAAGTTTAGGTTGTTATTAAGTAAAGTCATAACGATATTGTAGACGTCCATTATAATATTTTCTTGCAAATATTCGTATACCTACTAAATTTCCACCCCACAACAACATATTCATGCAAATACACATTACATAATTGGCTACAAGTTCAAGACTATAATCTTATCTTTCACTAGTTTTATGTTTTAATATAAACTTATTTTATAGCTACATACACACCCGAACCTAATTATCACACATGTACAAATTCAGAACTACACACGCACTCACACTCATGCACATACATACTCACAAACACACCAGATACACGCTATTCAAACTCACATAGATACAGACACACATATACTTACACTCTAGTTACACACACAGAGATACACATGCAACACGCACATTGTTATAGATACGAACAAATGTACACACACACAAATTAGTTTAGTATGATACTTATCTTTGTAAATTTCAAGAAGGAGCGGGGTCTCTAAACACAGGTATTGCATACTTAAATAGAGACCCCAGCCATTTGTAATGTATGTAATTTAAAAGATATTGAATAAACATTATCTAACATTATCTTATCTACCAGGTCATCATCATCATCATCAGCCCATTTAAGTCCCCACTGCTGGGGCACGGGCCTCCCTCAATCACATGAGGGGTAATTGCCATACTCACCACGCTTGGCAGACGGGTTGGCGAGGGTTTTGATATAAATGCAGAGTTTTCCTTCTCTGGGTGCTGATGATCATGCCAGCAGCTTTACCTTAGTCGCCTTTTACGACACCTCGGTAAGAGTGAGGGTGGCCTATTCTACTCTGCCGGGGACCACACGGCCTACCAGGTCAATCGTAGTGAAACACAATACTATGTTAATATCATTTTGTACCTATGATTTTAACGAATAAATATATTATTTAATTTTATTTTAACACGTGCCGCAGATGTGGTGCAATAATCAGGCCACGTGCACCTCCAGTGCGTTTGTGACCACTGCTGTTGTAACCAACTAAAACATGGTCGAAACTTCAAGCAGTAAGTACTTAATTGCAGAAGGCAACATCAAGCTGCTGATGGGTTTCTTTGAAGAACTTGGCTGGTTAGACTGAAAATCAGCCGACTTGACCATCCACACGCGAAATGGACGTGTGCCCTATACAGAGAAACCTGTACGAAAAAGACCGAAGAGGAAGCACTAAAACGCACTTTTGACCGTGGCACACTTCTGCATGAATGGGTCGGCTCGACTGGAGTGATACCACGACCTCACAGAAAACCGGCGTGAAGCAGCACTGTGCTGCGCGTGATGGGACCGAAGGTCCCATCCGGGGGGTTTAGAGATTGGCAGCTCACTTGTAACTACATTAGTTTTGCAGGTGTCCATGGACGGCGGCAATCGCTTACCATCAGGTAAGCGATTGCTGTCTGCTCGTCTGCCGCCTCTCACATAAACAAAAACCTGTTTAATTTTCGTCGCGCTGAGCCCCGGCATATGAATTACTCAGATAATCAGAATCCAAAACAGTTTATCCAACTGCTTTCAAAAGCAAATACCTAAATACAAACAAACTCATCATTCCAATATCCGTAACATACGTGACCGTATTTATCTTTTGAAGTATTCACTTTGCGATACACGTTGTACTGGTAGTTCACAAATAAAGCAAAGAAGTTATCGACAACCGCGGTGCACTAGTTGTGAAATGTTGTCCATAGTTTTTCCCCTAGGATTTAAACTATAGAAAATAGTGTTCTACTGGAATAGTTCATTGCTCAGTGGGGAATAAACGGACTACAGCTAGCCTGCACAATTAGCGGAATGAAAATGAAATAACTGTTAGCTTAGTGGATAATAACGCGCCTTGTATGCCGTTTCAAATCTGAGCATGCATCTCTGGATTTTTCTTTTTTTTTATGTGATAGTTGGCAGACCAGCAGACGGATCACCTGATGGTAAGCGATTGCCGCCGCCCATGGATAGTCGCGACACCAGAGGAGTCACAAGTGCGCTGCAAACCTTTAAAACCCCTTCTTTCCCCCGGATTGGGTCCCCGGTACCTTCACTCACGAAGCGAAACACTGCACAGGGCTGCTTCACGCCGGTTTTCTGTGAGGCCGTGGTATCACTCCGGTTAGGATTGAGCAAGTTATTTGTCTTCCTCCGTGCAATATTATGGGTTTGGAAAATCAACCACAATTCCTTTTTTTTTTTAAGAAATCGGTAATCTGTCACGTTTCAGTAATCTGTTAAGATAATTAATCGAAATTTGAACACTTTTGAAATCGATTTACAATAAAATTATCACTTAAGCTTTCATATTTATATGCCTCTGAAGTTTGTGTGAACATAAATGATTGCATGTCTCAAGTGGCAATGGGCAGGGCTCAAAGCGAGGAGAACAGACAGCCGTTGGGGTGGAAAGGTCCTCAAGTGGAGGCCATGTACAGGAAGTCGCAGCTGTGGCAGGCCCCCACTAGGTGGACCGACCATCTGGTGAAGGTCGCGGGAATCCATTGGATGCTGGCGGAACAGGACAAATCTGTGTGGAGAACATTGGGGGAGGCCTATGTCCAGCAGTGGACGTCTATTGGCTGAAAAAATGATAATGATGATGAAAGTAAAGTCCTGTCGATTTGTTTGCTCGCGACTGTATTTAGTAGGTAAATCTGGTATTTGAAATAAAACGACTTCCATCTGAGCTTCGCAACCCGTAGACATGGGGATCAGAGAAACTTGGTCTTACGCGTACCTTACACAAAAAATTGATGGTATATTGGTCTATCAGTAAAGCGTCTAAAAGCTCTCTCCTAATACGCAACGCTTGAATGCTTACTTCAATTTACTCCTTACTTAATCAATACTCAATACTTAATTAATCAATACTCTCCTCATTTTTTAGCGTGATATTCCCGGTTGAATCCAAATACCATGATTCAGGTCTTTTTTATTTTTATGTGATAGGTGGCAGACGAGCAGACGGATCAAGTGATGGTAAGCGATTGCAGCCGCCCATGGACACCTTCGACACCAGTAGAGGCAGAATTGCGCTGCCGAACCTTTAAACTCCCCTTTCCCCGGGATCGGGCCCCCGGTACCTTCAATCACGCAGCGAAAAACTGCACAGTGCTGCTTCACGCCGGTTTTCTGTGAGCCACGGCCTCACTCCGGTCGAGCCGATCCATTCATGCCGAAGCGTGGTGTGGATTTAGGAATTTCTGGTAATTACAATGAAGCAACTGCCGTCCTGACCTTCGCAACCCTTTTGATTTGACAGGAGAACTAGACCAACTGAATCATGGTTACACGTTTCAGAAACTGTTCGAAACGTGCTGGTTCTCTTACTGATATTTTCCTCATCGCCTAGCTAATGGTAGAATTACGCACATATGCTTGGAAAATACATGAGGTGCATTTTCAGATTCGAACTACGACACCGTCGCTTGGGAGGCGCGTTCATAGTTCATTTTACTTTATTTGATACATGGTATAAAGATCTTACAAAACAAAATGCACAGAGACATTCTTCATATGTACTGAACTACCATCGCATTCAATTTATCGATACCAAACGGGGTATATAATACTCGTTCACGTAACCCGTTTATCGATGTGTACAAAAAGCCCGTTTTTAGGGTTCCGTAGCCCAATGGCAAAAAACGGAACCCTTATAGATTCGTCATGTCTGCCTGTCCGTCCGTCCGTATGTCACAGCCACTTTTTTCCCGATGCTATAAGAACTATAATTAAATAATAATAACTATAATTAAGAACTATTATTGTAATTTAAATGCTGTTTGTTTTCCATCAAGAAATAAATAAATAATATTGAAACTTGGTAAATAGATGTATTTTGTTAACCTGCATTACGATTTTTACTCAAAAAACGGGAAAAAATATTTTTAGGGGGTTCTCATACGTCCTACACGTATGGGTTTGATGAAAAAAAATTTTGGTTCATTTTCGCAACCCATAATATTGCATGGAGGAAGACAAATAACTTGCTCGATTGCTAATTTTAAGAAATTCGGCATGGTTTTGGAGGCTTAGTAAACTATGAATAGGTCTTTAAAAATGATGTTGAGATTTCAAATTTTTTTTTTCTTAACCTAATACTTTTTGCAAGAGACGCTCCCAAAGTGGTAAAATATGCCCCCCCCCCCCCCTCTAACTTCTATAATAAAATAATTATTAAACTAAAACAAACATATGATATACATTACTATGAAAATTAACAACGAAAATTGGTTCGAACTAGTAGATCTAGCAAGTAGTTGTTTACGTTATAAACCGTAAACCGCAATTTACCTTCCATATATTTTACTTGCTGCTACAGAACCCTTCATGGGCTGAGTCCGACTCACTCCTGGCCGGTTTTTTATTTGAAGCCGCCAGCACCCAGTAAGTGGTCCGAGCGCGTGACTTCATTGTACCGGCCGATACTTGACGGGGGTCGGAACGACCCGGCCGACAAATAAATAGGCATAGTAACGTTTTATACGTGAGGTCCGGATGGAGATTTTCTCTGTCACTTATTCTTGATGCACTTTCAAGGATTAGGCGGGTCGCATTTTTAAATTAGATGAAGGTGAACGGTATAGATCCGGTTTAGTAGCTAACAATTAAAATCATTTGGCGTCGTTTGTGCGCCCTACCCGTCACCTTAAGAGAGAGAGAGAGAGAAAGAGAGAGAGGTAAATAAATATTTCACAACATCACTTACATTCTCATTCCCATCTCATCTGACTCCGAGATAGGTAGCTACCTAAACAACTACTACAACTATCCGTAACACAGGTGCTTGAGCTCAAGCACCTGTGTTACGGATATCAGAACCAACGGCGGAATAACAAATATAAACATTTAATACTTTTTGAAAACACCCAAACCAATATAATCAGACATGTTCATATACACAAATTTTGTAGTTTGCTGGGATTGAGCCCGCAACCCCATGGGCAGCGTTCACTACCACTGATCCAAATGGGTCGTCAAAAGAAGGATCTTACACAAGTTAGAGAGACCGACTAGTAATAGTTCAATGACAAAATAAATATTGATTGTAGTGTTTCATTTCAGCATGTTTTTGATAAAAATTTTGAACATGTAACCATGATCTAGTTGATCGATTCCCCTAAGGAAGTTGCTACACTGGCGGATTACGAGCGTTTTCAAAGCGAGCGACAACGCAGCGAATACGTCGCGGCTTCGCAGCGTTCACGCCACAGATGCGCGACGGATTCGCCTCGGAGATAAGCCTGAATGCCATTGTTTTTCAATTATTCAAATTAAGTTCATACAGAACATTTATGAATGTCAAATATTATGTAATCTACCGCTGATTCGAAATGTCAATTTCTAAGCAAGCAAGCAAAGAGACTCAGTAGTTACTCTTTTCAAATAATATGGGAATTGCAATTTTCATTCTTATACAAATTTATGATTACAGTATGACATACAATGCTTAGAATCAATATCGTTTAGATAAATCGTCAAAGTTAAAAAAAAATCAGCAAAAAAGTCGGCGCCCAATACTATCTTGTAAATTAATACAACATTCAATTATTCAACAGGCGCCGACTTCGGCAAAACCTTTTTTCGAGTGTAGTGTTTTTTTTTTTTTTTAATTCTAATGAAATTCCACGGACACTGGTTCCGTGCCTTTATTGTGTTTGTTTTTAAAGTGTTACAAATTATTTTTGATATTTGCTCCGCGATAAAATTAAACTAAATTAAATTACAATAACAATCTTAAGTTTAGGCAGTCGTGTATGGTTAATGTTAATAAAATGTACTGTCATTATTATTATTATTATTATTTTTTGGGGTAGGGGGTATGGTCATTTTATGTAGTTAAGGACCTCAGAGGAGGGTTTAGGGGTATGTTATTAATTTATCTTTTATTTGCAAGCTTGTCCCTAACCGCGTCATCGCCCCGGCGGATCGCCATTTTGAGGTTGTACTCGGTTATTTTTTCGATGGTAGCCTTCGATGCCATGGATATTAGGCGCGCTGTGGCGTCGTTAGTGGCGTTATCTGTATAATATACACAAGTTCTTGTGTGTCTGGAGATGGCTACCACCGCGTGTGGGACACTTTGCAGGAGATGGGACTGTTTGGGAGTTGTTCTGACTATCGCAACGTTCTCGAACGTCTGTCCCTGGGCTTCGTGGATTGTCAGAGTGCGCGATCCTTCGTCTGATCCGTACCCCTGGCTGATTAAGAGAGCTTTCTCGGCCTGGGTGTGAACGAGATACAGGGTTCTTTCGGACTTGGGTATCTGCGCATCTGAAAATCGTTTCAGCTGTAGGGACTTAGTTCGGGTGTTAGCCGAGTATATGCCACTGTAGATTTCTCTAAGGGCATACGCTACGTCTTGTGGGTTGCGATAAGTGCACAACAATTCCTTTGTGATGTTGGTGATTTTGTTTGGTCTGTTGTAGTGTAGGGGAAAGAGATTGCAGCGGTCAATATAAGGGAGTTGGTTGTTGTCACCCAGCAGCGTGACCTTGCTGGCTTTTACTATTTGGATGGCCAGGACTATGGATCCGAAATGGTTCATAAGGGCTTCGTCCACCACTAGGTGTGTACACGATTCACCCTTATTCATACCATTTACAAGTAGGGATGCCATGGTCTTCACTCTTTTCTTCGCTTTATCTCCAATTCGTAATTCCAGCTTCTCTCTGAGGTCATTTGCTGCCTCTGTGGTGGTGGTGACAATCATGTCCTCTTCGACGTTTATTTGGGACATGACCCATGTCGTCTTGCCGCACCCTGGGACTCCGTTGACCCAATCAATGGCAGGTTTTATCCAGTGCTCCGGTTTTCTACCTTCAGAAAAATCCCCAGAAATAGTGTTGGCCATTTCCAAAATTTTGTCGTCAAGCATCACCTTGGTGCACTTAGCTACCACTACTAAAGGGTCTCCGGCAGGTGTTCTAAAAGTAATCTTCCCATCCTCTTCCTTTTGGTTTTCGTCCAGATTCACGAAACCACACGACTTGCTGTAGCCTGCCATATAGGACCCCGACATCTCTCCCAGTAGAACTGTAGAGGTGTCGTTGTCGTATATAGCTGCCTCAGCTTCCCTCAGTTTGATTTGCAACATTCTGCCGTTTAGGCCGACTAAACCTCTCCCGTAGGTCGTGATGATCTCTTTGCAGATATCCTCATTGACTTTCCGGGTGGCTCTAGTGACTGCTACAAATTCTATGAAAGCATTGAGCATGTGGTCTTCTGGTTCTACCGCAGGTCGGAGTTCGGGTGGTGTCACTTGTCCCATGTCTGCTCGGGTGCGGTCTTTCGGTGTTGATGGCTCTGGTCCCAACTTTTTTGTGGGGGTCGCCATATTTTCAATCGCAGATTGGAGCGCTGCAATCTCTCTCATCCGTCGCAGCCTTTTCGCTACCACTTCTGGGATTGAACTTATTGCTCTGCTTAGTGTGGAGAGTGCGGATTCCTTTTTTCTCTCCTTTAGGATGTCGCTTTTTTTTGTGCTCGCATCCTGTGAAGCCTCAGCTCTTTCCTGGACAATCCTGTTCTCCAACCGCTCGGACCCGCTGATGTCTGTGCCGACTATCGGATGGTCCCAGCAGTCGGTGGGACGTTCTTCAGGATTTGGCTCTTGAGGTCGCTGTCTAAGATAACTGAGGTTTTGGCCTCTATCCTCGTAGACAATGACTTCATGATGCTTTGAGGCTGCCAGGGCTCCTAGATAATCCTCGGTCATGCCCTTTTCGAGGCTCACGACCATGGCGTCGACACTGATTGTTTTTGAGGGAGCGCGTTCGCTTGTGCCCCTCTCGCCTATCTTTGCCAGCACCTTGCAGGCTTGTTGAAATTCCGTGGTATCAAGTTCTCTGCAGAAGAGTGCGATGGTCTTGTTTTTCCTTCGCACTATCCTGCAGGTCTGCTTTTCCACGGATACCACTTGCAGTTCATTGAACGCTCTACGTTTCATGGTGGTTTTGAAGGTGCTGCCATTGAGAAGCGAGGCTAGGCCCGGCGAGATGCTCACAGTGTTTTTCGCCATAGCCGTGCAGAACGCGATGCCCACTCTTTCGGAATTTGCTTCCATGAAGAGGGCGACACCTCGCAGACGCAAACTGGGCTTTCCTGTCTCCCCCGATTGCAGTAGGTTAAAGGGGCGGTGTGTGATTGTTAGGTGTTGCTGTATTTGTGTAATTTGTGTGTTGGTTGTCGGTGTTGAATGGGTTGTTGTTGTCTGTGCTATTGTAGGGTTGGCCGTAGTTCGTGTGAGAGTCGGGTTGGTTGTAGTCCGTGTGAGAGTCTGGTTGGTGACCGGAGTCGTTCCCAGAGTGCTGTTGCGTTTTGTGGCTATCGAGGCAATTATATCTACGTATTGTAGGAATTTCTGCCTCGTGTCCGCCCCGGCTAATAGGTCTGGCAGCTGGTCTTTTGTAAGCTCCGTCTGAATGTCGCATTCCAAGTGGTATCTAGCCTGTAGGAACCTCGGGCAGTCGAGCAGTATGTGCCACACCGATTCGATGATGTTCTGGTCGCACTCGCAACCGGGGTCGCTTCTCAGCTTGAACCGGTGCAAATACTCTCTGAATCCACCATGGCCTGTCAGAATTTGTATCTGGAGCGGGGTCAGTTTCGTTTCTCTCACGATGCGATACGCTTTGGCCACATCTGGGAGGAAGGTCTTCGTCACTGATCCCGTTGTTGAGGTAATGTACCGGTCTTGCCACCTGCATACAGTTTCCTCCCTGATTTTTTTCCTGACATACGATAGTGGAATTTCTGCGTAGTCGGGGGAAGGCTTCTCGGAGTGGGCAGCTGATTTTGCCAACTCATCAGACCTTTCATTTTGTTAACGCCATCCTGCGGCGAACAGCGGCAACCACCCCTTCAACGGCGCGCCCGAGGGGCGCGGGGAGCGGAGGACGCAAAATCAGCAGCCGCGGGCGCCGCGGCACACTCTCTCACATCACCCTTGGAAGACGATCGTTTACTTGTACATATTATGATATATTTGTAATTCGGAAATAAATAAGAATTTCAACGATAAATAATAATTCTTCATTGGATAGACCTGCCCCAGCCCCAGCACACACGCCATCTCAACATTTGGTCCTTCGAGCCGGATCCCAGACGAGACCAGCCAGAGACGAGACCACGACTGCTTGCTGCGGAGGAAATATCCAGAGAAGGAAAAACGAAACCAGGTAACGGTCAGGCTTTCCTATTCATTTCCTTTCCATTCGATTCGATTTGTGCAAATACAAGTGTTAATATTATTTTTTTTTGTAACGGTTTTTTCAATTTAAAAATTTAAATTCGTTCTATCGAAACGTTTTGTCGTATTTGTGTGTTAGAGAGATTTTATACGATTTCATTGCCCTTTCTTTCCAATTTCTCTCCCAAAATGTGTGACGAAAACTCCGAAAAACTTAATTTACCAAAAACTACCGTGGAGGGTATTCGTAGTCGTAGTCGTTCGCCTTCTAGCGAAGGTTCTAAAACGGTTACGGATCTTAAAAGGCAAAGAGGAGTTTTCAAAGGTCGATTAACTAATTTTGATAAATTAATTTCTAAATTTCAAAATGTTGCATTATCTAAATCTAAAACAATAGAACTAAACTTAAGAAAATCACAGTTAGAAACGATTTATAAAGAATTCCAGGTTATCCAGAAAATAATTGAGGACTCCTCTGACGAAAAAGATCTGTTAGTCCAATTAGAGTATCGAGATAATTTTGAGGAACAGTATTACGAATCTCTTTCTGTTGTCGAAACGATACTAGATGAAAATAATTTTAAAGATAAATGTTCAATTAATGAAAGGATTAACGTAAATCAAATAAACGAACCTGTTCCAACGAAATTACCCGATATAAAACTACCCGCCTTTGACGGTTCATATGATAACTGGCTAGAATTCAAAAATTCCTACATAACGATGATTCACAAACGTAAAGATTTAGATGGTATACAGAAATTTCACTATTTGCGGTCATCATTAAGCGGTAGTGCACTTTAAGTAATAAGCGCGTTAGAATTTACTCCTGCTAATTATGTTCATGCGTGGGATTTACTGGTAAATAGATTTCAAAATGATCGACTACTAGTACATAATCATGTTAAGTCGTTATTTTCGTTGCCGCACATGCATAAGGAGTCTGCCGTGCTTATTAGAAAAATGATCGACACTGTGTTACGTAACTTACGCTCATTAGCCTCTTTGGATGAACCAACTGAATCGTGGGACACGCTTATTATTTATTTAGTGACGTCTAAGCTAGATCCATCCACAGAGCGCGTTTGGGAAGATTATAGAGGAACATTAATTTCGAATTTAAAATGTGAGGGTACTAAACGAAAACTAAAACTAGGCGATTTGTTGACCTTCCTTAGAAACCGGGCTGATTATTTGCAAACGATTCACTCTAATAGTAATAGCTCAAATAGCAATAGTAATTCCAGCAACTCTTATTTTTACAAACCAAAACAACCTCAGTTTGTAAAATCTCAGGCCCAAGCGCATACACATAGCTACGTAGCTGCTAACCAGGCAAAGTCGGCCAAACGCAATCGAACCTCTGCTTGTGTCCTGTGTCGCGGAAATCACGCATTGTATATTTGTAGCATGTTTTTGAATCTATCAGTAGATGATCGGTGCAAATTAATTAATGACAAAAATCTATGTCCTAATTGTTTACGTGCGGGCCATTCAATTAATGACTGCTTTTTCGGCCCTTGCCAACAATGTAATCGTAAACATAATAGTTTGTTACACAAGGATTCCTATAACAACATCCATTTTTCAATATCTGATAAGGAATCCATTACGCCTCTGGCAAAATCGACCGTATTGCATTCATCATTAAGTTCTTATTATGAGCAAGGCAATGCACACCAGGTAGGCGCAGTGACTCACGCGCACCCGGTTGTATTGAGCACGGCGCTCGTCGAAGTGCTAGACGACAATAACAAGCGACACACGGCCCGAGCGCTGTTGGATAGCGGGAGTCAACATTGTTTTGTTTCGGATGCATTTTGTAAACGAATTAACTATACGAATTTCATACAGTCCACCGTTCAAATTTCAGGTGTAGGACAATCGGTCTCACACTCGAATAGATTATGCGATTTAGTTATACGATCCAAAGTAAACGATTATTATACGAATATTCAATGTTTTGTTTTACCGCGTATCACGTCATTCTTGCCGCCCGTGAGTATTGATGCTGATTCTATACGAATTCCTGATAACATTGAACTTGCCGATCCTACTTATTATATTCCATCCGAAGTCGATTTATTAATAGGAGCGGACTTATTTTGGGAACTTTTAAAACGATAATAAAATACGATCAAATTGCGGTCCTTTCTTACAGGACTCGAAACTTGGATGGTTGCTTTCCGGGCCTATTTTTACCAATAAATTGCATAACAAAAATAACATTCAGTGCAATTTTACACAAACACTCGATTTACAACTACGCCAATTTTGGGAAATAGAAGATTTAAGTAATTCTAATGCGAATATTCTCACTAGTGATGAGCGTAGATGCGAACAAATATTTATTGAAACTACTAAACGCGAATTAGATGGTAGGTTTTCGGTAAGCATACCTTTAAAAGAGTCAACTAATTTGTTAGGTGATTCATATAAAACAGCCTATAAACGTTTTATTTCTTTAGAAAATAAATAAGAGCGTATGCCTCAATATAAACGTATGTATTCAGATTTTATACGAGAATATCGCGAGTTAGGTCACATGTCAAAAGTAGATAAGTACAGTGGGCAACATTATTTTCTACCACATCATGGGGTATTTCGTGAGGACAGTACAACTTCGGCTTTGAGAGTTGTCTTTGATGCTAGCTGTGCTACTACTTCTAACAAATCTTTAAACGATATTCAATTTATAGGACCTAGACTTCAAAATGATATTTTTTCTATTTTGTTACGCTTTAGGCAATATCAAGTAGTAGCATGTGCGGATGTCGAGAAAATGTTCCGACAAACGCTTATTAATTCTGATCAACGCGACTTACAGCTTATACTGTGGCGTGAAAATCGTTCAGATCCGATAGAAATTTATAAACTAAATACAGTGACATACGGTACTGCATCGGCGCCGTATCTTAGTATGCGTTGCTTACGTCAAGTAGCACAGGAATGTGACGATGTAGTGATCTCGCAAGTTATTCGGGAAGATTTTTATGTAGATGACTTAATTACCGGTCACGATGACCCGAGTAAATTGGTAGAAATTTGTGAAAAAACGTCACAATTATTGCGACAATATTGCTACCCATTACGTAAATGGACCTTTAGTCGTGACATCTCTGCAGCTACTAATTCAAAAGAATTAGCTATAGGCGAGCATACACAAACAAGACGTTAGGGCTAGGCTGGCACAACAAAGAGGATCAACTTTATTTTTCTACCAAGTTAGATAAAATCGATAATTCTAATAAATTAACTAAGCGGAAAATGTTATCACTGATTTCTCAAATTTATGACCCTCTAGGCCTTTTAGCACCGACTGTTATTATATCTAAGATTCTTTTGCAAAAGCTGTGGTTGTTGTGTAAAATCGGTTGGGATGATCCTGTTCCTAATGACGTCGCGGGAAAATTCTTTAAATTTATAAATTCGATTCATATACATTTAAAAGATATAAAAGTGCCCAGATTCGTAAGGAGTATTCATGCTCAGCGAATAGAATTACATATTTTCTCTGATGCCTCTCAAGATGCATACGGTGCTTGTGCATACATACGCAACATTAA
This sequence comes from Marasmia exigua, assembly GCA_019059595.1. Classification (NCBI taxonomy): domain Eukaryota; kingdom Metazoa; phylum Arthropoda; class Insecta; order Lepidoptera; family Crambidae; genus Marasmia; species Marasmia exigua. The sequence continues at coordinate 7,087,486 of CM032471.1, forward strand.
GGATGACATAATAATCTCAACTAATTTATTATGCGCAAAAGGTAAAGTAGCTCCCTTAAAAACTCTTAGCATTCCAAAATTAGAACTCAGTGGTGCCTTGATTGCTGCGAGATTATACAAAAAGATCATTAATTCACTTAGATTAAAAGTTGACTGTGTTTACTTTTGGACGGACTCAACAATAGTAATAGGTTGGTTGCGCATGTCCCCACATTTATTGAAAACATTTGTCCAAAATCGCGTTACAGAAATTAATGACTTAACGGGCGATTCAATGTGGCTACACGTAGACGGTTTAAATAATCCCGCCGACCTAGTGTCGAGGGGCCTTTACATCGATGAGTTAAAACAAAAGGATCTGTGGTGGCACGGGCCAACTTTTTTGCAATGTTATGAATTGCCTCAAACAAATCAGACTGTACCAGTAAGTAACAACTTACCGGAACTTAAAGGCAAAACAATCAGCGCAACATGTACAACATTAGATACCTTATTCGATTTTAATAGGTTTTCATCTTTTAATAAAGTCAAGCGGGCCGCAGCGTACGTACTTAGATTCATTCACAATATTCGCAACAGCCGCGCTCAGAGAACCGGTTCGTTATCTGTGAGCGAGCTGCGGGAGGCTCAGGTACTTATTACGCGTTCCGCGCAGATGCAGTCATTCCCTACGCTTTATAATTGTTTACGAAATAACACATCTTTAACGAAATGTAAAGAGGCGAATAAAGTTTTAGGATTAAACGTGTTCCTAGATGATAACAAATTGATTCGTGTAGGTGGTAGGTTATCCGAATCGTCTGGTTTTAGTTATAATAAACGACATCCTATGTTATTATGTACCAAACACAACTTCACGCGGCTTTTATTTAGAGATCAACATCGAATTCTACTTCATGCTGGACCTCAACTCTTGTTGTGCACTATACGTGAAAATTGGTGGCCGTTATCTGGTAGAAATCTTGCTAGGAAGACCGCTCATGAATGCGTGACGTGTGCGCGTATAAAAAGTCAAACATTGACACCTTTAATGGGTAATTTACCTAAAGAGCGATTAGAAGCCGGTTTTCCATTCGCGCGCACTGGCGTAGACTACGCGGGGCCAGTTTACGTATTGAACCGTAAGGGCCGAGGTTCGAGGTTGGTGAAGGCATACATTTGTTTGTTTATTTGTTTTACAACGAAGGCTATTCATTTAGAATTAGTAAGTGGCTTATCCACAAATGATTATATTCTTGCTTTGAAAAGATTTATGTCTAGACGAGGAAAACCAGTGGAAATATTTTCCGACAACGGAAAAAATTTCGTTGGTGCGGTAAAAGAGTTTCCTTTATTGTCACAAAATAATCTCGATGAAATTATTGATTTTACTGCCAGTGATGGCATAAAATTTAGTTTTATACCCCCTTACGCTCCACATTTTGGAGGCCTATGGGAGGGAGGAGTGAAATCGTGTAAACATTTTCTTAGGCGCACAGTAGGTAATGCTAGATTGACTTTTGAGGAATTTTATACTGTATTAGCACAAATCGAAGCAGTTCTTAATTCCCGTCCTCTTAACGCTATGTCCTCTGATCCTACTGACAACCTTCCCCTTACCCCAGCCCATTTCCTTATTGGCCGACCGTTAACCGCTCCAGCCTGCGCTGATATCACTGAGACACAGATGAACAGTTTGAAACGGTACCACCGGGTCGAGCAACTCCGACAACTCTTTTGGAAACGCTGGTCAATGGAATACGTAGCAGAGCTCCAACGAAGAACCAAGTGGCAAACGGAAGCAGATGATATAAAACTCGATACTCTGGTCTTAATCAAGGAGGACAACCTGCCACCCCTCAAATATACTTGTACATATTATGATATATTTGTAATTCGGAAATAAATAAGAATTTCAACGATAAATAATAATTCTTCATTGGATAGACCTGCCCCAGCCCCAGCACACACGCCATCTCAACATTTGGTCCTTCGAGCCGGATCCCAGACGAGACCAGCCAGAGACGAGACCACGACTGCTTGCTGCGGAGGAAATATCCAGAGAAGGAAAAACGAAACCAGGTAACGGTCAGGCTTTCCTATTCATTTCCTTTCCATTCGATTCGATTTGTGCAAATACAAGTGTTAATATTATTTTTTTTTGTAACGGTTTTTTCAATTTAAAAATTTTAAATTCGTTCTATCGAAACGTTTTGTCGTATTTGTGTGTTAGAGAGATTTTATACGATTTCATTGCCCTTTCTTTCCAATTTCTCTCCCCAAAATGTGTGACGAAAACTCCGAAAAACTTAATTTACCAAAAACTACCGTGGAGGGTATTCGTAGTCGTAGTCGTTCGCCTTCTAGCGAAGGTTCTAAAACGGTTACGGATCTTAAAAGGCAAAGAGGAGTTTTCAAAGGTCGATTAACTAATTTTGATAAATTAATTTCTAAATTTCAAAATGTTGCATTATCTAAATCTAAAACAATAGAACTAAACTTAAGAAAATCACAGTTAGAAACGATTTATAAAGAATTCCAGGTTATCCAGAAAATAATTGAGGACTCCTCTGACGAAAAAGATCTGTTAGTCCAATTAGAGTATCGAGATAATTTTGAGGAACAGTATTACGAATCTCTTTCTGTTGTCGAAACGATACTAGATGAAAATAATTTTAAAGATAAATGTTCAATTAATGAAAGGATTAACGTAAATCAAATAAACGAACCTGTTCCAACGAAATTACCCGATATAAAACTACCCGCCTTTGACGGTTCATATGATAACTGGCTAGAATTCAAAAATTCCTACATAACGATGATTCACAAACGTAAAGATTTAGATGGTATACAGAAATTTCACTATTTGCGGTCATCATTAAGCGGTAGTGCACTTTAAGTAATAAGCGCGTTAGAATTTTACTCCTGCTAATTATGTTCATGCGTGGGATTTACTGGTAAATAGATTTCAAAATGATCGACTACTAGTACATAATCATGTTAAGTCGTTATTTTCGTTGCCGCACATGCATAAGGAGTCTGCCGTGCTTATTAGAAAAATGATCGACACTGTGTTACGTAACTTACGCTCATTAGCCTCTTTGGATGAACCAACTGAATCGTGGGACACGCTTATTATTTATTTAGTGACGTCTAAGCTAGATCCATCCACAGAGCGCGTTTGGGAAGATTATAGAGGAACATTAATTTCGAATTTAAAATGTGAGGGTACTAAACGAAAACTAAAACTAGGCGATTTGTTGACCTTCCTTAGAAACCGGGCTGATTATTTGCAAACGATTCACTCTAATAGTAATAGCTCAAATAGCAATAGTAATTCCAGCAACTCTTATTTTTACAAACCAAAACAACCTCAGTTTGTAAAATCTCAGGCCCAAGCGCATACACATAGCTACGTAGCTGCTAACCAGGCAAAGTCGGCCAAACGCAATCGAACCTCTGCTTGTGTCCTGTGTCGCGGAAATCACGCATTGTATATTTGTAGCATGTTTTTGAATCTATCAGTAGATGATCGGTGCAAATTAATTAATGACAAAAATCTATGTCCTAATTGTTTACGTGCGGGCCATTCAATTAATGACTGCTTTTTCGGCCCTTGCCAACAATGTAATCGTAAACATAATAGTTTGTTACACAAGGATTCCTATAACAACATCCATTTTTCAATATCTGATAAGGAATCCATTACGCCTCTGGCAAAATCGACCGTATTGCATTCATCATTAAGTTCTTATTATGAGCAAGGCAATGCACACCAGGTAGGCGCAGTGACTCACGCGCACCCGGTTGTATTGAGCACGGCGCTCGTCGAAGTGCTAGACGACAATAACAAGCGACACACGGCCCGAGCGCTGTTGGATAGCGGGAGTCAACATTGTTTTGTTTCGGATGCATTTTGTAAACGAATTAACTATACGAATTTCATACAGTCCACCGTTCAAATTTCAGGTGTAGGACAATCGGTCTCACACTCGAATAGATTATGCGATTTAGTTATACGATCCAAAGTAAACGATTATTATACGAATATTCAATGTTTTGTTTTACCGCGTATCACGTCATTCTTGCCGCCCGTGAGTATTGATGCTGATTCTATACGAATTCCTGATAACATTGAACTTGCCGATCCTACTTATTATATTCCATCCGAAGTCGATTTATTAATAGGAGCGGACTTATTTTGGGAACTTTTAAACGATAATAAAATACGATCAAATTGCGGTCCTTTCTTACAGGACTCGAAACTTGGATGGTTGCTTTCCGGGCCTATTTTTACCAATAAATTGCATAACAAAAATAACATTCAGTGCAATTTTACACAAACACTCGATTTACAACTACGCCAATTTTGGGAAATAGAAGATTTAAGTAATTCTAATGCGAATATTCTCACTAGTGATGAGCGTAGATGCGAACAAATATTTATTGAAACTACTAAACGCGAATTAGATGGTAGGTTTTCGGTAAGCATACCTTTAAAAGAGTCAACTAATTTGTTAGGTGATTCATATAAAACAGCCTATAAACGTTTTATTTCTTTAGAAAATAAATAAGAGCGTATGCCTCAATATAAACGTATGTATTCAGATTTTATACGAGAATATCGCGAGTTAGGTCACATGTCAAAAGTAGATAAGTACAGTGGGCAACATTATTTTCTACCACATCATGGGGTATTTCGTGAGGACAGTACAACTTCGGCTTTGAGAGTTGTCTTTGATGCTAGCTGTGCTACTACTTCTAACAAATCTTTAAACGATATTCAATTTATAGGACCTAGACTTCAAAATGATATTTTTTCTATTTTGTTACGCTTTAGGCAATATCAAGTAGTAGCATGTGCGGATGTCGAGAAAATGTTCCGACAAACGCTTATTAATTCTGATCAACGCGACTTACAGCTTATACTGTGGCGTGAAAATCGTTCAGATCCGATAGAAATTTATAAACTAAATACAGTGACATACGGTACTTCATCGGCGCCGTATCTTAGTATGCGTTGCTTACGTCAAGTAGCACAGGAATGTGACGATGTAGTGATCTCGCAAGTTATTCGGGAAGATTTTTATGTAGATGACTTAATTACCGGTCACGATGACCCGAGTAAATTGGTAGAAATTTGTGAAAAAACGTCACAATTATTGCGACAATATTGCTACCCATTACGTAAATGGACCTTTAGTCGTGACATCTCTGCAGCTACTAATTCAAAAGAATTAGCTATAGGCGAGCATACACAAACAAGACGTTAGGGCTAGGCTGGCACAACAAAGAGGATCAACTTTATTTTTCTACCAAGTTAGATAAAATCGATAATTCTAATAAATTAACTAAGCGGAAAATGTTATCACTGATTTCTCAAATTTATGACCCTCTAGGCCTTTTAGCACCGACTGTTATTATATCTAAGATTCTTTTGCAAAAGCTGTGGTTGTTGTGTAAAATCGGTTGGGATGATCCTGTTCCTAATGACGTCGCGGGAAAATTCTTTAAATTTATAAATTCGATTCATATACATTTAAAAGATATAAAAGTGCCCAGATTCGTAAGGAGTATTCATGCTCAGCGAATAGAATTACATATTTTCTCTGATGCCTCTCAAGATGCATACGGTGCTTGTGCATACATACGCAACATTAAGGATGACATAATAATCTCAACTAATTTATTATGCGCAAAAGGTAAAGTAGCTCCCTTAAAAACTCTTAGCATTCCAAAATTAGAACTCAGTGGTGCCTTGATTGCTGCGAGATTATACAAAAAGATCATTAATTCACTTAGATTAAAAGTTGACTGTGTTTACTTTTGGACGGACTCAACAATAGTAATAGGTTGGTTGCGCATGTCCCCACATTTATTGAAAACATTTGTCCAAAATCGCGTTACAGAAATTAATGACTTAACGGGCGATTCAATGTGGCTACACGTAGACGGTTTAAATAATCCCGCCTGACCTAGTGTCGAGGGGCCTTTACATCGATGAGTTAAAACAAAAGGATCTGTGGTGGCACGGGCCAACTTTTTTGCAATGTTATGAATTGCCTCAAACAAATCAGACTGTACCAGTAAGTAACAACTTACCGGAACTTAAAGGCAAAACAATCAGCGCAACATGTACAACATTAGATACCTTATTCGATTTTAATAGGTTTTCATCTTTTAATAAAGTCAAGCGGGCCGCAGCGTACGTACTTAGATTCATTCACAATATTCGCAACAGCCGCGCTCAGAGAACCGGTTCGTTATCTGTGAGCGAGCTGCGGGAGGCTCAGGTACTTATTACGCGTTCCGCGCAGATGCAGTCATTCCCTACGCTTTATAATTGTTTACGAAATAACACATCTTTAACGAAATGTAAAGAGGCGAATAAAGTTTTAGGATTAAACGTGTTCCTAGATGATAACAAATTGATTCGTGTAGGTGGTAGGTTATCCGAATCGTCTGGTTTTAGTTATAATAAACGACATCCTATGTTATTATGTACCAAACACAACTTCACGCGGCTTTTATTTAGAGATCAACATCGAATTCTACTTCATGCTGGACCTCAACTCTTGTTGTGCACTATACGTGAAAATTGGTGGCCGTTATCTGGTAGAAATCTTGCTAGGAAGACCGCTCATGAATGCGTGACGTGTGCGCGTATAAAAAGTCAAACATTGACACCTTTAATGGGTAATTTACCTAAAGAGCGATTAGAAGCCGGTTTTCCATTCGCGCGCACTGGCGTAGACTACGCGGGGCCAGTTTACGTATTGAACCGTAAGGGCCGAGGTTCGAGGTTGGTGAAGGCATACATTTGTTTGTTTATTTGTTTTACAACGAAGGCTATTCATTTAGAATTAGTAAGTGGCTTATCCACAAATGATTATATTCTTGCTTTGAAAAGATTTATGTCTAGACGAGGAAAACCAGTGGAAATATTTTCCGACAACGGAAAAAATTTCGTTGGTGCGGTAAAAGAGTTTCCTTTATTGTCACAAAATAATCTCGATGAAATTATTGATTTTACTGCCAGTGATGGCATAAAATTTAGTTTTATACCCCCTTACGCTCCACATTTTGGAGGCCTATGGGAGGGAGGAGTGAAATCGTGTAAACATTTTCTTAGGCGCCACAGTAGGTAATGCTAGATTGACTTTTGAGGAATTTTATACTGTATTAGCACAAATCGAAGCAGTTCTTAATTCCCGTCCTCTTAACGCTATGTCCTCTGATCCTACTGACAACCTTCCCCTTACCCCAGCCCATTTCCTTATTGGCCGACCGTTAACCGCTCCAGCCTGCGCTGATATCACTGAGACACAGATGAACAGTTTGAAACGGTACCACCGGGTCGAGCAACTCCGACAACTCTTTTGGAAACGCTGGTCAATGGAATACGTAGCAGAGCTCCAACGAAGAACCAAGTGGCAAACGGAAGCAGATGATATAAAAACTCGATACTCTGGTCTTAATCAAGGAGGACAACCTGCCACCCCTCAAATATACTTGTACATATTATGATATATTTGTAATTCGGAAATAAATAAGAATTTCAACGATAAATAATAATTCTTCATTGGATAGACCTGCCCCAGCCCCAGCACACACGCCATCTCAACACATTTCCCTCGGTTCCAACATGAGCTCTGAGCCAGAATAGTCTCACCTGTTTTCCTGAAGCACGGTGTAGTGTTATAAAATGTTATTTGAGGTGTATAAAGTGTTAAAAATACTATTTTACGTTTTTTTTTGGACGCGGAAAAACGCTAGTGAATCTGTTGCGCAACCGCGGTGAATGTGTTGCGCATCCGCGGCTTGAACGCTGCACAGCCGAGATGGATTCACTGCATCCTCGCTCTGCTTTGAAAACGCTCGCAATCCGCCAGTGTGACACCTGCCTAAGGGTTGCAAAGTTCAGATAACAGTTCCTTCATTGTATTTTACGAGACTTCCCAAATCCTGAATCATGGTCCATACCCGGGCTCCTTAGTGACAGCTTTGGACGTATCCGGGAATAACACGCTGATTCAATGTTGGATTTCTGGCATGAGAATGGCAGTGAGGGAAATTATCGTATAGAAACCCGCACGTGTCGGATAATTTCTCAAATAAGGGTAGGTAATAAAGATTGTAAACGTTTGTCTGGTAATTCTTATGTCCCTGTCTAGACGTTACGATGGTCTGTGGGCAGTAGTTTCATTGTAGGTTATCAAGACTAACCAAATCCTGGGTCAATTTATTTTATGTGATAGGTACGAATCGCCTGATGGTATGGTAAGCAATTGGCGCCGCCCATAGACACCCGCGACACCAATGGATTCACAACTGCACTGCTTACCTTTAAGCCCTCCTTTTGCCCCGGATTGGGCCTCCGGCACTCTTACTGAGTGAGGCCGTGGTATCACTCCGGTTGAGCCTGTCGGTCACAGTCATGTTTCAAGCGTACCTTAAGCTCCCAAATTAGAATGATGCACCGAGATGAGATGACGTGTAATTTTGAATATCATTGTTGATTTTAATGATACCTCATTCATTAAAACCGGCAAGGTAGTTTAGGCCGAATCTTGAAACATACAAACATTAGAATAGTTCATCATCATCATCATCATCAGCCCATTTAAGTCCCCACTGCTGGGTCACGGGCCTCCCTCAATGACATGAGGGGTAATTGCCATACTCACCACGCTTGGCAGACGGGTTGACGAGGGTTTTGATATAAATGCAGAGTTTTCCTTCTCTGGGTGCTGATGATCATGCCAGCAGCTTTACCATAGTCGCCTTTTACAAGACCTCGGTAAGAGTGAGGGTGGCCTATTCTACTCTGCTGGGACCACACGGCGGGTGTTGGCACTGTTGCAAAAGCCATGGTTACGGAGTAACGAAATGTCGGAAACTCAAAAATAAATTGCATGGTAGAAATCTCGTAAATAACTATTCTAATGTTAGTGACCAGGAAAGTTCAAAACAACATACTTACATACATAAACTGCTAAAATCATAACCCTTCCTTTTTGACTTTGCCGTAGTCGGATAAAAAGTAGTTTGATAGCGTGTGCATTGGCATCATCATCATCATTTCAGCCACTAGACGTCCACTGCTGGACATAGGCCTCCCCTAATGTTCTCCACACAGATCGGTCCTGTGCCGCCCGCATCCAATGTATTCCCGCGATCTTCACCAGATCGTCGGTCCACCTTGTCGGGGGGCTGCAACGGCTGCGACTTCCTGTACGTGGCCTCCACTCGTGGACCTTTCCGCCATAATGGCCGTCTGTTCTCCTCGCTATGTGCCCTGCCCATTGCCACTTGAGGCATGCAATCCTTTCGGCTATGTCTGTGACCTTAGTTCTCCTGCGGATCTCATCATTTCTGATACGATCACGCAGGGAGGTTCCGAGCATAGCCATCTCCATTGCTCTCTGGGTGACTTTGAGCCTACTTGATCGGCACATTGTAAGCGGCCACGGTTCGGTTCCGTATGTCATCACTGGCAACACACACGCATTGAAAACTTTCGTCTTGAGACACTGCGGTAGATGGATATGCTGCGTAGTTTTCCGAACGCTGCCCAGCCGTATTGGATTCGTCGATCGACCTCTTTCTGGAAGTTGGACTTGCCAAGCAGGACTTTTTGTCCGAGATATATGTACTCGTCCACAACTTCCAGTGTAGAGCTTCCACCTTTACTAGAGTGGGCACGACATAGGAATTCAACATAATTTTGGTCTTGTCCATGTTTACTTTCAGACCCACTTGTTGGGAGTCTCTACTGAGATCGTAAAGCATTGTGCCTAAGTCTTCCAAGGTGCAAGGTGCATTGGCATGGTCTGTGCCAAATACTTTGAGAAAAATCATTCACAAAAGGGCATACACTGCACAGATGAACTAAAAAAAATCGACAGGCATGCTATAAGTATTGCTTCACAAAATCTAGTTCCGGATTTTTTCCCCAATATCAAGCTAGTTTCATCTCACAGGAGTGAACTTATGCCTCCGGCTCATTACGCCCGCGTAAATTATTCACTGCATCATCTCCCGAGCTTGGCCCACTCACTACATTGACGCTTTACGTGTTGATAGTAATTGAGATAGCGTTTCTGGGTGGAAAAATGTAAGTTATTCGAATACCTCATGTTTTATGACATAGCTTAGGACGGGTTTAGGAAACGCGTGTAATAGAAGGGGATAAAAGAAGATATGTATTTCCGACAAAAGCATGTACCCAAAATCAAATCAACATCAAAAATCTGTTTATTCAATTTAAGTCCATACAGAACATTTATGAATGTCAAATATTATGTAATCTACCGCTGATTCGGAATGTCAATTTCTAAGCAAGCAGAGACTCAGTAGTAGTTACTCTTTTCAAATAATATGGGAACTACAATTTTCATTCTTATACAAATTTATGATTACAGTGTGACATACAATGCTCACCATCAATATCGTTTACATAATACATCGTCAAAGTAAAAAAAAAATCTGCAAAAAAGTCGACGCCCAATACTATCTTATAATTTAATACAACATTCAATTATTCAATAGGCACCGACTTCGGTAAAACCTTTTCTCGAGTGTACTGTTATAAAATGTTATTTGAGGTGTATAAAGTGATAAAATATTTTCAAGCTTTTTAGTGTTCCATTTTTTAACAAAAAAAATGAGACACTAAAAATACCTTTTTAAAATTTGAGGGTTCTCATTTTTTAGCATCATCATCTAAATCGGTTTATAAATGGCAAAGTAATCGGCGAACAACCATAAAAAAAAATATAATACACATGTCGAATTTAGAACCACCTTTTTTGAAGTCGGTTAAAAATAAGGCTGATGATGATTTATGTTTCAAAAGTAAATATGTTAATAATATTATTCACTAGTAATACCTACATAATATTATATTACACATTTAAACGTTCCCTTTGATCTACTCTTTCTATTAAAAAAAACGCATCAAAATCCGTTGCGTTGTTTTAAAGATTTAAACAAACATAGGTATAGACAGCGAAACCGATTTCATTCTATTCTTTGTTTTTTTTTTGTATGCAAAAGGCGGACAAACGAGCAAGCAAGTCACATGATGGAAAGTAAAAAAGTGTATATGTATATATGCCGTGTAGAAACATATAAGCATGCAAAACGTACACTTACACGTATACTCATTATAGGTATACCAAAGTATTTTAATGCACTTATCGATTACCTCCCTTTTCGATTGCTGTCATCATACATTCATCTGATATTATTCTTCACTCACACATTACAATAAAACAGTTCTACACAGTCCCTTTATTTTATTTAGATTTTCTGAACATAGATAAAATTAGATTTAGACTGTATTTTGGGGTAGTGGCAGAATACCAGTATTTTGTCCGCTCGGGCAAAGCTATACACTGAGCCACGGCCTTTTTGAACTGCTGCAGCGCACACACGGATCACAACAGGTGAACAGCTTATTGTTGTTTCTATTTTTTGTTAATTTAATGCCTAATTATAATGTAATGTTCCTGTATTCTTGCATGTGTGTCATTTGTTTAACTTGAATGTGTGTATATGCAGCAGTACAAATAAACGTTTTATCTATCTTTTTTTTTTTGTTTTTTATGTCATAGGTGGCAGACGAGCAGACGGATAACCTGATGGTAAGCGATTGCCGCCGCCCATAGACACTCGCGACACCAATGGAGTCACAAGTGCGACCGCCAACCTTCAAACTCCCCTTTCCCCAGGATTGGGCCTCCGGTTCCCTCACTCACGCAGCGAAACACAGCACATTGCTGCTTCAGGCCGGTTTTCTGTGGGGCCGTGGTATCACTCCGGTCGAGCCGGCCCATTCATGCCGAAGCGTGGCTCTCCCACGGTCAATCCATCTATATGTCGATATCTATCTATATGTGTGTGTGTGTATGTAGTGACAAAGGTGTACCATTTTTTTCTTTTTTTTTTTGATACGACAGACAAGTATTTGACCTCAATCTCACCTGATGTTCAGTGAAGATGAAGTCCAAGGTGGGCCATGCTTGCCCGTGAAAAGCCTACTCACTCTTGCCTTAAAGAGGCCCAGATTATATTGTTCAGGAAATACATCGGCGGGCAACGAGTTCCACTCTTTGGCTGTTCATATCAGAAAGGAGTTTGCGTAGCGCTTAATACGGATGGCTGGAACTTCAAGCTTTGTCATAAAACGAAGTATAATAGTGGTAACATACAATAAAGAAATGAATCAATATTAAGCATCAGCACCGGGGGGTGGCGCAATCTTGTTGTGAACCTGCCTCATGGGCTGAAGGGCGTGGGGTCGTTTCCTGCTCAGGGTTGGCCTGGTATGATAAAGGTCAGGTTTGTTTGGTGTCTGAGTCTAATACGAGTAAATCTGATTTTTCTATATGAAATTTATTTGTATTTTATATAGGTAAAAGAAAAATATATATTACTGAATAAAATAGATTATTAACTTCATAAGTAAAAAAAATATAGTTTAATACGTTATATAAATACTTTAACTGTAACACGAGAACCTCTGCCGACAAACTACATTTGTTCTACGATGATGTGACAATACCTTCTATCTAACAAATTAACAGACATTAATAATCAACCTTAACACCAATGACATAAGGAAGTAATTTTCTCGAAAAATCTTGTTAGATAGGAGAATTGCCAAATTATCGTCGATTTGTAGTTTGGCAGAATGATTGTTATATAGTATAAGTCACTTTTTATTAGAAATAATCATAAAAAAAGACTGCAAGTATTGATGAAAATAGAACATAATATATGTGACTGTTTCCATAATTCGAATGCTGACTGTATGGGTGTGTTTTTAATGTAAATTAATTTTCATAACATTATCTTTTATCACAATATTATTTATAATGAAAGGTTTTTCATAATCAGAAACCCTCGTGACGCCCTTCCTTCCCACGGCCTACTAAAATATTCTCATACAACCCATTTTATTATGCAAATTAAAATTATGAGGGCGTCTTCTACATGAAGGGGACTTAATTCGTGAATCTTGGGGGACATTTCCTTCAATCAAGAAAAATGGATATTTTTCAATAGAAATAAATTAAACATTAGTACAGCCTTATTTCCCCACAGGAATTAAAATTTTGAATTCTTTCACGCTAAAAAAATATTGTCTTGGTAGCAGATTTAATTTTTTTTTATTTATTTATTTATAAAAATCTTTTAAAGACACTTTTATAGACATATTATTTGACTTAATAGTATCTAAAAGGGTATATCAGGTATATGACATACCTGATACGATACGAATTGAAATAAATGTTCTCTCCGATTACAGCAGTATTTTTTACCCGACTACGGCAAGCAAAAAGGAAGGTAATGATTTTGAACTGTATGTATGTATGGCTGTTCATCTGTTCCCTCATAACTTCTAAACTAGTTATTGTATTTGAACAAATGAGGTGTCGTTAGAAGCGTCTTGATTGTCTTCAGGTTATACGTGACATGACCTTACGTTAAATCGACTACAACACCCTCTAGGGGACTTAGGAACAACTTAACGGTACCGTGTGGGGTATCAAATGAAAGAGCTTTTTAGCACATTTAAAATATGTATTTTTTTATGTTTTAGATGGCAGACTAAGCAATTGCCGCCGCCCAATTTGGGCGAAGAGGGTGTCCAACCCTCAAAATCAGTGGAGTTACAAGTATGCTGTCAACCTTTAAATCCCCCTTCCCCCGGATTAGGCGTCCGGCACCCTCGCTCATGCAGAGAAACACAGTACAGACGCTGCTTCACGCCGGTTTCCTGTGCATTGCATGCATTTTCAACAAATATGCCGAGCAAACAAATAACAAGCGAGCCGCACGCTTGTTTGCCACAGACATAGTATAAAAAAAAGTTATTTTTATTTCTATCTATATCTGTCCTCTCCTAGATTTTTACCTCAGCCACAAAATTTTTAGATAGAGAACGCCGGGTGCCTAAGATAAGTTACATATACTATATTATTTTGAAATTATAGAAAACCTCCTAACTAACAATTCACACTAATATTTTAGTATTAAAAAAAGGGAAACAATACACAATAAACATTATATTCTATTCTATATATTATAAATAGTTTATATTATTAAAATCATGTATTTTTGTTAATGTGTAAGTGTATCTTATACGTAATTACAATAATTTAGTATTCACATTTTTTTTTATATTCATTTCATAACATTTAATTTATCAAATTTTATTTAACATTTTTTTACTATCATAAATAGATTAGAACATAATTCAATTTATTATAAGTTCTTCTTTATACCCAACTACAGTTTTACTAATGTATACGTAAGAGAGGGGTCTCTTCTAATACAGATTTGCCAAACTTAAAAGAAGAGGCCCACACAATGTAACAACTACCTGTAGTTGTAACAATAAAGTTATTTTGATTTTGATTTTGACTATATGTATATACTCGTACATGCGCGCTTATAGTGATCTCAGTCTGGTTCCGCACAAATGACAGAGTCAGACAAAAAAGGTTCTAATGTTAGTGATCATGAAAGTCTAAAACCATATTTAATATGTGATAGGTGGCAGACGGATCACCTGATGGCAAGCTATTGCCGCCGCCCATGTACACCCGTGACACCAGTGAAGTCACAAGTGCGCTGCCAACCATTAAACCCCCTTCCCCGGATTGGGCCCCCGGCACCCTCATTCACGCAGCAATATACTGCTAATCTTTGATAACATTGTCAGCTAGAGCCGACTTTCTGTGTGTAAATTATTTTATGCCTCAGCGTTGAAACATTTGACATGTTTGTACATGTCGAGCCTCTAGTTACTATGCTCGACTAAACTCTCAAAGCAAATCGACATTTCAATCCATGTATAGAGAATGCAGTGCAGCACTCCACGCATACGAATGTACAGTGAAAACAAAGCCGTCAGAATCAGACCTAGCGAAATCCAAAGAGATATTGGAAATAGAGACTGGAAATGGCATTCAATAAACATGAATAATATGTACATTGTTAATTTTTTGCTATTCGTTCTTTAAATATAATTTATCTATAATCATAACCATTTATTTTTGCATAAAACATGGTATACAAGATATTAGGAACAGTTTAAAGTGTGCACATGCTTTGTCTACATTATGATAGCATGCAAAATAATGATTGGTGTAATAACATTAAATAACAACAACAATCATTATCTATATCAAAATTGTTTTAATAATTAGAATAATAATAAATGTAAAAAAATATTATTGGACATGTTGTTTGAGGCTGTAGAAGTTTTTTATATTAAGTTACTTATATAATGTCTTTTTAAATAATTATTCATTAAATTGATTGAGTTCTTGAGGAATTTTGTTTATTAGTATACACATGGCGAGACAACTTTTGCCATATTTGTCAGACCGCGAATCCCGGACTGGTAGCCCATCCTCACTATAATTTTGTAAATCCCGGGTGCGTTCTAAGCTGTATCCACATATATGTTAGCAATTGGTAATGAAAATATGTAGGTATATCAATTCGCATTCAACCTTCGCGCAAGGCACAGTGGCACCGGAGGTGGCAACAAATGACAAGTGTTGACAGCCATGACACTGGGTGAGTTTTTTGAAGGACGAGCGTTCATATTGTTTTTAAATAAGAAGAGAGATAGTTTTGTAGTACCAATAAATAATTACAGAAATAATCTATACTGGTTTTTATTATATATATGTATTAACATGTAAATTATACATAAGTACGCATTAATAGTTCAGTCAGTAGTAGTACATTACTTAAATGTATGATGATTTGCAAGTGCTGTGTACAAGCTACGCAAATAAAGATTTTTTTGACTATGACTTTGCTTTCGCTCTAGAGCCCAGTGTACGCTTAGATGATTTAGTATTTGGGGAGTCTAGTAATTACAATAAAAATGTGCTAAGTGCAAACGGCTTTAAAAAATTCTTGGCATATTGCATTTTTCGGCCACTCTCATCCAGCCCACACCAGCCAGCCTTCGAATGTCATCATCTCATCTTGTCGCAGGGCGTCCAACACTACGCGGGATTATCGGGAGCAGTGGCGTGCATTAGGGGAGACCTATGTCCAGCAGTGGACGAGTGTGGGTTGCTGATGATGATGATGACGATATTGCATAGATGTTAGCAACTGTTTGTCGTTGCTAATATCGTAGCAATTCGCTAGTACAAAAGTTAAACAACGTGAAATCAAAATTCAAGCTATTGAAAAATATAACAAAAATATACGACTGGGATTTATGGAAATGTGCAAACTCATTTTGTTCATAGCCTGTAAGGGCTTAAGCGACACTAAATAAGAAAGCTGCGCAATCTTGTTATAGAATCACAAGGGATAAGATGTCATTAACCGCTTCATTTATCCGTAGCAACATATCGTGAGCAAGACAGGAGGTCTCAACTAGCGTCACTCTGCTCTAATCTGCACTAGCGAATTTAAGGGGATAGCAACAAGGTTGATTTTTAACTGTATTTATGATTTGGAGGGCAACACTGAAGTGGTTTTATAAAATTTGCCAAAACAGTAAAATAGAAAAATCTTTATTGAGAAAACTGTGTATATACAAATATAGCGTAGCATACGCTATACAAAAGTATATATGTTGTATGATTATGATTGACGTATTATGTAGTGAATTCAATATTTTGTACTCATTGAGTGAACGAAGCCGTTTGCTCTGTGGTAACTTTTCCGGCTAGAATACCCGCGGCAATATATAATAGGCAAACACGTGGATAAATGTTCGTACCTACCTAGTTGACTCTCGAGGGTACATAATTTACCTTATTACGAATACGATATTTCTTTCCTCTACCCAAAGGTTGTCTGGAAGAAATCGCTACAAGCGATAAGACCGCCTTATTGTACTGTCTGTTGCTGTTGTATCATGCTTGTATTTTATTTTTGTGCAATAAAGAATATCTATCTATCTATCTATAATATAAAAATGTTAAGTCAAGCCATTGATTATTTTAGCATTATGCCGTATTAATGACCTTTTGAAGGGCAAGATTCATAATTGAAAAGGTAAAGTTTAGTATCAGTCGGTATACTGTCCCACACATGGCAAAGGCCTCCATTACAGAAGTCAAGTCATACCTAATATGATGGGATTAGGCTTAATCTCCACGCTTGCCAAATGCGGATTGGTGATCAAAACCGAGCTATGTTCGAAAAATTCGAAACAAACTTTTTTCTCGGCCTGGAAATCGAACCTATGACCCCGAGATCACGGCCCGGTACTTAAACCACTAGACCAACAGAACGTTCAAAAGGTACCTGAGCAAAAATATGCAATTGTAATTTTTCTCACTTGGACTTAGAGTGTGTAACATAATTTGCGTGGATTTTTGCTTTCATAAGAACGTCGATTCATTGTTAAAATGGTCGAGAAAACTGACATTGGAAGAAAAATAAACACTCTTGCCTCGAGTGGTGTTATTCTGGACGCGAAAAGAGATTTCAAAGGACCTATTTCAAGTGTTGAGGCAATAATGTAAGAAATATTTAGTGCAGAATGACCAAGAAAATGTTGGTTTAATAAACTGCCAAGATAAGAAATAATACATTTAGTGAGAAATACGACGGTTAAATTGTAGGCGAATTTTGGTGACGTTACCCAAAGATGATATAAATGAAATTAGAAGCTTTTCTTGAATCTCCAATTTATGTTTCAAAACAAATTGAAAAAAAAAACTATGTTATATAAAGTCAAAATGAAATTTTGGTTAAACTATTTTTTTTGTTGACTTATTCTTGGGCTTCACACTGAACTCTAGATTTGGCATTACGTAGATGCCTACACGGCAAAAATAGCTTTTGCCGTGAATTTTAAGTTCGGATTTCTGATACTTAAGTACATTATTGTAGTTAAATTATTTGATTTTTTTTATGATATAGCAGACAGACGAGCAGAAGTATCACCTGATGGTAAGAAAAAAAGTTACAAGTGCTCTGTCGGCCTATTTAAAAGAGAGTACGTTCTTTTCTTATGGGTTTGCAGGTCCTAAAGGTCGTGAAGGTTTTCGTCGTCAGAAATTTAAGTAGTTACGTTTTTTTGAGTCCTCAAAGGAGACCATAATGAGAGTACTCAATCAGGACCATTAACACATCTAGATAATATATGCCTTTGTAAAACCATCAATACCAGGGATATATCAGCTGTACTCGGCAGTGTTTGTGAACTCATATTTGGTCGCTGACAGGATGAAATACCGCCCGCCACTCCATAGGGAAATGATGAACTATACTTTTAATGAACACTGGCTATTGTGCAAAATGAAATAAATTTAATAAAGTGACAAAAGCATCGTACGTGTTTTAGGCGTGAATTCAGGCTTTAAATTGTTTATTTTAAATAATCTTATATTTTTTATCAAGCTATTTCTAGTCTGTGTTTTTTTATCTTTATTACCAATATACTGTTTATTTATTATAATTTATTTATACACTTACACACACACACACACACACACTCACACAAACCATTGAATGTAATTAATAAGCTACATAATTAAGGTAAAATTATGTAAAACCTTATATTTTTGTATTTAAGTCTGAAACGTCACTGAGGCGGGCGCTGGTGACTGCGACACAGTCTACGACTAATGCGGTCATTAACGCTACAATTGTTTGTAAAATAATGTTACTGGTTTCAATAAAGATTTATTTATTTATTTATTATTTATTTATTAAACTTACAAATTTAGCTTATAAATTAAACTTGTCCTGCAAAACTGTTCACACAGTTTGTCTGCAGGATCAGTTGAGTCTGAACGCATTAAGGTGACGGGTAGGGCACACTAGCGAGGCCAATCGATTTTATTTTTTAGCTATCAAACCGGACCTATTTTAAACTATTTCGGGGTTACAGTCTCTCGGCAAACACTCATACTATTTATTAAACACTTATACTTAACTTTTGGGTCTGCTATTTTACTCGAAATTTGAATAACCACCTAAAGCGGCCATTTTTGCCGTGAATCAATTTTTCGCGTACAAAAACGGACCCCACATTTGTGCATGATTATTTAATAAATAGTATAAGTATTTGACGAGAAAGTGTAACCCCGTAATTGTTTGAAGTAGATCCGGTTTAGTAGCTAAATATTTAAATCGATTGGCGTCGCTAGTGTGCCCTACCCGTTACCTTAAGTTATATAACTTTAAACCAAATCAAGAAAGTACTTTCTCAGTTTTTTTTTAAATAGGTATATTTTTGACTGGTTCTTATCGAATATCTTCTGCTAAGCTATTTAGAAGATATGGTAGTTTTTCTTTAACGTTCTTCTCTCCCTGACATACAGGTTGTTTGAAAGAAATCACTACAAGCAATAAGCTTTTTGTACTGCAATTTGTTGTTGCGCCCTATAAATAATAAATAAATAATAATATGCATTTATTTTTATTTTTTACATAATGCTAACATTATGTTTTATCTATCAGTTTAATTGTAAAACCTTTTTTAAGATGTAGGCCCTCTTTTGACGGGTAGGGCACACTAGCGACGCCAATCGATTTTAATTTTTAGCTACTAAACCGGATCTATTTTAAACAATTTCAGGATGACAACCTCTCGGCAAATACTTATACTACAAATTTATTAAATAACCATGCACAAATGTTGGGTCCGTTTTTGTACGCGAAAAATTGATACACGCCAAAAGTGGCCGCTTTTGGCGTGAATCAATTTTTCGAATATCCTCTTCTAATTTCATTTTTATCGTCACCAAAATTCGCCAGCAAAATTACCGTCGTATTTCTAACTAAATGTAATACTTCTTATCTTTGCGGCTATTACTTGAACTGAAGTATATTAAACCAACATTTTCTTGGTCATTCTGCACTAAATATTTGTAACATTATTGCCTCAACACTTGAAACAAAGGTCCTTTGAAATGGCTTTCCACGCCCAGAATAACACCACTCGAGGCAAGAGTATTTATTTTTCTTCCAATGTCACTTTTCCCTCCCATTTTAACAATGAACCGACGTTCTTATGGAAGCAAAAATGCACGAAAATTATGTTACACACTCTAAGTCCAAGTGAAAAAAAATACAATTGCATATTTTTGATCAAGTACCTTTCGAACGCTATGTTGGTCTAGTGGTTTAAATACCGGGCCGTGATCTCAGGGTCCTAGGTTCGATTTCCAGGCCGAGAAAAAAGTTTGTTAGAATTTTTCGAACATACCCAGCTCGGTTTTGTGATCACCAATCCGCATTTGGCAAGCGTGAAGATTAAGCCTAATCCCATTATATTAGGTATGACTTGATTTCTATGGAGGCCTTTGCCCTGCGTGGGACAGTATACAGACTGATACTTAACTTTACCTTTTCAATTATGTATCTTGCCTTTCAAAAGGTCATTAATACGGCACAATGCTAAAATAATCAATGGCTTGACTTAACATTTTTATATTATGTGCTCTCGAGAGTCAACTAGGTAGGTATGAACGTTTATCCACGTGTTTGCCGTATTCTAGCCGGAAAAATTACCACAGAGAAACGGCTTCGTTCACTCAATGAGCACAAAATATTGACTATACACAATACGTCAATTATAATCATTCTTTGTATATACACAGTTTTGTCGATAAAGATTTTTCTATTTTACTGTTTTGGCAAATTTTATAAGACCACTTCAGTGGTGCCCTCCAAATCACAAATGCAGTAAAAAATCAACCTTGTTGCTATCCCTTTAAGTTTGCTAGTGCAGATTAGAGCAGAGTGACGCTAGTTGAAACCTCCTATGTCTTGCTACTAGCTATCATCACGATATGTTACTACGGAGAAATGAAGCGGTCAATGACATCTTATCCCTTCTGATTCTATTACAAGATTGCGCAGCTTTCTTATTTAGTGTCGCTTTAGCCCTTACAGGCTACGTACAGAACGAGTTTGTACATCTCCATAAATCCCAGTCGCATATTTTTGTCATATGTTTTCAATAGCCATGTAGCTTAAATTTTGATTTAACGTTGTTTAACTTTTGTACTAGCGAATTGCTACGATATTAGCAACGACAAACAGTTGCTACATCTATGCAATATCATCATCAGCAACCTACACTCGTCCACTGTTGGACATAGGTCTCCCCTAATGCACGCCACTGCTCCCCATTTTTGGCCACTCGCATCCAGTGCACACCAGCCAGCCTTCGAATGTCATCATCCCATTTTGTCGCAGGGCATCCAACACTACGTTCCGTCGAGACCGCGACTCGGTAAGCGTAGTGTTGGACGCCCTGGGATAAGATGGGATGATGACATTCTAAGGCTAGCTGGTGTGGGCTGGACGAGAATGGCCGAAAAATGCAATATCCTAAGATTTTTTTAAAGCCGTTTGCACTTAGCACATTTTTTATTGTAATTACAATTACTAGACTCCCCAAATACTAAATCATCTAAGCGTACCCTGGGCTCCAGAGCGACAGCAAAGTCAAAGTCAAAAAAATCTTTATTTGCGTAGCTTGTACACAGCACTTACAAATCGTCATACATTTAAGTAATTTAAAACTATTTATGAGTACTTATGTATAATTTACCTATTAATACATATATATGTTTCGCATACGCGTTGAACCCAACATTTTTTTTATGTATGCCTCTAGCATAAAAAATGTATTATTTTATCATAAATCTTATTTACTTTGTTTTGCTTTGAATATTTGTACTTCTTGTTAGCAAAATGATCTTAAAGTGTCAAAGTGCAAAAATATACAAGTGGAACACAAATGTTTGTCAGGATGCTAACAAGCTGCCAAGTTTTATTGCAATTTGAACCCCTTCGTAGCCGTGACGGAAAGTTTCCTCTCTTAAATAACCCCGAGAAGGAAAATGATGATGAATTTTTAATGGGAAATGAACCTTGTATAGGTATTATAACATTGGATCCATTTTTATTTACCGCCAAGTATGATGCTTTTTTAATCTTATTTATTATTCATTTCGATGTCACTTACATAAAAACAAATTTATTTATATTTACGAAAAGTTAGGAACCAAAATTCTATTATGAAGAGATAAAGAAGTATTTTTGAGCATTTGAAACTGGCAACAATCTGAGACTGTTAAAAATGCATTTAATGTTCTCTCTTTCTTACATCATCATCGTCAGCCCGGTAGTTCCCACTGCTGAGTATAGGCCTCCTTTCCTTTACGCCAATGTACCCGGTCTTGAGCCACTCGGATCCATGTAGTCCTCAAGATTTTGGTGATGTCATCGACCCATCGTGACACTGGACGAACCGAATTTCGTCTGCCGATTCTAGGACACTATTTGGTCAGGATTTTACTCCTTCAAGTTTTTCTTCCAACAATTATTAATTTATGCCTCTCTCTCTCTAATTTAAGAGAGACGCCCTTGACGGTGGAGTAGGCGGTGAATTCATGCCTACTTGATCATAATTTTCACAAATGTTTGTTTAACCTTTGTTAGCTAAAACAGTGTCAAAAATAAGATTTCATTCTTTTTTCAAAAATATTTGATGTACGATTTTTGTTTCAAACATGAAAACTTCTTCTGTATAAAACCGTTTGAGCTAACAAAATTTTATTGAAAGTTTATAAATAAATCCCTAAATGTCAATTTTTAGACATAAATAGTTTTTTAGATTTTCGCGTTGCATTATTACTATAATGTATCAAAACGGGAATTAACACGATATTTATTATGTGAAACAACATTGTGTACTCACATATTTGGCTCGACGTTTCGGCTACGTTACAGCAGCCGTGGTCACGAGCGGACTCTTAAATGTTTAGACAAGTTAAAAGTATCTCGTTCAACACGTTGAAACAATGACATTTGCTACTAATAAAATAATTGGATACACGACGTTGCTTACTTTTAAAAATTGTCAAAAACCCTTCATAAAATCAAGCCGAGAATCGCCTAAATTATAGTTAGCAAAAAATAAATTACGCCAGAACTTAGTCCACTAAATAAACAAAAACTCTCAAGGGTTATCCCAAGGGACTAGCTGAAAAACTCTCCCCTCGAAGTCGCGAACTCGCTTCAATTAAATAGATGACTTTGTGAAATAAATCGAGTTTTCTCAGCCTTCAGTGACGTCAAGTAGTAAATTTTATTAGCGGGAAGGAAAATGATTAATTGATATTCGGTGTAGCTCCCGTCCTATAGCGGATGACAAACAAATTTTGCTCAGGTCCCCTGTTATAAGCTTTTCCATTCTGAAAATTGTTAAGTAACGTTGACTTAAGGGTGTTTGAGATCGATGGAGACGTGAGTGAAAAGAGCGAGAGGTACAGAAACAGAACGCTGGCTGGATACACACACACATGCACATGCACTGTACACACATGTGTGTACAGTGATTTCGGCGTGATTCGGCATGAAATAGAGAGAACTATAACGCAATGTGCCCGAGAGACACACAGTACGCTGCTTTACGAATTCAATATCAATGTCAGCCGGCCCCTCATTTGTCTATTTGTAATTAGTGCGAGAGAAAAATTCCGTCTTTCTCTAATCTTAAAAAAAGACCTTTTCAAAACCATGAACTAAAAAGTGTAATAGAATATTTTTAACACTTCATAACAGCCTAATCCTTATTGAATAATATTACAAGATACAAGATTATCTTCAATAACACCTTTTCTCAAGTGCTTTGCTAAGAAATGTTATTTAAAGTGTATGAAGTGTTAAAAATGTTATTTTACACTTTTTACTCCGTGGTTTTTGAAGGCGGTTTTTTTTTCGTAGAAATTTTTGTTTCATGCTTTTCTTTTAGGCCGCACAATTTTCCTTTCTGCATGACCCAAAGGTTTACTGGTGGAGAATGCCTCTGGGCATTAAGTTCGCCATCGTTTTTGTGCAATAACGTCTTAAATAAGTATTAGTTCGTAAAGTAGTTTGGTTACTCTTCCTTTTTATTGATAGCTATTGGTCCGGCGTAACTTCGTAAAATTTCCAAAAATAACCAAAAATAATCTGTCCATAATTTTGGCCCTTTTGAATTTTTTCCAGAAAATAACATTTTATAAAAAGGACTGTGTTACATTAGTTGTGCAAACAACTCGAGTAATAAAAAGATTTTCCACAAACACCAAAAAAATCCTCTTCATTCCCGAAATACACTCCGAGCCTCGCTAAACAGACGTATCATAATAAGACAGCTCAAAAGATAGAAGTACCATTAAGCTCCTGCGAATTCATTAGCAGTTGTCCATCAATCAACGAGAAATGCTGACTGTAAGAAGTATAATTACGATGAAGCGAAGAAAATAAAGAATAAAAGGTAGATATAGCCTTGTCCCACGGTCACAGCACAGCCAACACTGCAAAGAAAATATAAGAACATTGACAGGCCTGCCAACTTAAATATTATGTAGAACAGTTAAATCTTTATTAAGACATAAGCTTGCTGTTTTTTTTTGGACTACTTCAGTACAGTTTTTAATGAAAAAAAATCGACTTTTAATACGAAACAGGGTCGTTCTTTTTGATCAATGAAATATGGGAAAGCAAAAAAGTCTTTCTAAAAAATAAAGTAGTTGGTTCTTTTAAAATTGAATTAGGTTATTTTTATAAAACTGGAGTGAAAAGGCTACATCTGGGTAACATCGATCTATCGTAGACTTTTTATAAACTCTTACCACGTTGTTCTAAATCGCGATCTAAAGTTATTACCGTACTAAAAAGTTCATGTCATCCCGTTCCAACACGCAATGTTAAAAAGGGCTGGTACGAATTTTCATCATCTTCATCAGCCCATTTAAGTCCCCACTGCTGGGGCACGGGCCACCCTCAATCACATGAGCGGTAATTGCCATTCTCACCACGCTTGGCAGACGGGTTGGCGAGGGTTTTGTACTAAATGCAGAGTTTTCCTTCTCTGGGTGCTGATGATTATGCCAGCAGCTTTACCTTAGTCGCCTTTTACGACACCTCGGTAAGAGTGAGGGTGGCCTATTCTACTCTGCCGGGGACCACACGGCCAATTTTGTTCCGGAATAAACCTTAGTTCGCGATTTGTAATAAGGGGGAGAAAGTTCAGTTTAAAGCCAAGAGCAAACCCTAATAAAAAAAAGGTTGGCGTACTAAATCAAAATTTTAGAACTATATCAAAAGCATTTATTTTAAACCCAACTGAAATTTACCCATTAGTTACGGTTACTAAACACGAAACATGAATAACTACGATGAATCTTAGAATATAATGAACCCTGTTAAAGGAGGGGCTGGCATCTGAAGGCTCATTAATGGGAACATTGGATCATGATTCAATAAATATTTCAGTGAGTCTAGATTGTACAAACAGCGCAATCCTTCCCTTGAAGGTAAAGTCAATTGTTGTTAAAGAGGGCTTTTCTGTTTTGCTTTCTTTATTGTACGTGTATTATTTTGTTATCCCATGGTAAATCTTCATGGCCACACCTTTTCACATGTGGGTAATAAGGTCATGTGTGGGACTCTGATCCTGACCAAAATCTTTGGGCGTCGAATAAATCGAATCCATCTCAGAGCAACACGGTTGGATACTTTCCGGACAATACGGAATTCACTACCGATTTATTCCTCCCTTTCACATGCGCTGTGCTTCTGTTTGGATGCGATAGGTAAATTCTCGTTCTTTACGGGGCGGTTTCGTTGTACCGTTAACAAAACATACAATATGCGCCTTTGTGTGATTAATCTTATTCTTAATCGACGCGAATATGATGATTAATAAAAATTTAAAAATAAATTTCAAAATCAGAGACGTAACTGCGCCCCGTTTGAATGATAAACTTAATTAAATTCCTCAAGAGCCTCTCAGGTGTTTTACTGAATGACTCTTAGTTTGAAATCGGCCAGAAATTCATGTTCCCGAAGACCCGTGTTAAAGCTAGAGATGTGTCAACTCAAGTTCTCTCAAGTTGATTAAGATTAATTCAGTTAATTCGAATTGACCCAAGACTCAAGTCGGAGAGGATCACTTTATTGAGTTAAAACACATTGTGACAAGGATCTTTTGCCAACTGGATGACATTGGCAAACTTTTTTAAATTAACTTCCAATATAAACATTTGTGTCTTCTATGTGTTCTGATTGTGGTTTTTTTTTATGGTGTGACAACTCTTTTACCAGACTTACCGAACCGTTTTTTTCAAATTCATGTGCGTATTTCTACCATTAGCTCGTAAATGATGGAGTACATCGTGACCTGCACGTTTCGGATAGTTTCTGGTCCCTTGTAAGGCTTGCGAAGGTCAGACGGCAGTCACTTCATTGTAATTATAGACTCCCTAAATCAAGAATCATGGTCTTAGCGTACCCCGGGCTCCAGAGCGACAGTTTTGGACGGAAAAATAATATATACACTAAGATGAGGCACATCCCTACTCAGGGCCTTATAAAAAATGTTATGTCCAAAGTTCGAGCGTAAAATTTTAAGGCAAACCGCAAACGCTTCATCAAATAGGGTTTGATAAAGTTCCGAGCATAATGTGCAGTTTACCTGGAATGTTTATTATCTTAACAATGACTTTAGGTAAGTAAGCACTTCCAAATATAACATCCTTTGCGAAATATTACCTATGTAAGTTTACGACTAGAGGTAAGAATTTTGAAACCGAATAAGAAGACAGGGGGCCATTTCTCGTGCACTTGACATAGTCGAATTAGAGATTTCTATGGATCAAATGGAATTCAAAGTCAAAGTTAAAGTCACAGTCAAAGTCAAAGTCAAAGTCAAAGTCAAAAATTATTTATTTGCCTATGCAAGCCTATGCTTGGACACAGCACTTACAAATCGTCATACATTTAAGTAAAAAAATACTAAAAAATTAATTAACATAATACGTTTCTACCACCGGCTTGGAAAGTTGTTTCTGGTCGAGAAGACTTAACGGTGGCAGACGAGCAGATGGATAACCTGATGGTAAGCAACTGCCGTCGCCCATGGACACCCGCGACACCAAACTCAATACTCCGAATGAAATCAAAATAAGATCCGGCAAGAAACTCGCAGTTACTCTTTTAATCGCCAAACTTTCATACAATTATGTATCATCATCATACCAAGCCATGCAGTTTAATTGTAACACAAAATAAAATGAATAAATATTATGTGGTAAACCGAAGCAGACCAGTCCTCAAAGGTGGCACCTGTTCACAAATATGACGTATGTGTCAGCCATCATTTCACTCAACCATATTAGAGGGAATGTTATGACCCGCCACATAGCGCCACCACCTCAGAGACATTTTAGTGAGCATGACTACTAAGGTTCCCCTAAGTCACAATGAATGAAGAGACATACAGAGAGAAACATCATCATTATCATCATTATCAGCCCATTTAAGTCCCCACTGCTGGGGCACGGGCCTCCTCAGTCACATGAGGGGTAATTGCCATACTCACCACGCTTGGCAGACGGGTTGGCGAGGGTTTAGATATAAATGCAGAGTTTTCCTTCTCTGGGTGCTGATGATTATGCCAGCAGCTTTACCTTAGTCGCCTTTTACGACACCTCGGTAAGAGTGAGGGTGGCCTATTCTCCTCCGCCGGGACCACACGGCACAATTTGTTCCGAATAAACCTTAGTTCGCGATTTGTAATAAGGGGGAGAAAGTTTAGTTTAAAGCCAAGAGCAAACCCTAATAAAAAAAAGGTTGGCGTACTAAATCAAAATTTGAGAACTATATCAAAAGCATTTATTTTAAACCCAACTGAAATTTACGCATTAGTTACGGTTACTAAACACGAAACATGAATAACTACGATGAATCTTAGAATATAATGAACCCTGTTAAAGGAGGGGCTGGTATCTGAAGGCTCATTAATGGGAACATTGGATCATGATTCAATAAATATTTCAGTGAGTCTAGATTGTACAAACAGCGCAATCCTTCCCTTGAAGGTCAAGTCAATTGTTGTTAAAGAGGGTTCAAGCTTTTCTGTTTTGCTTTCTTTATTGTACGTGTATTATTTTGTTATCCCATGGTAAATCTTCATGGCCACACCTTTTCACATGTGGGTAATAAGGTCATGTGTGGGACTCTGATCCTGACCAAAATCTTTGGGCGTCGAATAATGTCGAATCCATCTCAGAGCAACGCGGTTGGATACTTTCCGGACAAAACGGAATTCACTAACGATTTATTCCTTCCTTTCACACGCGCTGTGCTTGTTTTGTTTGGACGCGACAGGTAAATTTTCGTTCTTTACGGAACGGTTTTGTTGTACCGTTAACAAAAAATACAATATGCGCCTTTGTGTGATTAATCTTATTCTTACTCGACGCGAATATGATGATTAATAAAATTTAAAAATAAATTTCAAAATCAGAGACGTAACTGCGCCCCGTTTGAATGATAAACTTAATTAAATTCCTCAAGAGCCTCTCAGGTGTTTTACTGAACGACTCTTAGTTTGAAATCGGCCAGAAATTCATGTTCCCGAAGACCCGTGTTAAAGCTAGAGATGTGTCAACTCAAGTTCTCTCAAGTTGATTAAGATTAATTCAGTTAATTCGAATTGATCCAAGACTCAAGTCGGAGAGGATCACTTTATTGAGTTAAAACATATTGTGACAAGGATCTTTTGCCAACTGGATGACATTGGCAAACTTTTTTAAATTAACTTCCAATATAAACATTTGTGTCTTCTATGTGTTCTGATTGTGTTTTTTTTTTTATGGTGTGACAACTCTTTTACCAGACTTCCCGAACCGTTTTTTTTTCAAATCCTATGTGCGTATTTCTACCATTAGATCGTAAATGAGGGAATACATCCTGCCCTGCACGTTTCGGATACTTTCTGAAACGTGTAACTATAATTCAGATGGTCTGGTTCCCTGTAAGGCTTGCGAATGTCAGACGGCAGTCATTTCATTGTAATTATAGACTCCCTAAATCAAGAATCATGGTCTTAGCGTACCCCGGGCTCCAGAGCGACAGTTTTGGACGCAAAAATATATACACTAAGATGAGGCACATCCCTACTCAGGGCCTTATAAAAAATGTTATGTCCAAAGTTCGAGCGTAAAATTTTAAGGCAAACCGCAAACGCTTCATCAAATAGGGTTTGATAAAGTTCCGAGCATAATGTGCAGTTTACCTGGAATGTTTATTATCTTAACAATGACTTTAGGTAAGTAAGCACTTCCAAATATAACATCCTTTGCGAAATATTACCTATGTAAGTTTACGACTAGAGGTAAGAATTTTGAAACCGAATAAGAAGACAGGGGGCCATTTCTCGTGCACTTGACATAGTCGAATTAGAGATTTCTATGGATCAAATGGAATTCAAAGTCAAAGTTAAAGTCACAGTCAAAGTCAAAGTCAAAGTCAAAGTCAAAGTCAAAGTCAAAGTCAAAAATTATTTATTTGCCTATGCAAGCCTATGCTTGGACACAGCACTTACAAATCGTCATACATTTAAGTAAAAAAATACTAAAAAATTAATTAACATAATACGTTTCTACCACCGGCTTGGAAAGTTGTTTCTGGTCGAGAAGACTTAACGGTGGCAGACGAGCAGATGGATAACCTGATGGTAAGCAACTGCCGTCGCCCATGGACACCCGCGACACCAAACTCAATACTCCGAATGAAATCAAAATAAGATCCGGCAAGAAACTCGCCAGTTACTCTTTTTAATCGCCAAACTTTCATACAATTATGTATCATCATCATACCAAGCCATGCAGTTTAATTGTAACACAAAATAAAATGAATAAATATTATGTGGTAAACCGAAGCAGACCAGTCCTCAAAGGTGGCACCTGTTCACAAATATGACGTATGTGTCAGCCATCATTTCACTCAACCATATTAGAGGGAATGTTATGACCCGCCACATAGCGCCACCACCTCAGAGACATTTTAGTGAGCATGACTACTAAGGTTCCCCTAAGTCACAATGAATGAAGAGACATACAGAGAGAAACATCATCATTATCATCATTATCAGCCCATTTAAGTCCCCACTGCTGGGGCACGGGCCTCCCTCAGTCACATGAGGGGTAATTGCCATACTCACCACGCTTGGCAGACGGGTTGGCGAGGGTTTAGATATAAATGCAGAGTTTTCCTTCTCTGGGTTCTGATGATCATGCCAGCAGCTTTACCTTAGTCGCCTTTTACGACACCTCGGTAAGAGTGAGGGTGGCCTATTCTCCTCCGCCGGGGACCACACGGCACATAAACAAACAACAGACAACATACAACAACAACGAGAGAGAAACATACTCGGTTTCAAACTTCAAGATTGAGTCCAAAACTCTTAAGTCTGACGTAGGACTAAAGTCCATTACATCGGATTAAGGGTGATGGAACTAAAGTAGAGTAAACTCATGACCAAAAATGCTAGAACCGGTAAACGAAATCCAGGTTGTCCAATGTCACAATGGGTCGAACATATCACAAAAAAATGTATTTCAACTCTAGTAATAACATCCTCTAACAGATTACGGCCATCGGCAGCCAATCTCAACGATTAGCCACTTACTTAGGATATATTAAAGTGCTCAGGTGTGTGCGCAAACGCAAGTGCACTCTATATTCCCTTACCCTCATATTACGATTGAACACCAGCGTGACACGACCGTAGAAGGATTGGGCGCAAGACCAACTGCTTAAAACGTGCTTTCCGAGGCACGGGGGTACAAGTCCGCCAACTACCAGACTCCGGGCTGTCACTAAGAATTTCTTACCGAAAACTTAGGTACATAATTTTGTCCCGACCCGGTGTTCGACGGGACCTCATGCGCAGCCGTCGCTTCAGAGTGCGACCCACTAACTACTACGCCACCGAGGCAGTCGCCTCTAGTATAAAATGCTAGAGGTAGAGGTAAAATTCTAACCACGGGACAGCCACGCTTCGGCAGGAATGGGCCGGCACGACTGGAGAAATACCAAGTCCTCACTAAAAACACTGGGCGTGAAACAACACTGTGCTGTGTTTCGCTGCGTGAATGAGGGTACTGGAGGCCCAATCCAAGGGAAAGGGGGTTTTAAGTTTGGCAGCGCACTGGCACTCCAAAATGCATATGTGCAAATAGTACCACCAGAGACCCAAAGAGCGGCTCCAATGAACTACCGGCTAAGGGGGGCTATATCAACACAGTGATAGTAGTGTATTTTCCCCCAGTATTTTCCTTGTCGCTAAAACACCGAAGCGAGTGTCGAGCCTCACCTGTGAAGTGAGTGTAGTTCACCCGCACACTTGACACGCTTTCACTTTCCCGTACCACTATCAAAATGAAACCGAGCGCTTTCCGCTTTAATCGCTTTATTTCTCGTCGCTGTGAAGCCGTATTAAAACTCACGTCAAAAGGTCAAGCGTCGGTTTTAATTTACTTTTAACTTTTGTTGGCTTACAGCTTGGAGTAATGTTTGAACTTGTTTTGGACGTATTTTTATTACACATGAAACGGTGTGAAATGAGCTATTCAAGTGGTTGAAATAAAACTTTTTAAGCTGGTCGCCTAATGGTTAGTGATATACTCGTATGAGTGAGTGATCGGATAGTGGTAACTGAGTGAGTGATTGACTGCTGTTCATAGACAACCGCTGAGTCCCAGGAGCCAATAAGGTGTACATATTCGCTTTTGATTGAAGTTTAGGAGCAAAAGACGTGTTGATTGCTTGAAAATTATTGATTACTCGAAAAATTGATTACCGCTAAAAGCGGCCACTTTTAGCGTAAATCCATTTTTCGCGTACAAAAACGGACCCGACATTTGTGCCTGGTTATTTAATCAATAGTATAAGTGTTTGCCGAGAGGTCGTTACCCCGAAATTGTTTAAAATAGATCTGGTTTAGTAGCTTTAAATTACAATCGATTGGCGTCGCTAGTGTGCCCTACCCGTCACCTTAAGCATAGCGCCATCTTTTTCGTATGTCGACACAGTAGTATATTTGACTTCCGGCTCGATGCAGTAGCGCCACCTTTACAAATTTTCTGGTCAACATCCGCCGGATACCACGATTGCCAACAATATGTTGTTCAGAATGGTTGGTAGAACACGTGGTTAAGGGGTGTAAATTTTCACAGATACTCCCTAAATTGCCTGTCTATGCTAGTTCTTGATAATTCGGTAAGTTATATCTTTACAATAAACTTTAAATGATTACACAATGAAAAGGGAAAATAGAACACTTACGTTGTACATTTTCCAGCGCTGGCCAGCGCCAGCTGCAGCGCTAAAAGCGCTACAACGGCCGCCATCTTGCGCTGGTGACGTCAACGCATCACGCGCAGACTGTCAGAGGGAATAGTTCCTGAAAAGAAGAAGAAAATACTTTAAACATATTTTTTTTTACGTTTTACCAAATACTGAGCTGTTGTTAACGTTTACCTACACGATACATCAACTTATAAAAAGCACATTTAGCTCAGAAGTCAAGCATTATTTTCCGGTGCCGTAGAATATTATCACATATCTTAGATATCGTGTCTTTCTTTATTTATTTATAATCATAATACTTTGTTAACTTAAAGTGACGGGAAGGAAAAAAATATTCACGCTAAAAGTGGCCGCTTTTGGCGGTAATCAAGTTTTCGCGTACAAAAACAGACCCAACATTTGTGCATGGTTATTTAATAAATATTTTAAGTGTTTGGCTAGAGGTTGTTACCCCGAAATTGTTTAAAATTGATCCGGTTTAGTAGCTACAAATTAAAATCGATTGACGTCGCTAGTGTGCCGTCACCTTAAAATTTAAACCAAATCGTCAACAAGCTTCCTCATATTCATTTATTTATTTCTTTATTTATTTGGACAACCAACAAGCATTCACTACAACAGGCATGCGAACCGATTCTATATAATATACTAACATCAAATCTCATTTAAATATGTTAAAGTCCATTATGTAGAAGAAAAAAGTGTAAATATGAGTTTATCAGTTAGCCGTGTGGTCCCCGGCAGAGTAGAATAGGCCACCCTCACTCTTACCGAGGTGTCGTAAAAGGCGACTAAGGTAAAGCTGCTGGCATGATCATCAGCATCCAGAGAAGGAAAACTCAGCATTTGTATCAAAACCCTCGCCAACCCGTCTGCCTAGCGTGGTGAGTATGGCAATTACCCCTCATGTGATTGAGTGAGGCCCGTGCCCCAGCAGTGGGGACTTAAATGGGCTGATGATGATGATGATGATGATGAGTTTATTATAAGTAATTATACGTTCATTTATGTTACACTTGTAAGAGGAACAAATCTGCAATTCTGCAATAGTCACGAAATAAGGTTAATAATTCATTTAGATCATTTGTCATCTATCACAAAAAAAAAAACATAACTTAAGCTGAGTGTTGCTAACCATTTCGGTTTAATTAGTTAAAAGGTATTGATTTATGTGCGCTAAATAAAATAAAATAAAAAAAAACATCTGTCTAATCAAGTCAGGTTTGAAGAACATTTTAATTCCTTTTTATGTCAAATCATCTTCCAAAATATCTCTGAATTTAACTATTAATTCGTTTCCAAGGAATTCAATCCTGTCTACTAAAATACCACATCAAATGTCGACAAACACGAAAACATTAACGCGAAAACGTCCATTCAAACCCTACATTCCACAAATACGTGATTCTCCCTTTGACAGTAAAAATGTTATAACCAAGTTAATAAACTTATCTGTTAGTGATGCGACTTGTCTCCAATCAGACTTAGTCTATCGAGTTATGTCGAATCAAAATAAAACTCTTACATCCTAGAAATGTTTTGCATTTCTGAATTTGAATTCAAGCGTTTGAAAGTCCATCGATGATAACGCATATCCTTCCAGCAACTAAAATGAGCTGATGATTGTTCGGCATGGATAAAAACACTCCTGAACATCCCATCAATAAAAAAGTCACTCTTTATATACTGCGACAATGCAATAGCATCGTAATGAGATTTTCTTTTAGAAAAAAATACCTGGATGCATGTTCATTTGTTTATGTTTTTACTCAAATTCATTTAAAACTGAGTTAGAGGGGCGAAAATCCGAAAATAATTGCATCGCCCTTCCGCCCTTTTGGAAAGAATATTTAATTATTGTGATCTCAAAAGACCTAACCTTTACAGATTTCTTCGAGAATTTAGTGTGCTCGTGTGGACGACGACCCGTTTGGAACAGTAGTAGTGAACGCTGCCTTTGGTCCAAGGGTTGCGGGTTCGATCCCCGCACAATACAAACATCTGTGTGCATGAACATGTCTATTTGTATTGGTCTGGATGTTTTCTATTTATTATAAGTTTGTATTTACAAAAGAAAAGTTTTATGATGATCATGCCAGCAGCGTTACCTTAGTCTGCCTTTTACGACACCTCGGTAAGAGTGAGGGTGGCCTATTCTACTCTGCCGGGGACCACACGGCTTATATGTATATATTTGTAATTCCACTGTTGATTCTGATATCCGTGACGTAGGTGCTTGAGCTATCTATCACGAAGTCAGATCAATGTATGTGATGTTGTGAAATATTTTATATTTATTTTATTTTAATGACTCAAGTGCTATAAAATAACTAATGTCGCTTCACTAACGGGCTCATCGCGTATGTGCCCGGCGTTTTCGATTACTGTAAGTCTCGAGCACTTAAAGTTACCGAAGCTGTATTTATGATACATAAAGTCGTTTTACAGCCGGAGGCTGCTGACCTAATATAGGTCAATGTGTTAAGGGGATGGCGGACGAAAATTGGGGTGACGTAAGATGTATTGATTTGGATTTAATATTTTCTTTGTTGCGAAAATACAGCAATGTAGTGTTGTGAATTGTGACTGTTTTATGTTACGTATAGGTTTGTACCTATGTAGACAACATAGGAAAATACCTATGTTGTAGATATAAGACATTGTGACCTAAACTTAACTTTTTTCATTTCTAAAAAAATCCAAACTCAAACCAAGCCCCCCTTGAGATTAATAGTTCAATGTTTTCCCGACTTATATAGCTATCCGAGGACGAGCCTGGCGCCCGAGACTATATTTAATTTTTAACCCATCATTACTTTTGGTTCACTCCATTTTGTTAACCGGAGAAAAAGTAACTTAAACTGTTAATCTCAATTTTCTATTTTCATGATAGGCCCCTTGATCCTCCTCAAGGATCAAAGAGCGTAAACTACATAAACTACATAATTGCTTGTATAGACATTATAAAAAGAAACACCAATTTACAATTTTTTTCTTTTTTATCATTACAATTATAAAACTTTTTTTGGCTAACAGTTTTATATGGGTGGCTTCCAGAGCATTAGCCGAGAATCATGTGGTCAGACCACTAGACTAGTATTATAATATCTGTGCCACTAGGTTAGGTCGACCACGCGATTCTTGAAGAATAGACATCTGAATTAAGACAGTCGCCCCCTAATGGTGTGGCCGAGTAGCCGACTTGACCACAACCATAGGCAACTCGGCCAGTGGATATGTTTTTCTATCCTGACCACTACTTCCCGGACCTAATTTTAGTGGTCTTGTACCCCCGTGCCTCGGAAACCACCTTAACCCGTTGGTGCTGCGTCCAATTCCTTTACAGTCATGTTACACTGAAGTCTATTGGAATTTGAATGCAACGGAATAAATAGTGCACTTGTGTTTGCGCACCTAATTATGCACAGCTGATCGTTAGGATTGGCTGGCAAAATCCAAATTAGTTGAAGGAATATAATTATTATTTAGCCTGAAGAAAACAAAAAATGTATGTATGTAATAAGGAATAACACCATAAGGAATACATAATTATGGAGAATTGCTTGGCGTATAAAAAGATGTAGGCTCATATCTTAAAGATAAATAAATAAATATTTCACAACATCATATACATTGATCTGACTCCGAGATAGGTAGCTCAAGCACTTGTGTTACGGATATCAGAATCAACAGTGGGATTACAAATATATACATATAATACTTTTCTTTTGTAAATACATACTTATATTACATAGATAACGCCCAGACCAATACAAACAGATGTGTTCATGCACACAAATGTTTGTACTGTACCAGGATCGAACCCGCAACCCTTGCACCAGAGGCAGCGTTCACTACCACTGTTCCAAACGGGTCGTCAAAAAGATTTCAATGTAATGCCGATTCTAATAAGCAGGTAGTCTTAGATTATAATAATTCTCACAATAATTCTCACAACATCTCATACGTTGACCTGATTCCGTACTAAGTAGCTTAAGCACTTGTGTTACAGATATCAGACAACAGAGGAACACAAATATATACTTAAATACATATATTACACCCAGACACTGAACAAACACAAGTGTTCATCGCACGAATGTTTGTACAGGGTGGGGATCGAACCTACGACCTTTGGCTTAAGAGGCAGGGTCACTACCAATTGCGCCATCCGGTCAGATTATAGAAACACCTTGACTAACTACAAATTAAAGCTTAATCTTTGTTTATATCGTAGTAATAGTAATATCAGCCTATAAACTGCCCCACTGCAGGGCAAAGGCTTCCATCATAGAAATCAAGTTATCGCTACTATGATGGGATTAGGCTTAATCACCACGCTTGGCCAATGCGGCAATCCACATTAGGCGAATACATTTGTAGCCACCAATGTGCTTACAAATGTATTCGCCTTAAAATCTCACACATTTGAGCCAGCAGATTGTAAAGGCTGAGTGCTGCTGTAAATAGTGGATATTGCTCGGGAGTTGAGAGGGCAATGCATCTAGTATTATTGTCAACATTTTAGACTCAGCGGGGATACGTTGTAGAACAGAGTAATGTTATAAATGCAAGACTATGGCGGCCCAATCCAGGGATTTTAAATTTGGCAACCTACTTTAACTCCACTAGTATGTTTTGTGCATGCTGCTTGCAAGTTGCGTGCATGCTGCATGCTTGCTTGCATGCTGCATGCTTGCTTGCATGTTATATGCATGCTGCTTGCAAGTTGCGTGCATGCTGCATGCTTGCTTGCATGTTATATGCATGCTGCTTGCAAGTTGCGTGCATGCTGCATGCTTGCTTGCATGCTGCATGCTTGCTTGCATGCTGCATGCTTGCTTGCATGCTGCATGCTTGCTTGCATGCTGCATGCTTGCTTGCATGCTGCATGCTTGCTTGCATGCTGCATGCTTGCTTGCATGCTGCATGCTTGCTTGCATGCTGCATGCTTGCTTGCATGTTATATGCATGCTGCTTGCAAGTTGCGTGCATGCTGCATGCTTGCTTGCATGCTGCATGCTTGCTTGCATGCTGCATGCTTGCTTGCATGCTGCATGCTTGCTTGCATGCTGCATGCTTGCTTGCATGTTATATGCATGCTGCTTGCAAGTTGCGTGCATGCTGCATGCTTGCTTGCATGTTATATGCATGCTGCTTGCAAGTTGCGTGCATGCTGCATGCTTGCTTGCATGCTGCATGCTTGCTTGCATGCTGCATGCTTGCTTGCATGCTGCATGCTTGCTTGCATGCTGCATGCTTGCTTGCATGTTATATGCATGCTGCTTGCAAGTTGCGTGCATGCTGCATGCTTGCTTGCATGCTGCATGCTTGCTTGCATGTTATATGCATGCTGCTTGCAAGTTGCGTGCATGCTGCATGCTTGCTTGCATGCTGCATGCTTGCTTGCATGCTGCATGCTTGCTTGCATGCTGCATGCTTGCTTGCATGCTGCATGCTTGCTTGCATGTTATATGCATGCTGCTTGCAAGTTGCGTGCATGCTGCATGCTTGCTTGCATGTTATATGCATGCTGCTTGCAAGTTGCGTGCATGCTGCATGCTTGCTTGCATGCTGCATGCTTGCTTGCATGCTGCATGCTTGCTTGCATGCTGCATGCTTGCTTGCATGCTGCATGCTTGCTTGCATGCTGCATGCTTGCTTGCATGTTATATGCATGCTGCTTGCAAGTTGCGTGCATGCTGCATGCTTGCTTGCATGCTGCATGCTTGCTTGCATGCTGCATGCTTGCTTGCATGCTGCATGCTTGCTTGCATGTTATATGCATGCTGCTTGCAAGTTGCGTGCATGCTGCATGCTTGCTTGCATGCTGCATGCTTGCTTGCATGCTGCATGCTTGCTTGCATGTTATATGCATGCTGCTTGCAAGTTGCGTGCATGCTGCATGCTTGCTTGCATGCTGCATGCTTGCTTGCATGCTGCATGCTTGCTTGCATGTTATATGCATGCTGCTTGCAAGTTGCGTGCATGCTGCATGCTTGCTTGCATGCTGCATGCTTGCTTGCATGCTGCATGCTTGCTTGCATGCTGCATGCTTGCTTGCATGCTGCATGCTTGCTTGCATGCTGCATGCTTGCTTGCATGCTGCATGCTTGCTTGCATGCTGCATGCTTGCTTGCATGCTGCATAGTATTTGAACATTATATGAAATGATCTTTAGATGAATTGATTGTTATATCAAATGAAATTAGATAATGTAAATTTATATCAAACGTTTATTATATGAAATGATTTGTTATATCATACAAGATTAGATTTAATGAAATTATATCATTTGAATGTAAGATCAAAATTATTTATATCAAACACTACACACCCGTTACGGGTGTCCACGGGCGGCGGATATCGCTTACCGGCGTATATCTGTCTGCTCGTCTGACACCTATGAAAAAATAAACAAATTAGGGTTGATGTTTCACGGCTCAAACGATTGGCCGTGAAATATCAACCTTACACGTTTAACCCCCCGTTCCCCCGGGGGCCTCTGGTACCATCACTCACGCAGCGAAACACGCCGGTTTTCTGTGAGGCCGTGGTATCACTTGCCGAAGCGTGGCTCTCCCACGGTAAAAACGGTTTCTGGTTTCCATAGTACAAGGGGAAAACCTTAGGACAATGTATGTGATGTTGTCGCAATTTATTTATTTATAAGAAAATTAAAAACAATAACTGATACCTAAAGCTGACCTAAAAGTAAGTAAAAAGAAAATTGAAATAGTTTATTCAATTTAATAATAATAATTCTCACAAAATCTCATACATTGACCTGATTCCGTACTAAGTAGCGTAAGCACTTGTGTTACAGATAACAGACAACAGAGGATCACTAATATATACTTATATACATATATTACACCCAGACACTGAACAAACACAAGTGCTCATCGCACGAATGTTTGTCCAGGGTGGGGAACCCACCTCGAACCCACGGCCTTTGGCGTAAGAGGCAGGGTCACTACCAATTGCGCCATCCGGTCAGTCAATTTAGATTCATACAGAACAATTATGAATGTCAACATGTTTACCACTGGTTCGGAATGTAGTATTTGAAGTAAAAGTTGAAAAAAATATTTATTTAAACGTTTAGAGAGTTTGAGTATAGTTTAGAACTGATTTATATTAACTTCCTGTTTGTACAACAATAACTGTACTATGTTATGTGTCATAATAAATAAATAAAAAAAAAACTGTATCTTATACAAAATATATAAAAAGATAACGGAATGTCGAGAGACATTCTCAACAAGTCAATATTTGGGTCTTACGGATAGCTAAATTAGTTTTTAGTTTAGGTTAGGTGCAACTTAGGTTTTAATTTTAGGCTACGCGCAACGTACGATTTCTGGTAATATTATCGAAACGTAGATCGTTAAAATTAAACGCTTTCCAAAATAATTATCCTTAAGTTTAATTAATTATGTTGACTTCCCCCTGGGTCCGACAGGAGAACAATTAATTCCTTTAGTTTTAATTAAATTCTTGAAGACTTAGCACTTACTATCATCATTTTGTAAGGATTTACTTAAATATATTTATGATTACAAAGATACGAACTATATTACATATTCAGTAGTTATATAAAAGTCATCAAATTATCTCAAACAAAAATAATCTGACATACCTAATATAATAATTCAAAAAGGAATATGCTTTTGAGCAATCACTTAAAAACACATTCTATTGAATAAACAAAGCCATACACAGTTATGTTATTTTAAACAAAACGCGTATAACTTTAGTGCTCAAATTATTACCACAACGAAAAGCTGTTTATTGAACGTAAAAGAACCAAATCAGCATTTTATATCTATACCCAATTATTGATCGTAATGATTACTCCAAAACAGCTATTATTTAGACGCTAACATCATTCATTCATTAACAGGACAGGCTCTGCCTAGTGTGGGAGTCACAGAAAATGTATCTACAATGGCTAACTATTTCTTTTGGCAAATAAACTTATTTTTATTGTATTTTTATTTTATTAAAAAATCCTGTTACAATAAAAACCAATTCGCATGAACATTGAGCATGAAAAGAAGAAATAAATTAAGCAGTCTTTTCATAACTTAGGACATTAACGCCCTGGGCCCTTACGTCGTTAGCCCGCACCCAGAAGGACCACTTTCGTAATTTGTGTCCTAAAAGGGTTCCACAATTTATGTTTTTACCTGTCTTACGCAGCTGAGCACCTACCCTAATTCAAATCCATATGACGACGACAGGGGCATAGTAAGGTCTCGACGGGGGGCCCATTGAGGCAACGTAAGGGGAATTTATTGTGTTGGCTTGCTGATTGTAAACCGCCATAGTAACTTCGTAATACATAATACTTCCTTGTGTGGATAAGAACATCAGGATCAGTAGTGAAAAGTGAATTGAAAATCGGTTGGTTACATCTCTAAGCAAACTATGGAGTGAACTGTGGAGTCGACACTCATTACAGTGATGTGTGGACGTTCTGCAGTACGATTGGCGACTTGAAAAAGGCTGGTGCAGACTACGTAGGACCTGAATCGTTGGCACTCTTCAGTGGAAGCTAAATTCAGCAGTGGACGGCAGTTGCAGCGGAATAACTTTCAATTTATCGGAAAAGGCTAGAAAAAGAACTCGCCCGGAAATAAGTTTGTTTGAGAGCGGCCTTCACTCAATTAATTATCTTCCCTAAAAGTAAAACAAAAATCAAGGCTCACTTTACCTTTATACGGACCTGAGTATTAAGAGGCACTGCCCAAGTGCCCAAACTGTTTAGCACCTTTGTGCTAGAGTTTGTATAAGAGTGCTTTAGTTAAGGGCTACCCTTTGTGCCATTGGAGTAGGTTTTCGTTCAAACTTTCATAGTGCCGTTTGAAGGCATATTTCGAGTTTAGCCCTTTCATCCTTTGGGCGAACTCGAGGATTGGGGGCCAAAAATCTGGGAGGTAAATTAACGAGAGTCCTTAGTATGGTGCTTACGTGTGACGGACGATGGTTTTTGTAAGCTTGCTAGGGAAAGAGAAAAAGGTACTTCCTAAGTGGAAGATCTTGGAAAACTCACACCAATTATACAGCCTCGAGCTAGACCATTCAAGCAGATATTATAAAAATATGAAATATAATAATCATGATGAGATATTGTATGCCAATAAATTAACCACAATGACTGTAAAAGATCGCGCGAAGTGGAGGAGTGGAAGAAAATCCCGGGCTCCGGAGCGAAAGATTGGGACGTAAATGGGACAAAATGCTAAGATTATGATGACGATAAATAATAATCTAATACACCAACATAGTATTCAAATTATGAAAGGGAAGATAAAAATAATATAACATATCTCAGAAAAAGATCACAAAACATTGAGTGAAAACCCAGACTCCTACGCAAGATGTGTAGATTACAGAAATTACCTAACAGAAGTTTTTGTAATTTTTTTGTCATCGAGCAACAAAAAATAACAAACAAAACCAGCCCGTATAGTCTTTGTTAGTAGATTCATATTCGTTTTATTTCTTCGAGAGTTTTTTTTCTTTACAAGTACAAGTAAAAGAAAATATTTGTCGTACTCGCAGCTTACCCAAAAAAGTTTTAATGATCAATCAGTGAGATAGCTTTGCAAAGGACGTATTTTTTGTATAGGCTCAAGTTGCAGAGGTGTTTTTTGTTACTTACAAACTGTGAAGAAAAGTTTTGGGATACTTTTATACTTAATATTGGATAACTCTATTTCCTGGTGCTTCTATCGTTAAAATAGGTCCGTACCTTTCCTATTAAGTGGTAGGAAAAATTCAGATGTATGTGCCATAGAGTAACTGATATGTACTGAGATAGAGGTGTTCAGTCGGCTAACCAGTGCTAGCGCCATCTAGAGGAAACCGACCAATACCTAACGGATATGTAGAAATGTCGGCTACTTTCGAGAATCAGTCAGGGAGATGATTAAATAAAATATGAGAAATCATTTTATTTGCTATATAATAAAAACTCTCAATACCTTCTGGAACTCTGGTTTATTTCCCATACTTTTTTAAAATTGCTAGGTTGGGCAGGCGGCTTGAAGTCATTGTTTCGGAAGCACGCTTTACTAGCGCGATGTGAAAATGCATAGTGACATCTACCGAAACAACGCCGAACCATCTGCTTGATTGCTTTTTAAATCTAAATATGTTATTTACAAGCCCCATCTAACGAAAACCGCTGAACTATTTTTCCCATACTAAGAAAAAAGTACTAAGTGAAATAACCCTGGTTCCCAGCGTGTGCTTGGAATGAACCTACGACCTCCCGTTCAACGTTCAGAAGTAAGTTTTATCCAAAGCTGCAATTGCTCTAAAATAAGCTTTCTTAAACCTTAGAAAAGCATAAAATACGTTCACCTTTCCACTGAGTTAACAAAGTCTTTTTTGTTTATTTTAAACGGTACTTCACATGCCGTGAAAAAAACAGAAATATTTCAACAACAAAATTTTTGCCCGCTACGAGTATGCGACGGAAAATGCACGTGGATTTTTAAAAGAGGAGGATTAATATAGGAGGTCGCTACAATTTTTGCATCCATCTCGAAAATGAATTAGGCTAATCTTGTATAGGTTTTAAATAATGTAGCTTATTATTGCTTGTTTGGTCCATTGGCACTGCTAAGCCAGTTTCTTACACCGGTATCACTTTCCTACACCATTATTCTGTGAGACAGTAGACCAGGAGCCGAATACTCGTCCTCGTGATATTTTGAAAACATGGCGGATATCACCTGAAAACCATACAAAAAAACTTTGTTTTAGTGATATAATTGTCGTATGATAATAAGTCACAAGCACGAGAATTGGGCTCCTGAATAGATATTCTTCATTGCACAGAAACAAAATACAAGTATGATACTGTTGTGTCAACATCAGACAGTACAATAAGGCGGTCCTATCGTTTGTAGCGATTTCTTCCAAACAATCTTTGAGTAGAGGAAAGAAATAACGTATTCGTAATAGGGGAAGGCAATGCAAAGCAGTTTAAGAAATGAAATTGAAAATGGCAGAAAATAATAATAATATTACATAACATAAATAATAATAAACAATACATAAATACTTAATAATATATCGAAAATTTATAATAAATCCAATAAAAATATTTCTTATAGATATATAAATAGGATATTAGAATGTTTTCGCCATCCATCCGTCAGATTAGAGCCATCTGTTGCTGAAGAGATGGTATAAGTGGGCGAACTTCTTTCTTCGGGCGATGGTAGGTGTCGCCACTTTGACGACGTAAAGAAGCGCCAGTGTGAGGGAACCAGAAGCCCATAGGTATCATTGCATCTTATTTCACTCAAACATTAATAGTACGCGTTTACGTAAACGAGCTCGTGACAGTGTGATCGGGGAGGTGAAACAGTGAGGATGATTGGAAAATATACCCAAATAAATCTTCCAGATTGGGCCAATAAAGCCGACAGCAAATTCTGTACCCTCACTAATCAACAGTTGAGCATCGCAACATAAATGCGTTCTGAGAACACGGGACTGAATCCAAACCCATTGTGATCACGCCATTGCCCCAGCACAATAGGTAACATTCGTGCTCGAACAAATCTATTGTTTCAAACCTAATTGGAATTGTTTCTACCCTGTACCGGCTGATAACATTTGGATTGCCCGAAGACAAAGCTTTCGGTATATTTTTTCAATTAGTAGAAGGTATCACATTTGGTTTAGCTATTGAATGTTAATGAGTTCCTATTTAAGTTGACAAGAGGGCGTCATAAACTTATTTCCAGTTTTAATTATTTTAGGTCTTGGGCTCAAATATCTCGAAAACTCAGATTTTTATTTTGTACTATATTTAACGTATAAACCTGAATACTAGTATGGCATAAGACCCGTTTGAGTGTACAGATGTGAAGCTTGAACGAAACAGCCTTCTGGTACCCGAACCGAAAATCTTCCGCAAAATGTTTGGGTTCAAACAAGAAGCAGATGGTAGTAGGAAGATTCTAAAGAATTTCGAAAGGAAGTGTTTGATCGTAGCATAGCAAGTTGCAATCCTCCAAGTTGTATACTCCGGCTACAGAGCCATGGATGTTTGTCCAAGATCGCGGCGTCAATA
This sequence comes from Marasmia exigua, assembly GCA_019059595.1. Taxonomy (NCBI): domain Eukaryota; kingdom Metazoa; phylum Arthropoda; class Insecta; order Lepidoptera; family Crambidae; genus Marasmia; species Marasmia exigua. Next base: position 7,131,728 of record CM032471.1, read on the forward strand.
AGGCATGTCTCGGATAACCCACCGTGCGTCCACGTTACACTGGCTAGACCTGCAAGAATAGGAGGCAAGAGATTGGAATCAATCTTCACAACATAAAGACAAATAACGTTATCCATATGAAATACGGAAGCCAAGACTTATTTTGAGTCACTGAGCCACTCAGCGACTTAAAGTAGCGTAAGGACAGCGTAAGCGAATCTGAATCTTTTAAATACGTAAAAAACCTAGATCCAATACAAAAATATATTCCAACCACAAACATGACTCTGTTGGCAATGTTATTTTCCCTCTGCGTAGGACACTCCTATTTGCCAATGGAGTTAATGAGAACCCACAAACTACAGGCCAATTTCACTGGCTACAGTTATCGCCAAGGTTCTTGACGGCATGTTGAATGAGCACCTCAATAAACATATTACCCCGCATGATAATCAGTTTGGGTTTAGGCCCAAACTGTCCACTGAAAATGCGATAGTGTGCCTGAAGCATGCTGTCAGGTACTACACGGATAGGGGAACCCCGGTGTATGCCTGTTTCCCCGATCTATCAAAGGCATTTGATCTGGTTTCCTATGACATACTGTGGAGAAAATTGAGTGAAAAAGAAAATGTGCCTCCTGAGTTAATCAGCGTTCTAAGGTTTTGGTATGGAAACCAGATCAACAATGTGCGATGGGCAGGTGTTCTATTCGGATCCGTACATGTTGAGATGCGGCGTGAGGCAGGGAGGGTTGAGCTCATCGACGCTCTTCAACTTGTACGTCAACGAGCTGATTGTTGCGCTGAGCGGACGCCATGTCGGATGTCACGTGGACGGTGTTTGTTTTAATAACATTAGTTACGCCGACGACATGGTCCTGCTGAGCGCGTCAATAGGTGGTTTGAGAGATCTCATGGGTATCTGCGAAGCGTATGTGCATAGACATGGTCTTAAATACACGCAAATAAAAGTGAACTCATGGTCTTTAAATCTGGAACAAAATGTCCGTCGCATGTGCCGCCCGTCATGTTAGCTGGTGTGGCCCTAAAGCAGGTGCGTAGCTTTAAGTATCTCGGGCACATCGTGACTGAGGATTTAAAAGACGATGTAGATATTTTGAACGCGAGAGGAGGGCGCTGTCGGTAAGAGCGAATATGATAGCCCTCAGGTTTGCACGTTGTTCTGGATTCCCTTCGCGTCCAATATAATAACGCATTCAGGGCGCTGTTGCGGCTGCCTCGCTTCTGCAGTGCATCGCAGATGTTCGCGGAGGCGCGTACGGACTGCTTCCGTACGATTATGCGCAAAAGGGCTGCCTCGATGGCGCGGCGGACACGGGCCAGCGGCAACAGCCTCCTCGTTGTTATAGCGGACCGGATAGATGGATCCATTTTTGGGACACTGAAGGCCCTTACACACTCCTGTCCCCAATAATAATAATTGGATATACTAACATAGTTTTAAGCACCAAAATGTTACTAACGAATTTGTATGGATTTATTTATCTGCAATAAAAGCTTAATAATAAAAATAATAAAGCTGAGCTAAACGGTTTTTCAACGTTAAGTATCATTAACGATTAGCTCTTGAAGTCTATATCTTACGACTTACGACAACATATTGTTTTCTTAGCCACACGTTTAGCTCCCTAGTCACGTATGGAGCTCTTCTAGCGAAATAATATACGGTCAGCAAATTGTGAGCGCCCCATATGGGCTATCTTTTTCGCCTACCGTCATTTGCTTTTGATAGAAGTATAAATAGATTAGGTTTGTCACATTGGTTCGTTTTGCTACGTTGATGATGTGCCTATTACATTATTTAGTGACCGTGTTTTAATAACGCTTAAGTTACTAGTTACTTTCCAAAATATTAGCCAGTATAGTGAAAGCCAAATGCCAGGCCATTTTTAATGCTAGAGGCGACAAACGAGCAAGCGAATCACCTGATAGAAAGTAATCATCGCCGCCCATGAACATCCGTAAAATCAGAGAGATCGCTAATGTGTTGCCGGCCCTTTAAAAAGGAGTACGTTCTTCTCTTGAAGGTCCCTAAGTCGTAAATAATTAGTATTATTATTAATTAGTATTAAGGTTTTTTTGTTGTTGATAAAGAAAGTGGGCAGAATACATCTTGGCATTAAGTTTGCCTAAAGAATAAAATATTATGCAATAAAGTTTTAAGTAAAGAAATAAATCTTTTGAAATGCTACGTTGCAAACAATGGCAGTAAAATAAATATATGTTTACCTAAGTCACTGAATACCAGAACTTGAATACTTGATGTCTATCAAAAAGCTGCTTAGCTAAAGCGGGATTGGGCCACGTCTGTTGCATGCCAGATAAAATCTGGGCCAGGAATGACAGCCTAGACATGGAATGAATATATGGAACTACGTGGTATACTATTGTAACTATGGTATGGAAGAGCGGAGTTGCCTGTCACAAGCAAATTAGGTTAAAAGGGGGCTTCTAAAACAAAATTCTGTATTAGACTAAGTTACTGCAATTTTTTTTTTTTGGATTTGTTTGTCTTTTTTTGGTTGTATTTGGCATTAAAATTTTGATTATTATTAATTAATTAAATAAGATTATTGTATATTTATTAACTCAAAATAATGAAAATAAAATTATTCAAAATAAAATAAAATAACGCAATTTATGTATTGCCATTAATAAATATTGCCATTAAAAAATATTGCCATTAATAATATGCCGTGTGGTCCCCGGCAGATTAGAATAGGCCACCCTCACTCATACCGAGGTGTCGTAAAAGGCGACTAAGGTAAATCTGCTGGCATGATCATCAGCAACCAGAGAAGGAAAACTCTGCATTTATATCAAAACCCTCGCCAACCCGTCTGCCAAGCGTGGTGAGTATGGCAATTACCCCTCATGTGATTGAGGGAGGCCCGTGCCCCAGCAGTGGGGACTTAAATGGGCTGACGATGAATAAATATTGTAGTGCCCTAACAGGACCCCGTGTCAACACTGAAAGCACTTTAATTGAAGACCTAGATTTTATCTAAGCTTTTACCTACATGGAACAATAAAGAATATGAATTTTCGGTATAACTATGATCTGCATTTTAAGAAGTTTTATTTATTTTTCATAGGAAGTATCTTTTAAGTACTTGTTAAGTTTTTGCAAGTCTACAAAGATGTCAAAAATATAAAGACTCAAGTATTCACCATAAGAACATGTAGGTAAAATCAGATTTTTACATTTAGATAAATAGATAGATATTCATTATTGCTCAAAAACAAAATACAAGTAGGTATGATACAACAACAACCGACAGTACATTGCGGTCTTATCGTAGTTGTAGTGATTTCTTCCAGACAACTTTTGGGTAGAGGAAAGAAATAACATATTCGGAATAGGGAAAGGCAGTGCAAAGCAGTTCAACAAAAGAAATTGAAAATGGCAGCAATATACATATTTACAACCTGTGCGGATAAAGAATGGGATCAGAAATGGCGGCGCATCTATCACTTCTCGCTCGCACACTATTTGCGTCTATACTCGCACTCGTGGGTGTGCGAGCGAGAAGTGAATAGATGCAACGCCATTTCTGATCCCATTCTTTATCCGCACAGGTTGTATATATTAATAATATTACATAACATAAATAATAATAAACAATACATACATACCTAATATATACATAGATATGTAATACATAGATAGATGATTTGTCGTAATTCCTCGATTGACAATTCTGCTAAAAGTAGGTGAAAGTGGATTGAAGAAGTTTGACAGATTGATATAAATTGATGTGTGGCTATCAGTACTTTCAATAATTTTACCACTGCCGTCTATATTTTTTTATGTGATAGGTGGCCGACGGATCGCCTGATGGTAAGCGATTGCCGCCGCCCATAGACATTCGCGATACCAGTGGAGTCACAAATGCGCTGCCAACCTTTAAACTCCCCTTGCCCCCGGATTGGGCCTCAGGGACCCTCACTCACGCAGCGGAACACAGCACGGTGCTGCTTCACGCCGGTTTTCTGTGAGGTCGTGGTATCACTCCGGTCGAGCCACCCCATTCATACCGAAGCGTGAGATGAAATATTTACCTTTTTACTATGAATGGATGGGTCTGAAACTTATTTTATTTGTATGATTTTTTGTGTATAGCAACATTTTGCAATTTATTCTCAAGTAAAGCTAGTAGCTAGTATCTTTTGCTCACGGCGAATTAGTCGGTAAAGCAGTTGCCCGGTTAGCAAAAGATCGTGGGTTCGAGTCCCACCCGAAGACTGTCGAAAAATTTTTAAGTGCATTATTTTATTTGAATAAAACTCAAATCAATTTTGACTGTCTACTAATATGATTATTGTCACTAATGTTTTTAAAAAAGAGGTCAAACGCAAAATGCCTGGAAGGAAGTAAAAAAAACTCCGACAGTCCTAACAATAACAGCCCTTACAAAAAGAAGATTACTCCTGCGTCTAATTACTAAAGAAATAAAACTTTATTACAAGCTTCATTAGGCTGACATTCCATTCCTTAAATGAGACAACCTTATCATGGGGATAACGTAACAAACTTTATAAACATATACACTCGCATTTGGCAACATTTTGAAGTTGCAGTGAAGCTAAAAACTGTGCAGAATTACCATTAGCTGCCAAAAAACTGGGGCGCGTATATTCGGACTTGTCTGTAATATTCCCCTGGCGACGTATGTTCTGAATTCCACATTTCAGGGAAAACACAAAGCTTCGCAATTTGCATTACAGCCGTTGGGTTTATTTTATCAATTGCATATTCTTCTTCTGGTGCCTTTCTAACTAGTGAAGGTTGACAGTCAGCTCCGCATATTTAATGGTTTTGATCTTGTGAAATAAAAAACCGGCCAAGTGCGAGTCGGACTCGCCCCAGAAGGGTTCCGTAGCAGCAAGTAAGATATATGGAAGGTAAATTGCGGTGTACGGTTTATAACGTATTAAAAAAAAACTAGTTACCAGATCTAGTCCAAACCAATTTTCGTTGTTAATTTTCATGATTATGTAGATCATATATTTTATTAAGTTTTAAAATTCATTTATTATACAAGTAAGAGGGCCCCCTCTCAATTTATCACTTTGGGCGTCTCTTGCGCAAAATAATGTGCTTAGAATAAAATTATGCTAAAAACCTCAACATCATTTTTAAAGACCTATCTATAGATATATAGGACTAGACCTATCTATAGATACACGTATAGGTTTGATGAAAAAAACATGTTTTGAGTTTCTGTTTCAAGTATGAAGACCCAAATTTTTTATTTTTCTAATTTTTGTGCAAAAATCGTAATGCGGTTAACAAAATACATCTTTTTACCAAGTTTCAATAGTATAGTTCTTATAGTTTCGGAGAAAAGTGGCTGTGACATATGGACGGACGGACAGATGGATAGACGGACAGACGGACAGATGGATAGATGGACAGACGGACAGACGGACAGACGGACAGACGGACAGACATGACGAATCTATAAGGGTTCCGTTTTTTGCCATTTGGAGTCTGTCGGAGTTTTTTCAAGGACACGACCTTCAGAATTAAATATACCGATCACACCCACACACATCTTTAATCATTCCAAACGCGTCGATGAAAAACGCAATACTGAGTCGTATATTCTACATGTTGTATCTCGTCCCCGCGGACGCAAGCACCACTTACGACTTAGTCTAGTGCGGCGTTACACATTAATTTTCACACCCTTCGAAGCTTGAAATTCCTGCCCTCTGCGGTTTTGTTTTTAGTGCATATGGAAGTTTTTATAAAGAGCTTTTACGTTTCATAATACTCATAGTAAGTGTGAGCATGTCAAAAATTTTATCATGATTTTGTAGATAAAATAATATCTACAAAAGCATGATAACATTTTTGATTTGTCTGGATTTGTTTGAAGTCTGGTAAATACAATGAAGCGACTGCAGTCTGACGTTCCTAACCCGTCGATAGAGGAACCTAAAAATGGATCATAGATATTACACGTTCTGAATAATTCGAAACGTGCAGTTGTTCCAAACGTTGTTTATCATAAACACATAGCAAATAATAAAGATGCATATAGGAGTACATATCTGACAAAGCCATTGTAGTATACTCGGTTTTGAACCTACAAATAATCTTTTATCTTATCCACTAAGCTTTCAACGCTCACAAAATGATATAACAGTCAAAAACACAGAAGTACTCGAAGATCAAAAATGTATGTGATCAAAAACGTTATTTCATTATCACGAAATATTTCTCTCCTCATTTTTATTGCTTTATATATTTCATTTAACCGGAAAGCCACGCTTCGGCATGAATGGTCAGGCTCGACCGGAGGGATACCACGGATTCACAGAAAACCGACGTGAAGCAGCACTGTGCTGTATTTCGCTGCGTGAGTGAGGGCACCGGAGGCCCAATCCGGGGGAGGAGGGTTTGGTTTATTACCGTTGTCCACCATCTACTAGTCTACACTAGGTGGACAGTAAAACAATTGTTTGAAAAATTGCCTCTGTCCACCCCCTCTTTTAACCGAGAAGGGGCGGACAGCGGGATTGTTTTCATACTCGTTACGATGTCCACCCGGGGTGGACTAGCAGAGGGTGGACAGCGGGAATAAACCGAGGGTTTAAAGGTTACCAGCGCACTTGTGACTCTACTGGTGTCGGGGGTGTCCATGGGCGGCGGCAATTGCTTACCATCAGGTGATTTGTCTGCTCGTCTGCCACATATAGCATAACAAAAATTGCTCAAAGAATTGAATCCTGAAACCCAATATAAATTGATTATAATTTTCTAAAAGCCGCCATTGGACTGGCTAGCCCGAAACAATTCAAGAACATAAATTCAACATCAATTTCTAACTTGCCTTGTACTATTTTATCATTGACAGATGGCTTGGATTTATACCCAAAGATGGAAGATAGATTTCCCTTTCGCACGAATAGGGCGGTACCGGTATAATTTAATAGTTTACTGTCTACCACAGGTATCGTTAACAAATGTTAAGATATATTGCTTTCATTTTAAGGGTGAGTCTAATTTAAGCTTAGTGTTACTACGAGTCTTAAACTTGAGTATAGATAGATAGATAGATAGATACACTTTATTGCACAAAATTTACAGATCTTAGCCTAAGTTATTATACTAAAACAATGTAGGCGGTCTTATCGCTAATAGCGATCTCTTCTAGACAACCTCAGGGAAGAGGAAAAGTATAGCGAATTAAGAAAAGGGGTAAGGCAGTGCAAGACAGAAAAAGAGAAAAAAAAAGACATTGTATAAATACGAGTATGGTATATACATACATACATTATATTAAATAAATATATACTAGCTATAAATACTTATACATACTAGTACATTACAAAACAAATAAACATACATACTAACAGTTTATTGGATTGATAGATACGTAACCAGGTAGTATATGTATTTTGTACTATAAAACTAGGCATCGACAAGTTATTGTTACTTATCTGTCTAAATTGTTGAATCAAGATGAAGCTGAATTTACTATCCTTTACCCAATTTAGACTAAACACAGCCAGGCTTTAGCTCAATCTCATCTATAACAATATAACCCACAAATTTCGTACAACACCGAGTCCTAGACGGCATAACAGATTAGTTTAGATGTTAATTACAAGCTCAAATAACGGTTATATTCAACGAACGAGCTTTCAAGCCCGAGTGGTGACCATTAAATCCTTGTCTGCATGGTGAATAGTTAGCATCGCTCATAGCAATAATTTTGCAAACAACACTCACTCTAAGACTAAACAGTATCTATGTATAAAACTGTGTGCTTAAGGAAAAGTAAAAAAAAAATCTACGAAAATAAACACCCTCAAAACCCACGAACTAAAAAGTGTAATATTTTAACACATCATACGCTTCACATAATATTTTATAACAGTACACTTAAAGAAGGTGTTACCGAAGTCGGCGCCCAATACTATCATTAATAGTATCTTTTTTTTTTATTGCTTATAGTAGGTAGACGAGCTTGCGGCCCATCTGATGGTAAACGGTAACCGCCGCTCATAGACATCAACAATGCCGGAGCACAGTCATGCCGCTGCCTATCTAATGTAATTATAACTTGTAATACAACATTCAAAAGGTTTAATTGGGATTAGGCGCCAATTTCAGTGACACTTTTTTTCGAGTGCACTGTTATAAATATTATTTGAAGTGTACCTATGAAGTGTTAAAAATATTATTTTAGGCTTTTTAGTTCGTGAATTTTGAAGGCGGTTATTTTTTCGTAGAAATTTCTTTTAAATACTTTTTAGTGTCTTTTCCCCAGCACACTCTTTTGAAGTTGGTAAAAACGGGCAATATCAGAGTTGGTATTGCACTAATACTTTTTATAGTGACACAGTATATTGACCCTCCTCAGCCTGATGGTAAGCAAGAGAAGAGCCCACGTTGCAATTACAACGGAAGCGATGTCAGGCATCACCTCCGTTGGGACTGCCATACTGGCCCGCGAGATGTTTCCATATTGTAGGAAGGGGAAAACACATGCGCCGGCAACGAGTTCCATTTCTTGATGGTGCGGCAGAAATAAGAACTGCCAAATTTTGTAGTCCGTGATGGAATGTTTTCCCACTCTGAAGCGGTGACTTGATATGAAATGAAGTAACTGTTATACTGGAGCCAAATGTTCGTTGGAGTCAGTGTCATATAATTAATAAATGAAATACTCTACCGCATGCAGTGAGTCTTGGGGTGTAATAGGTGTAGTAAAAACCTTATTGAATATTCAATAAATGATAGATAACGTGCTAACCTACTGCTAAAATAGGTACTAGATATAGTACAGGTCGATTCACGAAAGATGACCACAAATGACGACCGTCTACGCATGTAATCTCATGAAGAAAAGGCTCATTCTCAATTTGATACATTATAAGGTCTTGGACTAAACACATTCTATGTTTAATTGAAAATGTTTCTTGTCTTAAGTTATTACTTTATGAGATTACGTGCGTACCTATACTTACCTAGCTAATTAAACTCTGTTAATATATATCTGACAGACAACATAATAGCCTACAACATAATATTCAGACAGCCATCTTGGAGTGTAGTTGGCTGTTAAATCTGCAGAAGTAAGTCACCATGGCTCATAACAATAATTTCGCGGGATATCACGTAAAGCTCTCGGGTTTATGCGCATATTACTTCAACCACGGCATTTGTGGCCCAATTGAAGAGAGGAAGAGCTTTATTCTCAATAAGGATTCCTTTCATCATCGGGACACAAGATGGAGAAGGGTTATCACCCTTATGTCGTTAAAATACCGGCAATTCATACCAAATGGTTCAAAAGTGCATTCATGCTGCGTACGGCTAAGGAATGGAACTCTGTGCCGGAAGATGTGTACCCTGAACGATATGAGCTGGACATATTTAAGAAAAGAGTGAATAGGTTGTTACTAGACAGACATGATCCATCCTCGGCCAAATGTCTGGCTATTCTAATAAAAAAAAAAATTACTTACGCGCAAATTTGCTTGCCATGAGAATGTAAATATAATGATTTGTATACCTATAAACTGTTTATGTTATCATCAAATAAACAAGACGGGGCATAATTAAGACATCGACCGAGCGTAACACTCGACAGGCGTACATGAATAATACGTTTTTTTATGCTAGACGCGACAAACGAGCAATTGAGTCAAAATATAAATTGTACCTAAGGGGAAATGTATCTTAGTTTTGATGTTGTTGCAAATCCAATAGACTCCGAGATAGGTAGCTCAAGCACCTGTGTTACGGACGGAGAATCAAAAACGGAGTATATACATTTAATACTTTTCTTTTGTAATATTAACATAGAAAACACCCAGACCAATACAAACACACATGATTATGCCCAAAAATGTTTGTACACTAGATGTTTTAAGAATAAAAAAAAACTTTTTTTTTCATAGTTAAATCTCTCCCGCTTTTCCCTTAGACCCCGTGCGTTACCAGCCCTTTCTGTAATTGGACACATTCAGATATGCAAAAAACAGGGGCTCTGTTCCAAATGGTCCCCTGAAAAATTTATGTTCTGCCGTTTGATGGCGACCGAGTCTCGAGCCGCGTCGTGTTAGGGCTCCGTCACTAAAAAGGAATATAATGGAACCCTTATCAATCTCTCCCACGTGTGCTAAAAACACAGTTTCATCAAAGTCAGAAAATATTTCGACCTCCTCTTTATTTTACGGAATACCTACAGACACTGACTCTTGATGGCATATTTTAAGTTGTTGTAACCTGGTACAGAAGAAAACCAAATCATCTCGGGACAATAAAACTCTTATAACAAAAAACTCAAAATCAAAATCAAATAATTCTTTATTTACATAGTACACAGCACTTACAAATCGTCATATATTTGAATGGTTTAAGACTACTCATAAGTACTTATGTAATAATTTACATGTTAATACATATATATGTTGATACATAAAATATACTAAAAAAGTAAATAAACATAATGCGATTCTACCACCGGCTCGGAAAGTTATTTTTTCTGGTCAAGAAGATCCGGCAAGAAACTCGCCAGTTACTCTTTTTAATCGCCAACTTTTTATAAAATGGTTTATTATCCTCATACCAAAACCAAAACTACTCTGATACTGACTTTAATCCTAAACTAGCAAGTTCATGATTATTACGGAATAACGTTACAGTCAATTTGGGTAACTTTGAGTTACCTTGTAACTTTGAATAAAACTGGTTTAAAGTTTTTTTTTATTTTATTCCTTGTAATTCCTATACAATTTAAAACGGTATCTAAAGGTCGAACCATTCAACGTAGATACCGTTTTAAATTGTATAGGAATTCCAAAGAATAAAATAAAAAATCTTTAAACCAGTTTTATTCAAAGTTACAAGGTAATTCAAAGTTACCCAAATTGACTGTAGTTCTTCATTTTTTATTACAAATTCACGACTAACCAGGATAGTGTCAAAATTGATCGAATCATTCAATCATTCGTTCAGTGACGTTTCGTTTTACATAACCTTGTTTTGCTGTCTGAAGTAAAAATAATTTTGAAATGTTTTTAGGCAACCATTAATTATGATATTGTATTACGTAGTATGATTTAGAATTGCTTCTATTTATGGAATGAAATCCCGAAAAAAATTTTAACTACATTCTCACAAATAACTAACGGTTAATCTGTCGTTGTCACTAAATCGATATTTTGAGGTTATTATTTTTGTACTCATTTTAAACTAGGGGTCCAGGTGGTTTAACATTAGCATTATAGTTGATATAATAAGTAACGTTAAACTTAGTTTAGTAATAATGTTTATTGTGTTCTTCAATTATTTCTAGTATTAATCCCACTCCTTATTTTAAACCACGTTTTATAATTATAATTATTTTCCAAACGCATAGATACTAATAATATATAATAATGGATAATAGCAAATACAACATGTATTTGCTATGAATATATTGAATTGAATTGATCAATCGAATATCGCGTCGAATATTTACAATTTGTCCTTAAGTTACAATTGCTAATTTTACAATGTCAAATTATAAAGTTCACTAATAAAATCTTAAATTACTAATTAAAATAATAATTATTAATCTTAAAATCTCATCATCATCAGCCTATCGCAGTCATTGCTGGACCTTCGCCACTGTGATCTATCAGTTTGTTGTGGTGGCCTACCGTAGCCCGAAGATTCTTCGCACCCCCCGTCCCGCCATTACCATGGTCGCCACCATGACCAGGAATAGCGGGACTGCCGGGAACTAGGGGCCTTGGCTGCAGTTTTACTGTCATTTTGGAGGATTTGCCCATAATCGCCACGCTGGGCAGGCGGGTTGGCGATCGCCGGGCGTGGATTTTTGCGCCAGTGACCCTGCTGCCCATTACTGACCTGGCGTATTTAGCCACGCCATAGCCGTGGTTATACCGCCATCGGTCGGTCGCCAGAGCCTCGTTGGTAATTCAGCAGGATGCACCACGGGCAGGTGAGGTTGGCTTGGGGCAAGAAGGTGGTAGATCGCCCCCTTACATCCCTAAATTACCTTAAAATCTATCGTATACTATCAATGGTGTGATAAAAAAAAGTTGCCAAAGATATCTATCAAGCCAGTCCGTCTTTAAAATAATACAACAAAGAATAGTAACATTTATTTCATCATCATCATTTCAGCCAATAGACGTCCACTGCTGGACATAGGTCTACCCCAATGATCTCCACACAGATCGGTCCTGCACCGCCCAAAACTAAGGTCACGGACATAGCCCAAAGGATTGCATGCCTCAAGTGGCAATGGGCAGGGCACAAGCGAGGAGAACAGACGGCCGGTGGGGCGGAAAGGTCCTCGAGTGGAGGCCACGTACAGGAAGTCGCAGCTGTGGCGCCCTCCACAAGGTGGACCGACGATCTGGTGAAGGTCGCGGGAATCCATTGGAACATTTGTTTACTTACAAAATTTTAATTTCTTTTAAAGATAGATAATTTGTTGTTTGTCTTTAGATCTACATACAGGAAGCCGGTTAACAGTCGCGCTGACTGGTAGAAAGCACTGTGTTTTTTCAAACACAGTACTTGTAAATAGGTATCGCGTTATTTAGTTTTCATCGATAGGTCTGGACTGTACCACCCTAAGGCTGCAATCTCCTCCTACGAACATTACTTCACTAAATTAATTTAACTTGGCCTATACACAGTAGTACAAATTTCAAGAGGTCCAAATTACAAGTACATACTTTGTCACTTTTAACTTTGTTTCTAAAATATAATTTGATAAGTTTCCCCAAACGTTTGAATTAGATTTGAGATTGGAAACCTTTTAAGATAATTAATATTTTGAGTCCTATTTTAATAGCTACTTCGAAATGTTTAACCCTTTTATAATCTTCACTTTTTGATTAAGATACCTAATTAAGTTATCTTATACAAATATCTCTTAATTTTCTCTAATTCAAATATCTCTGTATGTATATGTCTATACTTGACGAATAGCTTTTTGTAAACTATGGAAAGAATTCGATAAAATAAGTAGGTACTAATGTTCCGCTTGCAGTGTTACCCGTTTGGTCTAAATGAGGTTCTTTCGCAAAAGCAAATTAATACAGTAGTGTAGACCAGCAGAGGGATTACCTGATGGTAAGCGATTGCCTCCGCTCCGCTCATGAGCTGCCTCCTCTCCGCTTATCATTGCCTCCGTCCACTGCTTATGTTCAGTTTATTTATACAATATCTAAGTAATAGATAAAATAGGTGTCTATGGGCGGCGGTAATCGCTTACCATCACGTGATCCGTCGGCTCATCTGCCATCTAAACCTAAAAAAAATAGACGTAGAGATCCATAGATATCCATTATAGTTGGCGTTGACTCACACCTTCCTTTGCATCTTTTTTTTTGCCATAAAAACAACACACGGACTTGTCACTGGCATTATATGATTAATAAACATACGTAAAATGCTTCATGTAAAAACCAAATTACGCTGCAGTTAGTTTAAAATAAAAGAAGCCATAGGTATTTAAAAATTTAAAAGCACGCTCCTTCAAATTGATTACATTGCACATAAAATCTAATCTAGGCGTCTAGCTAATCATGCGTCAACCAATAAGGGCTAGAGGTCGCTCATACTTAATCGGGGTAATCCATTTGGCAGGCAAGTTTTATACACCGACCAGTCTAGCCAGACCTCCCTTGCTTCCATACTGTACGGTCACATAACGGACTCCCCGATCATCTCGTTTGTTGTGTGGGACCAAGGTATCTTGGTGATGTTTTATCAGCTCGTAAATTTTAGTCCGTATCTGGCGAGATGTCAAACCGTTGGACGGGGTACGGAATTTTGTTAGAAAAACAGATTCGCCCGTGCTGCAGCCCGCAATATTTTAAAATAGTTTTCGAACTATATTCAAAAGATTTTGGAGGTTCGGCCAGTGATATTCTGGGAATGTTTTGCTCAATTTAATTTGTGTTACGTCGCTGTTTTCGTTTTGGGCTGCTGGTTTTCTCTTCTTTATACCTACGCATTATATTTTAATGTCAGGTTGTAAAGAAAAATAAAATAAAACTGTAATAGCTCTCTAAAACAATACTATACGATGACGATGTATAATGACGACCCGTTTGGTACAGTGGTAATGAACGCTGCCTTTGGTCCAAGGGTTGCGGGTTCGATCTCCGCACAGTACAGATATTTGTGTGCATTAACATGTCTGTTTGTATTGGTCTGTGTGTTTTCTATGTATTATAATAATTTATTTACAAAGGAGGAGTATTATATGTATTATTTGTAGTCCCACTGTTGATTCTGATATCTGTAACACATCTGCTTGAGCTACCTATCTCGGAGTCAGATCAATGTATATGAAGTTGTAAAATACACAATACCGTGCTATACCTAGTGATGATGATGATGATGGCTTCCTAGCCGATTTCGGCTACAGCGACCACTTTGTGTACAATCGATGTGTAAATTTTGAGGACTAAGATGTTGCTGCCCTTTGGTGCGCTTTCCAATGACTAGCATAGCCAATCTTAGCATTGAACGTGCGCCCACAGAGGGGACACGTTAGCGCACCGCTATTGTAGTGGTAGGGGATGGCTGCAGGAGGCCGCGCCTTAAGGTCAACTCGTTTCTTGTCCAGATTTGACCTCCTACCTTCTTCAAAATCTTGCACCTTCTGATGGATCAGGCGCCTCCACTCCGGTCGCTGTGCTGCCTGCTTTTCCCAGTGAGCTGGATCTATACAGCATCTTTTTAAATGTCTTTTCAGAGCATCCTTATATCTTAGGTACTGACCACCGCGTTTCCGCTTGCCGTACTGGAGCTCTGAAAAGAAGATGCGCTTCGCAATTCGCTCTTCTGCCATTCGCGAGACATGTCCACTCCATCGAAGCTGTCGTCGCATGAGGTATGACTCAATACCACCGACGTTGGCTCTGCGCAGCACTTCCGTGTTCCGCACACGGTCGGACCACCGAATTCTCATGATGTTACGCAGGCACTTTAGGTGGAATTGATCCAACGTTCGTATGTGGCGGCGATATAGTGTCCATGTCTCCGCAGAATATAAAAGATTGGGCAACACAATAGCCATGTAAACTGATATTTTGGTCGCCAGTTTAAGGTCATGTGAACCGAAGACTTTCGAGCTAAGTTTGCCGAATGCTGCAGCTGCAGCACTGATCCTGCAATTGACTTCTGAGTCAACGTCACATTTTGATGTTATGGTGCTTCCTAAGTAACGGAATCGGTCGACCTGCTTTAGCACATCTTCTCCGAGTCTTACGGTAAGTGTCTCGTGACTATCATATTCTGAAGACATGACTTCCGTCTTTTTGATGCTGATCTTCAGACCGAACCTACAGCAAGACTCGTGGAACCTAGAGACCAGCTGTTGCAGGCCGTCTAGAGAGTCCGTTACGAAGCACAAGTCATCTGCATACATTATTTCAGTTACCAATGCATGAGACACCTTAGTGCGGGACTTAAACCTGGCTAGATTAAAAAGACTGCCATCTGAACGAAACTGGATACAAACGCCCTCGGAAGAGCCTTGAATAACTTCACGGACTACCACTGCAAAGTACAATGCGAACAACGTCGGTGCCAAAACACAGCCTTGCTTTACCCCACAAGTCACGGGGAAAAAGCTAGACTGATCACCATCGACAGCAACGCAACATTGCATACCGTCATGCAGGAGCCGCAGAAGCTTCACAAGCTTTTCCGTACATCCTAGCTTTCCAAGTACAATCCATAGGGCTTCTCGAAGCACGCTGTCAAAAGCCTTCTCAAGATCAACGAAACAGAGATACAGCTGACGACCCTGTTCTCTGCTTTTCTCTTGTAGTTGACGAACCGAGAATATGGCTTCACATGTGCCTCGATTTGGCCGGAAGCCAAATTGGGTTTCTGGCAAAATCTCCTCTGAACGTTTCAGTAGGCGGTTTAATAGAACCCGGGCGAAGACTTTTCCAGGAGCTGACAGGAGTGAAATACCTCGGTAAGAGTTGCAATCGGACCGGTTCCCCTTGTTCTTATACAAAGCTCTGATGCAGGAATCTTGGAAGCATTTTGGTACGCACTCCTCCTCCCACATACGAACAAAGTACTCTCATATGCACGAGTGCAACTGCTCACCTCCGTATTTCAATAGCTCACCAGGTATTAAGTCTAAGCCCACCGCACGCTTATTTTGTTGTTGTTTGATGGCTGTGATCACCTCGCCACGCGTCAAAGGGTCGTCTAGTTCAGATTTGAACGGGAGTTGTGACAGTGAGCGAACATACTGTAGGTCAGAGGATCGATCAACATTTAAAAGTACATTGAAATGTTCTGCCCATCGCCGAAGTACATCCTCCTTACTTTTGACTAGGCTCTCTCCATTACTAGTCTTCAGTGGCACCCTAGCATGAGAAACACTACCAAACACCTTGCGGACTTCACCGTAAAATTCCCCGAGACGGTTGGTATCGGCGAGCATCTGCATGTTGCGAGCTTTTTCCTGCCACCATCTATCTTTTGTGTCCCGGGTTAATTTACGAAACTTTAGTCCACTTTCTCTTATCTTAACCGTGTTGGCAGTGTCTTCTCCGTCATTACACCTGAGAAGCTTTCGGTGATTATTAATTGCCTCTGTTAGTACTTTATCATTCTCATCAAACCAGTCTTCGTTCTTGCGAGATTTTAGACCCAAAGTAACTGCAGCGGAGTCTAAAATATGAGAAGATAGAGTACACCAACTCGCTTCCACATCAACACTTTCCGCAGTTGAAGGCAATATTAGTGCACTCTGCAATTTTTCCACATACTGTTGTCTTACTCGGAGATCGTCCAGCTTATCAGTATCCAAGCAGACAGTCTTGGCTTTTCTTGACCTACGGGGATGGCGTAGACGGACGCGCAGTTTGGTGATCACAAGCCTGTGGTCAGTCCAGCAATGCGCGCCGCGCATTACACGGGTAATCTGGACTTGGGGTATGTCTCTTTGCCTGACAATTGCATAGTCCAGTAAGTGCCAGTGCCTAGATCTCGGGTGCATCCACGTAGTTTTATATTTGGCAGGGAGCCTGAACATGGTGTTGGTAATTGCAAGATTAAATTGTGCACATAAGCTCAACAACAATTGGCCATTTGCATTCATATTGCCAACTCCGTGTCTGCCCAATATCCTAGGCCAGGCTTCATAGTCCCGGCCTACTCTGGCATTAAAGTCACCCATTAACAGAATCTGTTCTCTATGAGGTATGCAATTGAGACATTGTATCAAC
Source organism: Marasmia exigua (assembly GCA_019059595.1). Taxonomy (NCBI): domain Eukaryota; kingdom Metazoa; phylum Arthropoda; class Insecta; order Lepidoptera; family Crambidae; genus Marasmia; species Marasmia exigua. The sequence goes on from CM032471.1 coordinate 7,148,977, forward strand.
TCCTCGTAAAACTTGTCCTTAATATCGTCAGTTTTATCTAGCGTTGGTGCGTTGACACTGACGATATTAAGGAAATTATTTTCATCCAGGTGAAGGCGCAAAGTTGAAACGCGGTCTGATATGTGCGCGGGATACTCCTGTAATTGCGTCACAAGCTGGCTCTTGACTGCAAACCCCACGCCTGACCGTCTAGGCTCAGAGGATGCGGTGCCTTTCCAAAAGAAAGTGTAACCACCACCTTTCTCTACCAGCTCTCCTTCGTCTGCTAGGTGTGTTTCGCTGAGCCACATCAATATTATAACGACGAAGTTCCCGAGCTACAATGGCAGTTTTACGCTCCGGGCAGGCGTTGACTTCGCGATCAAGAAGCGTTCGCACGTTCCAGGCACCAAATGTCATAGTTTTAAATTTTGTTATATTTTTCTTATAGTTGCGTCGACCACGAATTAAGAGATGCGGAGGCAGCCGCGGTTACTACCTTCCACTTGGGTTGGGGTGAGCATTTGTTTAGGGCACCTTTTCTAGCCCCCTCCCAGGCTGAGCTGGGAAAGCAGTGCTCCCCTAAATAGGGCTGCTCTGTCACTCCGGGTGCTGCCGAATCCACTCTGTCCCCCCTGTGCAGAGTAAAAGCAACCACGATGTTCTTACCACACCCCCGGCCTGCGTGCGGGTCTCAGACAAAGCCCAGCTTGCATCAGACTGAACCTCTCTACTTCAACCCATCGCCACAGGACTTTGCAAATCGATGTCCATATTCGAAAACGGTCAAGTGCGCAGGATATATTTAGGTGCACAAACGTAGGGGAGAGTGGGGGAATTGCGGACGCTTAAGGGAAATGATAAACGAAATCTATACTATAAGAATAAATCAGTATTTCTTTATTAATTATGTTACTCTAGTTATCCATCTACAAAATCAACATATATTATTTTATGAGATCAATCAACAGCCATATATATTGTGACAAAAACAAAACCCTATGTGTCCGTTATTACCCGTAGCTCTTGGGGTAAAACCGGACTGATGCTGGGTTAATTGCGGACATCACGGGGTAGTTACGGACTAGTCCGTAACTACCCCGTGATGTCCGTGATTTTATGCACAAAAGTCACAAATAAAGCTTCTGGAAGGACTTCCAGCAGTGCAATTCTCATGAGCCCACTTCTTGCACTTTAAACACAGAATCCAGTCTTCGATGGGTGGATCACAGTACTTTTCGTGGCAATAAATGCAAAAATAACCATTATTTTCTTGTTCAGTTTCAAAATTCTTTAGATTTCTCACAGCTTTTGAACATTTTTCTATGTTATTTCTTGGTTTCTTTGGCTTATCATTTAAATTAATGTTTTCTTTACTAAAAGTACTAAAGAAAAAATAAATATAAATGATAAAGACTAAGAGTAGTCTTTCTTTTGTCTTCGGCTAGTTGTAAGACTTCTATGGTGTACGTTTGTTCCTTTTTTCTAATATATTTTCGAGGCATCTAAAAATAAACAGTGATTGGTTAGTGTTATTAGAGTAAATAGTAGATATAGTAAGCAAACCAGGGGTAATTACGGACGTCCGTAAATACCCCAGTGAAATGTCCGTAATAACCCCAAATGGAATTAAAAATTTCAATGAGGCATTTTTTTAGGTTATTAAAACGCTTCATCAAAACAATTATTTGCAATTCATACTCCTTTAGCATAAAAAACCTTAGAAAAAATCCCTTAGTTACATCACTTTCTACATAGATTTGTCACTGAAATTAACTTTCATTCTAAATTAGATCAAAATTCACCAAAACATTAAATTTTACTTACCTTGAAAAGCGTGCGCTGCCGGCCATCGTGAATGTTTGCGCGGCACTAAAGATGGCGAAATGTATCCCGTGATTGCATCAGCCGGGCGCGGGAGGGAAGGAGTAAGTAGATATTGGTTAGTCCGGATTTACCCCGCGTCCGTATTTCCCCCATCGTCCCCTACGCGCAAACGCAAGTGCACACACTCGTCCTCCCCCTCCTGAACCCAGTGGAACGGAAACCGATACGACCGGAGGAGAGTTTGGATGATTCCACAGTATATGGATGTTGCGGATTTGGTAAGCACGGTACAAGGTAATTGATCGGTACCGTGCTCACGCTCCCTGAGTCGCCTTGTACGACACCCACGGGAAGATATGGGGTGGTGCTATTCTACTCTGCCGGCACCACACGGCACAAATATACCTAGTACAAGTATTAAAAAAAAGCTTTGACTTGGGGCCAAGTCTCTAGTAAAACCATTGTGGGGAGGTTTGTTGTTTTAGAATAGAAGAATCCAATAAAGCGTAAAAATCAAAATACCATAAATAGAGTTTTCGGAATTTGTTTTTAAATGTTATACACGTGAATTAAGTAGTAAGCAGTAGTGGTTATTGGCAGCTGCAGTAAATGCTGAGGCTGCGCCTTGTTGGCCACAAACCAATGTCTTATCCTATTATATTTTGTTGTTTTTTGTTTTTCCATGTACTTGTCTACTGCTGTATGTACTGTGTTTTTATGGCCACTAAAATTATCTTTATCTTTTTTTTACCTACTTTAAATTTTATGTTATAACTATGTATGACTGAGAATCACTATATTACAATAATAATAATAAGAACTTTACAAATAACATGTACTGCGTAAACGTATAGTACATAGGCATCTTACGTAGGTATATAATTTTGTTATGTCTATTGGGCAATAATGTCATGGTAGTTGCTGAAAACCAGCGTCGGGGTTAGTCTCTTGGATCAACACCGACTATTGCTGAGCGGCCGCCTGTTTGGCACATACAGGGATAATGTTATCCTACTTTTCGTTTTCATGGTAGCGATAAATTAAGTTCTATGGTGAAGAAACTATCCGAAACGCGCAGGTTTCGTCACGATGATCTGCCTCGCCGCGGAGTAATTGGTATACGCAGATGTATTTGAAATTTCAAGACGCATATTTAATTTAGGCGTCATTTGGAAGACAAAGCGAAAATCGCTAGGTTCTTCACGCCTGGACAACGACTTGTACTGTATAAAGCCCAAGTACGGCCCCACGTGGAGAACTGCTCCCATCTTTCGGCAGGCGCTCCTAAATATCACCTAGACCCATTTGAAGCCTTGAACATTGCGGACGAGCTGTCCGCATTGTCAAGGATTCCGACCTCACGAACGAATTGGAGTAGTTGGAGTCGCTAAGAGATTATGGCTCTCTTTGCCTCTTCTATAGGCTCTTTCATGGAGAGTGCTCTGTAGAGCTGTTTAATATCATACCAGGGTCACCATTCTACAATCGCACGACTAGACGCCGCGGCAAACTTCACCAAATTACCTGGAAGCAATCCCTTCCGGAACGCTTCGTTTCCAGCGCTCTTTTTTCCCACGCTCGTGCAAACTCTGGAATGAGCTTCCAGGCCGCGGTGTTTCCTGATCGCTATGACATGTGCTTTTTTAAGAGAGGTTTGAAAAGAGTTCTTCTCTCACGGTAGGCAGCGGCATGACTGTGCTCCGGCATTGTTGATGTCTATGAGCGGAGGTTACCATTGACCATCAGATCAGGGTCGCAAGCTCGTCTGTCTATTATAATCATCATCATCATCATCAGCCCATTTAAGTCCCCACTGTTGGGGCACGGGCCTCCCTCAATCACATGAGGGGTAATTGCCATACTCACCACGCTTGGCAGACGGGTTGGCGAGGGTTTTGATATAAGTGCAGAGTTTTCCTTCTCTGGGTGCTGATGATCATGCTAGCAGCTTTACCTTAGTCGCCTTTTACGACACCTCGGTAAGAGTGAGGGTGGCCTATTCTACTCTGCCGGGGACCACACGGCCAGTATTATAAGCAATAAAAAAAATCTTATTCACTGAGCGACCATCGCACTTAACTGGGAGTGCAAGTACTTGCACATAAATCGAAATTTAATTCAGCATCTGTCGGACTGCAGTCCGGCGTCGCATTAGCCGCGTCTGAGACAAATGGTATTTGTCTAGCGAATCGACTTACACTGCGATACTTGTCTAACTCTTGTGGATCCTCCGGCATTGTTTGCGCTCCAAATTATGTTTGTGTTCCCGATTTGTGAGCTTTGATTTTCAGTTTTAAACTATTTGTTTGTGAAGTGAAAATATTTAGGAATAGTACTACTAAAATTCTAGTTTGATGAAATGTGAAAACATTTCTATTTAAACCTATTTCTATGTACCTACGTACATAGGGTTGTAAATTCAGAGAACTTTCTTTTTTTGTTTTTTTTGATGAGATGAGGACAAACGAGCAAGCGAATCACTTTGATGGAAAGTAATCAACGCCGTCCACGAACATCCCCGAAATCAGAAATATCGCTAATGTGTTGCCGGCCTTTTTAGAGTTCCGTAGGCAAATGGCAAAAGACGGAACCCGTTATGTTAATATTCGTCATGTCTGTCATGTCCGTCCGTCATATCACTTTTTTTCCGAAACTATAAGAACTATACTATACTTGGTAAATAGATTTATTTTGTTAACCGAATTACGATTTTTACACCAAAGATAGGAACCAAAATCTTTACGGGTCCCCTATTACTTAGAACTGAACAGCATTTTTTTTTCATAGGTCTTTCAAAATGATGTTGAGGTTTTTAATATATTTTTTTCTAAATTTAATACCTTGCGCAAGAGTCCAAAAGTGGTAAAATGTAGCGCCAAAATGAATTTTAAAATTAAAAATATATATCATTACCATGAAAACTAACTATGAAAATTGGTATGAACTAGATCTAGTAAATTTACTTCTTTCTTCTTTTTCTAGTATTACTTACTTCTTACGAACAACACAAAATTTTTGAAAAACAAATAATGGCGCTAGTAGGCTGAACTGGCACCCCAGACAGTCGGCAAAAAACTTATAAATAATTTGTTTTATTATATTTCCAACAATAAATAACCCCAAATTAAAATGTATCAAAACTCGTATCATTAAACGTAGATCTCTTCAACATTGACTGACCGAATGGCGCAATTGGTAGTGACCCTGCCTCTTACGCCAAAGGTCGTGGGTTCGATCCCCACCCTGGACAAACATTCGTGCGATGAACACTTGTGTTTGTTCAGTGTCTGGATGTAGTACATGTATTTAAGTATATATTTGTGTTCCTCTATCGTCTGATATCTGTTACACAAGTGCTTTCGCTACTTAGTACGGAATCAGGTCAATGTATGAGATGTTGTGAGAATTATTAAAAAAAAATTTTACTCCAACAGTGCAACTGAATAAGTGAGCTGAATGAGTGAGCGGAGCTTGTTATCCGGAACCGACATTATTATGGGCCAAGTTCACTCGCGTGAGTGCCGCTAAGAGCCTTCAGGTCTTGACCTAAAACCTGGAGGACTTGGGTTTTAGTCTACAGTTAGAAATAAGTGGATGCATTTTTATTTAGCATTCTTTTAGTAGCAATCTACTGATATTTATCAGCTTAAAAGAGGTTTGACTATTTTTCCATGGATGTTTTGTTTATTTATCGATAAATCGAATGAATACACATCGAAAATCGAGTCGAGGAAAAAGAACGTTTAAAGAAAGCTTACCGTGGGAGAGCCATGATTCGGCTGAATGGGCCGGATCGACCGGAGTGATACCACGGCTTCACAGAAAACCGGCGTGAAGCAGCATTGTGCTGTGTTTCGCTACGTGAGTAAGTGTACCGGAGGCCCAATCCAAAGAAATGTGCGTGTTTGCAACCTTTAATATAAATATATAAACAAAGATGTTAATAAAATATGTAAACAAACTTAATAGACAAGCATCAGACGCGATCACAAAAGCATCTTCACATTAACCAATGTTTAGTTCCTAAGTTCACCACTAGATGGCGGTGTGCGCTATTGCACCGCGCAAGCATTTGGTCGTTTTCATTTCTACTAAAGCCCGTACTGTTCATAGAAAGATATACACAAATTTTACATCAAACTTTTGATGTTTTATTCGTAGTGCAAATAAGATCCATAGTGAGTTCATCGCTAGTACGTCCTGGACCCAAGCATCCTGTCTTTACAGTGGGAGATATATTAATAGTAAATACATTTTGATACAGAAAGTCTACATTCCAAACCGAGACACAACAGGTATTAATACAATGCAAATTTGCTAATACAAAGCGTATAATAAAAATATAGATAAAACCACAAACAATACAGTTTCGCAAAAAATTTTGAAAGTAGATATAATTAATTATTTATTTTTAACCCTTGTGGTATGGAGTACAAACGCGACAGAGTGGCGCCACCACTGAGACATCATTTTTTCTTGGTCTGTAGTCATTGATGCGGCATCCTATTAATTGTGAAATTAATGAGTTATGACTCCACTGGTGTCGCGGGTGTCCATGGGTGGCGGCAACCGCTTACCATCAGGTGATCCGTCTGCTCGTCTGCCACCTATCACATAAAGAAAAAGAAAAAATAAGTGGCCTAAAAATCTCAAATAATGTGAAGAGATATCTAATTATTTGTCAGCTGTAAGGACTGCGTTCCAAAAAAATTATATTTTTTTTAATTCGAGTCCATACAGACCACATAATATGAATGTCAAATTCTACCGCTCTACTTTTGAATGTTCCTTTCTACTAAAAATACTCACAAACCATTTATCAAATTAAAATAGTATGTAGGTATATCAATGCAAACAACAATTAAACACTAAAGTAATAATGAACTATCCATCTTATCTTTAAATATTATACAACATAAATTATATTAAGCTTATAAATTATAATAACTTCAATGTTATCCGATCCAATTAGCCCTTCTGTATGAAGTAATAAATTAGCAAACAAAACTAACTATTGGATTCCAAACAAACAACGGATCGCATCACTACGCGAGGGAATTTACGACCACTCACCTGAACAAAGTAGGGGTGGGAAGACTTTATCGATAATTCAGACTGAGCCAATAATCCACGACAGATAAGCCACTTAAAGGGGAGGAACACTATTTAGATAAACTAAATGCTAGGGGAAGGCACAGTAATCGTTCAATGGGTGGCCCAAGTGCATATGCAATTTTTATTAGTAGTGTAAATGCAATATCAAATGTTTCCTTGATTATAACTTATTTTAATGATAGATTCTGCTAACCTATAAATGATTTTATACTGTTGTTTTATTCAAAAATGTAAATTAAGTGTAAAAATTGACATTAAAATGTAAATAACATATTTTTAACATTGAAATGAAAATATCTGTATGGAGCTCAAATTATTTAAAAAAAAATGTTTAATAGTTCAATTTTTATTAACTGAGAGTCGTTCTGCTCTTTCTTTATATTTTTCAATACCTACTAATAATAAGCTGCTAATGTTGATATAAAATTATAACATTGAAGGATATTTTTCTGCTATACAAATATTGGTTTTATTTACAATATAATTACAAATTCAATGCTTAAGATTGTCTTTTCTAATGAAGGGACAAACAAGGTTTTTTTTATATATACAAATATCTGTTTTATCCACATGACTTTACTGAGTACGTATGAGTGCATATAACTTTGTACGTAGCAAATAAATTGTAAATCACATTTTGAGTAATGTTTTAGCTTAAAATTCATCGATGTCGACTGTGACGCATCCTTACACCTGCACGGGGGTGTTTCAGAGCGTGTGCGTCTCTAACGTGATCAGTGTTCCGCGTAAAGGACCTGACGCATTTTATAACTTTATGTGTGCTTTGTTAAATAAAACTGACCATGCATTTTTGTTCTCCAGCAAGAGATACTTATGTGTTGGAAAACGGGTTCATGGATATTTTCGACAGAAGGATTAACTATTTTCCTCAACGAAATCGTGCCTCTTCAAACTATTGAACTGTCGATGAGTTCAATTTCGGACTTATTAGACAGTCAATAAATCGTCATCGATAAATTTTGATTCTAAAAGGAGATTCATGAAATGAAGTAGACTCTCGTGCTGTTGCTTATTACCAAATCCTTTTTATTTTCTCGTTGCGCACGCATAAAAGTACCAGCGAAGTATGTATATGAAGTATAGTATAAAAAGAAAGAAAGAAAGAAGAAAGAAAATACATTTATTGACCATCACTATACACAGGAAACACATACAGTTGGTACACGGTTTAAAACGACATAAATTTTACAAAGAAGAGTGACAAAGAGATGTGAATAGTGTGTGGTCAATCAGGTCCCGACCTCAGCATTAGCTGCTACGACAATATCTGCATTGCCGCAGCAGCGCTGGTATTCTGGCGGGACCTGTTTGCGAGCGAGTGTGATGGTGTGGTGTAGATAAATAAATAAAAATATATATACACGTACATATTATAGATAGGTAATATGTGATTTGGTAGATATAATAAGATTCTTATTGAAACACACAAAATAAGAAGAAGAGAATTCAGTTGATAACAATTAGATACAAACAACACTAAAATGTGTGTATGAGATCAATAAACCAATTTTTATATATTTATTTATTTATTTATTATAGTTCCAAGTTAACTGTACATAATCGTAATTAGAAAAAAATCTACTTCGATATCGACTTCAAATTATCGATATCGACTTTGTGACATCCCTTAGCATACACGGGGGAGTTTTTGGAGCGTATGCGTCTCTAACATGATTAGCTAACGTGCGATGTTTTGCGTGACGCATCAGGCTGGTTTTCATTCCATCATAGGTACAGAGCGGCAAGGCTGATTACGCATAAAAGGAATATTGACAGGAGGGCGTTGTATTTCAAATTTTATATAGAAAAGTTTCATAAACTATTATTAGAATAGTTATTTACGAGATTTCTACCATGTACCTTATTTTAAAAAAAAACTATCTTCACTCCACTACGAAAAGTGGCCCAATATCTGCGATCGCCCAAAGACAGCTTTCCATTAGAAAAACTTGGTGTCTACAAGGTTGACAGCAGTTTTGGTAGTTCGTATATCGGCCAAACTAAACGCACCATCTCATGCCGAATAAAGGAACACATAAAAGCAGTCAATAAACAGAAATTAGCAATCGCAGAACATTTGTTGGAATCGGGTCCAAATCACTGGATTGAGTTTTATAACCCTCAGATAATTTCGACAGAACGCCACTACATACCAAGACTGGTCAGGGAAGCGATTGAAATTACAAAGTATCACAATACTTACCTATTAGAAAGTAGAGGTCTACTTTCTTATATTATATATTGTGACAACGTCCTAAAGTGTATACATATTTTTGGAGTTGACTGTACACAAATTTCAATCGTGAGGATTGGTTTAAATTGTCAAATGTCTGGAATCTAGTGATTCGAAAATGTAATAACCGTAAAACTAAACAAAGTGTCATTTCGCGGTCAGATACTGTGAGTGTTGTGAGTCGAGAACTGGTGCGAGAAAATAGTGAGTTAGTGAACAGTGGTACCGCAGGTGCGCGCAGTAAAATACTACGAAGGAGGGTAGACCGTTTTGTCTGCCAGTAAAATAAAACTAAAAAAAACGTATGATGTACATAATCATGAAAACTAACAACGGAAATTGGTTTGGACTAGATCTAGTAAGTAATTTTTTTTAATACGTTATAATGAAACGTTTTAGGGTTAGCGGTGAAATAAAAGAGAGAGTTCTTTCACCGACAAACTATATTTCACGAAGAGAAGAAAGAGTGGGTTCTATTGAGTACACACAAAACGTAGACCCCTTACTAACTAAGACTCCCCTGAGCTCAATTGGGTGAGTCCCGGTGAGTCCGGTGAAGGAAAAAGAGCCCGGCAGTAGAAGAGGGATCGTCTAATGGGAGTTGTTCGGGAGAACTCGTTCCAGAAGTCTCCTCTAGTAGAAAACTTCCTCCAAGAAGAAACCGCAATTGAAATCCTGCGGGTCTTTTCTGGAAGATTTAAAGTATAGCAGGCACTAACACGGCCTGGATTCTAGAAATCAGCAAAGATGGCTGAACTGTGGAGAATTTTGATTCACAGAAGTTGCGTTCGTAGTTGAGAGTCGGATCAGGCGGGCGCGCCGCCGTCAGTCGTTTTATACGACGGTAAGATGGAGGGAGCAGAACACCGTTAGCTTTTGGCCATTGCCTTATAAGGCCGTGGAGTCGACCCGTTGTCGGAGCGTCCGTGAGCAGTGCCCTGATTGGTCACCTATTCAAGTACCAACGGCTTATTACGTTCCGTTTCATCTACTAAGTGTTTTGTATAGCGTATGTTACGCTATAATAAACCGAACACCGCAATTTACCTTCCATATATAGATAGATAGATAGATAGATACACTTTATTGCACTAAATTTACAAATCTTAGCCTAAGTTATTATACTAAAACAATGTAGGCGGTCTTATCGCTAATAGCGATCTCTTCCAGACAACCTCGGGGTAGAGGAAAAGTATAGCGAAAAGTATATATCTTACTTGCTGCTACGGAACCCTTCATGGGCGAGTCCAACTTGCACTTGGCCGGTTTTTATTTAAAGAAGGTTTGAAAAGAGTTCTTTCACGTTATGCAGCGGCATGACTGTGCTCCGGCATTGTTGATGTCTATGAGCGGCGGTTACCCGTTACCATCAGATGGGCCGCAAGCTCGTCTGCCTATTTTAAGCTATAAAAAAAAATTTTGTAATCACCCAAGCACAAATCACACCATTCATGTCACAGTCATCTCGAGTATGATTTAAGTTAACGTAACATGTCTTATACACTTTTCTTTTTCATTCTTGTCTCGCTATTTGCTTTATTTTACTATGTAACACAAACTCGCCAAAGTTATCTGACCCGAGCAATGTTACCAAAGTAGCTGAGAATTATTCGGCATCGAAACTAATACCTAGAGTAATAAAGTCAGGGAAAGTTGACGAACATTCGCTATATTGAGGATTTATTATTTCTCTCATTTCTCAAGAAGCACCCGGGCGCAATCTATAACTTGGAGCCCTCTTGTTTCAAAATGCGCGAACAAAATAGAATACTTAGAACATGTTCGACTCCCTATGGGTAGTCGCTTCATTGTAATTATCAGAGATCGCGAATCGTGTATCATGGTACAAGCGTACCCCGGGCTTCGAAGCGACAGCATTGGACTCAACGTGGAATCACACGCTAAGATAAGGAGAATGATCAGTACTCGCGCCTGATCCTTGCGGAGCGTTACATTGGAGGCTCTATGTGTAGCGAGGGGCTCTCGGCGCCCTTCAACTTCCACTGTGCACCGCACCCCCTGCACTGTAGGTAAAAACGCCCGTAATTGTTTACCTACGTCTATTTTGTATTTATAGGAATACATAAGTAATGTTTTATCCCATTACTTAGGTTGAGTTCTTAGCTTCACATAACTTTCTTTATTGCGATAATAACACTGGATGAAGTGTCGGTACAAGTTTCATATGTTTTGATCATCGGGAAATATATTAGCGATCTTTCTGATTTCGCGGATGTTCATGGGCTGCGTTGATTACTTTCCATCAGGTGACTAGCTTGCTCCTTGTCGCCTCAAGCATAAAAAAAGTACCAGAAAGTAGGTAAATTGCAAGAAGCAGTACAGGTATCATCATCATCAGCCCATTTAAGTCTCCACTGCTGGGGCACGGGCCTCCCTCAATCACATGAGGGGTAATTGCCATACTCACCACGCTTGGCAGACGGGTTGGCGAGGGTTTTGATATAAATGCAGAGTTTTCCTTCTCTGGGTGCTGATGATCATGCCAGCAGCTTTACCTTAGTCGCCTTTTACGACACCTCGGTAAGAGTGAGGGTGGCCTATTCTACTCTGCCGGGACCACACGGCTTACAGGTATATACGAGTACTATCTGGTACTGTCTGAATTATCATTCTGACAAAGCAAATAAATATTCCTAGTTTTTTTTATTGAATGCTGAATTTACTCAAGAATTAACTTCTCCGGTGCTATGTAAATAAACGAAACAACAAATCTATGTTTTTTCACTTCACAGTCCAACCTTCGCATTTTCCTTCAAAGCGCCATCTTTTATCAACTAAGCACCCACTCACTCAAAACACAATAGTAGAATCACTTTTTTCTACCCACATTTGCTAAATAACCGGACTCCGTTACGGACGAAAATGAATTTTTAAAAACGTTCTTTCTAAAGATTCAAAATTAACCTGTCTACTTTTGGGGAGAAAATAAAATTCCTTTCCCCTAGGGCTAATGCCAGCAATCCATTAGCAGAACAGTGGCTGTTATCATCTCATAAATTCCGGTGCTATCTCTGCTGGTTGTCAAACGTAACTTATCGCTGGGCCGTTTTGACCGGGATAGCTTTGGGGTTTATTTTGATAGAAAATGAACAGTAAAATGCGTATCTAAGTCCCAAAAGAGACATAGGACGCCGACTACCTAGATTACGTGTAAACAGGGTACGTACACGTCCATTCACGAGTAAAGTGATCTCGGAGTTGTTCGGCGTGTTTAAAGACAGGTTGATACGTTAAAGAGAGTTTTTTTTTTATAGTTTAGGTGTTAGGTGGCAGACGTGCAGAAGGATCACCTGATGGTAAGCTATAGCCGCCACCCATGGACACCCGCGACTCTGCCAATCTTTAAACCCCCTTTCCCCTGGATTGAACCTCCAGTACCCTCACTCACGCAGCAAAACAGCACAGTGCTGCTTTACGCCGGTTTTGTGTGAGACCATGGTATCACTCCGGTCAAGCCGACCCATTCGTGCCGCAGCGTGAGTGTTTTTAATAAATAATAAATATTTCACAACTTCACATACATTGATCTGACTCCGAGATAGGTAGCTCAAGCACCCGTGTTACGGATATCAGAATCAATAGTGGGATTACAAATATATACGAGTACATATAATACTTTTCTTTTGTAAGTATACATACTTATATACATAACATTGACCCATCATTTTGATGACACTTTGTAATGAATTCGTGATATAACTGACTTTATGATGATGATTACTGATGATAGAGGCCTTTGCCCTGCAGTGGGATAGTTTATAGGCGAATACTTTTATCTTATCTCCCTTCCTAGTTATCGCAAGATGTTAACTCACACTTGTCCCTCATATTTATAATTATTCACTTAAATAACTTAGTCATCAGTCAACAATATGTCTTATTGTTACTTAGGTATGACATATTACCTTGTAGTTGTGACATTTTATGTAATCCAAGCTTTGAAGTGATATACAGCTACTCATCAAAGTAACAAGGTTATTAATTCAGTAATTAGCATTTTGGCAACGCAATATGGCAGCACGCCGTACGACAAGGTTTCTCAAACAAATCATCTATTAAGGGACGATATCGCGGGACCGGATTTGTTGCGAATTATCAAATGTATAACGTTATAAAAAAAGTTAAATTGGCTTCCAAGAAGCTCGGCGTGCTCAATAGGTCGAGGAGGTATTTCATGCCGGGGCATCTCTTGCAGCTCTATAAGGCGCAGGTGCGGCCTCTCATGGAATACTGCTCTCACCTCTGGGCTGGAGCTCCCAAATATCAGCTTCTTTCTCTGGATCGTATCCAGAGAAGGGCGGTCAGAACTGTCGACGACCAGGCAATTTCGGACACACTTGATCCTCTGTCATTGCGTAGAGATGTAGCATCACTGTGCATCTTCTATCGCATTTACAATGGGGAATGTTCCGAGGAGCTGTTCGGCCTTATTCCAGCTGCAATTTTTCGCCACCGCACATCATGTCAGAACGCGAAATACCATCCACATCACCTGGATGGATTTATATCGACTACAGTGCGTTTCTCACGTCATTTCCTACCACGCACAGTAAAACTGTGGAACCAGCTGTCATCCGTGGTGTTTCCGAACAGATACGACTTGGTGACCTTCAAGAAAAGGGTGTACTCCTTTCTTAAGAGCCGGCAACGCATATGTGTTACCTCAGATGTTGCAGATGTCCATGGGCGGCGGTGATCACTTTCCATCAGGTGTGCCGTCTGCTCGTTTGTCCGCTGTAATTTAAAAAAAAAATACGCTCGTGTTCACGTACAACACACGCAGGACCTTAGGCCCAATACCGCGCTCGCCACCGCGTCCGCGCGTGAACGTTAGCCGACAGACGAGCAGACGGATCACCTAATAATAAGCGATCGCCACCGCTCTTGGACACCAGTGGAGTAACAAGTGCGCTGCCAACATTTAAGCCCCCTTTCCCCCGGATTGGACCTCCAGTACCCTCACTCACGCAGCGAAACACAGCACTGTGCTGCTTCACGCCAGTTTTCTGGTGTCACTCCGGTCGAGCCGGCCCATTCATGCCGAAGCGTCTCTCTCCCACGGTAAAAATAAATAGAAAATGGTAAATAGAGGTTTATTGCAAACGTGAGACTTTACACTCAGGGGGAGATTAGCTCGCTATGGTGATCGGTTGACGCGTAAGAAGGGGACTTAGCATGCTTTAGATCGGCTTAGAGGGAGCATTTAAAATTTACACTTATTGTTCCAGTAAATTTATTAAAAAGCAATAAGTGTTATTGTTGTAATCGTATTTTTATATTATACCACGGTACTACGATACCACGGCCTCACATTAAACCGGCCTAAAGCAGCGTCTGAGATGTGTTTCGCCGAGTCAGTGCGGGTACCGGCGGAGGCCCAAATTTATGGATGGGTTGGCAGTGCGATTGTAACTCCAATAGTCATCATCATCGTCAGCCCATTTAAGTCCCCACTGCTGGGGCACGGGCTTCCCTCAATCACATGAGGTGTAATCTCCATACTCACCACGCTTGGCAGACGGGTTGGCGAGGGTTTTGATATAAATGCAGAGTTTTCCTTCTCTGGGTGCTGATGATCATGCCAGCAGCTTTACCTTAGTCGCCTTTTACGACACCTCGGTAAGAGTGAGGGTGGCCTATTCTACTCTGCCGGGGACCACACGGCCTCCAATAGTGTAGCCTTTCAATGCGCAAATTTCATACTTTAAAAAATTAAAATTCTGACTTTGGTCTCAATGTATATTTTAGCAGTTTGCAATTTTGTCATAAAAAATAAACATTTATATAAGGATGTCAGCGACAACTGCCCTAGATCCGTCGGGATCTATGCTCTAGCTATGCCATAAAAACAAATTGACCATACCCTCAGCCAAGCTACATTGGGTTTCAGCAGGGGTATGGCATATGTCTTTAAAACTATATAATAATTTACCCCAAAATTTCAGGGAAATAAAAGAGCCACTAGTTTTTAACAAAACATTAAAGGAGTTTTTAGATAATAATTGTTTCTACTCGTTGGAAGATTTTTTTATATATAAGTAATGTTGTTTTGTTTTTAATATACCTAAGAAATTTAATATTATATAAAATGTATTTGTGTATGAAACTATTTTTTAAGACTTTTATGTATTGCTATGCCCTAACATACAGTACAGCACATGCACCCTGTGCTGTACTTTTATTATATTTATTATCTCTGTAATAACACATGTAATGCAATAAACTATTTGAATTTGAATTTGAATTTGCGCGGCAGTAATCGCTTGCCATTTGACACGTCTGCCACCTATCCCACAAAAAAAACTTTGAGAAACTCTGCTCAGATATCCGCCCAAGTTACGCAGATATTATGATTAGTGTGGAACTCTGTTTTGAAATAATTAATTTTGTTGTTAAATCAAGTTGTTTGGGCCGTAACGTCACTTTACAACGTGGCGGCTTACTCCGCAAAATTACCAACTTTACCTGGTTTTAAGTTGCGTAATAATTTCGCAGTTTAATTAACTTTTGACCGTGGGAGAGCCACGCTTCGGCATGAATGGGCCGGCTCGACCGAGTGATACCACGGCCTCACAGAAAATCGACGTGAAGCAGCACTGTGCTGAGTTTCGCTGCGTGAGTAAGGGTACCGGATGCCGAATCCGGGGTAAGGGGGGTTTAAAGGTTGACAGGGCACCTGTGACTCCACTGGTGTCCCGGGTGTCCGTGGGCGGTGGCAATCGCTTATCATCAGTTGATACGTGTGCTCGTCTGCCACTTATAACATAAAGAATGATTCGTTTTGCATGTAAATAAATTTTATTAATAAATATTTCACAACATCACATACATTGATCTAACTCCGAGATAGGCAGCTCAAGCACCTGTGTTACGGATATCAGAATGAACAGTAATGTATTTAAAATAGAACAGTGTCACGAAAATTTCATTTATCACAACTTTATTTGTATTAATTTGATTAAAGCGGCTACTGTTTTCTACTAAATCAAAAGAAATAATTTTGTGGAATTATAACCATCACGCTGAGTAGAGCCAATATCATCATCAGCCCATTTAAGTTCTCACAGCTGGGGCACGGGCCTCCCTCGATCACATGAGGTGTAATTGCCATACTCACCACGCTTGGCAGACGGGTTGGCGAGAGTTTTGATATAAATGCAGAGTTTTCCTTATCTGGGTGCTGATGATCATGCCAGCAGCTTCATCTTAGTCGCCTTTTACGACACCTCGGTAAGAGTGAGGGTGGCCTATTCTACTCTGCCCGGGGACCCCACGGGCCCACTGAACAAATAAAAGTGTTCATCGCACGAATGTTTGTCCAGGGTGGGGATGAACCCACGACCTTTGGCGTAAGAGGCACGGTCATTATCAATTGCGCCATCCGGTCAGTCACTATAAAATATATATATTTTTTTTTTAATATGCGTCTACCATATGATATCTTGCCAACGTCAAGTAACTTATTGAGAATAAGGAGGTAGTCAACAGTCAAAGTCAGTCAAAGTTACAGTCACTCAATAAAACGCCGGTTTTTCATGTTTTCTCGACTTAATGATTCTGGTTATAGGCAACATGACGTCACGTTAAATTTATTACAGCGCCCTCTAGGGGACTTAGAGTAAGGAATTAAAAAAAAATCTTGGCGGTACCAGTGAGTATCAAATGAAAGAGCTTTTTTAGCACACTTCAAATATGTAATCATATTTACATAACTAAAAATACGTTAAATAAAAATAGAGTTTAAAAACTAAAACCCGACTACAAATAGTGGCATACGACCACGGCGATACGGCATAATAATTTCAGCAGAGACAAATTTCTTGTTTTGTACTTTTAAGATCGGGTTTTTTTGGTAGACGGGTTTTAGTTATTAAACTTTATTTATCTGTTATCCTAATGATCACCTAATGTTAAACGATACCCTATGCTCATATACAACCCCAATATCAATGCAATGGAGACACAAGGGCGCTGCCAAAGTTTAACCTTTTTTTGGATTGGCATCTCCAGTACTCTCATTCACGTAGCGAAACACGGTACAGGTGCTGCTTCACGCTGATTTTCAGTGAGGCTGTGGTATCCCTCCAGTCGAGCCAGCCCATTCCCGCCAAATAGTTGCTCTTCTTCTTCACACTTTGCCCAAGTAATCACACGTATTCGTATCTTGTAATTATTTGTATTGATATAATGTCAATCTTCCTTCTTCTTATAACCCACGGAAGTAAACTGAATACACTATACATAATCAAATTGATTATTAACATGTTCCTCCTAAGAATTAATGAAGAGCTGAATATCTAAATTTTCCTCTTACCAATAACTATTAGTCTTTTCACTTCAAAAATCGACTCTATTTTCTTTCATACAAGGTCTTTATTCCGGATAATAACGGACGTGACGCTGAACTTTAGAGATGTGAAAAATATGTCGATTCATCATTGATTATTTCTTTTCGATGAAAGTTGTTTCTATTTTAATAGAACTATAGAAGCTCATTTAATGTCATATGATATTCCGAAACAGAAAAGTAGTAGTGAAATAAGGTGTATATATACCTATATTTGTAGTAGGCTGTAATGGCTAAAGAAATGAGCAGTTTTGTTCAATAACTGAATTACCATCTGGTTTGAATAGATTCAAGTGTATACTAGTCACAATAAATAAAACCTAAAAAGCTTAGTTCGTAATAAAGTTATTGTATAACTAAACCTAGTTTTTTTAAGTATATATAACGGGGCTAAACGCAAAGAAAATAAGCAAGCACATTGCAGTACTTACTTACTCTTAGCTTGACGGTTTGCCCTGCTAAGTACATGAATTTAGTATAATGCAGCGCGAAAGTAAGTTTCTTATCATAAATCTGGAAAATTGAATCGATGGGAACAAGTCGCTATATTTTAACTTATTAAAGATCTATAGATCATCACCGCTTCTTTTAACAATTTACTGTAAGTGTTGTTGCAACAACAGTTTTGGAACTGATCTGATATTTCGCACACTGTACTCTTATAAACAAAACACGATAACTCTCAAATCAGAAATCGATTAGTTAGTTACTATTCTATCGATATTTCACACAAAATATTCTACATCCTACCTCTAGTAACCGTCAAACGAACAGTAACACGGCTCTATAAACCTCTTCTTGTTTGATTAGTTCAGTAGTTGCGGCGTGTTTATTCTGCCTGGGTGTGAGGGAGATGGAGCTAATATAGACCAGGCAACGTGTAATATAGACGGTAAACCCTGGAACACAATTTTATTTCGTTGTTTTCTTGTCTGTTAGGTAGCAGACGAGCAAACGGATCACCTGATGATAAGCGATTGTCGCGCCATTGCATTGGAACTAGTTACTGACTGAGCCTTGTGTTGTAAAAAATCAACGATCAAAAAATTACTGACGAGTTTCTTGTCAGATTTTCTCATCAGAATCAACTTTTTCGATTCTGTTTTTTCTGTTTCTGTTTTTTTTACATTATAGTGGACAAACGTATGGAACGCCTGATGGAAAGTGATCACCGCTGCCCATGGACATGTTTATTTATTTCTTTGTATATTTTATGTATCGACATAACTTTTTTTTATGTGATAGGTGACAGACGAGCAGACGGATCGCCAAATGGTAAGCGATTGCCACCGCCCATAGACACCCACGACACCAGTGGAGTCACAAGTGCGCTGCATACCTTTAAACTACCATTTCCCCCGATTGGGCCTCCGGTACCCTCACTCACGCAGCGAAACACAGCACAGTGCTGCTTCACGCCGGTTTTCTGTGAGGCCGTGGTATCACTCCAGTCGAGCCGGTCCATTCATGCCGAAGCGTGGCTCTCCCATATTTATCATGACGATTTGGAAGAGCTGTGTACAAGCATTTGTATCATTTGCATGCGACGGCATCCATTGCTGGATGTGGGCAAACAATCGCCACCTGATGAATATAACTAGTCAGTGGAGGTACTATTGTAGACATGCATGCCATGTCAATGGACTAGCTAATTCAGTTACTGTGCTCTCACATACGCATAGATTTCATGAACCACGACGAAGTTTTTTTTTTTTTTTACTGTAGATAGGTAAGCGTTTGACCATATTTCACCTGATGGTAAGTGATAATATGGTCTAAGATGTAGCACGATTACCTAGAAGATACCTATTCACTCGCGCTTTGAAAACCCCCAAATTGTAGCCACTAGGGAACACCTCTTCAGGCAACTGATTCCACTGTTTCGCAGTACGAATAAGAAAACAGGATTCAAACCTCTTTGTGCTGACTTTTGGTATTTCTACCATGTACCGGTGTCGATTGAGGGTCTGCCTGGTGGAGTAGTGGAAGAACGGAGATGCTCCGATGGCATTGTACA
Source organism: Marasmia exigua (assembly GCA_019059595.1). Classification (NCBI taxonomy): domain Eukaryota; kingdom Metazoa; phylum Arthropoda; class Insecta; order Lepidoptera; family Crambidae; genus Marasmia; species Marasmia exigua. The sequence continues at coordinate 7,168,537 of CM032471.1, forward strand.
GTTCCGTGGCGCACTCTCCAAAATGTATCCGATAGAAGACCGATAAGCTTGCTACCTTGCGTCGGTGTTCAAGGCTTTGTAGCCTCTTACCCACAAGCTCGTCGTCGCCAATTAGCCTCTTGGCCCTTCTCTCAATACTCTCTAACGCCTCAAGCTGGTATTTGGCTGAGCCATCCCAAAGATGAGAACACGTTTTGACGTGTTCTCATCTTTGTTTGAATTTGTTTGACGTGACCAAATACAACCAGCCAACCTATGTACCAAATATTCTGAGTAACATTTCTACGACTTAAATTCGTTGAAAAGTATTTGACTCCTCAAAATAACAAAATGAGCAAGTTACGTGACCGACTTTGTATGAAAAGTGGAATTTTTACTAAGCGCATTTCTAAAAGCCATAGACTAAATGTTGTTCAGAATGTCTGGCAGAATATCATCATCATTTCAGCCAATAGACGTCCACGGCTGAATATAGGCCTACCCCAATGTTCTCAACACATATCGGCCCTGTGTCGCCCGCATCCAATGCATTCTCTCAACCTTCACCAGGTCGTCGGTCCACCTTGTGGGGGGCCTGCCACGGCTGCGACTTCCTGTACGTAGCCAACACTCGAGGACCTCAACGGCCGTCTGTTCTCCTCGCTATGCGCCCTGCCCATTGCCACTTGAAACATGCAATCCTTTGGGCTATGCCTGTGACCTTACTTCTCCTATGGATTTATCATTTCTGATACGATCACGCAAAGAAACTCCGAGCATAGCCTCTCCATTGCTCTCTGATTGACTTTGAGTCTTCTTAATTAGCACATTGTAAGCAGCTACGTTTCGGTTCCGTATGTCATCACTGGCAACACACACGCATTAAAGACTTTCGTCTTGAGAAACTGAATATGTGGATATAGGGACATAAATGTTCACTGATACACCCTGTCCTAAGCCTCTAGAAATGAACACTGTACAAGATTCATGGCTCGTCTCGACTGGACCGCAGTCATCGGTTCGTTAATTGGGGTTCGTTATATGCCATTGTTTGCTAGACCGGACGAGGATACATAAACAGCTGCGGTAGCGTAATCACGGACCTTCAACTTAAGAACTCATTCGCCTTTGCTAATATCTTATTTCGTCTCGATACAAAAAGAGCTCAATCTTACATTTCGGACAACAAAGTTTACCAGTCCTGTTGATAAAATGACAAAACACTAAAAAGTACGGGCAAAGACGTTAAATGACGCCTTAATTTCTTTTTTTAGGTGATAGGTGACAGATGAGCTGACGGATCACCCGTACGAGGTAATCATTGCCGCCAGATGTCCACCCGCAGCAAAAGTGAATCCGTTAACACGCTGACAACCTTATAGCTAGCTTTTATGATATGTCCTTTTTCAAACGAGGTTTAAAAAGGGTTATTTCGCGGTAGGCAGAAGCATAACTATGTCCCGGTATTGTTGTTGTCTATGAGCGGCGGTTACTTTTTATCAATAGATTGGACCTTGCTCGTCTGACAATTTTTAGCGATAGAAAAGACCCTAATTTTGATTGATATAAGTATTTGGACACCTGACACACTCATTTACGTGTTTTTAAAGGACGTGTGGATGAGTTGATCAGTTGCTGAGTGGTTATAGTCGTAATGGACAAATTCCTATAAACCTAAGCCGACCTGTATGGCCTCTAGAAGTGAACATTGTGTACACAGTACATTGCTCGTCTCAGCCCGACTGCAGGGATCTACTCCGCTAATTGGGGTTCGTTAGGTGCCGATTGTTTACCAGTGATGACCGAACGATGGGATGCGTAAACATGTTGCAAGAGAGCGTAATATGATTTAGAAGGTACGCTCGATAAATCACTTCTTTTTATGTAATAGGTGCTGCCGCCTATTACATAAAAAAAAGACGAGCAGACGCCTAAGGACATCAGCGACACCAGTGGAGTCACAAGTGCGCTGCCAATCTCTAAACCCCCCTTTCCCCGGATTGTGCCTCCGGTACACTCACTCACGCAGCGAAACACAGCACAGTGCTGCTTTACGCCGGTTTTCTATGAGGCCGTGGTATCTCTCCGGTCGACCCGGCCCATTCATGCCGAAGCGTGGCTAGCTCTCCCACGGTTAAATTATCTTTCACGTTTCATCATCAGCCCATTTAAGTCTCCACTGCTGGGGCACGGGCCTCCCTCAATCACATGAGGGGTAACTGCCATACTCACCACGCTTGGCAGACGGGTTGGCAAGGGTTTTGATATAAATGCAGAGTTTTCCTTCTCTGGGTGCTGATGATCATGCCAGCAGCTTTACCTTAGTCGCCTTTTACGACACCTCGGTAAGAGTGATGATGGCCTATTATACTCTGCCGAGGACCACACGGCACAAATTACTGTTTATCTAAGAGTTTAATAGCATACCTAGACTCCAAAAAACTAAAACCAAACGTTGTTTACTAATTGGCCTGGTTGGTAATCATACTGAATTGGTTGCAACGCCTTAACCACTGGGGTGAAAATATTTTTAATGCTAGTTTTCGCCCGCGGCGTTGCTCGCTTAGTATTCGCTTTTATTTATCCCACAGGAACCTACCATTTTTCCGGAATAGAAAGTACCTATTATGTCCTTATCCTGGTTTTAAGCTACCTCTACCAATTTTCAGCTAAATCAGTTCAACTGTTCTTGGAATTTGTTTTTGGGCAAAGCAGAAATATAAATAATTATGTACGTAAATCATTATGTTTGTCCTGTTGTCTGATTTGTACTTCGTAGCCCGGGGTAAGTAAGTAAATAAGTAAGCATTTATTGACCACAAACCGACATACAATTATAATAAGAGGTAGGATTCTGACTTAATACAATAACATCCATTCCACTGTTAGACAAAAGCGCATAAATAATAAGAAAGTACCTACCTACATTGCATATTAAAAAAATACAAGGTCAAGTGGTCAGAAGGTACGCTTGGGCCATGATTAAGTATTTGGTAAGTCTGGTTATGACAATCGTTAATCGTGGGGGCAGTTAAAAAAATGAGAAACCTCAAATTTTAAAAAGGTCTTTTTAGTGTCTGATTTTTTTGCCCAAAAATGAGACACTAAAAAGCTTGAAAAAAAATTTCTGCGAAAAAAAGCCGCCTTCAATAACCACGAACTGAAAACTGTAAAATAATATTTTAATCACTTTATACACTTCAAATAGGTAACATTTTATAACAGTATACTCGAGAAAGGGTTTTACCGAAGTCGGCGCCTAATCTCTGTTGAATATTTGAATGTTGTATTAAATTACAAGATAGCAACTGGGCGCCGACTTCGGTAAAACCTTTTCTTGAGTGTACTGTTATAAAATGGTACCTATTTGAAGTGTATAAAGTGATTAAAATATTATTATACAGTTTTCAGTTCGTGGTTATTGAAGGCGGTTTTCTTTCGCAGAAAATTTTTTGAGGAGTCGAAGTCAGTCCCGAAACTAACAAATGGCTTAGAAGACACAGTAAGGTGGCAGACGTAATCAAAAGCGTGGCGCAACTCAAGTGGCAATGGGCGGCACATATAGCCCGAAAGACAGACTCGTGGTGTAGGGGAATGCTGCAGTGGAGGCCATGGGATCAGAAAAGACCTATCGGAAGGCCACAAGTCAGTTGGAGAGACAACATAGCAAAGACTGGCGGGCACAGCTGGATTCCACTGTATGAGTAATATTTTTACCTAGATACCTAATTTTTTTGTCAAAATAAGACGACCTGTTTAGAACAGTTGTAGTGAACGCTGCCTTTGGTCCAATGGTTGCGGGTTCGACCCCCGCACAGTACAAACTTTTTATGTACTGTGCGGTACTTTTACTTGTTTGTACTGTGCGGGGATCGAACCCGCAACAGACATGTGTCTGTTTGTACTGGTCTGGGTGTTTTCTATATATTCTAAGTATGAATTTACAAAAAAAAAGTATTATATATATATACATATTTGCAACCACACTGTTGATTCTGATATCCGTAACACAGGTGCTCGAGCTACCTATCTCGGAGTTAATTGAATTCAATTCAATTTATTTTTCCAAAACATGATGTTACATTAAATCAGCTTGTGATTGAAGCCTTCTTTTAAGCATAATAATGCCTGTGCCAGAAGACTCCGCTCTTCCATATCGTTCACACATTTGATATGATTAAAGAATACAGATTTTAAATAATTATATTCCCAATATGTGAGATTGTGACTACTTATATCATGTTTGTATGAAAATGTGAGCCGTGTGAATGAAAGTGTGTGATGTCTGAATGAAAGTGTGAGATGAGTGATTGAAAGTGTGGATATATTAGTAGGTATAGTTTATATTGTTTGTTTTAATCTATGCAATTAAATGTGTAATAGTGAAACTAGATATGGTCCGTCTGTCTGCTAATTTAGGTTTTTTTTTATTCAATTTTTATTAAATGTAACCTATTTTATTTTATTTATTTATTGTAAGTTAGATCAATGTATGTGATGTTGTGAAATATTTATTTATTATTTTGTAAGTTCGTAAAATCATTAATTTGTTACTAGGTAGAATATAACTAAATAGTTTATTTAAATCCATTCACAGTAAAACAAGTAATAATGTTCTTCAGCTACGGGACTGCATTAAACTGCCCGCCTCTATTCGTTTAGAAAATCCATCTGGTTAGTACAGGGTTAACGGCAAGTTCCGATGGAAATCCTCAGAGACAACCCGAGCTTCCTCTTCGAAAACATTAGTTAGCCCGATCCGGACTTTTGATTGGCTCCCGCGGGATCATTGGATTTGAATCTGCTCTTACAAGATTAGTGTTCGAGTGAGGGTTAAGAGGAAATGCAGTTCGTATTACTCCATACAACCTTATTCCACTATGTCCATGCGTGATGTATGATATATACTAAGCGAAAAGATTTGAGACAGTCAGTAGAGTATAATATTCATTAAGGTGACGGGTAGGGCACACAAGCGACGCCAATAGATTTTAATTTTTAGCAACTAAACCGGATCTATTTGAAACAATTTCGGGGTTACAACTTCTCAGCAAACACTTATACTATTTTTTAAATAATAGTCATTACAACTTTTAACAATTAACAATTATCTATCGTAAAAGATATCCTCAGTACCGAAATATTCAGCATACAAATACTTTGGGTCTTGTGGATATCTTATATGAAAGACGAATGTAAGACCTAATGTTTCTTTGATAAAATTTGTTTTTAGCACTGTAATATATCGATTGGTTGAATAATATAGCCATTTTCATATTGATATTATTATTTTTGCCAGGTGAAGAAGTTGTATCTTAGATATTTGGTTCTAAGGATATCTTACACGATAAACGAGTGTAAGACCTTTAGTTTCTTAGGGAATTTTTTTATCGTTAGTAAGTGACTAGCACCGATTGGTAGAATAAAAAGAAAAAAAAAATTCGGTTCGATTCCTGTGCAAAACATGCAAAATCTAATATAACTTTAAATGCAGATTTTTTTCTTTTAAAAAATACAATGGAGTGCAATGAACGTGACGGGTAGGGCACACTAGCGACGTCAATTGATTTAATGTGTTAGCAACTAAACCGGATATTTTTTTAACAATTTTGAAGCTGCAGCCTCTCGGAACCACTTATATTATTTATTTAATACTTATACTTAATTTTTGGTCTGTTTTTATACTCTAAATTTGAATTACCGCCAAAAACGGCCAATTATGGCGTTATGGCGTTAATCCAAATTTCCAGTGCAAAAACAGATAAAAAGTAGTGCATAACTATTAAATTAATAGTTTATACTATTCGCAAGCCCTTATGGGTTTGCTTAAAGAATACCGCTCCGAAATTGTTTAAAATGGATCCGGTTTAATAGCTAAGAATTTAAATAGATTGATGCCGCTAGTTTGAGGTACCCGTCGCCTTAAGTAAAAATGCTAACCTAAGGATTTAAGGTACTTTCCCTTCATGTCCCATAGTCGTGGGATATATATTCAAACCTCTCGTGCTAGTTAAAAACGACGCTCTACGGCTTGTTTCTTCTTCAAGATTCTGTGTGTGCCCTCTCAATTCTCTTGCAGTACTTTTGGGGTAATTCGAGACAAATGAAGGCAATAAGAAGGCTTACAGGTGTTTCGGCAGATGAGGGGATGGCGGAGAAAACGGGAATTAGTTTTATGAATAGTGATGGGACTTAAGTTGATTTCACTCAAAAAATGTTGCGAGTAACTCAATTCCAATTTGATTAGAGTGTTTTTTTACGTAAGAGGTAGCAGATGAGCAAAAAGATGTCATAATGGTAAACCATTGCCGTCGCCCATTGACACCCGCAACATCAGTGGAGTCACAAAGTGCACGGCCAAGCTTTAATTTCCCCTGGGTTGGGCCTCGGCCTCACAACGGTTTTCTGTAAGGCCGTGCCGTAGCATGCCTTCCACACGGTAAAGTCCCTTGGAATCTTTAAGTGATCAAGATTTATTGATTGCCCGTCTGTAATAAGCTGAGCTCAGATTCGTGGTTTTTTTATTTGCATGGATTGAGCAGCCTCAATCAAATCAAAAAACTCAGCAGTCTTGGCCTTCGAAAACAAGAGAGCAGGTTTGAGTGAGTGAGTAACTCGCCCCCGAGTTACTCACTCACTCAAACGTTGAGCCACATCACTATTTAGGGTAATGAAATTAGTTAATTTGTGATGAAATTAGTTTGGTTCGAGTAACTGAACACTAGGTGCTCGTACACGGTTTCTGGTTTTATGATTGGATTAGTAACATATCTGATGAAAATTATCTAATTTAATTACAAAGCGCCTTTGTACACGTGTTAGTAGTTAATGGTCTCGCACAGTACGGTTCCAGAGGAATTTCCTAACACGAACGCTCCGGCTGTGGAATGAGCTGCCATCAGCGGTTTTGCCGGGGGAATACAGCATGAGGTTGTTCAAAAAAGGAGTGTTAAGTATTTTAAGGGGTCGCCAGTGCGTATGCAGGGCCTCTTGGATTGCAATCGTCAACAAATTAAAAAAAAAATAGGTAGGTTACATGTTAGTTAAGGAAGGTTATGAATGGCAAGAATTAGTGCAGAATCAATAGGAGTAGCATTTCTTGTTTCGGGGAATAATTAATGATTGTTGTTTTTAACTACTATTTGTACAACTTGTAATTAAGGACGCATCAACTCTTGTATATTATTACGATGACACATTTGTAACTTTTAGCTTAGGTGTTCTATAAATAAATAAATATTTCACAACATCACATACATTGATCTGACTCTGAGATAGATAGCTCAAGCACCTGTGTTGCAGATATCGGAATCAACAGTGGGATTACAAATATATACATATACTTAATACTTTTCTTTATAAATACATACTTAATAAACATAGGAAACACCCAGACCAATACAAACAGACATGTTCATGCACACAAATCTTTGCACTGTGCGGGGATCGAACCCGCAACCCTTGAACCAAAGACAGCACTACCACTACCACTCACCCACTGTTCCAAACGGGTCGTCTAATAATCTTGTTGATTTTCTGAGTCAGTTGCAAAGGAATGCTTGTTCGATTCAATTTATCCATATATGGATTTTGCCGGTCTCCGCTGTTAAGAGCTCTTTTACGAGTACTTTTAATTTTATAGTGGCCACTTTGTTTAATCATCATGAGTATCTTGCTGGTGTCTTCACAGTAGAAATCGACATTCAACACCAGCGGTAGATGATAATATGTGTACCTAATTTTTGACATTCATAAGTCTTCTGTATGGAACCTAAATTTAGCAAAGATTTTTTTTGTCTTACCTTTTATCTTTAAATCTTGCTAGTGATGGTTGTGACATTGACGCCCTGTGATGTTGACGCCCTGTTGGTCTAGTGGTTTAAGTACCGGGCCGGCATCACTGGGTCCTGGGTTCGATTCCTGGGTCGAGCAAAAAGTGTGTTTCGAATTTTTCGAACATAGCTCGGGTTTGTGATCACCAATCCGCATTTGGCAAGCGTGGTGATTAAGCCTAATCCCATCATAGTAGCGATGACTTGATTTCTATGATGGAAGCCTTTGCCCTGCAGTGGGACAGTTACAGGCTGATACTTTTAAGTGCCTTGAAATAATTTTCATTCATTGTCTTCATTTTATTACAGTCAATAAAAATCTATCGGCAACGCTCTTTACATGTCATAACGGTCAAAGTACCTAGTAAATAAAACAAAAAAAAACTGCTGAAAATTAATGTTAATGAAATTTTAAAACTAAAATTGACTTTGAAGTAAGGCAATCACTTTAATTGAGTTTGAATTCTCACTAAATTAGATCCTACGATAAAGTTATCCAGCTTCACTCACGTGTGAAAACTTGAGAGACGTTTTCTAAATTAAATTTGGTTGTCACAACATTTCGTAAATTGCTTCGTAATTTTACTGTTTAAAGTTGGAGAGCTATGAGAAAATAGTAAGGTTTTTTAGTTTATCAAGTAAAGTACTTTTACTAATTGTGTTTCTGCTACACTGATTCTATTTTAAGAATTTTATGTTTCTAAAAATAATAAGTACCTACTAGATAGATACGTCAATGAGTAAATTCCCTTTGGGAGAAGGGTCAATGCGAAAGTGAATCAATGACGAAATAGTGAACTTGTAACATAGCGCCATATAATAATAATAATAATAATTCTCACAACATCTCATACGTTGACCTGATTCCGTACTAAGTAGCTTAAGCACTTGTGTTACAGATATCAGACAACAGAGGAACACAAATATATACTTAAATACATATATTACACCCAGACACCGAACAAACACAAGTGGTCATCGCACGAATGTTGGTCCAGTGTGGGGATCGAACCCACGACCTTTGGCGTAAGAGGCAGGGTCACTACCAATTGCGCCATCCGGTCAGTCCATATCTATGAAAAATGATGTGTCTGCTTTCCTAATTATCTTTTGAGAGTTACAATTTATACAATTTAATGAGTATAAAATCTATCAAATTTCTTCACCTTAATATCAAACAAGATTGGTTTAATATCAATTGGAGAATTATGACAGACTGGAGTAACTTGAAGTGTGACTTTCTATACATCCAAGCATCGAGCCGGAGCTGTGCAACCCCGGGTTTTTATCCTATTTAGTTATCGTCATTATTCGCCTTACTAAGGTGGCTTATTCGGATCAGAGCAATCAACCTGTCGCCAAATTTTCATTTATTTTTATAATATTCCGGTGACATTTTTTTTAAATTTATTTATTATTATTATTTAATTAATTAATTACACAAGCAATAAACATTGGGTTAAATAGTAATGAGCCGTGTGGCCCCGGCAGAAGTAGAATAGGCCACCCTCACTCTTACCGAGGTGTCGTAAAAGGCGACTAAGGTAAAGCTGCTGGCATGATCATCAGCACCCAGAGAAGGAAAACTCTGCATTTATATCAAAACACTCGCCGACCCGTCTGCCAAGCGTGGTGAGTATGGCAATTACCCCTCATGTGATTGAGGGAGGCCCGTGCCCCAGCAGTGGGGACTTAAATGGGCTGATGATGATGATGATAATGAAAATAGTAATTAAAAAACCACTAAGGTTTACTCTTAGCTATCGAGTTCACTACTACTTTATAGTGTCGTACATGGTATATCTATCGATAAGAGAAATAAAGGGTGTCCCAAAATTAACGCAAGATTTGAATTTGCCGCCATTTATGCAGTACAGTGTTGCCAACCCTAAAAACAAAATAAATCGACAGTTGACAGTTTAGGGTTAGTAAAAATGGAGCGTTACGTAATAGAACAACGTGTCTTCATTGTTGAGCAATATTTCAAAAATCTACAAAAGGCTTAAAAAGTATTGCTTAGGTTTATCTTTACTATTTTTTATGTTAAGCATGTTATTAATTTAGGCGGAACGTTATTGACAATGCGCGGGATTAGGTAATTAGTCATGCCTTCGCCGTACACATTGTTTGCGCCCGGTTTGAATAGCTGGTTTTTTGCAGTGCCTCGAGTGTATACACGGTGAGCGATCGGGATTCTTAGAGATTCATCAGAAAAGTTTTGCTTTAGCAAAGTGTATTTAATTTTTAGGTAAATAGGCAATGAATTGTAATGTTTGAGGAGATCATTAGGATTATCTTGAAATTGTAATTTTATTTTATTAGAAACAATATTTTTTTGGATTTTAAATTGTAAATTATATTTTGTAGTTCAAGCTGCAACATACTATTTCCTCTTCCTCATCTAAGCGGTAATTCCTGGTCGTGTCCAAAGCTGTCGCTATGGAGCCTGGGGTACGCTGGCACCATGATTCAGGATTTGGGGAGTCTGATAAATACAATCAAGCGACTGCCGTCTGACCTTCGCAACCTTTTATCAGAGAATCCAGACCAACTGAACACACTATATGATTACACGTTGCAGGTTTCCTCACGATGTTTTCCCTCACCGCCGAGCTGATAACACGCACATAGACTTGAAAAATCCAGAGGTATGCTCGGATTCAAACCTGCATAGAAGGCACAGTTCTTTGCAATGCCACCGTCGCTTTTGATATATTATTTCCTGTAATACATAATTTAGTTCTCTACTACTACTAGAGGTGCAAGGGACCCCACCAACATCTTAGGGGTGCAAGCCAACCCCACCTACCAGTCGATGCACCTTGCTGAATAACGGACGGGGCCATAGCGAAAGCTTTTCCTCTCGGGGTTGGGAGGTCGGACGGCAGTCACTCCCGTAATGCTGCGGTGGATGTGTGGAGTCACGCGGAAAGACCGCGTGAGAAACTCACACACGCGTGGAAGCCTCCACGTCCGTGATATAACACAGAAACTACAGGAGAGTCGCCTATGTTGGTACGGCCATGTTCTGCGAAAACCAGACAGCTACGTAGGAAACAAATGCCTGGCCATGCAACCACCACCGGGACCTGGCAGAAGGGTTAGACCTAGAAAGGTGTGGCTTGACGTCGTAAAGGAGGACATGCGTGCCAATAAATTGACTACATTGGATGCACAAGATCGAGCGAAGTGGAGGAGTAAAAGCAGGAAAGTGGACCCCGGGCTTCGAAGCGAAGGTTTCCGGCAACAGGGACTAAACGCTAAGATGATGATGATTTTGACAAAATTTAGTTCTCTATCTAGGTACTATCATGTTCTAAGCGTACCTCAAGCTCTATAGCTTCAGCTTTGAATGCAACCGGGAATCGCACGCTTCGATAAGACTAAAGGTGATGTCCCGGAGTGGGCGAGGACATTGTACAGTATTTCAAAAAATCAAAAAAAATCTACTGATTGTTATAAAATGCTAAATAAACATTTAACGTGTTGTACGGTGGTACAAAAATGAAAACCATTTATTAATTCTCTCAGTAAAGCATAAATAATATGACGACATTATGGCGTCCAAAGAAAAAAAAAGTTACCATAAACTATAAATGATAGCCGCTGTCAGATTTCACTTGTCACTGTCACATTGTACCAGATCTTTTTAATTGTACTAGTACGATGGAGTTTAAAGGAGTTGTACAGTATTTAAGGTATATTTGTCTTTTTTTTTTACCAAGTGTACAAGGTCCTCGCCCAGGAGCCATACAATCTGGGACAACACCTTTAGTTAACAACTTTGCAATACGAAAACTATTTCAAGAGACACAAAGTCAAGTATCTCCAAATTTAAATTAAATTTTAATTTGTCTGTAATCTTAAATTTGTTTGCTCGTCTATGACCCGTCTGCATTCATGTTATTATTTATTACGAAACGCTTTATCGATATCTATTGAATTATTCACGAAAATTTTGAAATACAAAATGTTTGTCTCTCAATTTTTTTGAATACTTATTACAAGTTACTTAAGTAACTTTTTTCAGAAAGATGCTTATGTATTCAAGTACGAGTACAACATAAATTGCTTTCTGAAACAATGTAGCTATTCATTTTATATTCTATTTTAGTTTTGGAGAGATTTTAAATTGGAAATAAAGCCTTTTAATCCACTTTTCTAATTTTTGGCATCAGATGGGACATTTGAAATAAATAATAAATAAGTACTTAATATGTTGTAATATATGAGCTTAATATGAGCTTATGCATTAAATTAGCCAATAGCAAGATCTTTAATCTTTCAGCAAGCAGCGTGCCAAGTGTCACCACTATCGTCGCCAAATACCGTGCGGTTTTGAGAGCCCGGGATCCCAAATAAACGGCTTTTGACGCAACCAGGAATTAAACGCTATATTTTATATAATGTGATAGGTGGCAGACGAGTAGACGGATCCCCTGATAGTAAGCGATTGCCGCCGCCCATAGCACCCGCGACATCCGTGGGGCCACCAGTGCGCTGCCAACCCTTAAACCCCTCTTTCCCCCGGATTGGGCCTCCGGTACCCTTACACACGCAGCGAAACAGCACAGTGCTGCATCACGGTGGTATAGAGCAGTTTTGACGTTTGAAACATAAAAAGAATGAAAGTTAACGATAATCGTGATTCGATGGTAAGATGGTCGCCATACCGATTAGCGCATTATGCAATACATAAGATATTTTTTACAACTTTTATTGGTTATAACTATTTTAAGTTCTTGTACCTACACATTAATTGAGAAAGATTGATACTTGTTATTTTGGAAAGATAAGAACACAAAAAGATAATGATTTTTACATCTTAATTTTTTGCATTATACGAAACGTTTAAACTGTCCTATTCATCTTCACATACTGAATGGACTTATAACTGCAATTCGATTTATGTTCCCTTATAGAAGAGAGGCCAATTAAGTCACGTGACGAGAATGAGATAAGACGACATAGCGGTAAAATAACTGGCCCGATAACACCATATCTGGACCGGCTTTTGTGGAGCGCGAGCAATTGGAGGTGGCGTAAGTTATAAGCTTTTAGCTATGTATTACGAATTTTGCTTTACAAACTTTTTTAGATTTTCGCGTTGCATTATAACTATAATGTATAAATACGGGGATTAACATATTTATTATGTGAAACAACATTGTGTACTCACATATTTGGCTCGACGTTTCGGCTACGTTACAGCAGCCGTGGTCACGAGCGGACTGGCGGAGCACGGCGTCGTCTGCTGGGGCCAGGCTGTGAATTATCATTATCATACCAGGATAGTACGTGAAGCGATTGAGATCAAGAAGTATAAGACTTTCAATCGGGAGGATGGATTTAAAATATCATCGACATGGAATCCAGTAATTAACAAGTGCAAACCCCGTGCTAGGCCGTTACTAACGCAAACAAACACCGATACTGTTAGTGTAGTGTGTCGAAGTAGCTTCACTGACAATTCATCTAGTGGCGAATTAATATTAAAAAAATGTGAGGGTGTCCGAAGATTCACAGCCCGGCCCCAGCAGACGACGCCTTGCTCCGCCAGTCCGCTCGTGACCACGGCTGCTGTAACGTAGCCGAAACGTCGAGCCAAATATGTGAGTACACAATATTGTTTCATATAAAAAATATCGTGTTATTACGTATTGATACATTATAGTTTACAAACGTTACTTTAAAAATACGTCATAGCCGATCTTTTCCTTAGGAGAGCCATGCTCCGGAATGAATGGGCTGGCTCGACCGAAGTGATACCACGGCCTCACAGAAAACCGGCGTGAAGCAGCACTATGCTGTGTTTCACTGCGTGAGTGAGGGTGCCGGAGGGCCAATCCGGGTTTAAAGATTGGCAGCGCACTTGTGACTCCACTGGTGCCGCGGGAGTCTATGAGCAGCGGCAATCGCTTACCATCAGGTGATCTGTCTGCTCGACTGCCACCTATTACATAAAAAAGATCGACCAGTAGTATGCACATTTTGAATTCAAATTCTAGTTTTCAAATGCATAGGTACTCATTGATCGCCATCTCCATTTTTCGCCCATACCCTACTCGTTAAACTCAATTGTCTCGGTGGCGCAGTGTGTATGGGTCGCACTTAAAAGCGACGGCTGCTGCGCAAGAGGTCCCGCGTTCGAACCTCGGATCAATTCAAAAATTTGAACCTAAGTTTTCGGTTAGAAATTCTTAGTGGCCCGGAGTCTGGAAGTTACCGGTTTTGTAACCCCGTGTCTCACGGAAAAGCACGTTAAGCTGTTGGACCTTCGCCCGATCCCTCTCCGGTCGTATCACAGTTGTGTCCGATCGGAATATGAGGATACTATAATAGTGCACTTTTGTCTGTGCACACACTTGAGCCCTATTATATATCCGTACGTGGATGATAGTTGAGATTGGCTGCCGTAGCCGTTATCGGTTGGAGTATTAGTATCATTCGTTAAACGCCATCTGTTGTGACTTAGCATCAAACACAGAGACGGGAGTATCGCCTGCAGCTATTGGCAATTACAGCGGCCTATCATACTTCAAAGAGATAGGCCAGGATAGGGCGTCTTTCATGCGACTCCTGCCCGAGCGGAGGTGTTAATAGGTCATGCTTATAGGCTTTGTGATATCCAACAAAGCCTTTAGCCTAAATAGAGATAGATAATTGGTGACATGGGAACTAGGAATAGAAACATACTTGTAGATTATCGCCTTCTATGACGGTGGGAGAGCCACGTTAGCACATAAACAGACGAGCTCGATCACTGATAGCACGGCCACGACAGAAAAGTGATGTGAAGCAGCGTCTGTGTGTTTCGCCGAATGAATGAGGGAACCGGCAGCCTAATTTGGGGGAAAGGGGGTTCAAAGGTTGGCAGCTCACTTATGGCGCCACTAGTGTTGTAGGTGTCTAAAGGCGACGGCAATTGCTTTCCATCAGATAATCTCATCTCCTCTGCCGCCTATGATATAAAAAATATATCTGTGTATTATTCGCGGTCAGAACCATCGCTTTGAAGCCCAGGGTATGCTTGGAAAATGGTCCAGGATGTGGTGATTCTGGTTACAATGAAACGACTGCAGTTTGATCTTAGCGATTCGCAACCCTTAGACAAGGAAACCAGATGAACTTAATCATCTTAACATTAATTTTAAAAAAAAGGTGGAGGTTTCATCACGATGTTTTCTCTTACCGCCGAGCGAATGGTATGTATATGTTCATAGATTCGAAAAATAAATCCAAGGCCCTTTATCGGAGTGAGTGGTGCGCCATTTATGAGAAACTTAAGTCCCACCGTGGACGAATAAGCTGATGGAGACGATACACATTTTGCAAAGCATATTATTGTTAGCTATCCATTTCCCAGAGATAAAAACTGATTTTAAACAAAGAACAAGTAACTCACCGGTTTACGAGTGAGTTTAGTATCCATAACAAAATGTTCGAATGGGGCCTGAGTACTAGCGGAAATTGATAAAAAGTGTAGGAAAAGCGTATATTTTTATATCTTGGTTCAATTAGCGTAGATTACAAAATAAAAAACTTATTAGTGAGCCCAATTACTCGTATATCTTCCAAATTGTGGTAAAATTAATGTTATTATTCTCCGATTATTACCCCCTAAAAATAATCCAAGTATGCGTTTCTATCTAAACATTACAAATGGCCGTAAGCTGATTGATGTATGACCAATATTACAACACACTTTCTAAAACGATGTAGGTACAAGCTGACTAATGTGAAACATTCTACAGAAATTCATTTATATTCTGCTATGAAAATGTCCAGTTTTGCTGCAAGTGCCACATTGTCGACGAAAATGACTTTGTTGGACACTACGGAAACGTCCAAAACAGCCACGAGTACAATACAAGCTACGAACTACGTTATTGCTACGAAAATGACTAAAAACTTCTCCTTGTGCTACGAGGGCGGCCACACGTACTGAATGTGCTACGAAAAGTTGATAAATTTCCACATGTGCTACGAGTGTTTACAAAATGTTCTAAAGTAAGTATGGTGTCGTTAGTAACTATGTCTTTGAACGTGACACTATAAGCATTGTTGTCATTTCGTTGGTATATTGTATTATATTGGCTACGGCAGCCTAACTCAAAGATTAGCCAGACGCAAGACATGAAATAGTGTTTGTATATGTGCGAAAAATGAGGTCGCCCGCTATCTACTTTTCCTTAAATTCTGATGGTTAAAACTTACAGACTTACAGACTTAAATCTGATTAAGAATTTCTTTGCTATACATATTACATACAAGTATCGACATGCAAGGAAATATACCAAGGAAAAACTTATAATAATACCACGTCGCTTTGCCCAAACCACGGCCCAGATTGGTAACGCACTCAGCATTTCCGAGCCGTCCGTAGGGCCAATAAATATGACAGAGCGGGAAATTGGACCAGATTCCTGCTTATTCGGCGTCCGTTCTTGGGCCGACGCGACGCTTGCAGTTATTATGGACCCATCATAATATATGAAGGTTATAGGGGTCCATTTCCTGGTGTAAATTTTGGCTGAACGGGTTAGTAAGTCAATCAGAAAGTAATCTAAGAAGTAAATCTTTGAATGTATAGCTGAAAGTTCTTGAGTAAAATTATTAAAAAAAATTGAAAAAGTCCAAGTATTTGAATAAGTGACTTTTTGAGTCTTTAAGCCCGTGATTTTGCTAAAGATAATTTCAAAAAAAGAACGAGGCCCAGTTTTTAAATTATTTCACTTAATAAGCGAAGTTTGAGGAAAATAAAAAAGACGTGTGGCATTATTACTTAGAGGATTATCATTTATATCTGTTCGTCTATATTTGAACGCTGGCAAAGAGGCAGGCTTAGAAGACTATAGCAAGTTAAATCTTGTCAACAAATTGTGTTCATGTACGAAAAGAGAAGGGTCACCTTTCTTAGTCAGGATAAAAATAAATCATGAACTTTGAATAGTTAATAAATGATTATATTAGAATATTCAGATACAAGCAAAATGATTAAGCTTTAAAATGTTTTCAAACGAGAGCTCATTCAGTTATACGATTCCAAGAGTAACACATTTTTATACAAATTCAAATAAAGTACTCAAATCATAATATCAAAGGAAAAACAGTGAGGTAAAAATATTCCAAGAAAAAAAAACGGATCGAAACATCTAAAAGACAAATCGTCCATAAAGCAAATAATAAGACGGCAAATAAATACATATTTATTTTCGAACGCAATTACTTCGTCCCAGGTGACGTGCCGACTGTCCCAATTCTCCCGATACATACATATTTATCGTTCCGACGAAAACTACCCACAATGTCGACCGGAGACGAGCCACGTATTAAGGCCCTACATCGACTTAACTAGCTCTTGTAGATTTTTATATTGATTGTGCCGATTATGTTTTTTTTTACAAAGTACATTTTTAAATACTTGAAGAATAATCAATTTTTAGAGACGCATAACAATAATGTTTACACGCAACAAGCAACAATAATTTCATAATTGTCTGTCACTTAAAAGTAGCCACTTTTAGAAATTAAAAAGATTATGGTTACTTGTAGTAAGAAGTTATTACATAAGTGTATCTCAAAAAACTGTTAATTCTTTTCTCCAAGTATTTAGTGATGTACTTTTCAAGTTTAAAAATCTCTCATAATCGCTAAAATCAATATAAATTTCGTTTCGTTTCGTTGATGTACACTTTAAGTATCATAGTCATCGCTATTATGATGGTATTAGGCTTAATAACCACGCTTGCCTAATAATGATTGGGTTGCAGGTTTATATTCCGAATCAGAGGTAGATAACATCACATTTGACATTCATAAATGTTCTGTTTGGACTTAAAGTGAATAAAGACTTTTTGGATATTTTTGTGTTTTTTTTTTATTTTGATATCAATATATATATAGTTTGTTATGAACGGCTGTCGTTGTTTTTATTTTCCTACTTAAGGTTATGAGCGCCATGAGGGCACCGGTGACCGACAAACAATTAATGTTTATTTGTGTCTGGTTTGATGGGAGTTAATGTGTTAAGGTGACGGGTAACCGGATCTATTTTAAACAATTTCGGAGCGGAAGCCTCTAAGCAAACATTTATACAATTTATTTAATAATAATTGTGCATTACTTTTTTAGCTGTTTTTGCACTCGAAATTTAGATGAACGCCATAAGTGGTCGTTTTTGGCGCCAAGTCAAATTTCGAGTACAAAAGCAGACGAAAAGTTAAGAATAAGCATTAAATAAATAGTATAAGCGGTTTCAGAAGCTGCAGCTTCGAAACTGTTAAAAAGATATCCGGTTTAGTTGCTAACCATTTAAATTAATTGGCGTCGCTAGTGTGCCCTAACCGTCACCTTAACCACCTACTTAAAGATACAGGTTATTTTACCTATTGATGTACTTTAAGAATAACACGTGTCTCCTCGTATTAGAATTTCAAATCAATGTAACATCAAAGCTGACGCCGTTAGATCTACGTCGCGACCGACTTTCGCTACTTTCTTCAAATTCTTCTTTTTATTGTGTTTTCTGCGATAGATTGCAAATGAGCAGACCGATCATGTGATGGATACCCCGTTCCCCGGATTGGGCCCTCACTCGGCGAAACTTAGTGCAGGCGCTCTTTCAGGTGGGTTTTTTGTGAGCCCGAGCCGGCCCATTCTTGCCAAATCAGAATACATCTGATTTGGTATCTGAAGCCACGCTTCTTCAATAATGAGATAAACAATTAATTGGCATTCCCCGATTTCCCTACGTTTTCTCGCGTTCGCATACAAATCCCATCTTTGCTACGTTTTACATTTTCAATAAAGTGGCGCTCGTTCTCTCGATCTCACCCCCTAGGGTAGAAGGGAGAAGGGGGGTTAATGGGTTATAATCGCCAATGGTTTTTATTGCCAATATTAACGTTACGCAGTAAAAGATATACAGGACGTCCCAAGACTATGGGACACGATGGGAAAGTAATTTAAATCCTTAAGTTACTTAAAGAAAACATCACTTTATTTTTTAAAAGAAAAAAATTGCATTCAAACTTTTTTGGATTGTGCTTGTATTGCAAAGGAATCGAACCAGAAAAAAAAATTGCTTTATTATTGTACTATTCGATATACGATATATAGTATAGTAAGATATATAGTAGTAGTAGTAGTATAGTATCAGCCTATTAATTGTCCCAATGCAGGGCAAAGGTCTCCATCATAGAAATCAAGTCATCGTTACTATGATGGGATTAGGCTTAATCACGACGCATGATACAGTCAAGCACAATCCAAAAAAAATATTGTAGGCAGTTTTTTTTCTATTCCTAATAAACTTTTTACTGTAGAAAAGCGTCTCATTTTACGGGAAGTTCATACCAAAACGCTCCATACGCTAAACTAGTCAAAAGTAAGGATATAAATGGTTAGAAAGTTTGAAATGATGAGACTCTGTGTTTCTATCCCTATGTGTATACAGTCAGCCTCTTTCAAACGAAAACTCTCACTCACGACACAAAAATGGTGTTATTTCAATCAAAAAACTATGCAAGTTGCGAGCGATTTTTGCTCTACATGTGGTAAGGCGCCAGATTTCCCGGTTGTAAACGATTAAGTAGTTTAAGAGCAAAAATTTATAAAAGTTGGTCATTTACTATAAAAAAAATATTCAATAGCGAAGGCAACAGAAGGCTCCATTTAATTAAACGAAGCACGACATTTCTTATGGGTTTGTCTTTCGTTTATTGTTTCATTAAAACCGCTTTAGAGAGGGCGTAAACTCCCCTTGCAAATGGCCTGTGGGTGGTCTTGTGTTCGATTATTCTAACTACGGAATAAACAGTACAAAAATGGACAAAAACTTAAATAAACTTTGTTCTTTGGCTAGAAATGTTAATAATTTGGTAACGAAAAGGTCACACCATCTAGGTATTGCGGGAGGTACCTGGTGACCTGTGGTCACAGGCCACACAGGCCCTGGCTGACATCAGGTGCGAGTCTCTCACAATGTTTTTTTTTCGTTGGGGTAATGCCGCCGGTCCGAAGTGTTATGGGCCTACGTCGCCGCCTTTTGATGGAGCCTTATGCATACTCGTCTGCCGGAGGCGGACGGATTATGTCAGGCTCCAGTGAATTGTACCTTAGTATAAATACACTATGTAACAAGCCCATAATGTGCATAGGTAAGGTTTATTTATTTATATTTAAAATGTTTGAAAATACGTCTTCAACGTACTCATGTAGGTTTCTTCCAGTTTGTTTCTAATGAAACGTTGAGATATCCTTAGATGTGCACTCGAACTTGAATTGAAATTGAATCTATTACCTCCCGTTTACAAAGCACCATTTATCTACTGAAACTTAACTATCAACGCTTCTTATTTTAGAATCATACGAATTCAATATCTACTTTGACTATAGATCTTTGATATACAAGGATTAGATTCTCTTGTCTGTTGGCGTAACACAAGTGCAGTAGGTGCAGACTCCTTCAAACTCTCATATAAAAAGCGTGTGTTTTCATCACATCAATTCAAAAAGGACGACTAGAATAAGTATTTTTTATTGATCTGGTGTTTTCTATGTATTATAAGTATGTATTAAAAAAAGAATAGTATTAAATGTATATATTTGTAATTCCCCTGTTGGTTCCGATATCCGTTATACAAGTGCTTGATCTACGTCTATCTCTGAGTCAGATCAATGTATGTGATGTCGTGAACAATATTGACATAACCGGGACTAAAGGATCGTAATCCACGATCCACGGCCTCACAGAAAACCGGCGTGAAGCAGCATTGTGCTGTTGCGCTGCGTGAGTGAGGGTACCGGAGGCCCAATCCGGGACACTGATGTCGCGGTTGTCCATGGGCGGCGGCAATCGCATAACATCAAGTGATCCGTCTGCTCGTCTGCCACCTATCACATAAAACAAGTGTATTTTTATTTTTGTTTTTGAGCTAAATTTTAAGTCTTTTAGGATGTCATTCCCAGTTAAGTGAGTTGATTTGGAGTCGATTGTACACCTAGACCATGATTTGGTTATTCTGGTATTACAATAAAGCAGCCTTCTCAAGACTAAGACAGGGGGACTAAACCAATGGGGGCGATCGCGTGCAAGAAATCCGCAAGATGGCGTACTATAGGCCTCAGGCCCATCTACTAGGTGATTGGGTATTTTTAGACGTGATATGCCAAATTGTCAACTAAAAAATAAATCAGCCAGTGATGTTGAAGTTGGACCTCGGTTCACAGGCACGCCATCTAGCGGCGTTCACACGCGATAGCCTCCTTTGAATCAATATCTAATTCAATGAGCTACCATACAAAAAGTATGTTTTTGTTTTTGTAGATGTCCCTTGTTATTTTTCACATTCTTTGTTAATTATCACAGTGAAAATTAATTACGTCACTCAAGGTCCAAAGGGAAAACCTTTTGGATATAACATGATGACGAAAAGTGAACATACTAACACTATCAAGATGCTTACTATTGTAGACTAGGATCATCATCAGCCCATTTAAGTCCCCACTGCTGGGGCACGGGACCACCCTCAATCACATGAGGGGTAATTTCCACACTCACCACGCTTGGCAGACGGGTTGGCGAGGGTTTTGATATAAATGCAGAGTTTTCCTTCTCGGGGACTACGGTGCGGCGGCCTCCTCGTGTGGCCCCTTCGGTAGTATTTTTGCTCTGTTTGGAGCTGCTACCGAAGGGGTCCTGGCGTCCCTGGGCAACGGCGGGTAGTAATATGGTGCGCTCGCCATATTGCTACCCGACGGCCGACGGCTGCACACATGGAGGGGGGGTTAGGGTTCGTAACCCCCCCCCCCCCCCCCCCCCCCCCCCCCCTACGGACCTAGGGCCGGGCTCGACGCTTGCGACTGGAGTCATCTCCAGATGCTCGGTGCCCCTTTTATTGCCCTGGGTTCTCAGAGTGGACCGCTCCTTCCGGAGCGAGGCGTTTTGGTGGGGGGTTTTCTGTCACCCCCATCCTCCTCCCGGTGGTATTAGCAGTGTGGATGCCATTCGGGGGCGGAGTTGGTGGGCCGTGGGAGAGGCCCTGGGTCCTACGGACCAGTGTCGTGGAAAGAGGCCGTGCTGGCGAGCCTCTTCGCCCAGGACGGTTCGCGGTGGTAGCCTGGTGGTAATCCCGTGTTCCGTCCCGACTAAGCGGGCGTAGAATGGGAAAAGCCCCGGTGGTTTTAGTGGGTATGCCCTTGGACGGCCTCTGATTAGCAGAGGCCAAATCCAGGGGAGAGCCCCACACTACCCGGTCGACTCCCAGCGGCCGGGTGTGCATAAGGCGGCGCCGATCAACCGGCGCCGACGTCGGCTCCTGTCAGTGAGCCGGCGGCATTTCCACCGGGTCAACAAAAAAAAAAAAAAAAAAAAAAAAAAAAAAAAAAAAAAAAAAAAAAAAGAGTTTTCCTTCTCTGGGTGCTGATGATCATGCCAGCAGCTTTACCTTAGTCGCCTTTTACGACACCTCGGTAAGAGTTAGGGTGGCCTATTCTACTCTCCCGGGGACCACACGGCAGAGTACGAGACAATGATGAATTAAAATAAATAAATAGACTATTTGTGAGCAGAAACATATCTGTTTGTATTGATCTGGATGTTTTCTATATATTATAGGTATGTATTTACAAAAGAAAAGTATTAAATGTACATATTTGTAATTCCCCTATTGGTTCTGATATCCGTAACACAGGTGCTTGAGCTACCTATCTCTGAGTCAGATCAATGTATGTGGTGTCATGAACAATATTATATTTATACTTTTTCTCCATAGCAATTTACGTAAACTACCAAAAAACCTTAACCCGAATAAGTTCAAATTGAAATACCGTATTACAAAGGGTGCCCCTTCCGCAAGAAGGTCACCCATTCATACCCGGTCGAGCCTAATATTCGTGTTGATAACGCTGTCCCACACCAATTACACGTCTGAACTGGTCGTGAGATTTGAGAGGCATTTTAGGGCTCACAGCACTTCTATGGGGTAGAAGCTGCGGATCCGCTTGGGTTCCGTGGAAGACGGGAAAGAACGGGTGATAATGAACAAGATAATGCTAACTAACATAGTTCCATAGGTTGTTTGTTACTAACATACTAACATTTTATATGGGCCATGTGTCTTGAAGGTAAAGCTGCTGGCATGATCATCAGCACCCAGAGAAGGAAAACTCTGCATTTATATCAAAACCCCGCCAACCCGTCTGCCAAGCGTGGTGAGTATGGCAATTACCCCTCATGTGATTGAGGGAGGCCCGTGCCCCAGCAGTGGGGACTTAAATGGGCTGATGATGACGATGACGATGATGTGTCTTGAAATAAATGATTTTTATTTTATTTATTTTTTATTTTAATAAACGTAGGTTCTCACTGGTCACTGGCAGTATAGCGTAGAGGTTTGAGCCTTTAGAGAAGAAAGCGTCGCGAGTTTGATTCTCGTACGACCAAAAGTAGCTTAACACTTTAGTACTATGTCAAAGTAACTGTTCTGCCTATTATAGTCGGTTTCTAAGGGATACGTAAAAAATGTTACTTCGACATGGTACTAAAGTATTATTGGTACGGATAGCATCAACAGTAGCTTAACACTTTAGTACCATGTCACTTTAGTACAATGTAACTGTTCTGGCCATTATAGTCATTTTCTAAGGGATACGTAAAACCAGGTGATCCGTCTGCTCGTCTGCCTCCTATTACATAAAAAAATGTGTATTTTTTTGCGCTTTTAAGCTAAAATTTAAGTCTTTTAGGATGTTTTTCCCAGTTAAGTACGTTGATTTGGAGTCCATTGTACGCCTAGACCATGATTTGTTTATTCTTGTTTTACAGTGAAGCAGCCTTCTCAATACTAAGACAGGGGCACTAAACCAATGGGGGCGATCGCGTGCAATAAATCCGCATACTGTAGGCCTGAGGTCCATCCACAAGGTGATTGGGTATTTTTAGACGTGATAAGTCAAATCGTCGATTAACGAATAAATCAGCCAATGATGGTGAAGTTGAACCTCGGTTCACAGGCACGCCATCTAGCGGATATTTCACACGCGATAGCCCCCATTGAATCAATAACTAATTCAATGAGCTACCTTACAAAAAGTATAATAACATACTTTTTGTATGTACATATACTTTTTGTATGTACATATTATGTACATACAAAGAGTATGTTTTTGTTGTTGTCCTTTGTTATTTTTCAAATTCTTTGTTAATTGTCATAGTTGCAATTAATTATGACAATTAAGGTCCAAATTGTAAACCAGCGCGGCAGCGGCTCCAAACCGCTGCAGAACATTGATTTATTTATTTATTACTAAACTTACAAATTTAGTACACAAATTACACTTGCTTTAATTGCACATGCTGAGCTTGGACCTTGTTGACCACTTCACTTTGTTCCTTTTATTGCTTCCTTGACTACTAGTTTATGTAATAACTTATTATATGTATTTGTTTTCTTTAATTATTTCTTCAACTGTGAAATATCTATTTAAGGTGACGGGTAGGCACACTAGCGACGCCAATCGATTTTAATTTTTAGCTAATAAACCGAATCTACTTTAAACAATTTCGGGGTTACAACCTCTCAGCAAACACTTATGCTATTTATTAAATAACCGTGTTAAAATGTTGGGTCCAACACGTACGCAAAAAACTGCCACTTTTGGCGTGAATCAATTTTTCACGTACAAAAACAGACCCAACATTCATGCATGGTTATTTAATAAATAGTATAAGTGTTTGCCGAGAGGTTGTAACCCCGTAATTGCTTAAAATAGATCCGGTTTAGTAGCTAAAAATTAAAAACGTGTGGCGTCGCTACTGTGCCCTACCCGCCACCTTAATGTCCTATCCCTGTAAATCTTCTCTGAATCCGAGGTGTCGTAAAAGGCAACTCCGAGGTGTCGTAAAAGGCGACTAAGGTAAAGCTGCTGGCATAATCATCAGCACCCAGAGAAGGAAAACTCTGCATTCATATCAAAACCCTCGCCAACCCGTCTGCCAAGCGTGGTGAGTATGGCAATTACCCCTCATGTGATTGAGGGAGGCCCGTGCGCCAGCAGTGGGGACTTAAATGGGCTGATGATGATGATGATCTCTGTAAATCTTGTATGTGGTCAGTAAATATTTACTTACTTACCTACATATATCTATGACTCATAAAATTCGCGTTTACAGATTACACAAGTAGGTTAGAGTTACTACCGTTCTAGCATATTCGCTAAACTGCTCCCTAAGCAATTACCAACTTTATATCTATTTGGCGGACTGCCCGCCCGCTGAGAGCACTGGCGGCCGAGAAAAATATAGACATTTGTATGGAGATGCCGACCAAAATATACCGTTATGCCTGATAGAGATGTTTTATTGAAAATACCCAATGCTAGACTGAATATTATTGCGCTAGATATGAATGAATTTTATTGGGATTGCTTTTGGCAGTGATTAATTGAAAAACTATTTACTCCATACTATAACCACACGTAGCTCGATAGGTTGTCAGATTGAGATGAGAGATGTACCTATCAAAAACTGTTATAAATAAAATTCATGGTTTAAAAAAAGGTGAATTTTGTTTTTTTATGTTATAGGCAGACGGATCACCTGATGGTAAGCAATTGCCGCCGTCCACGGACACCGACACCAGTGAAGTCACAAGTGCGCTGCCAACCTTTAACCCCCCTTTCCCTCAGACTGGGCCTCCGGTACCCTCACTCAGCGAATCACAGAACAGTGCTGTAGCTGCTGCTTTACGCCGGTTTTCTGTGAGGCCGTGGTATCACTCAGGTCGAGCCGGCTCATTCATGCCCAAGCGTGGCTCTCAGACGATCAAATGACTTTTAGCGTTATTAGAAAAAAACATTGATGGTGGCTTTATTACAAAATATAACATGGGGTTTTTAACCCTCAATGCTACAAACAGATGATTTTTAAATTTTCAAAGTAAGTATAGAGTATTTTCAAACTCAGTTTTGGAAATTTTCATGTCAAACATCATTAAATGATAGAGAAGACGGAGAAATGGAAGGATCACCCTTACGTCGTAAAAAAACCGCCAATCCGTACCAAACGGTTCAAATATGTGCGGCTGAGGAATGGATCGCTCTCTGCCGGCGGTTGTGTTCTCTGAACGCTATGATCTGAACGTATTTAAGAAATGAGTGAATAGAGTGATATCTACACCAACATGATTCACCCTCGGCCACATCATCACTTACCATCAGGTAAGATTGTGGCTAAATGTCTGACTGTTTGAAAAAAAAATCTAATAAAATTGAATTAACCAACATGTGGCCATCAGTACCAAGAAATAATTATTATTGTTGCAGGTACGATCCCCTCACAGTAAAAACATCTGTGTGCAAGAACATACCGGTTTGTATTGGTTTGTGTGTATTATAAGTATGTATTTACAAAAGAAAAGTATCATATGTATATATTTATACATAACTCCGCTGCTGGTTCTGATATCCGGCTTGATTGAGCTACCTATCTCAGAGTCAGATCAATGGTTTTTTTTTATGTGATAGGTTGCAGACGAGCAGACGGATCACCTGATGGTAAGCCATTGCTGCCACCCATGGCCACAGTGCATGGAATCACAAGAGCGCTGTCAACCTTTAAACCCCCTTTCCCCCGGATTTGTCTTCCGGTACCCTCACTCACGAAGCACAATGCTGCTTCACTCGGGTTTTCTGTGAGGCTGTGGTATCACTCCGGTCGAGCCGGCCCATTCATGCCGAAGCGTGGCTCTCCTACGTTTAATGTATGTGATGTTGTGAAATATTTATTTAACTACCGGTAATTTGGTAAAGTAACGTTAAAAGTTCAACAAAATTCCACTGCACTTCACAAATTCATTCGAGCTACCACACACTTCGGCCAAAAGTGTTACCGCATCCCAAGTAAAGTGCCAAGGTACGACTCTATTCGTGCAACTCTGCACGAATATATGCATTACGTCTATATGCAATTTAATAACGAAATGAAATGAGATGGCTCACTCTCAAACGTGGATGGCATATTCCACTTTCTGCTCCATCTTACCTGAAACAGAAAACGTATGTAAATAAATGATATTGAAGAACACTTTGCTGATGACGGCATAGTACAAAGAGTAACCAACAGCAAAAGGACGTAAAACGTTTGGGCTAACACCGCTCTGGTGACTTTATACGTGATAAAACGTCGGTAAGAAAAAGAGGGAAAAAAACAGTACGGTTCTTGTTCTGTTTTTACCCGACTACGGCGAAGCAATAAAGAGGGTTATGATTTTGACCTGTATGTATGTATGGTTGTTCATCTGTTCCCTCATAACTTCTAAACTAGTTATTATATTTGAACAAATAAGGTGTCGTTAGAAGTGTCTTGATTGTCTTCGGGTTATAGGCTACATGACGTTACGTTAAATTGACTACAGCGCCCTCTGGGGGACTTAGAGTAAGGAACTAAAAAAAAAATTAGCTTGACGGTACCGTGTGGGGTATCAAATGAAGAAGCTTATTATGCACATTTCAAATATGTAATTTTATTTATATAACTAAAAATATGTTAAATAAAAATAAAGTTTAAAAACTAAAACCCGACTACCAAAAAACCACGCTCTAAAAAATACGAAACAAGAAAATTGTCTCTGTTGAAATTATTATGCCATATTGCCGTGGTCGTATGCCACCTACTGTAGCAAAACAAATTAATTATAATAATAAAATAAAATCAATGTGGCATACTACCACGGCAATACGGTAAAATAATTTCAGCAGAGACAATTTTCTTGTTTCGTACTTTTTAGAGCGTGATTTTTTGGCAGTCGGGTTTTGGTTTTTTGACTTTGTTTTTTATACCCTATAAGTAACTTAGAGCTCCCGCTTCTTAACGTAACGTAGCCGAAACATCGAGCAATATATGTGAGTACATACATAATGTTGTATCACATAATACATTTCGTGTTAATCCCTGTATTAGTTAATTATAGTTATAAAGCAACGCCAAAAAATCTAAAAAACGATTTCTAGCGCCTTCTTTTTCCTCATAAGTTAAAAGAAGCGAGACATCGGGTCGCTTATTTGTGTGCATGATCACTACTGTTGTATTGGTCTGGGTGTTATCTATGTATTAAAAGTATGTATTTACAAAAGAAAAATATATTATATGTATATATTTGTAATCCCACTGTTGATTCTGATATCCGTAACACAGGTGCTTGAGCTTACCTATCTCGGAGTCAGATCAATGTATGGGATGTTATGAAATATTTATTTTATTTATTTATTTATTATTAGCGTATTTTACCGTCTCTATATCATGGTGAAAGCTCTGAAGAGCTTGTCTTCCCCATCCCACCTGCCCTATGTCATCGCTTCACAGTGGAAAACATTCCATTACGGTCTAAAAAAATTTAGCAATTCCCATTTATGTCGCACCATCAAGAAATGGAACTCGTTGCCGGCGCATGTATTTCCTTCTTTCTACTAGGTATATGGATTCCTTCAAATAAAGTGTGAAGAAGCATCTCGCGGGCCAGTATGGCAGTCCCAACGGAGGATGCCTGTCTTTGCTTCCGTTGTAATTGCAACGTGGACTGTTCTCTTGCTTACCATCAGGCTCAGTAGAGTCAATATACTGACAGTTAAAAAAAATGGTTAAATCTGAATATGGTACGGTTTAAAGTTTCGTACATTAAACCGTTTTATTGAATAACCGTGACGTTGACTAACTTTGGTTATTTAGGCAGAAGTTATTTACTCATAACAGAAAAAGTAGCGCCCTGGACCAAAAAAGACAAAGCAGCCAGATAAATAAGACACATAAAACTATTTGAAGGACCGCATCAGAAATGATGTAATCCGACAGAGAACCGGAGTCACCGACATAGCCCACCGAATTAGCAAACTGAAGTGGCTGTGGGCTGGTCATATTAGCCGCAGAACTGACAGCCGTTGGAGCCGTACAGTTCTTGAGTGGAGACCGCGACTCGGTAAGCGTAGTGTAGGACGCCCTGCGACAAGATGGGATGATGACATTCAAGGCTGGCTGGTGTGGGCTGGATGAAAGTGGCCGAAAATCGGGAGCAGTGGCGTGCATTAGGGGAGACCTATGTCCAGCAGTGGACGAGTGTGGGTTGCTGATGATGATGATGATGAAAATGAGACGTTACTTTTATGTTGACATGTGAGATTAATTATTATGATTAAAAAAAAATATAAAAAAAATGTTTTTATGTGATAGGTGGCAGATGAGCAGACAGATCACCTGATGGTAAGCGATGGCCGCGGCCAGTGAACACCCGCAACACCAGTGGGGTCACAAGTAAGCTACCAACCATTAAACCCACCTTTCCACGTTTGGGCCTCAGGTACCCTCACTCACGAAACGCAGCACGATGCTGCTTCACACAGTTGCTGGTACACTTAAATTGCAAGCATTAGATTCAAATTGGAATAAACATTTCACTGCAGTAATCAATTAAGTCAATTCGTGGCTCAATGCGCTAATTTAAATAGAATGCATGCAATAACAATGATATATGTCCTAATTATAACAAATTCTGTCAATAAATATTTATTTGTTCATGTGGTAACTGTGTTTATTAATCTACCAGTCACCTAACGAATATGGATGTTAGCCAATAAAAACACTACAATGGACACCAAACTTGGCCATCTGTATATCATCCTTCAATCATTATTATCTTTTTTTTATGATGATAGTCGGCAGACGAGCAAACGAATCGCCTGATGGTAAGTGATAGCTGCCGCCCATGGACACCCGTGACACCAGTGGAGTCACAAGTGCGCTGCCTACCTTTAAACCTCCCTTTCCTCCGAATTGGGCCTCCGGTACCCTCACTCACACAGCGAAACACAGCACAGTGCTGCTTCACGCCGGTTTTCTGAGGCCGTGGTATCACTCCAGTCGAGCTGGCCCGTTCATACCGAAGCGTGGCTCTCCCACGGTCGAGATAATTGATATCTCTACAGATACACAAAAAGGTTCTACTCTTATAAATGTGAGACTCAAAAAACCTTTGTGATTCTTCAAAGGCAAGGAATTTTTCATTACCAAAATATGTTTTATGAATTTTAAAAAAGATTTCTTATTTTATAAAAAAAGAATTATGCAAATCGGTCAAAAGATGGCGGAGAAATCAGTGACCATACAATTAAAAAAAAAACAGTTGAACATAGAACCTCCTCCATTTTTGTATTCGGTAATAATAGGCTTCCTATCCGGTACACTCATGGCAGAGTAGTCGTGATCGTCATATACTCATAGTGTGGGTGCGATGATGATGCGCTTCACCAGGCGCCGCCACTGCTGCTTACTCGAGGTTATCCTGCTGCACTCGTTGAATGAGTCTCTAATGGCAGACTTGATTTGGTCGGTCCAATGTGTGGTTGACCTCCCGCGCGGTCTTGTGCCTTCTAAGGTGCCTAAAGCGTACCATTGACTCCGCATTCTGATAGGCTTTGGATGCAAACGTGAATTATACACTGAGATGACGGCTTATTAAATAGCTTTAACGATAAACTACTAAACTTTTTGTAACTTAATAATATTGACAGAGTATATTTTCCTATTCGATAGCCCAATAGTATCGACAATGGAGTACGCACAAAATAAGCCCGTAATACAAAACTGATCACCTAATGAACACATTATGCATTGTAATAATGAGCCAAAATGAGCTTCACGCTGTTTCACACCCTATTACGTGGTGATAAAGTTCATATCGACGTACCCTGGGGCACATTATTTGTGTAATTGTTGCCAAAACCGCAGATAGCGTAAATCCAGCTTTACATCAGCAAATTTGTTCCAGGCTCAGTTTAATGACGTCGTAACGTAGGCTTATTGCAAGAACTCATCATTTACAAAATAAATCATCAAGTGCAAAGTATGAAGGGTTGAGTAAGGCTTTAATTTCCTGCTCAGCGTCTAATACCCAATTGCGCTTTCAAACTTACGGTAAGCGTACCTTTTTTTTTCCCGGGGGAAACCATCATGGCCGTCACCTTGCTATATATAGGGAACAAGGTGGTGTGTGGGACTCAAACCCTAACTAAAACCCCCGGGGAGTCCATCTTCGCGCAATCGCGGTCGGAAACCCCACAGCCGGGACTAGACCGTACCGCTAATCGCGCTCGCTGCTTCACCCCTATCTGGCGCATACAGCCCTTCAATGCTGTACGACCTACCAGAACACCCAGTAATGTCGTCCCCCGCGGAGTGATATGCTGAGCAAGCCACTCCCCAGCAGTGGATATGCTCACGTACTCCGAAAGCCCGTTTAGTCCCCTCTTACAACAGGCCGGGAAAACCTTGGCAGTATTCTTAAACGCTCCTAGCCACAGGGCGTACGGTAAGCGTACCTACCCTAAGCTCCGAAGCCAAACGTGCACAATGATCCAGGATTGGGAAAGTCTGGTAATTACAATGAAGCTTCTGCTGTCTGACCTTTGCAACCTTCAACAGGGGAATCAGATCATCTGGATCACAGTTGCACATTCAGAATTATTATCACAAATATTGTAAGAATCCGAAATTTTGAGCAACTAGCAGAGACGTCCAGGATTCCAAAGGATATTTTCCCTCACCGCAGAGCTAATGGTTCGGTGGTGTGGACGCGCTCCCTACCATTTAGCTTCCATTCCCCCTGGATTCGTCCCCCGATTCCATTAACTCACTCTTTTTTATGAACTTTTTTATGAAAGAAAGAGTATCTATAGTTTTGAAATTATTGTTTACCTTATGTTTCAGTAGAACCTACAATGATCTTGAATATTTTTATCATCATCAACATTTCAGCTAATAGACACCCACTGCAGGATATAGGCCTCCCCCAATGTTCTCCACACAGATCGGTAATGCGCAATGGATGGCATGCCTCAAGTGGCAATCAAAGATCCTCGAGTGGAGGAAACATACAAGAAGTCGCAACCGCCCCACACGGGACGAAGGCCGCGAAAATATCTTTATAAGACCATTGGAATCATAATTGAAATAAAGCACAGTATAAAAGGGATGTGACCAATTTAAAACATTAAGGTACGGACACATCCGATTACTGCAATATGACAAACCTTAGGGCCTAATTTAAAGCAGACGTTACAACCGAATCGGAGTTTCTCTCTCTCTTTCACATGCGCTGTAAGTCCCTTTTGTTTGGATGCGAACAGGTATAGTCTCGTTTCTTAGGGGACGGCTTTAAATTAAGCCACTGAATCAAACGTGTCTGATATCAAATTTAGGAGGATCGATTGAAGAAAGATTGATTTGTTTGTACAGTCAACCACAAAGAAATGTATCCATGTTAGTCTTACAAAATATATGAACTTTTAGTATGCAATATTTATCTACTTTTGCTTCATAACATTTTCAGTATCCAACAAATCTTACAGTGACATCGATTCGTTAAAATGCTATTATTGCGTATCCAACCAAGTTTTCTACGAATAATTTGTCATATTCATTATTTGTCTGATATAATTATATAAAAGAGGTTTGTACGTGTAAATTAAGGTG
Source organism: Marasmia exigua (assembly GCA_019059595.1). Lineage (NCBI taxonomy): Eukaryota > Metazoa > Arthropoda > Insecta > Lepidoptera > Crambidae > Marasmia > Marasmia exigua. The sequence continues at coordinate 7,200,871 of CM032471.1, forward strand.
ACGGGTAGGGCACACTAGCGACACCAATGGATTTTAATTTTTAACTACTAAATCGGATCTATTTTAAACAATTTCGGGGTTACAGTCTCTTGGCAAACTCTTATACTATTTATTAAAAATCATGCACAAATGTTGGGTCCATTTTTGTACGCGAATTTATTCACGCCGAAAGCGGATACTTTTTTTTGCGTTGGACCCAACATTTTTGCATGGTTATTTAATAAATAGAGTCAGTGTCTGCCAAGAGGTTGTAGTCCCGAAATTGTTTAAAATAGATCCGGTTTAGTAGTTAAAAATTAAAATCGATTGGCGTCGCTAGTGTGCCCTACCCGTCACCTTAAGAGGAAAAGCAGTGGGATACATCATTATTGCATATAAAACGAGTAGATGATAATGTACGGTTTGATTGCTCCTAGAAATTTGTAATAGGTACATTAAAGAAAACGAAAACTTATTTCATTTGGTCAGACTAACATTGATACATATCTTTATAGTTGACTCTAGATTGATATGTGCCTGAATATGCATATAGCAATGTAGAGAGATGTTATATACGAATGTATATAACACAGCTTAACAAAGAGTGTTTTTAATCAACAAAGACAACACTATTTCCAAAATTATTTTATTCATTCCACCATTCAGAACAATATCAGCATGGGGCGTAAGTGAATGGTGATTCCGACGTTGTATTATGAATTATGCATCCATGTTCCCTTGAGAGGGTGACCGGTCTGATTAAAGGTCTCCCCACTTCCCCACCTCCCCACTTCCCCATTTTATTACACGTTCTTCTATTAATATTGAAATTTATTGAAGAGTTTTCCGGTAAACGTTAAAATTGTAATTAGATGCTAACTATAAGATATTGGTGAATTCGGTTCTAGGTAATTGAAATTCATTACGGTCAGTCATTTGGTTTTTGATGGGGCACGAAGTTTATGGTGTCATTTTCCTGTGAGAATAACGTAGCGAGGTATAATCAGCCGTTCAATTAACTACTTAATTAAACGGTGCTATTCAACTAACAACTTTTTTTATGTGCTAGGTGCCACAGATCACTTGTTGGTAAGGGATTACCGCCGCCCATAGACATTTGTGACACCAGTGAAATCACAAGTTCCCTGCCAAACTTTTAACTCCCTTTCCCCCTTTTTAGCCTCTGATATCCTCACTCACTCGGCAAAACACACCTGAATAATATTCAGCCATTTATGATGTTTATTTACTATACTAGCCTATTCATTTAAGTCTAGTTCCACTTTATGCATCCTAGTGCTAGGTAACTAACTAACTAGGTCGACCCATAGTGAATCTTGGCCTCTGATATTAAGAACGATCATCTTGGTCGGTCTTGCGCCACTTCCTGCCAGTCATCCACCAAGAGTCCGCGCAAATCCTTATCGACCTCATCTTTCCAGCGGTATCTTGGACAGCCGACTGACCTTCGCCCATTAGGACGTCCCAGGTACGTTCTCTTTATTGCACGATCTTCTCCAATTCTCTCGAGGTGGTCGAGCCAGCGAAGTCAATGCACTTTATTCTCGCCAATGATGTAACTTAGTGTTAAACTCTCAAAACTGTCAATATGGTGTCGCTAAACAACAATTTATTGTCTGTTATTATCTTTAATACGAGTGCTTAAATTGTTAATATTAAATCAGAACAATGTAGGCATAATAATGTCTTGTATGTGGGATTTGAGATAAGTAAACAGGATTTCAGGGTCTTGAGTGTGGGATTATGAGAGAGTAAAACGGAATGGAAGACGCGTAGAATGGAACGGAGTAAGAGTGAACGGAGAACGAATGAACGGAGGGAATGATGGAGTTATCTGTGGGTGTGAGACGACGAAAGACGCGAATAGGCTTGCTCTGCGATTTTGTAAAATAAAGAAGATTGGAAGACCCTGAAATCCTGTTTACTTATCTCAAATCCCACATGTATAAGTTTATTTTTTATTCAAAAAAGAATTAATTTCCAAAATACATTAAAATTTAAATTCATGTTAAATTTTATTCCAGCACACCGTGAATGTATATCAAAAGCTTTAGTAATAAATAATACCCCTCTTGCAATATCCATGAGAGCGAGTCATAAAGTGTCCGTAATCATAAAATTGTCAAGTATATAGGTAACGTACGAGTGAGTGTGCGCGGAATTGCTAATGCCGTGAAATTTACACTCATGATTGCTTTAAGTATCTGATAAGATTTTACCGTACTAACAAATTATTTATGGAATGTATCTTTAACATAACGATATTTTGACCGAGGTTGTACCACGTCATTAAGCTGCGTCTGTGCTGTGTTTAGTAGAGTGAGTGTAGGTACCAATCTGGAGGAAAGGGAGGAAGTGTACTAATGACTTTGTGACAAAAACACACATTTAAATCACACCAGACCACCGCATTCAATGCCATATTTTTTATATGTAGTCTTCAGATTAATACAGATCCTTAATACGTATCATCCTCTTATTTTTTAAAGTTAATTAAGCGTTTAGTCTAGAACCGTAAAGTCATCGCACAAGGGTTTAGATTACAATCAAAACCATCAAGCAATAATCCGTAGCTCCCCCATTGAAGTACAATAGAGGAAATTGAATGATCTCCTCTTCCTCCTTAGTCATTCACTCTTGACAGAGTGGTCGTAAATGACGATGTTGCATTTTCATGTTCTGATGCGGCTCGTCAATAAATAAATAGAAAGAAAATAATAAGTTCATATTTTCAGACTCTTATTCAGAGTCTGAGAGCAAAAAAAAAGGAATAGAGAATAGGATGAAGTGTTGTTTTTTACATTATGGCGGACAAATGAGCAGACTCGCCTAATGGTAAGTGGAAGTGATGTTTGTCAACTTCGAAAAAATTCAGGAGCAAGATCTGTTTTAGCCGTCGTGATGACAGTTTCCGAATTTATTAAGTACATAATAATGTTACATTAGTGCTTCTGATATATTTTTTACAGGAAAACTGCCCAGTAATTCGAAATTCACTGACCTCAACGTTACGACATTAACAAAAATATAATTTTGTTGTCTCCTTCAATCTTACGATTAACAAGTCGTGGTTGTCCACCGTCAGGAAAGATTCACGATCACGAACAATGTCAGAATTATGTCAACTTGCTTAGCAATTTACTTCCTCGACTGTACGTACGGGTATTCTATTTTGGTTTTTCCGTAGCAATATCGGGTTGGATTTAAATTTTTCACCCGATGAACAAATCTGTATTGACAAGCTTAAGCTGGCTCCCTACAAACAGTGGTGCAGTGTATAATCTGACTTTCAAATCGTCAGTGCTTTTTGCAGTCTATTGGAACTCTATGGAATAATCCTGATTGCGTGACCTACGTTGTGTAGTCGAATCGAAACGAATAGATGTATGTACCTTCATTTATCTGGAACTTTTTTCGAGTATTTTGATTTGTTTGGGGAAGAATAAAGACATACCTAGGAGTACCGTGATGTAGTTGGTCTAGTACGTGAGCGTACCCACTGCTTGGGAGTGGCTTGCTCAGCATACGTCTTACCGGGTACCCTGACGACCTTACCGGGTGTCCTGGTAGATCGTACAGCGTCGAAGGCCTGTATTGCGCCAGATAGGAGTGAAGCGGCGAGCGTGATTAGCGGTACAGTCTAGTCTCGGCTGTAGGGATTCCGATTGCGATTGCGCGGAGATAGATACCCCAGGGGTTTTAGTTAGGGTTTAAGTCCCACACACCACCTTGTTCCCTACATGTAGAAAAGTAACGGTCATGATGGTTTCCGCTGGGAAAAAAAAGGTTCCCCTACCTAATGGATACAAAGGTCTGACGGCAGTCGCTTCATTGTAATTATTAGACTTCCCAAATCCTGGATCATGGTCCAAGCGGAGCCCGGGCTCCGAAGCGACAGTTTTGGACACAACTGAGAATTACAAGGTTTAAGAAGATGATGAGGAAGTGGCTTAGTATCCGATCAGGTGAATTATGGGATAACACATAAAAATGTGTATTTAAACATTTATATCATATGTTATACAATGATACAGTATAAAAATAGATACACGAAAGTTGATACACAGTTATTATAGAAAACAGTTATATTTCACACAAATCAACTCTACGAACACACTTCTCAATTTAATCACAGATCTAAACTTTAATTACATTGCAATACATAGAATTTGATGCACACAACTCTGATTTGACTATTTTAGCTATCATTCTTAGGTAAACGAGCTTATAATTTCAATTGATATGTAATGCACAGATAATTTAAATAACGAACGGACAGTGTTTCAGCAAAGCGTGTTGACACTACAAGACTCAGGAGCAAAGTGAGCTCGAGCGCCGACCGAGCGCTCGTACCCGTTGCAGCGTTGGAGAGGGGCGCGCTGTGGCGGGAAAACAGCAAGCGCGCCTTGCAGACGTGACGTCATTGTGGCGCGTATTTTAAATGAGCGATAACAACAGATAGTCATACGCCAAGTTACTAAAATTTGTCAAGTTCCGTCAATCGATATTGAACTTTACTGTTTGATAGGTATACAGGTCAGACTCGATTGAAGAATTTGGACAAATTTATTTACGTTGATGTGACGACAGACAGTCGTCCCAGCATCGTGCCGTATATATAGGTCCAATATTAAAATAAATATTATTGCTCCAGAGACCGGGTATGTACCTACTACCAGTAGTCATCTTAATGTTATCTTACCGTGGGAGAGCCAAGCTTCGGCACGAATGGGCCGGCTCGACCGGAGTGATACCGCGGCCTCACAGAAAACCGGCGTGAAGCAGCTCTGTGCTGTGTTTCGCTGCGTGAGTGAAGGTACCGGAGGCCCAATCCGGTTTAAAGGTGGGCAGCGCACTTGTGACACCATTGGTGTCGCGTGTGTTCATGGGCGGCGGCAGTTGCTTGCCATCGGGTGATCCGTCTGTTCGTCTGCCTACCTATTACATAAATAAAAAATAATAAAAAAAAAATGTGTTTTGTCCAACACACTTACCTAACCAGATCTTCACTCTACAACACATCTGTTCCAAATGATTGTTGGTTCTACGCAGACGTGGCCAGCACGCTGCCACAGCACCGTGAAATGTAAACTAAATAAAACAGTCTAAAACTCAGCTTTGATTAATTAATCAATCTGACTAGTAATACACATTATGTATACTTGTTACATAGAATGTAATGAGAGAGATGTGACTCAGCGGAATGGTGCGGTTTTACTCCAAACGTTGTCATGCAATCTTCACCTTAATTGCTTATCAAACATTAATGTGGTAGCGAGGAGGGGTGTTTTCTGCCTTAGAGATCATTCATTTTGATTGACCTAATTCAAAAGTGTCATGTGCGTACCTTCTATTCAGTAGGTTCTGACCTGAAACTAATGACCTATGGAATTACGATCTTTGTATCGTACACTCGGGTTTATGATAACAAGATCATACATCCTAATCTAGGTCATTGATTCATATCCGGCTCAAAAGACCGAAATGTTATTAATACATATTTCACAACATCACAAACATTGATTTGACTCCGAGATAGGTAGCGTTATTAATATCAGAACCGACAGAGGAATTACCAATATATTCTTATAATTCATAGAATACACCCAGACTAACACACACAGACATGTTCATTCATGCACACAAATATTGGTACTGTGCGGGGAACGAACTTAGACTGACCGGATGGCGCAATAGGTAGTGGCCCTGCCTCTTACGCCAAAGGTCGTGGGTTCGATCCCCACCCTGGACAAACATTCGTGCGATGAACACTTGTGTTTGTTCGGTGTCTGGGTGTAATATATGTATTTAAGTATATATTTGTGTTCCTCTGTTGTCTGATATCTGTAACACAAGTGCTTAAGCTACTTAGTACGGAATCAGGTCAACGTATGAGATGTTGTGAGAATTATTATTATATTATTAACGAACCCGCAAACCTTATACCAGATGCAGCGTTCACTACCACTGATCAGAACTGGTCGTCATAAGATCGCACAGTAGATCGATAAGAATATGCTTTTCGTATGGGAATACCACGCTTTGGCATGAATGGGCCGGCATAACTGTAGTGATACTTCAGCCTCACAGAAAACCAGCGTGAAGCAGCACTGTGTTTCGCTGACTGACTGAGTTTGCTGTAAACCCAATTCTATAAGCGGGAATGGTTGGCAGCACACTTATTACTTTACTAGTGTTGTGGGTTGCTATTAGCGCGGCGGCGGCAATCGATTATAGAAAGATCCGTCTGCTTGACTGCCACCTGTCGGAAATAGAAATTGTCTTGTTTTTTATGAGCTAGGAGGCAGAAGAGCTGACGGATCACCAATTAAAGTCACGTAAAAAATAGCAGTTCTACCGGCCAGCTCAGTCAACTCGTCATACTGAAGGATAGTGGCACTTACCATGATTCACGCTCACACGTCGCACGCGCCGAGTGGCAACATCCACGCCGACAAAACGCTAAAATTGTTAAACCCCTGAAACCTACTAGCGAGTTTCCGAGGCGACAAAACGAACCTCTCGATTCATCCACCGTGTACACTGCACTTTTTGCTCCCTCCACAAACTCAACCAATAAACTTTTTTACGGAAGCAACCCGTATTTTCACCTGTACTTTCTTCATTTGGGCGTTTTTATCGTTCTCCCCTTGTAGAACTAAAATCGTAAACTAGGAATGGGCTTAAGGGGCACCTTTCTTGACTAAAATAGGGGAAGGATAAACTTGGCCCGCTCAATAGATGTCATTAAGTTTATTATGGTTCGGGTTTACACTTACGAGCAGAGCAACTCGGGTCTTCCGTGGCTCTAAGGGCTTACATTAAGGACCTCAATTCGAGACGTTAAGAAATCTTCGTTTCTTTGAAAATACATCTCACTCATCTAAGTGTATTATTTCCAGTTGTGTCCAAAGCTGTAGCTTCAGAGCCCGGGGTATACTTAACAGAGATGGCGAACTCGTTAGTTCGCCATCCCTGTTAATGATACCTCGGACACGCGACATAATATTTTGGGCACGTCACTGATCACAAAATTCATTATGCTGTTTATGCACTACGCAAAAAATTGTGAAGTAACCATTTTAATAACGAGCAAACGATATTATTTCATGGCATGTCTACGACCTCATTAAACATGTCTTTATGTAGTGATGTTCGACGACCCGTTTGGAATAGTGGTAGTGAACGCTGCCTTTGGTCCAAGGGTTGCGGGTTTGATCCCCGCACAGTACAAACATTTGTGTACATGAACATGTCTGTTTGTATAGGTATGGGTGTTTCCTATGTATAATAAGTATGTATTTACAAAAGAAAAGTATATTATATGTATATATTGGTAATCCCACTGTTGATTCTGATATCCGTAGCACAGGTGCTTGAGCTACCTATCTCGGAGTCAGATCAATGTATGTGATGTTGTAAAATATTTATTTATTAATTGATCATTTTTTTTATAAAAATGGCATGTTGACACGTAAAGTTTCGCCATCCCTGGCTTAGACCATGTTCCAGGGTTTGAGGAGTCTAGTAATTACAATATAACGACTGCCGTCCGACCTTTGCAACCCTTTAACAAGGGAACCAGACCTAAATCATGGTTACATGTCATGAGAAACTATACAATACGTGCATGTTTCCTCATGATGTTTTCCCTCACAGCCAAGCAAATAGTAGAATTACGCAGTGCGTATTACGCATATAGATTGCAAAATTCATGTACGTCTCCGAAACATGACCCCCAGTATAAAAGACGCAGTTCTTATTTACTAAGATACCATTGCTCTCATCATAATTATCATTTCAACTAATATACGTCCACAGCTGGACTCTCCCAACGATCTCCACTCAGATCGGTCCTGTGCCTTCCTCATCCAAGAGATATCATTGATCTAGTTTATCCAAAATGTATTTGAAAGAATTAATACTTTTCCCATCTAGTTCAAAACAAAGAACCTTCAAGTATTCGAGCTGCAAGTCGACTGTCGACCCTCAGACTCGAAGGCTAATAGGGGATTAATTCAATGAACAGCAACAAAGGCTCCTAGAAATCTTCGCACCCTGCCACAGCATTCGAGTCACGTACTCAGGACACAGAGTAGCCACTCTAGTGGTGCGACTTTAGTGATATTTGTTACGAGTCATTATACAATTTCTTTGGAATGCACTTCGAGTGATCGAGTCTCAATTTGAAATAAATATATAATATAATAGAATTCCTAGAAATCCTCTCAGCTTGCTTCATGCAATTCAATGCTTCTCAGAATTTGAGTCACGTAACTACTCATGAAATAGAGTAACCAACCTTGTGGTGTGACTTAAATGATTTGTCACGAGTCTTTTTACAATTTCAGTGGTCGAGTCATTCAATGAACAGCATCAAAAAGTCACCATAGCTATCCGACATAATTTTTCTATAAGTCATTTTACAATCAGTCGATTGCACTCCCAGTGGTCGAATCATACAGTGAACATAAACAAAGGAACTCAGAAATCTTTGCACTTTGCTTAGGTATTCGAGCCTGCCCAAGCATTCGAATCACGTAGTTTACACAGAGTAGCCACTTTAGTGATGCGCCTTTAGCAAAATTTTACAATTTTATTCTCTGTCTCTTTCACACAATCTCTGTTTAAGACTTTTTTCACAATTGACCTGTGTAACTAATCTGGCCGCTAACTAATTCTACCAACAACAAAGAACTTGCGAATATCTGGAAAACTTCGCCATTCTGATTCGTGTCACGCACAGAACAGAGCGACAACTGCGAGTGGCCCTCATCGGAACTGCTAATGAAGTTAGTTGGGGTCGTTGAGTCACACGGTCACAAAATAAGTAACGTCGGATTTGCGTAAATTATGCATTTGGTGTTTCCGAAACTTGGGCTCTTTGTTATGAAATCTGTCGCCAAAGAAACAAAACCACAAATTAGAATAGTTATTTCCATATCTGTCGGTAAACAAACAAAACTACCTACACTATTTTTGAGTTTTATTTTTATATAAGAGGTGGCAGATGAGCAGACGGATCACCTGATGATAAGCAATAACAATAAGTAGTTTCCGATATTTCGGCGTTGTTACAAGCACCATGGTCACGGAGTAACTGAACTTTTTGCGGGTAAGTTTTTCCTGGCACACATATCGATCTACCCTTCTTCTAATTATTTTATTACGCACCTCCGATATCACTGTAATGTTAGTGACCATTAAAGTTTTCTGAAAAATTCAAGATGCCTAAATTGCATGATAAACAAGCTGCGCACTACACATGAGCTCATACACACACGCAAAATCGGCGTGAAGCAGCACTGTGCTGTGTTTCGCTGCGTGGGTGAGGGTACCGGAGGCCCAATCCAGGGGATCGGGAGGTAGGTTTAAATGTTGGCAGCGCACTTGTGACTTGGAATGAGGATGATACAAGGTTGTATGAAAGTTTGGCGATTAAAAACACTAACTAGCGAGTTTCTTGTCGGATCTTCTTGACCAAAACCACTTTCCGGGCCGGTGTGGTAGAATCGCATTATGTTTATTTATTGTTATTAGTATATTTTATATATCAACATATACCTATATGTATTAACATGTAAATTATACATATGTACTTATAAATCGTTTTAAATTACTTACTTAAATGTATGACGATTTGTAAGTGCTGTGTACAAGCCTTAGACAATTGTCTAAGGTACAAGAAAAAAAAATCTGATTTTGATTCTGATTCACTTGTGTGGCGGGTGTTTATTGGCGGTGGCAATGACTTACCATCAGATGATCCGTCTGCCCATCTGCCATCTATCACATAAAAAATAAAGTAAATTTCGGCGTGGTTCGACGTGATGACAACTATTAAGGAAGTGCGCATCGACGGTGGTGCCACCTGGTGCCATTAATTTGAACTTACTAGTCAATACAAAATGCTGTCCACAGGTTCTGTCAATCCAAATAGATGGCGGTGCCAACTGATGCCATTAATTTAAACTTAGCAAGATAAATTTGATCTTTAGTCAATACAAGTGTATCACTTACGCTACGCACACATACATACGCGCGTACAGTGATCTCAGTGTGGTTCGGCGTGAGAGAAAGACAGACTACACGGAAAAGTGCGGGAGTTACACGATGCGATATATCTTATATGAATATACTTGAATGTAAGCCGCAAAAAAAGTTTTTGTATTAGTCCCTAGGGAGGCTTACTCTCATATGATCCCAATGTTTTGCTCCCAATAAACACACATAAAACTGAAGTGTTCTCTGATACCAGTATGAGGGATCAAGAAACCTTTGTTTTAGGTTAATCCGTCGAAAACGGAAGTCTGAAAAATGTCTTTAATAGTTTTTTTTTTCTATTATGGCTCTTCCCGAATATATATCTTGCCAATGTCAAGTAACTTATTGAGAGTAAGTCGGTAATCAACAGTCGAAGTAAGTCAAAGTCACTGTCATTCAAGAAAACGCTGGTGTTATACGTTTTATCGACCTACGGATCCTGCCGATACCACTCTAAACACAATCGTAGGCTAGAATTAGGTCGTAGATTATTAGGTCCAAGCAAGTTACTCGACACACAATAGCAGTGTTAAAAACGATACATTTCAACGATTCTTATTATCAGGATCACTTCGCGGCACTTTACTGCATAAATCAACACCAGATTTCCATAGACACCTGCAATACTGCAGTCGAGTTACAAGTGCGTTGCCAACATTTGCATCTTCTCCCCGAAGGGCCTCCGGCCTTACCCGTATGACTTAGATTAAGGTGAAGATTAGCGACGCCAATCGATTTTAATTTTTAGCTACTATCATCATCATCAGCCCATTTAAGACCCCACTGCTGGGGCACGGGCCTCCCTCAATCACATGAGGTGCAATTGCCATACTCACCACGCTTGGCAGACGGGTTGGCGAGGGTTTTGATATAAATGCAGAGTTTTCCTTCTCTGGGTGCTGATGATCATGCCAGCAGCTTTACCTTAGTCGCCTTTTACGACACCTCGGTAAGAGTGAGGGTGGCCTATTCTACTTTGCCGGGGACCACACGGCCATTTACGTTTAGCTACTAAACCGGATTTATTTTAAGCAATTTCGAGATTAAAACCTCTCGGCTAACACTTATACTATTTATTAAATAACCGTGCACAAATGTTGGGTCCGTTTTTGTATGCGAATAATTGATTCATGCCAAAAGTGGCAGCTTTTGGCGTGAATCAATTTTTCGCGTACGCGTTAGACACAATATTTGTGCATGGTTATTTAATAAATAGTATAAGTGTTTGCCGAGTGGTTGTAACCTCGAAATTTATTAACCGGTTTAGTAGTTAAAAACTAAAATCGATTTACGTCGCTAGTGTGCCCTACCCGTCACCTTAAGCCGGCTTATTCATGCTGAAGCGTAGTTCGTAGTCGAATAGCATTTTCCTTTCTTTTTACCAAAACCAAAAAGGAAAGAGAGACGAGCAAACTAATCACCTGATGCTAAGCCATTGCCGCCGCCCATGGACACCAACAACACCAGTGGAGTTACAACAGAGATATAATTATATCAAAATGAGTTCCTACAAGAAACCATTTTTTTCTTATAGCTAAAAGTGGCCACTTCAGACAATAATAAGAATTAGGTATGGTTACTTGTACGAAGATAATAATACAAAAGTACATCTCAAAAAAATCTTTATACTTTCCTTTATTTATCAGCCGCGTGGTCCCCGGCAGAGTAGAATAGGCCACCCTCACTCTTAGCGAGGTGTCGTAAAAGGCGACTAAGGTAAAGCTGCTGGCATGATCATCAGCACCCAGAGAAGGAAAACTCTGCATTTATATCAAAACCCTAGCCAACCCGTCTGCCAAGTGTGGTGAGTATGGCAATTACCCCTCATGTGATTGAGGGAGGCCCGTGCCCCAGCAGTGGGGACTTAAATGGGCTGACGATGGATGGACGATGACTTTCCTTTATGGATTCATCGTTGTACTTTTTAAAAAAATGTATCATAATCGCCACATTTAATACAAATCTACTGGCGGCGCTAGTTACGCCAATGCATTGCCTTAGGGCCAAGTTCACCAACTTTTCAAGCAACGGTAATTAAGCTTAAACCATGCAAGCACCAATAGAAATCACGGTTAAAGTGTGATTACCGTTGTTTTTAAGTTGGCGAACTCGGCCCTGAAACGAAATAATTCGTATACGAAAATTTTACCATAAATAAAACAAAAGCAAGCAATGACAAACAGAATGGAATGGAATAAAAATAAACTTCTTTTTAATGGTGGTCGGTACGCAAAATATCACTCGCTTAATTAATCAAAAAGGCAAAGACAGCAATCATTAAACTTTTGTTCTATAAAATATATTCTGTTTTAATCCCAATTAGGGTAGCCAGGTATCTGGATAAAACCGAGTAGAGAATTTTTAGTTGCGTTATGGCCAAGTAAAACCTGTCTGACTTGCCCGGCTTCGGTAAGGTTTACCACAGGTCGTTTATAAATGATATTTCCGCAATATCCCAAACTTAATGATTAAAAAAAACGCAGTATAATTTAGTGCATTCTCAAGTCACAAAACTACCGTGGGGAGCCACGCTTCGGCATGAATGGCTTGACCGGAGCGATACCCCGGTCTCACAGAAAAACAGCGTGAAGCAGCATTGTGCTGTTTGTGTGTGTGATTTTAATTTTTAGCTACTAAACCGAATTTATTTCCAACAATTTCAGGATTACAACCTCTCGGCAAACACGTTTACTGTTTATTAAATAATCAAGCTAAAATGTTGGGTCCAACGCATACGCGAAAAAATGATTCACGAGAAAAGTGGCCACTTTTGGCGTCAATCCATTTTTCGCGTACAAAAACGGACATAACGTTTGTGCATGGTTATTTAGTAAATAGTATTTATTTATTTATTCTTTATTGCACAAGAAAGTAAAGTACAATTGGCGGACTTAATGCTGTACAGCATTCTCTACCAGTCAACCATTAAGCCATTAGTATAAGTGTTTGCCGAGAGGTTGTAATCCCGAAATTGATTGAAATAGATATAGTAGTGTAAAGTTAAAATCGATTGGCGTCGCTAGTGTGCCCTACCCGTCACCTTAATAAAAAGAGGGACCTCGGACATTGTTACATTTTTTTGTTGACTATTTATTAATAAGTTCGGCTATTCTTTAAAAGGGTAATCTTTCTATTCAGAAAACCTGGACACCCTAGCCTAATGGAAAGGTATTTTTAAGCATTCCGTGGTTTACGATCAATAATGCTGGTAGGGTGGGTGTTTTTAAATAATCTTATCCATAATTCAAATCTGGGGGAGTCTCCAGATAATCCTACGCTGTTGATTTTTGAGATTCTGTTCTGTTGTGTATGAAAACGAGTTGTGAATTTTTCTCTGTCGAAATATTCAGGAGAGCTTTGTAGAATCAATTATTTCTTAAGAGGATTTTTTTTTTCGTTGAGTAGGTAAAGCTATTATTGACAATCCTTATTTAAGTTTTTCAAAGGTATAAAATATAGAACATTTTACTTTTAAAAAACTATATTTAGTGGTACAAACAACCATATGTTGGGTTACCTACGAGAATGTGTCTAAACATTTGGTTGTACCTGTATCACTGAAATTTCTTCTTTTGTCTTTCGACTTAGTATTTTTTTTTATACACAAGCGTGTCACTTTTTTTATATCAGTCGGATCGCCTGATGGTAAGGGATTAGCGCGGCCCATAGACACCCGCGACAGCACTAGAGTCACAAGTGCGCTGACAAACTTTAAGCCCCCCTTTCTCCCAGATTAGGCCTCCGGTACCCTCACTCACGCACCGAAACACAGTGCTGCTTTACGCCGGTTTTCTGTGAGGCCGTGGTATAACTCCATGGCCGTGGTACTGTATATACGTATGTAATAAAAAATTGACTTTTTTGGGTGATAGCGTATTGGCGCTGTAATTACCAGACTCCCCAAATTCTGAATCATGGTTCAAGCGTACCCAGGCCTCAAAGCCACAGCTTTGGACGCAACTGGGAATTACACGCTAAGATGAGGAGCAGCACATTCTTGGCGCTGATCAAATGAAGTTTTATTTTACTAACAGAAATCAAAAATACCTACACAGATTTTCAAAATCTAGACATGCTCTCGGATTCGAAAACACAACCTCTTTTTAGAATTTAGCTAAAGCTTTAATCGTTACCGACGAGCCCGATAATCATGATTTTTGTCTTATTACATGTGCAAAGAATAAAGACTTTGCTAAATATTATAATAAACGATCAAATCTACTTCTTACTTTAACCCAGTTTCGAAGGAAGACTATTAAACTTTTCTGACTCAAATGCTTCTGTTCCTGTAACATTTCTAACTTTAGTAGCAAATCATACTTGCTACATTTAGTCTGGTAAAGTTTCTCATTTAGAAACTTTAAGTGAGAGAGAGAAAGAGATGATATTGATAATGAAACATACCTAATATTTTGAAATAAGTGTCTACTTAATGTTCAGAATCTTCAAAATCAAAATTGTATGTTGTATTGTGGCATTTTTGTAAATTCATCTCCTAAGGAAATAAAAACAGGGTTTTAAGATTAAATATCTGATTAGATATGCCGTGTGGTCCCCGGCAGAGTAGAATAGGCCACCCTCACTCTTACCGAGGTGTCGTAAAAGGCGACTAAGGTAAAGCTGCTGGCACGATCATCAGCACCCAGAGAAGGAAAACTCTGCATTTATATCAAAACCCTCGCCAACACGTCTGCCAAGCGTGGTGAGTATGGCAATTACCCCTCATGTGATTGAGGGAGGCCCGTGCCCCAGCAGTGGGGACTTAAATGGGTTGACGATGAAGATTAAATAAGAGCCGTTATTATTGAAAGTTGAAGTTTTGAGAGACTGGTTTCAAGTGTCTAGTCTAGTTCTAATAGTTTTTACAAAGATACGCATTTACTTCATACGTTTTGTTATGGCTGACTAAAATTCATGCGAGTAGCACTGGGGTAGTAAATAAAAGAGTAAAAAAACAGTAAATTTCCTACTCAGGGGTCCTAATAATAAATTAATCGCTTTTATTGTACCATAACCATTGTTTATTGTTATTTAACAATCGAACCGCAAAACCGGCCCCAAAGTTCAATAAAGTTTCGTTAAACGCACGCTTCGTTTAGCTTCGACAAAATCGGATAAAACCTTATTATCTTTTTATTGGCGAAATTTATATCACACAACACTCTAGCTATTCTTTTTATGTAACCCCTTGTTTAAAGGGACCCGCTCGACCCCTGTAAATCTTCTCTATCGGTACCTCTTATGTTAACAAATGTATATTCACGCACCAATCCGATTTTCGGCCTCTCGGATTCCTATCACGAGAGGATTGGGTTGAAATTGCATTGGATATAGCTCCAAATGGTACTGTTCAAAGTCGATATTTTTGCTTTTTAGAATTTGTAGGGATGTTGATGTAGGTCGGAGATGGAAAACGATGCGTAGGCAATTTAGGACTTATAGCAGAGTTTTTGATTATTTATGGTTTGAGCTGAAACAAATGTACGGCCAGCTCTTCGAGTTTGGTTGAAAGATTACACTTTTAGCATAAAATAAAGTATGGTGTAAAAGTAAACACGTCTAGTTTTTTATATGTTAAGTGGTGGTGATGATAAGCGATGGCCACCCCTCATGGAAACCCGTTAAAACAGTGGAGTCACAAGGTGCTCTTGCACTTGCACTGCAACTTTTGAACTCTCCCTTTTTCCGAATTGGGCCTCTAATACTTCACGGCCTTTTTCAGCAGGGCTGTGGCATCACTCCAGTTGCGCCGGCCCGTATAAGCCGAAGTGTGGCTCTCCTATAGCATAATATGAATAAAAAGAAGCATTGTTTAAGTAGGTATTGTTATATCTTATTCATAGCGCCTAAAAGAGTATTTACTGAATGTGATTGGCATTCAAATCAAAGGCCAATAAATGTTCAAAAGTTCCTAAAACCTTCGCTTGCCCACCCACCTTTTCAAAATGAAAATATCGAAAGGTAGCCAATTCAAATAAGTGTACCGGGTTTTCCTCAAATCCCGCATTTATATATATAAAGAAACAAAACGGCATATAAAGTAGGTCACTGTCCGGCGCGAAGGACCAACGTCCTTGAAAGGTCGTATAAAATGTGAGCAGTCAGACTGTTTTACCGATTCTGAAGAAACATGCGAACTTGCAAGATCTTTATGTTGATTCTTGAGATATGTTCTGTAACAAATTGTAGCTCTTATTTTTATCTAGACCCATACTTTTCATTGTTGCGGGTCTTAGCCGAACATTTGTTTCAGCCTGAACCAACAAAATCACCAAACGACGATTCTTTTAAATGCGTTATTATAACTTAAGAAATGGAATATTAGGTACTAGATTTTGTTTATATTGCATAGCGAATTTTGTTTTTTATTTTTATAATATCAATCTGCCAAGTACTGAATTTCACATCATGAATAATTTATTATTGAGATGGTATTCTTACCATAAAGTAGTTATTAAATGTCTCCTTAACATCGACTCTTAAATAGCTATAGACAATATCATCCTTTGTTGTAAAAAAAAACCATTATTAAATATAATGAGAGAGCACCTCAAATACCCAATGATAGAGTAAAAATGGACGCACCATTACAATAAAATCATCATTCAAATGCTATTCAATTTCAATAGCAATCGTTTTTTCACGACTCAAGTTTTCTCAACAGTCCCAAAATTGGGGGGGCTTGGCCAATATTCTAGAGCTAATATAAAAATATGAGGCCCTTTCCTTGATTCTTTTGGACCCTTACTATAATATTGCCATCTAATTTATGAGCAATCGCGTCCTGGTCGTCTCTTTTATTAACAGAGATTTTCTTGTCATTCAAAATTACAATAGGACGAGTTATTTTTGATATTACTTATTGAGCTCTATTTTCTGACTATGAACTAAAGATCAACACTGCATAGTAGTGTGGCTCATAGTAGTCACACGTAGGGATACTGTTTTTATAAATATGTAAAATAAATAACTTGTGAAAAATTTACAAAGCATAGTCAAAATATTGACGCTCCGTACTTTATCAAAATTGAATTTGTAAGCTCGTCGCCATTAGAACGTACATATATGGGAACAATACTGGCCATATAAGTGAGGTAAAATAACAAGCACATCTTAAAAATAATAAAAAAAAGAAACCATGTTTCTAAGTAAATTAACTGACTCGTTAGAAAAAAAATGTTTAAGGCGATAAAAAAAAAATAATGAACACGTATTAATAATTTTCCAGATTGTACACGTTAATGATATAAAAAGAATTTTGATACACTGTTTTGTTGTTGTTTTTATATAGTTTGTATAATTCAAATGAAAAACAATAATTTAATTAAAGAAACAAATAGGGGAGAGGGAGGTAAGACGGGGTAGCGGGTAAGACGGGGTACCCCGCGAAATTCATGGTTCAAGTTGACCAATCACAATCGTTCGTTCATCGTTCGAGGCGCCGCCATGACACTTATCAGTCGCCCGGTCTTAAGTAATTGACAAGTGCACAGGGTCGAAAAAAATTCAAAAAAGTGTTTCACTGCGAATTGCTTATCATATTTTCTTCTGATTTGACACGTGACTGTAATTTGTTAAATAACGTCAGCTCGTTAGGTGTTGCAGTGATTGACGCATAAACTAACCTATAATAAGGTGGGAATTGTGTTTTCTTACAATTGAAGGCAGTTTTAATTTTTGTTTATTTGTTTTTATAGAATGGCTCTGCAGGCAAGATGGGGTAACAGGGTACCCCATCTTACCCCCCAATGAGAACATTTTTTTTCTTTTTTATTTTCCATAAGAAAATTTTTGTTTTTTGTGAGCTTATTATAGATTGTCTTTTTAGGATGGTTTGTGACTACAAACGAACGACTAACAGAGGGTCGTGGTCCGAAGAATCCATGCGGGAAGCCACTCAAGCGGTTCTAGATGGAAAAATGGGTTATTATAAAGCATCTAAACATTTTGATGTGCCACAGACGACATTAGAAAGAAAAGTTAAGACTGCTCGCAATGTACTGACCGAAACAATACAGAAATTACCAATTAAAGTACCATTGGGTCCAAGACTGCCTGTTTTTTCTAAGTCTGAAGAGGATGAGCTTTGTGCGTATTTGTTAGAAATGGAAGAAAGGTTATATGGACTTACAGTCAAAGATTTAAAGGCATTAGTGTACCAACTAGCAATAAAAAATAATAAGGCTCATCCATTTAACGCTGAGAAAAAAGAAGCTGGTAGAGAGTGGATAAATGGTTTCCTAAAACGGCACCCACAGCTTTCAATTAGAACACCTGAAAATACTTCTGCTGCCAGAGCATCTGGTTTTAACAAAGTTGCAGTCGAAAAATTCTTCAATTTTCTCGGCAACGTGTACGATGAGCACCAACTTACTCCTGACCGTATATATAACTGTGACGAAACGGGAGTTTCTGTCGTGCCAAAGACGAATTCAAAGATAATCGCTCAAAGAGGTCGGAAACAGGTTGGGGCTATAGTTTCAGCAGAACGAGGACAGACAGTAACGGTCGAGATTTGCTTTAGTGCAGCTGGAAACTTCATGCCCCCTATGCTTATCTTTCCCAGAAAAAGGATGAATCCAGAGCTGATGGTAAATTCACAAGGTGGTGCTTGGGGCACATGTAGTGATTCGGGGTGGATTACTTCCGAACTTTTCCTCGAATGGTTTAAGAGATTTGTAATTTTCAGTGGGGCCTCCAAAGAGAGACCTGTGCTTCTATTACTGGATGGACACAGCACCCACACGCAGAATATTGACTTAATCAATGAAGCAAGAGCTCATGGTGTTATAATCTTGTGTTTTCCTCCACATACGACACACCGTTTACAAGTAGCTGATGTTGCGTTCATGCGTCCATTGAGCATTTATTATGAACAAGCCGTTACAGCCTGGCTGCGGTCTAACCCTGGACTAGTCGTTACTCTCCGGCAAGTCGCTGAAGTATTTGGAAATGCTTTTGTTCAAGCAGCCACTATGTCTACAGCAGTAAATGGATTTCGTAAATGTGGGATTTGGCCCTATAATCCTAACGTATTTTCCGAAACTGATTTTGCTCCCTCTTTGACAACCAACATCCAGTTGAATGATGCCCAAACTTCCACAAACCAAGAAGTATTGCAAGATATATGCAATGTCACTAGTAATCAAACTTTAGACACAGCAGCTGCACAAACAGCTGACAATGCTGCGACTTTTAGCAGAGATGTTGTTTTTGTTGATGACTCTTTGCCAGGGTGTTCCCACTGGAGTCCCAGGCTAGTAAATCAGGAATCAGCAACCTATCAAACTAAAGACCAACCCGAGACATCACAAGCAGATCAAAATCAATCCAACCAGCACAGGCACTCGCTAGAACCAGCTGATAAATCAGTTTGTCAGGGACCAGAAACATCACAACCAGCTATTTCACCGACACACGATAAAAGTGACAGTAGCTTTGTTTTGACTTCTCCAAAACAACTCTTACCACTTCCGCTTACTAAAAAATCCTCTCGTGTTTCTAAAAAGCGAGGGAAAACAGCAATTATCACGTCGTCACCCTATAAACAAGAATTGGAAGTCATCGCCCAGAAGAAAAAAGATGCTGAACAGAAAAAACTAGAGAAAATAGAAACAAAAAAGAGAAACGACGAATTAAAAAAACAGAAGAAAACTACTACAAAAAATCAAAATAAAAAATCTAAGAAGAATAGCCGACCAGCAAAATTAGCAAAACGACGAAGAGTCTCATTATCTGGAGATGAAAGTGAAGAAGAGAAGGATACACCATGTATGTATTGTGAGGATGTATATTCCGTTTCCATTGAAGGGTGGATATCATGCTCATCATGTGGAAGATGGTCTCATAATAGCTGCGCAGGAATAGATGATGATGATGACGAAGCCACCCATGTCTGCGAGTTCTGCCAGCTCAAATAATCATCTTTCTCTGTGGCCATTCTCATACCCCATCTTACCTCAGGGGGGTACCCCATCTTACCAGCACCATGGGGCAAGACGGGGCAAAACACCTTTTTTAATTTAATTTTTTTTTCTCATAAATGTCTAACAAAAAGTTCATAATGACATGAAACATTCAAATTATATTAAATAATAGTTAATAAAAAAAATTATACATATTTATTCACTGTGTATTTTTTGTATTATTGACCTTCAAAGCTTAAGTACCCCATCTTACCACCCTCTCCCCTAACTACCATGGACTACATAATTAATGACAATGATAAAAAGACAAATAAAAATTTAAAAAATCATATTCTGTTTCTTTATTGATTGTTCAAAGCCATTTTGTAGGTATAAAATATATTAATCGTACTAAGGTAGGAATAGCTCATATGAGCTATAAGCGATTGTAAGTCAGAAGGTAAGAACACGTCTTCTATGCGGGGGTCGTGGTTCGAATCCGAGCATGCACCTCTAGATATTTCAAAACTAATGTGCGTATATCTATTATTAGCTCGGCGGTGAGAGAAATCATCATAAAGACACTTGCACGTTTTGGAATAGTTTCTGAAACGTGTAACCACGATTCAATTGGTCTCGTTAAAATGTAGCAAAGTCAGACGACAGTCGCTTCATCGTTCATAGTAATCACCAGATTCCCCAAATTACACGCTAAGATAAGAAGGACGTTCATTGCACCTATAGACCCAATTTTTTCAACTATTTTCTTATTTGATAGGTCAGGTAAAAATAATGTTTTTAAAAACATATGTCACCTTCTGCACTGTATTTTCCTCCATTGTGGCGGAAGGTGGAGGGTACTCCCGTTTTAGTTCCGATAGATTTGCTAAGAGCTCGTCTCGGATGCACAATGCACCGCTTGTAAGCCTACTTCCCCACAGATTTGTATCGTACCAAATAATACACGTCATTGTGGTTCAAGGTAAGAGGAAGAGCGGGTTATGAAAAAAATTCTACGCTCTCCCATTGGCAAATATATTTTTTAAGTTTCATCATTTGCAGAGACGTAACAAACAAAAAAGTGCAACTCTCTTACTTTCATTTTGAGAGTTCTGGAGATCACTTTGACCGTGATCCAGAATTTTGAAATTCTGAAAATTACAATAAAGCGACTGCTGTCTGATCTACCCTTAAACATGGGAACCACGACAACTGTATCACGGGTACACGTTCAAAATCATTGCCTATCTCAAATATTGTAGGTATCCACTATTTGGTGAAAATATCCGAGACTAGCAAGTTTCATCACGATGTTTTCCCTAACCGCCAATCACATGACATTTTAAAGTATGAAAAATCTAGAGGTGCATGTTTGGATTAGAACCATGACCGGTGTGTTTTATCCTAGTGGATAAAAACACTATAGCTTATATTTAGCTCTTTAGCTTAGTAGCTACCATCGCTCAAAAGTACAGTTATTAGCATAAAAAAGTTAAACTTTCATTTTTTTTTATGATATAGGGGGCATGCGAGCAGACATATCACCAGATGCGATTACTGCTTCCCATGGACACCTGCCACGTCGTTTATTCTTACTTGTAATTTGTTTTGTGTTAGTAGGCACTGCTGATGTAACTTAATATACTTCGAGTACAAAATTGTGATGTCCAAAATTTGTCAATATAGCGAGAAAATTATCTAAATAATTATTATTTCGGAAGCACCTACTGGTAGGTAATTAGTTTGGCCATATTAACGCCAGCAAATTCTTCATGTTTTTTTTTATTTTAATCAGCCTATAAACTATCCCACTGCAGGGCAAAGGCCTCCATCATAGAAATCAAGTTGTCGCTACTATGATGGGATTAGGCTTAATGACCACGCTTGCCAAATGCGGATTGGTGAACACAAACCCGAGCTATGTCCGAAAAATTCGAAACATACTTTTCGCTCGACCCGGGAATCGTACCCAGGACCCTGAGATCACGGCCCGGTACTTAAACCACTAGACCAACAAACAGGGCGTTTCTTCATGAATAGCAAACAATTTTAGCTAATAAAACATTAGCCGTGCTATGTTCCATTTTGTATGAAACAGCTATTTTTTCCGCTTTAATTTCGATTAAAAGAAAACTACAATAATGATGAATACCCTGTAAAGAGAGGGTGAATAACTAAAATATGGCCGAGATTTATCAAAGGAGGAATTACGCTGTGTCAACTTTAGGTGCCCTAGATAAAGGACAAGATAAATGATGGACGTAGAAGCGCTAAGACTTTGTCTACCTGATGATGAAATATGATCAGGCCCAAGTTAAAAAAAGTAATTTAATACTAATGTCGTCGATGAAGTACTAAGATTAATGGAAAAAGTTACTTAAGGCGCAGTAGCCGAAGTTCATTATTTTTTTGGGCATGTTGTCATTTCAATTAGTTCAAGACTGCTTTGTATATTTTTACGTTAAAAGCTTACTAAGTTCACGAACTTACTTAAATTTTAATGATTTTTGTTACAGGTAAGTTAAAAAACCGCCCAAGTGCGAGTCGGACTCGCCCATCCTTACTAATATTATAAATGCGAAAGTAACTCTGTCTGTCTGTCTGTCTGTCTGTTACTCTTTCACGCCAAAACTACTCAACGGATTTAAATGAAATTTGGTATACAGATAATCTAGACCCTGAGAAAGAACATAGGCTACTTTTTATTGCGAAAAGGGGGTTGTAAGGGGTCGAAAGGGGGGTAAAAAGTTACTTTTCCACGCGGACGAAGTCGCGGGCGGCCGCTAGTATAAGATATATGGAAGATAAATTGCGGTTTACGGTATTAAAAAATAATTTTTTTTTGTTGTTAGTTTTCATTCATATATTTTTTTAGTGTTATTATTACAGAATTATAATACTAAAAAACATATAAATAATATTTTAGAAGTTAGAGGGGGGGGGGGGGGGTAGTTTCGGAAAAAAAGTGGCTGTGACATACGGACGGACGGACAGACACGACGAATCTATAAGGGTTCCGTTTTTCGCCATTTGGATACGGAACCCTAAAAAGCGGCGAAGTACGTGTCGGACTCTTCGTGAAAGGTTCCCCATCAGTACAGTCACAACATTTACAACACAAAATAAATAAAATGAAAAAGCAGGTAATATTTACATAATAATTATATAATATAATTTAGAAAGATAATAAAAAATAATTATGCATTTAATCTAAGCATTTTTTTTGTTTTCGCTACAACTCTTCAAATAAGCCAGCGATAGGAGCTTAGCAACATAATTTGGGTCAGCCCATGCAGAGGGATTTCTTCCAATAGATTTGCTGGTACGCCTCGGCTGGCTATAAAATTATTGCAGATTCCGCCGAGGGAGATCGCATTGCTATATTTTAGAGCTTTGATTTATTCATTTAAACTTTTTTTACTGTCAGAATATTCATGATATCGTCAAAGTAGAGTTAAGGAACACAATTTCAAATTTTGACATTTTTGACCATGCATATGTAGGTAAATATGCAAATTCAAAAATGTCAAAGTACTGAAAGTCCAGTTTCTCCAAAGACAGGATACTAAGACTGGAGATTCTCTCACAAATTTACACATACATTAGCATTTATGTATACCCACTGATACTTTAATTAATACAATTAATCTTTAGGTAGCAGGTATAAAAATGTTATCACCTACCAAGACAGATGTCGTCATCATTAATTGTGTATTTTTTTCTTACCTTCGCATTTTTTTAAGATAAGATTTCAGTGACACAGATGGCGCCACCGTCACTGGAGGGTGTGTGAATAAAAACGTGAACAGGGAAAGTGAATGATGGCGCTACTGTCGTTATTTCCATTTATTGTATTTGTGGGAGCATTATTTTTGTTTGTTTATTTTTTATTTATGTACCTAATACCGGTTTATATTAATTTTGCATTTTTTTTATTGGTTCTCTATGTATGCGTTTTGTTATTCATATTCACGTTATAGATTTACTTTGTATCGTTCCGTTTTCTATAAATATTAATTATCAGTTTTTTTTTACGTTTGCATGTTTTATTATGAGTCTTCAATAAATACAGCAATAATTCGAAGATAAGTACAAAATTATGAAAAATAAAATACTGCATAAAATAAAAAAAAGAATTACAAAGTGAATAAAAAGAAGAATCAAATTAACATGTCAGATATAAATAAGTTTTTTTTAAATCGTCCCTTATTGTTTGAATTAATTTGCCACACGCATTATTTATATGTCTTTCACGGCAAAATTTAGTAAGTTCCTGAATGAATGAATGAACTTTGTTATATTGTTTATAATAACGTATAGTTTTGTCACAATAATGTTAATTTTCTATCACGAATTAACATCAGGTGTCAATTGTTACCACATTACCACCGAATCGGGAATAGAGACATAACCTCATTAGCTGACATTATACGACAGACGAGCCGGCCCTCCCAAGGGATGCAGTTATCATAACAATATTATTTGCATGCCATCCGAATATTAACATGACAGGAAATGTATTAGTGTTGTTATGTGTTCAAACAAAGTTGAGATATTTTTATTCATCGTCAGCCCATTTAAGTCCCCACTGTTGGGACACGGGCCTCCCTCAATCACATGAGGTGTAATTGCCATACTCACCACGCTTGGCAGACGGGTTGGCGAGGGTTTTGATATAAATTCAGAGTTTTCCTTCTCTGGGTGCTGATGCCAGCAACTTTACCTTAGTCGCCTTTTACGACACCTCGGTAAGAGTGAGGGTGGCCTATTCTACTCTGCCGGGGACCACACGGCTATTTTTATTAATGTTAACTAAACGCTGGGTTTACGCTAACACTTGATTATTATCTCATTTGTGTATTTCAAGTATTAAAGCTTTCTATAATCTGAGATCCGCCTCATATTTTAAATATTGGTTAACAAGAGACGATCCTTACAGAAAGATAAAAGAAGAATCTATCTGAATATTGTTGTTTAATACTTAAACACATATTATTACAATCAGGCACTAAACAAACATATCTTTTGTTCATCACACGAATAATTTTGTCCAGGGTGGAGATTGGCGTATGAAACAGGGTCTCAACCAAATGCGCCTTTGGGCTAATCGATATTGATATAGTCCTTGTGCTCACGGATGTGACTAGCGGGTCCCCATCTCCAAATAACTGTAGGTATTATAATAACCTTTTGTATGATTTGTAATAATAAACAACAACGAGAAACAAACAGTATTACTTATTTATTAATTAGGTTCACCAACAGCACTTCATACAAAAAATAAGTATAACAGTTTTTTAGAATAAATTTGATGTCAGTATGTATGCCAATTACAGGCGAATACAGCATTGGTAAGTATACAATAAATAAATAAAATAAATAAAAATGATTTATTCAGAAAAACACCATTACAAGAAAAAATATAGGACTGTTCTCACATAAGGTCGCCCTGTGTTGTGAGAGACAGGCTCTTTATGGTAAAACGGTGGCACACAATACACGTGTTTTTAGTCCTTACCTAAACTAAACTAAATTTAATTAACTTGGACAATAGGTTGATCTGCGCGCGCGCGCGTTTGTGTGCGTATGGTGTATGCGTGTGTGGTACATGTGTGTGTGTATGCGTGTGCATGTGTGTGGTGGACAAGTACGTAATTATTAATCAATTTTAACAATAGCTTTCCTCTTGTTTGTGTCAATAACTAATATTTAATGTTTTTATAGTCTTAAAGATTTTATAATGTCAATTTTAATTAACAAAATAGTGGACATTATACCATAATCACATCTTTTGTATACCTATTTTATGCAAATAAATACTTTGAGATTGTTATACGTGGTATGATGTATGTGGTATCACATTCGTTTAAATATCTAAATTGCAAATGAATGAGGTAGAAATTAAATTACAAATTCATACTGCAAACTTAATTAAAATCAAATGACAAATTCACACTCTACGGAACTCGTTATGTAATGTAATAATTACATTTACATAGTCGTTTCAAAGTTTGGCACGAGTTGTTGAACTGATTCCAATTCCCCCCATGAAGGGGGAGTTGCGTAATGTGAGCTAAGTTGTCAATTCAATTGCGAAGCTTTAACCTCATGTCTAGCGTTTGAATATTGTTGAATCGAAGTTTAAAATAAGATGTGCGACAACACAACAAGTGTGGTTTTGGTACGTCAAACAACACACAACATTTAACGCAAGAACTCTCGACAGGCGGCAAAGTATTTCATTCATTAATTATGAATGAAATATGATACCGACTGCCTGCGAGTCTTCCCTTTAATCCTAAAGTGACCATTTTGAACAACTTAACTTTTATAATAGGTACGAGTATAACACTCTAAGGCCACGAGTCCTTGCGTTGACTATAGTAAATGCCACGTCATGAATTTCCAGTACAACGTTTCCCTGGCATTTTATTTCTATTTTACTTTATTTTTTGTTTTGGAGAGCAGGTGTTCCAGTTAGCTGGCAAAATCGCTTGCACTGCGCTATGCGTGAGCGCAGGGATTAGCTCGATCCACCCCGCTGCATGTGCTAGCGATTATCGCCTCGGGCTGGTACAGCTTAAAATTTGTCGACTGTACGAATTCCTTTATAATATGACTTGATTCTCTTAATTTTATGAATAAGCAATATCACTTAGTGAATTTCTAAATCTGACATATTTTAATATACCTATAATACCTCGTAAATCAACACGTATATTTTGTTAAATGGATACTTATATTTGTAACTTTAGGGGTTGAACATCTCTTTGACCTCGGCTGTAATTGACGAGTTACCGCAACAATAAAAGAAAGTAATTTGGTCAATTCATTTGTCAGCAAATCGACTAGCAAATTGAAATTAATTGTGCTGAATATCATAGTAAAAGCTTACAGTTTAATTACTCAGCTATACCCTACCCAATTTTACGAGTGAGTCAAATATTTGTATATTTATTTGTCCGTGGGAGAGTCACGCTCGGCATGAATGGGAATCAACCGGAGTGATACCACGGCCTCACAAAAATACAAAAATCAGCCATGTTTTAGCATGGTATGTCGCATTTCAATACTTATGAGATGAGGAGAGAGAAAAAAAATTGAATCGTCTTAGAGTGTGTTCAAATATTAATAAAGGCAGACAGTTCGCTCTTTGCATAGCGTTTCTTAAAAAGCCTCAACGATCTCTATTTGTCTATACTGATAGCAATTTCTCAACCCATTCCCGTACGAGCCGCAGCCATTTCATATGCTCCCAAATTAGTGCAATTTATATTCTCTTTGCGGTCTCAAACATTCTGCGAAGATGCGACTCTGGGCCACTTTTATTATTTACTTTGAACAACGTACAGTTCTGAATTTGGAATGATCCTAAGTCTGGGTTCGGCTCAGATGGGGTGTTGATTGAATCGTGAAGATTTTTTCAATCTTTGCTGAATAAATTTTCTACATTGGAGTCGCAAAAAATGGAACGTTTACGTCACTTTTGTGTTCAATCATAGGCTTCAATTTTTTTTCTCTATCTCTCTATATTTGAGCTCTCAATATTTCCATTCCTGAATTGTTCCGCAGGAATCAGAAGATTACTTCATAGACATTTCATCAATTTTACTCAAAGATAACGTAACTTTTTCTTGGTCGATAGGGTAACGTTTGGCCACAATCGCACCTGATGGAAAGCGACGATGAGGTCTAGGATGATACGCGTTTGCCTTAAAGAAAAACTCTACTGGTAAAAAGATTTTTAAAAACAGTCTAGTAGTTTCCGAGGTTAGTCATAGCAATACATACAAATTTCCGATGTATGTATCAACCTAATACTATCCCATTACTTTTACCCGGTACTTTCACCAACACCAACAGGGCGTCAAATTCTCAATAGAAGTTTAAGTATACCATATCAGATATCAAAGATAAAACTACATCGACATTAACCCAAGTACCTTGCTTGTGTTATGGGTATCAACATTTACGTAATGAATCACAAAGGTTAATAACGTACTAATAATAGATACCTACCATTTAGGGATTGCCCTAAGACAATCCGAGATGGGAAAGAATCGAAAGACCTTCACCGCCTCGGTAAAGGTTTTTCAAGAAAAGCACTACCTTCTGCAATGAAGAAAACGATGAAGAAGATTTAAGTAAGTAAGTAAACATTTATTAACCACATACAAGATTTACATCGATAGGACACATAAAATCAAATAGATATTGCACAATAATACATAGGAAAGCGTCTTGGTAAACATAATGTAGGGCGCCCTCTGGCTAGGTGTGGGGACGATCTGCGCAGGATGGCTGGCAAGAGCTGGATGCGAGAAGCCATGGATAGATCACGGTAGCGAACAATTGGAGAGGCCTACGTCCAGCAGTGGACTGGGATAGGCTGATGATCATGACATAGGAAAGAAATAGTTTGGGCCCACTTCTCTATAATAGACTTAACGCCAGACACTATATATCCACTGACCTAAGCTAAAAAACACCTTCAGAAGTTGTCCTACGATGATACAGAGAAATTACTCTTTGTCCCCAAATAACTATCACCTAATTTTAATTGTTAGTGTAGAGTAAGATTAAGCTTAAGTTGTAATTTATTGCTTATATCATTAAAGTTTCTAAGATCTATTTTTAACCTGAAAATGTTAAATATGTGTACTATAATGCGATGCGATGAACACTTGTGTTTGTACGGTGTCTGGGTGTAATATATGTATTTAAGTATATATTTGTGTTCCTCTGTTGTCTGATATCTGTAACACAATTGCTTAAGCTACTTAGTACGGAATCAGGTCAACGTAAGAGATGTTGTGAGAATTATTATTATTAGGTATAATAAAAAAAATATTGATCAAAATTTTTATTAGACCTAAGTTATTTGAAATAAATATTTTATTTATTATTTATAGTTTAACAAAACAAATGAAATAAGTTAATAATAATATAACATTCAAAATATATAACTATGCCATCGTTTTACATAATACTGAACGTTGTAAGTATGCGTACGTGTCGGCTTGTGTGTTTGTTGTAGATATAACAGCCCATAGTTTCAAGTTTACAATACGTGTACAATAGCTTTCCTGTTATTTCATTGTAACATAATTTTGCTGCAATGTCCGTGTCTGCACAGATTCGCTAAGCTGTGTTATATGGTTATAACCCGGGCCAAAAGGGGTTCCAGCCATTTTGTATAGACCCATGGCGATATCTTTTTGAAGCTATTAGGGATAATTTTATTACAACCCGTGCGCACTATACTCACACTATACTCGCACCCCACGAGTGCGAGTATAGACGCAAATAGTGTGCGAGCGAGAAGTGAATAGGTGCGCCGCCATTTCTGATCCCATTCTTTATCCGCACGGGTTGTACTATTCTGTAGAACCCTAATAAAACAAAACAACTATAGGTGACAGGTTGTCATCTCTCTAAAGTCATATCCAAATTTATATAAGAAAGTCGTGTTAAATATCAGCGTATAAACTGTCCCACTGTAGGGCAAAGCCATCCATCATAGAAATCAAGTCATTGCTACTATGATGGGATTAGGCTTAAATAATGCGGATTAGTGATCACAATCCCGAGCTGTGTTCGAAAAATTCGCAACATATTTTTGTTCGACCTGGGAATCGAACTCATGACCCCGAGATCACGGCCTGTTACTTAAACCACTAGACCAACGGCTAGGCCGATTTGGCTGAAAATTAGTGGAATTTTTTCTTAAAACCAGGGAAAGGACATAGGATCTTTCCCATTTATCCACAAAATAATAGACAAAAGAACACTAAATGACACTAGTTACACACTAGTTTTATTTATGAATGGTTTCTGAAAGGAAATTCTAGTGCATTCGACATTGAAGTCGAATTTAGAGATTTCATACAAATCTGGAACTCCAATTTAATATTGAGTGATCGAGAATAGGCCCTATGGATGGAGCTTAGCTTACTTTGTATGCTATAGATAGCATACAAAGTAAACTAAGCTCCATCCATAGGGCCTAACTTAATCAAATAGATGTCTAACATAATGAAAATGCCGCTGGAAAAACAATATTGCTAAAGAATTTCAGATTGATATGTGAACCTACGCACAAGACAGAAGCACTTTGATATCGGAGGCCAAGATCCACTTAATAATAACAAGTGTGTGCGCAAACACAAGTGCACTCTCTATTCCCTTGCCCTCATAATCCGATGGGACACCAGCGTGACACGACCGGATAGGGATCGGGCTTGGACCAACGGCTTAGCGTGCTTTCCGAGGCACGGTAATACAAGACCGCCGACTTCCAGACTCCGGGCTGACAGTGAGATTTTCTTTACAGAGAAAATCTCAGGTATACATTTTGGCCCTACCCGGGGATCGAACCCCAAGCGCAGACTTTGCTTTTAAGTGCGACGCACTACCCACTGTGCCAATGAAGCAGATCCACTTAGAGAGACAGTGAAGTACCTATGTATACGGTAACAGAAAACGATATAGATAATGTTATTTGAAACTGATCCAACATCATATCCATAATGTCCCTAGTGTATATAGGACACTGTTTGTTATTTATTCAGATCTTGCCGCCGACACAAAGTATACCTAATTCTGGGTGAACTAGACTAGTCCAATGAGTAATGAATTGCCTCTACCTATGTATGCCATTGGCATTGACCCAAGAGGAAGGAGACTTCATTAGCGCTAGTCAAACAGATATATTTGCTTAGTCTCTCCTTGAATTTCCCCGGGTGCTGCCTTTTGAACCAGCGCATATACAGGGAGTCCCACGACTATGGGACATGAAGTACCGTAAATCCTTAAGTCAGCATTTTTTTACTTAAAGAAAACCTTCTACGTAAATAATACACAGAAGACGTGACTAAATTTTACCTATCTACCTATGCGGGTATAAATGTACTTAGTAGGCAAAAGTGCCTACTCGTATCAACACATTTACTGATTTTTAAAAGGGTATGTAAATATGAAAAATTCGTTGGATCACAAATTAACTAACCCTATTAGCACAAATTTTAGCGACGAGCAACCGCTTATCCAAATCAAAACGGCGTAAATGCGCACGCAGTTAGATCACATTAGATCGTGACTCGTTAATGACAAGGTCGAGTTTCGTGAGCACGCACCTCGACAGCGTGCAGGTGCATGTTGTTTTTAGACTTTATTTCCGGGAGGCGAAGATTGATATTTTATTGAGACAGTGTCGGAAGCGAGTCTTTTATCCCTCTAAATTCAGTGACGAAACTTCACTTTAGTTTTTAAAAGAATAAAACTGCATTCTCCAATTGGGCATATGACCGACGGCATCACGTGCTATCCGAGGCACGGATACTTGACCGTCAATTTCACACTCTAGTCTGAAGTTGAGAATAATATGTGACAGAAAAACTCAGATACGAGTCAAGCCAAAACTCGTACCTGAGTTTCGGGAATCGACTCAAATACAAAGCACTTTAGGAAAAAATAAATAAAATACCTTTATTGACCATCACATCACGGAAAAAATAAATACAGTAGGCATAACATAGACACAATAAGGAGAGTTTACGGTTTTACAGACCCCTTGGAAAAGTGGTAGTATATGCTGCCTTTGGTCCAAGGGTTGCGGGTTCGATCCCCGCACAGTACAAACATTTGTGTGCATGAACATGTCTGTTTGTATTGGTCTGGGTGTTTATATGTAATATAAGTATGTATTTACAATAGAAAAATATTACATGTATATATTTGTAATCCCACTGTTGTTGTAATCACACGATAAATATTATGACTTTGACACGTTAAAATATCATCATCATCATCATCAGCCCATTTAAGTCCCCACTGCTGGGGCACGGGCCTCCCTCAATCACATGAGGGGTAATTGCCATACTCACCACGCTTGGCAGACGGGTTGGCGAGGGTTTTGATATAATACAGAGTTTTCCTTCTCTGGATGCTGATGATCATGACAGCAGCTTTACCTTAGTCGCCTTTTACGACACCTCGTTAAAATATAAAAGCGAACATTTGACATTTTTTTATTTCTATCAGTGAAGACCTGTAATTAGCTTTAAGAAATTCATTGTAATTCTACTGTATTAAGACAGCTGTTGGTCTTCCGAATAAAATAAAATAAAAAAAATAAAATAAAATAAAATAAATAAATATGCTACACGACACATTCAACCTTGGGTGGGTCCCAAATTAAAGCTCGTGACTGTACTACTCAATCAGAAAGGAAATCACTAAACCCTTGGCTACACTAGCGTAAACATGTCTATTCAATCCGGGCATGCGACGTCGTGAACATACGGAAACATCCATTAGATTTCATATCCATTAGAATATGCGGGAATACTGTTAACTTCGCCATACTATATCATTATGTGTGCAACTATACAATATGTGTACGTAAAGGTTTAGTGTACATAATAGTTTCTATTATGAAACAGTGACTTTTGTTGGTGATAAACGGTGACATTAACTTTATTCCTTCTTCGCATTGTGCAAAATGTTCAAACTCACCTGCGTATTAATTCATTAGATATGTTCAGTTTTACGCCAGGCTATCTACATCTCTACATCTACACACTAATTTTTTACAGTTTTTTTTTCTATTATTATTTTAATTTATTTTTTTGTTTTAAAGTCCTTTGCATTTGTATTTGTACCAGGACTGCGCAGGGCCTGGTGACCTGTGTTACAGATTTTATTAATTCTAATTCAGGCATCATAAAAAAAGCTTTCTTTTTCAATATAAAGTTGTATGCAAAAGTATGTTTTTCACTACTCTGCAGTAGCAGCTCTCCAAGCTAAGTCCCCTTATACTCATAGTAGTGCCGCTGCCACGAACATTAGGTAAGCGCCTCATATTTCCATCGTTAACAACTACAATGTGAATAATGATAGTGAACATAAAAGAAATCATTATGAACCCTGATGGGCCCGCAATAGGGGGGAAAAGAGAACAAACAAGGCACTGTATCGTTTATAAGGGAAAATCATTAACAATAATAATTCTCACAACATCTCATACGTTGACCTGATTCCGTACTAAGTAGCTTAAGCACTTGTGTTACAGATATCGGACAACAGAGGAACACAAATATATACTTAAATACATATATTACAACAAGACACTGAACAAATACAAGTATTCATCGCACGAATGTTTGTCCAGCCTGGAGATCGAACCCACGAATTTGGTAGCTAAGTTACCCACTCTCCAAGGGTCGTATTAAGCTATAAGCAATAAGGGTATATTCAAGCTCTAGATAAACAATAATATTGCGATCAACATTTATGTTTGATCAGTATCTAGTTATATTAAAATAGGTATATTTGTACTCGTATCATTTTAGGAAATGCCCAAACCCGTAGCATCAGCGCCCTCTTAAGGTGACGGGTTGGGCACACTAGCGACGTCACACTAATTTTTAGCTACTAAACCGGATCTATTTTAAACAATTTCGGGGTTACAACCACTCGTCAAACACTTATTACTATCACGAAAAATGGATTTGAATGGACCATACACAAATTTTGGGTCCAACGAGTGCGCGAAAAATTCGTTCAGGCCAAAAGCGGCTACTTTTGGCGTGAATTAATTTTTTTGCGTACAAAAACGGACCCAACATTTGTGCATGGTTATTCAATAAATAGTATAAGTATTTGACGAGAGGTTGTAACCCCGAAATCATTTAAAATAGATCCGGTTTAGTAGCTAAAAATTAAAATCGATTGGCGTCGTTAGTGTGTCCGTCACCTTAAGGTTCAGTGGCGCCATCAACAGATTTGTACTGATTGTAATGAAATTAAGACAAAAAAGTGACCGTGGGAGAGCCACGCTTCGGCATAAATGGGCCGGCTAGACTGGAGTAATACTACGGTCTCACAGAAGACCGGCGAGAAGCAGCACTGTGCTGTGTTTCGCTGCGTGAGTGAGGGTGCCAGAGGCCCAATCCAGGGGAAGGGGGGTTTAAGGGTGGGCAGCGCACTTGTGACTCCACTGAAGTCAAGGATGTCCATGAACGGCGGCAATCGCTTACCATCAGGTGATCCGTCTGCTCGTCTGCCACATATCACATTAACAAACTATATAATAAAAAAAAGTATTTTGTAAGTGGGTGGAGGAACAGAGGACGGCCGAAAAAGTGATGGATGGATTGTATGAAGAATGACATTTTGGGAAAAGGGGTGGATGATTCGATGACGAATGACAGGGACATATGGAAAAGGAAACATTTCTTTGACATTGAATAATTCAAATATTGTTTTTTTTTCTCAAATCCACCAACAAGTCTGACACGTTACAAATAAGATATTTGTAACCCCCATAAAACAAAACTTGCCAAGCCAGAAAGAAACCTTTAACTGCAAACTACTTCGGACTGCACAGGTGTTTTCCCTGATGAGAACTATTTACGTGAAGGTCCGATACAACCGCATCCGACCTACCCTTATCACGTTAGACCGTTTGTTAGCTAGGGTTGCCTTTGATTGGATAAAACTGACATAAAAACGATTATTGTAGCTGGTTCATCAAATTTTTCTGCAGGAAAGTAATAAATCATCATTTCAGCCAATAGACGTTCACTGCTGGACATAGGCCTACCCCAATGTTCTCCACACAGATCGGTCCTGCGCCGCCCCCATCCTTCCATCCATTCCCGCGATCTTCACCAGATCGTCGATCCACCTTGTGGGGGGCCTGCCACGGCTGCGACTTACTGTACGTGGCCTCCACTCGAGGACCTTTCCGCCCCAACGGCCGTCTGTTCTCCTTGCTATGTGCCCTACACATTGCCATTTGAGGCATGCAATCCTTTGGCTATGTTTGTGACCTTAGTTCTCCTGCGGATCTCATCATTTCTGATACGATCACGCAGGGAGACTCAAGGTTCAGTGACGCCATTAACAGATTTGTACTGATTGTAATGAAATTAAGACAAGAAAGTGACCGCTTCGGCATGAATGGGCCGGCTCTACCGGAGTAATACCACGTCCTCACAGAAAACCGGCGTGAAGCAGTGCATGCGCTGTGTGTCGCTGCGTGAGTGAGGGTACTGGAGGCCCAATCCAGGGGAAGGGGGGTTAAAAGGTAAGCAGCGCACTTGTGACACCACTGGTGTTGCAGGTCTCCATGGGCGGCGGTAATCGCTTACCATCAGGTGATCCGTCGGCTCGTCTGCCACCTATAACAAAAAAAAATCAAAGCTGAATCTATATTCAGCTATGGTATGGTACTGGCTAGAGATAGATAGATATTGTTCATTGCACAAAAACAAAATACAAGTTGATACAACAACAACAGATGGTACAGTAAGGCGGTCTTATCGCTTGTAGCGATTTCATCCAGACAACCTATGGCTGGACGAAAGAAATAACTTTCGTAATATTTTCCGCGACAGCCGAAAAATCCCGGACTTCGGGGTGACACTCAACATTTATTTGAGAAAAACCGGTAGGGTTCTTGTCATTTGATAAAAACCGGTAGGGTTTTTGTCAAAAGTGAAATATATCTGCTAACCCTACGCCGCGTTCCGCTACTGCCGTTTCCGCGCATCTGCACCCAGCCTAATGTACCGTACACCCAGTAATGTATTTCTGCAGAACGTTTGTGCTAAGCCTGTATGATACCAGCCTTATATCCAGTGTTGCTAGAGGTTATTTTCTGTTACAACTTACAGACCGACCAAGATCAGAAGGCACTTCAGTGATATTGACAGGGGGGCGATAATGTCTGACAATTACAATGTTTTACCCATGGGAGAGCTACCCTTCGGCGTGAATGGTCTGGTTCGAGTGATACCACGGCCTCACAGAAAACCGGCGTAAACTATGTGCTGTGTTTCGCTGCGTGAGTGAGGGTACCGAAGGCCCAATCTGGGGGAAAAGGAGGGTTTAAGGGTTGGCAGCGCACTTGTGACTTCACTGGTGTCACGGGTGTCTATGGGCATCGGCAATCGCTTACCATCAGGCGATCCGTCTGCTCGTCTGCCACCTATCACAAAAAAATAGTGATATTGACAGGGGCGCGATAATGTCTCTGACAATCATGATCAGCTCTGATCAGCCGTGTGGTCCCGGCAGAGTAGAATAGGCCACCCTCACTCTTACCGAGGTGTCGTAAAAGGCGACTAAGGTAAAGCTGCTGGCATGATCATCAGCACCCAGATAAGGAAAACTCTGCATTTATATCAAAACCCTCGCCAACCCGTCTGCCAAGCGTGGTGAGTATGGCAATTACCCCTCATGTGATTGAGGGAGGCCCGTGCCCCAGCAGTGGGGACTTAAATGGGCTGATGATGATGAATATAAAAATATTATGTTGGTAATTATTAGGATGCATTTGAGAGACCTATATTGATTGTTATGAAATTATGATTGTTAGAGACAGTTGTTCTATACAAATTGTTTCATATAAAACGGAACATCTTCTTTGCATTAATGTATGGATCGCATGAATTTACTCAGCATATTATTGATAATAATAATATAAATACTTCACAACACACATACATTGATCTGACTCCGAGATAGGTAGCTCAAGCACCTGTGTTACGGATATCAGAATCAACAGCAGAATTACAAATGCATGAGGCGTTCCCTAGAGGCTACAATTTGGGGGTTTTCAAAGCGCGAGTGAATAAGTATCTTCTAGGTAATCGTGCTAATTCTTAGACCATATTGTCACTTACCATCAGGTGAAATATGGTCTAACGCTTACCTATCTACATTAAAAAAAAACATACATTTAATACTTTTCTTTTGTACCTAAATACATACTTATAATACATAGAAAACACCCAGACTAATACAAACAGACATGTCATGCACACAAATGATTGTACTGTGCGTGGATCGAACCCGCAACCCTTGCATCAGAGGCAGCGGAGAGGGATCCTGTAATACCTAGTATTAAGTTTTCTTACTATACTTTGAGTACAATAAAAGTATATTCATTCATTCATTCATTCATTCATTCATTCAGCGTTCACTACCACTGATCCAAAGAAGTCGAAATCAGACTATTTTTTTTAATGCAAGAGATGGGAAACGAGCAAGTGGGTCACCTGATTGTAAGTGATCACCTACCTTCAAGGCACACAACTCACTGATGAGTTGCCGGATTTTTAGGATAGTTGTTCTATGCTCGTCTTTTGAAGGTCCCTAAGTCGCAAACTTCATGAAATATCCTTTACAGCCAAGCAATCCACAAAACCAACGTTGTACTAAAGTGTTAGAATCAATACACTTTCTGAAAAGTGTAGCGTTTGGGACTGATATGTAGAACAGTAGTGATCATAATAGATCAAACTAGTCGCAGTGATACTGGTCTGAACAGGACCTGCATAACAGCCCGCGTAAATAATATATTTTTTTTAAATTAAAATAGCGTATTAGAATAGAAAGTTTGGTAAGAAACGCATATTTCTTAATCAGAACGTCTCATGTCTTACTAATCGATCGAAATGAAATATTTACTTCATAATGTGGTTTTTATCTTTATTAGTTAATCGATCGTTCTTATCTGCTTATATTTGGTATTTTCTATATTTTTTTAGAAAACATAAGAACTATTGAAACGAGTGAACGAGCGAGTGCTACATGCAAGTTTCATCTCAACTCTAGAATTCAATGTGAAGCCAAGAGCAAATCCATCATCAATAAAAAAAAACAAAAACGTATCTAACATTTCAGATTGTGTATATAGTTCCAAACCAAACAATGCTTTTCCTGAACATTTTCCTAATGTCAGTTACGTTGTACTAACGTTACTTACTTTTTACACAAACACGTAGTTTTTTTATGAAACTCGGCTGGCAACACCGTTTATATCCCTCGTGCCAAATGCATGTACGAATTTTTAGTGTGTTCGCTTCCTTTTCTAAAGGCCTTCGGTTGGATTTGGTTCGGAAATAGCTTTTTTGCTGTTACTTTCCTTCGGATTTGTAACTTGTTGTATAAAATGATAGTAAGTATTTAGTTCACGTATTTTTCCTCTATGTTGTTAGATTTAGACGTTTTTAATTTTTGCTTTTTTTGCTTAGTATATTTTTAATCATTTTTATAAATAGCGATGACATCATATCTATGATGGAGGATCCTTTGCCCTGCAGTAGGACAGTTTTACTTAACTTTTTTTATAAATACCTAAAAACAGAGGCTTAGCTCCACGTTCCTGCCCCAAGCCATCAAGAGATGGAATGCCCCCTGCTCGTGTGTCCTACTTCATACAATCCGGGGTCTTTTAGACTAGACTCAATGGGTACTTTGTTAGTTCTTTTGTGCCTGTCAACCTCATATTTGGATTTCACGGCCGCTTACCATCAAGCGGAGTGAGGTAATCCTGATTGGCCTTTCTATAAAAAACAACTTATATGAAAGCTTTTAAAAACCACACATCACAAAAAGTACTTCAATTGTTAAAACGTAAGTTTGGGTTGTAAGAAATCAAAGTGGTAATAATAGTATTCGATTTAAATTCAGTTTAAATAAAATAAAAGCAAAGAATATATTTTAAACAATATTTTGTGAGGCGTAAAATGAAGTATCGTTCACTAAATTACTAAAATTCCAATTTTTATTAGTTATAGCGAACGAAACTTGTGTAAAAGGCATACCAGCAGTATTTTCATGACCATTGTACAAACGAATTATTTTATACAAGCGTGTATTTTTTCGCAGCAACATTCCTTGTCCAGCAATTTATCAAAACCAACGCAAACCCCAAAATTTCGCAGAATAACGCAACACAGTCCACAAAATAAGTGGGCAAGAAAAGGCCGGTCCATGAGAACTGGCAGCTGAATAAAACAAACAGAAGGAACGAAATGTAAGCAGACAGTAATCTTGGTTGCCTCTTGCGGTAATAACCAGTACGCCAAAGGCTATTTAGACTCTCTGAGATGCAATGTGAGCAGTCTCAGGTTAAATGCAGTAAAAGTCCACTTTAAGGTGACGGATAGGGCACATTAGCGACGCCAATCGATTTTAATTTTTAGCTACTAAACCGGATCTATTTTAAACAATTTCAAGACTACAATCTCTCGGCCAACACTTATACTTTTTATTAAATAGCAATGCACAAATGTTGGGTCCGTTTTTGTACGCGAAAAATTGATTCACGCCAAAAGTGGCCGCTTTTGGCGTGAATCAATTTTTCGCGTACGCGTTGGACCCATAATTTGTGCATGGGGTTTTTAATCGCTAGTGTGCCCTACCCGTTAACCCTTAACAGAGGTGATGAATTTTGATGAAGATTGAAATGTATGCAAGGGGTTTGTGTGCTCCTGAAATGAGATGTGCGCGGTTCTTAACACTATACTCACTTAACCGTGGTCATCATTGCCACTTTAGCGTGCTGTGCTAATTTGTCTAAATAAAAAAGATTTGACTTTTGATATCCCAAATTTTTTGAGTAATTTGTATCTAAAGGTAAGCAGCGCACTTGTGACACCACTGGTGTAGCAGGTGTCTATGGGCGGCGGTAATCGCTTACTCCACCCTCACTCTTACCGAGGTGTTGTAAAAGGCGACTAAGGTAAAGCTGCTGGCATGATCATCAGCACCCAGAGAAGAAAAACTCTGCATTTATATCTAAACCCTCGCCAACCCGTCTGCCAAGCGTGGTGAGTATGGCAATTACCCCTCACGTGACTGAGGGAGGCCCTTGCCCCAGCAGTGGGGACTTAAATGGGCTGATGATGATGATGATGATGAATCGCTTACTATCAGGTGATCCGTCGGCTCGTCTGCTATATCTATCATAAAAAAATCTTGAAGATCTCAAAAAAGATTCCAAAAGCAACAAACAAAACTAACATGGTTAAGAATTTCTTTCAACTATGCAATCAAAGCAACAGTTCCTAAACACAAAGTGAGATACTGTATTATGCATACATATGCTCCCAACGCGCTCGCACGTCTGATGATGTCAATTCAAAGTCAAAGTAGAAATGCATCACAGTAATTAATTTCATTCCAGCTACGTTCATCTGTTTCGAAACTCTGTCGCCATTCGCCAATAACAAACAAGCTAATATTTTTCCACGAGAGACAAATAACGTCCACAAAAGAGCATACCAATAAGTCCATGTTTCGTCAACCTTTCGTTTTGGAGTCTGCACACCAGCAGTCTTTTTCGCACATCTCTTACACTATTTGATCAGTCTGTCCCGTTCAACAGTCTCACGTTGAAGAGAGAAGGAAACATTTGGAACGCCGGCCCACGAATTGAAGCTTCGAGGGGTGGAGGTCGAAATTTCAATTTCCTAAGGAAGAGATAAATTTCGAGTAGGTTATTGACGTTTCTTTACCTCGGGCAGACGTTTGCCACTCGACGATTGATTACAATGTGCCGGATAAATAGAAATAAACCTCCCTCCGGTCGCCTGGGCCCAAATATTGCCGCATTGACTGCCTGCAATTTGATCGCTTCTTTCGTTTGACGTTTTAGAAGTAATTGAGAAAAGGATGATTGATTTATTTCATTCAACTGTTCCTACTTTTATGAAGAATATTGGCATCTGAAAAAATTATAAAAGACCTTATAAAAAACTGCTAATCGCAAATCTGCCCACTAATAATGTACTGGAGGTACGTTCTAAATACTCAAGACTGGAAAGAATTAACATCAACGGCGAGTATATTTTACGTCTTCATTATGTGAATAATATTATTTATTATACCTGCGTATTATAATGCGTTTCAAAGCAAGTTGTGATCTCTTCCAAAAAAAGAGGTTCTCAATTCGACATGTATATATATATATTATACATGTCGTATTGAGAATTTTTTTTTGAGATTTTATGTTTGTTCGCCAATTATTTTGCCATTTATGAACCGATTTAGATGATTATTTTTTAGTTGGAAAGTAGATAGTCTCGGATTGGTACACTTATCAGGATCTGATGATAGAATCCTGGAGCAGTATTTACGCCTAACTGTATTAATTTTGTGGCTCTGCTGATGATAGAAGATCAACTCCTGAACGGTAAGGAGTTAAAGGATAATTCTTTCAATTAGTTTTTTTGTTATTTGGCGAAGGTCGAAGAGGGAGAGAAGGGGTGTTAGTGGTTTTGGAAGGCGGTTTTTTTTTTGCAGATTTTTTTTTGTTTTATTTTTAAGGTTGTGCCACCTGTGTTAGGATCCTAATAAATAAATTGGTATTTATTTATTAGATGTATCTGATTTAAGTAAGCGTGGTGAAGGCGACCACAATTGCGACGGATCACCTCTTGGTGCCAGAAATATCGCAGGCGATAGTTTATTTCATAGTTTGTTTAGATTAGGCAAATTTTTGTCAGTGCAAGGATGAGAAGTTATAGCCTAGTATATTAACATCAAATCAGAGCCTCAAGAGGGCTTCTTTTTCACTGCAAACTATGGATGACAATGGCGCTTAAAGGATTGGAATGGTCTGATTGCTCCTTAAACTCTCTTTATCATAAAAAATATGTGGTGTAAGATCATACTGCAGTACAATGTGCTTTGAACATGTTGCTAACGCTACGTAGAATATGCGAGTTGCCTCAAATTTGGAGCAACTGCTTTCTAGGATCAGTTCCATTACAATTTCAAGGTAAACTTAGGTAGTTCACTCACGGGTAATATTCATCGCTTCTCTAATGGAAGTGTGAATTATTCCAACATCCCAAACTCTGGCGGGTGCGAGGCCGCACGCTTTACCCGAATCCGTTCAGGGTGTCTCAAGAACTAATTTCTGTGATGGAACTTCGATTTTCATAAGTTTCCTTTAAC
This sequence comes from Marasmia exigua, assembly GCA_019059595.1. Taxonomy (NCBI): domain Eukaryota; kingdom Metazoa; phylum Arthropoda; class Insecta; order Lepidoptera; family Crambidae; genus Marasmia; species Marasmia exigua. The sequence goes on from CM032471.1 coordinate 7,242,576, forward strand.
AAGATATGCTTGGATAGATGTACGTAAACTTAGTTCTTTTGGTCGATCAAACTCGACGATTCGTAAACTGTTTGGATACATTTTGCTCCTTGTTTGGATACATTAGGATGTCCTGTCCCAATTGAATGGTTACATTACAATTAGGGCGGACATCCTAATGTCCTTTACCTGAAGGTAAATAGAAGGTAGTAGAGATCGCTCCCAGCGATAAGACCGCCTAAATTTTACATTGTATCTCTGTACACCTTGCTTTTAAGTTTTGTATGTTGTGCTATAAAGAGTATCTATCTATCTATCTATAATTAGAAAAGATTTTGACAGTTGAATTTAGTGACAAATAAATCTATTTGCAGTGGTTACATAGATATTTGCTTAGACTAAAAAGGCGTTTTAGTCATAAACGTGCAATAAACCTTGTTTTTTTTATGACGAGCAGACGGATCACCTATTACCGCCGCTCGCCCATAGGCGTCTGCAACACTAGAGTAGTCACAAGTGCGCTGCCTTTTTTTTTAGCTAAAAAGGTGTTACAGAGCAGTTTTGACGGTTGAAACAAAAAATGTTCATACAAAAGTTTCGTAAAAGGAATGAAAACTGCTTTATAATTAACAAAGGCTTAAAAAAATATATAAATACCCTTACCCCCTTATTACAAATTGCGAACGAAGGATAGTCCTGGAATAAAATTTCCTGCCGGCCCCTTTTAACATTGCGTGATGGAACGGGATGACATGAGCTTTAGTACGGTTATAACTTTAGATCGCGATTTGTAATAAGCTGGGGAAGTTTTAAATCCTGCGTTTTCGCAAAAAGTGGTCTCGGCAGATCTAATATTGACCTTCGGTTTCTGCCTGTGACTTTGACCGACTTCGACAGGATTAATAATTTATCAATTATTTTACTTGACATTATGGAAGTTGTATTCATAAAGAGAATAGAGCCAATCATAGAATTATAATAATTCTATCCCGCCAATTAAAAAAATAGTCAGATTGCTCTGTGGAACAATAAATAATGCGTTAACTAAACTTTGGGTTCAGATCACATATTACTAAGACTACCTATCCTTTTTGTGGTCAATAGGCTGACGCTTGACCACAATCGCACCTGATATAAAGCGACAATAATCGGGGTTTATATCATTATTATAATATAACGGTTAACGAATTGTCTTATTGTTTTTACTTTGAAAACAGTTACTTATCGGTAGAATGAAAAAAGAAAAGGCAAAACGATTTTGCCTTTTCGCAATATGACTACTTGTCTACACGTACACATCAAAGTACATATAGAAAACTGTCAAATTTTTTCACTCGATTCTCACCTTAATGTCAAACACACTTGGTTCAATATGATTTTCTGTCTGTGTATACATGTTTCTGTATTGCAATCGGGGACTTGTCGAATGTATTGTATAAATTATTCTTATTAGATTGTAATATGTTTTGTATACCAAATAAAATAAATAAATAAATTGAGGAATAAAGGATTGTGTTGTGTGGTTGTCTGTACAAGAACTGTGGAAAGGAAACAAATCTGTTATAAATAAATAAATAAATAAATATTTCACAACATCACATACATTGATCTGACTCCGAGATAGGTAGCTCAAGCACCTGTGTTACGGATATCAGAATCAACAGTGGGATTACAAATATATACATATAATACTTTTCTTTTGTAAATACATACTTTTAATACATAGATAACACCCAGACCAATACAAACAGTAGTGTTCATGCACACAAATGTTTGTACTGTGCGGGGATCGAACCCGCAACCCTTGCACCAGAGGCAGCGTTCACTACCACTGTTCCAAACGGGTCGTCAAAATAAATATTGCCATAGACCAACGAACTTATGTATATTTCGACGTAATAAGCTGATTGAGCGAGAAATATTCACGGTCATAGCAAAGGCGCAATCTAGCCTCTTCACTGAGGCGGTGAACCTCATTACCATTTCTAAAGGTTATACAAAAATCTCCTTGGTTACTTTGCCGGGTAATAACCCTCTTTTCTGACACAGTCGGGTAAAAACTAAGCAAAAGGCCGGTATACCAGGAGCGATTATTATGCAAAGTTTTTAAGCGGCAAATGATAAAATTCTACTATTTAATATATATTAAATTGCACGGGAGACCGTAAGTCAAAACCGATCTCTGAGATTTTTAAATCTTTGTGTTTATTTTTGTCCTCTGGAGTTGCAGACGTCCATAGGCCGCGGTATTCGCTTACCATCATACCACGGCCTCATTTAAAACTGTCGTGAAGCAGCATTGTGCTGTGTTGCGCTGTGTGAGTGAGGGTACCGGACCGGAGGCTCATCCGGGGTTCAAAGGTTGGCAGCGCACTTGAGACTCCACTGGTGTCGCGGATGTCCATGCTGGACATAGGTCTCCCCTAATGCACGCCACTGCTCCCGATTTTCGGCCACTCTCATCCAGCCCACACCAGCCAGCCTTCGAATGTCATCATCCCATCTTGTCGCAGGGCGTCCTACACTACGCTTACCCAACCATACTAAATGAACCATACTAAATGAACCATACTAAATGAACCAATTTCGATTGCTTGTTAGTTAGTAGAAACGTCACGTAGTAGGTAGTAAAGAAAATAAAGAAAGAGCCATTTTAGGATTCAGTGGCACTACCAACAGATTTTTATTGATTGTATTGATGACATTAAGATAGTAAATGAAAAAAAATATCAAGATATCTATACTATTTATAAAGAGAAAACCCGAAACGCTTGCGTGAATTAATCGACAAGTTCCACTTTATACAATAGATGGCGCTAGGCCATCTATTGTATAAAGTGGAACTTATGTCTACATATGGGCCACTAGTTTAAAATATAGAGGGATATGTGATTATTAAACTTATTTTTCTCACGCCATACATGTCAATAATCTCTAGCAAGATTTAAATTTTTAGTGGCCACTTTTATTTTAAATCATTCTAGAGGTTCGATAAATAGTTTTTTAGATATCCGCCAGTCCGCTCGTGACCACGGCTGCTGTAACGTAGCCGAAACATCGAGCAAAATATGTGAGTACACAATGTTGTATCATATAATAAATATCGTGTTAATTCCCATCTTGATAAATTATAATCATTCTACAGATCAATTTTTAATTTACTGTCATAATTTCATTACAATCAATAAAAATCTGGTCACGACCCCATTGATACGTAAATATGCATCTATATACAGAGTTATTCTTTTAGGTATAGCAATATTTTGCAATTTATCTATTCTTAAGTAAATAATTCACTTAAAAAATAATCGACTAATCGGGTGGGACTCGAACTCACGATATTTTGCTTTAAGCTACTGGAAACCTTGGTATGTTAACGAATTTTGAAAGTACTTTTTGCTTCGCCGTGAGCCGACGATAGATTCATCAATATTTGTATGTACCTACAAATAAATAAACTTTTAAGTGCATTATTTATTTAAGAGTACTATGTATACACAGTGTATATCTTAATTATATATGTATATATCTTATATTATATGTATATCTTAATTCCAGTTTACATCAATTTATACCATTTTTTTTCTATAAGGTTAGATGAAATATTGGATTGGTTTTCTAAGATGTTGTACAAATACTTACTTAATACTTATTTAAGCATAAGAAACACGTAGGTAAAATAACTAAGCAGGTGTCTAAATTATACTTATAGGAAGATATAAACATATTCAGTAAATTCCCTAGACTAAAATAGAATGTTGGAATTATACAGTCCGCCGTTTGCCCCTCGCCATAAACAATTTATGGGGGCTCCTGATTATCGCTGTACCGTTGACTTGGAGATCGGTTCACCTCAGGATCGAATAGAACAGAGGCTCTCAAACTCTGAGGCTTTCTTCAGCAGTTAAACTTGGCCTTTTTTTTCTGTATGAATCTTGATGGGAGTACTCCCGTAACGATGGCAATGAATAGGGAGCATTGGAGGCTATTAGGGGAGGCCTTTGCTCAACAGTGGGACCATTTGAGCAAAAAAAATCGTGATGGTATGTTAGATGGTACTGTTTTATTTATTTGTGGTGTCTTGTGCGTTTTTCAACATTTTGTGTATGTACACGAATTTAGTTTGTAAATGTAATAAATAAATGTGTCTGTCTTTTTTCAGTGTTGTAACAATTTTTGCCCCTAGTGTCTTACTTAGAGAGCTTCTGTATCTACACGGTCGCTTCGACCATGATCCAGACTTATTTTTTGTCATAGATGGCAAACCAAACGAGGCACCTGATGGTAAGTGCTTGCCGCTGCACATGGACACACACAATACCAAATGAGTCAACCTTTACCCCTGGATTGCGCATCACTCATTTGGCGAAACAGCATAGACGCTACTTCACGCTGGTTTTCTGTGAGGCCGTGGTATCATTCATGCTGAAGCGTGGCTCTCACGGTCATTCATATTAACAAGTACTCTTACCTTTCTTCAGTTTTGGCATAGATAAAACGGGTAGATTTCCTTGCCTCACCGAGCTAGTAGTAGAAGATTTTAAAGTTATTTATGCTAACAATATACTTACCACTCTTTGTGGTTAGTGGTAGGTATGTATCTGATCTGAGCACGTTTGTATGAAAATAAGCTGGTCGGTCGGCCAGTGTATTTCAAGTGTCAGGTTAAGTTGTGGACACAAGAAAAGAAGATTGGGAAACCTTGGAATACAAGATTTATAGAGGTCGCCACTGGCTCTTTACACAGAGGGCGTAAAGTGAGGCGACCGCCGAGCCAATGTATTTATTCATAAAATAAATAGCCCTTGGACTGAATTACGTGTATTTATATTGTTACACAACCAATGCAATTTGTTATTTATTTGTTTAAGAAGCATATCTACACTCATTTAATTATCAACTAACTATAGGCCGTAAGACAATACATACAATAAACGAAGATAATTTTTATTTTTGTTCAATCTTGAACGTGTCTGTAGATCACAACAGATCACAACCTACTTAAGGTCTGTCAGATAGAAATCAATGTCAGCGATAAGACCGCCAAATTTGACATTAAATTTCTGTAACGACTAGTACCTTTTTAGTATTTTGTGCAATAAAATTTATCTGACCTATAAAATTAATGAATTCATGATTATTGTTAAAAGTAATTAGTGTGATGGTATGTATGATGTGGATAGGTATGTTTTAACGTGTGAAATATTTAACAATCAGAAATACTTTTCTAATTTTTTTTTATTATTAAAATAGCCAGACATTTGGCCACAATCTCACCTGATGGTAAGTGATGATGTGGCCGAGGATGGATCATGTCTGTCTAGTAACAGCCTATTTACTAGTTTTTTAGATTTTCGCGTTGCATTATAACTATAATGTATCAATACGGGGATTTACACGATATTTATTATGTAAAACAACATTGTGTACTCACATATTTGGCTCGACGTTTCGGCTACGTTACAGCAGCCTTGGTCACGAGCGGACTTAAATATGTGAGTACACAATGTTGTTTTACATAATAAATATCGTGTTAATCCCCGTATTGATACATTATAGTTATAATGCAACGCGAAAATCTAAAAAAACTAGTAAATAGGCTGTTACTAGACAGACATGATCCATCCTCGGCCACATCATCACTTACCATCAGGTGAGATTATGGCCAAATGTCTGGCTATTATAATAATAAAAAAAAAATAGAAAAGTATTTCTGATTGTTAAATATTTCACACGTTAAAACATACCTATCCACATCATACATACCATCACACTAATTACTTTTAACAGTAATCATGAATTCATTAATTTTATAGGTCAGATAAATTTTATTGCACAAAATACTAAAAAGGTACTAGTCGTTACAGAAATTTAATGTCAAATTAGGCGGTCTTATCGCTGACATTGATTTCTATCTGACAGCCCTTAAGTAGGTGTGATCTGTTGTGATCTACAGACACGTTCAAGATTGAACAAAAATAAAAATTATCTTCGTTTATTGTATGTATTGTCTTACGGCCTATAGTTAGTTGATAATTAAATGAGTGTAGATATGCTTCTTAAACAAATAAATAACAAATTGCATTGGTTGTGTAACAATATAAATACACGTAATTCAGTCCAAGGGCTATTTATTTTATGAATAAATACATTGGCTCGGCGGTCGCCTCACTTTACGCCCTCTGTGTAAAGAGCCAGTGGCGACCTCTATAAATCTTGTATTCCAAGGTTTCCCAATCTTCTTTTCTTGTGTCCACAACTTAACCTGACACTTGAAATACACTGGCCGACCGACCAGCTTATTTTCATACAAACGTGCTCAGATCAGATACATACCTACCACTAACCACAAAGAGTGGTAAGTATATTGTTAGCATAAATAACTTTAAAATCTTCTACTACTAGCTCGGTGAGGCAAGGAAATCTACCCGTTTTATCTATGCCAAAACTGAAGAAAGGTAAGAGTACTTGTTAATATGAATGACCGTGAGAGCCACGCTTCAGCATGAATGATACCACGGCCTCACAGAAAACCAGCGTGAAGTAGCGTCTATGCTGTTTCGCCAAATGAGTGATGCGCAATCCAGGGGTAAAGGTTGACTCATTTGGTATTGTGTGTGTCCATGTGCAGCGGCAAGCACTTACCATCAGGTGCCTCGTTTGGTTTGCCATCTATGACAAAAAATAAGTCTGGATCATGGTCGAAGCGACCGTGTAGATACAGAAGCTCTCTAAGTAAGACACTAGAGGCAAAAATTGTTACAACACTAAAAAAAGACAGACACATTTATTTATTACATTTACAAACTAAATTCGTGTACATACACAAAATGTTGAAAAACGCACAAGACACCACAAATAAATAAAACAGTACCATCTAACATACCATCACGATTTTTTTTGCTCAAATGGTCCCACTGTTGAGCAAAGGCCTCCCCTAATAGCCTCCACTACTCCCTATTTGTTGCCATCGTTACGGGAGTACTCCCATCAAGATTCATACAGAAAAAAAAACAAGATTCATACAGAAAAAAAAAGTACAAGTTTAACTGCTGAAGAAAGCCTCACAGTTTGAGAGCCTCTGTTCTATTCGATCCTGAGGTGAACCGATCTCCAAGTCAACGGTACAGCGATAATCAGGAGCCCCCATAAATTGTTTATGGCGAGGGGCAAACGGCGGACTGTATAATTCCAACATTCTATTTTAGTCTAGGGAATTTGCTGAATATGTTTATATCTTCCTATAAGTATAATTTAGACACCTGCTTAGTTATTTTACCTACGTGTTTCTTATGCTTAAATAAGTATTGAGTAAGTCTTTGTACAACATCTTAGAAAACCAATCCAATATTTCATCTATCCTTATAGAAAAAAAAATGTATAAATTGATGTATACTGGAAATAAACGAATTGAATTGAAAAAAATTAAGATATACACTCTGCGTATACCTAGTACTCTGAAATAAATAATGCACTTAAAAGTTTATTTATTTGTAGGTACATACAAATATTGATGAAACTATCGTCAGCTTACGGCGAAGCAAAAAGTACTTTCAAAATTCGTTAACATACCAAGGTTTCCAGTAGTTAGTCGGTAAAGCAACAGATCGTGCGTTCGAGTCCCACCCGAAGACTCGAATTTTTTTTAAGTGCATTATTTACTTAAGAATAGATAAATTGCGAAATATTGCTATACCTAAAAAAAAAACTCTGTATATATGTAGATGCATATTTACGTATCAATGGCGTCGCGACCAGATTTTTATTGATTGTAGGTAATTAAATTAGGACAATAAATTAAAAATTGATCTCTAGAATGATTATGATTTATCAAGACGGAATTAACACGATATTTATTATGTGATACAACATTGTGTACTCACATATTTTGCTCGAAGTTTCGGCTACGTTACAGCAGTCGTGGTTACGAGCGGACTGGCGGATATCTAAAAAACTATTTATCGAACCTCTAGAATGATTTTTAAATAAAAGTGGCCACAAAAAATTTAATCTTGCTAGAGATTATTGACATGTACGGCGTGAGAAAAATAAGTTTAAAAAATCCCAAATCCCTCTATATTTTCAACTAGTGGCCTATATGTAGACATAAGTTTCACTTTATACAATAGATGGCCTAGCGCCATCTATTGTATAAAGTGGAACTTGTCGATTAATTCACGCAAGCGTTTCGGGTTTTCTCTTTATAAATAGTATAAATATCTTGATATTTTTTTTCATTTACTATCTCAATGTCATCAATACAATCAATAAAAATCTGTTCGCAGTGCCACTGAATCCTAAAATGGATCTTTCTTTATTTTCTTTGCTACCTACTTCGTTACGTTTTTGGTGGAAATAGGTCCTTCTAATTCCAATGATAATGACTAACAAGCAATCAAAATTGGTTGATTTAGTATGGCAAAGGCCGGGTGTTTTTTATGTGATAGATGGCAGACGAGCAGACGAATCACCTGATGGTCAGTGATTGCTGCCGCCCATGGACATCCGCGACACCAGTGGAGTCTCAAGTGCGCTGCCAACCTTTGAACCCCGGATGAGCCTCCGGTCCGGTACCTTTACTCACGCAGCGCACAATGCTGCTTCACGCAGGTGTAAATGAGGCCGTGGTATGATAGTAAGCGAATACCAAGACCTATGGACGTCTGCACTCTAGAGGACAAAAATAAACACAAAGATTTAAAATCTCAGAGATCGATTTTCCCGTGCAATTTAATATATATTACATAGTAGAATTTCATCATTTGCCGCTTAAGAACTTTGCATAATAATCGCTCCTGGTATACCGGCCTTTTGCTTCAGTTTTTACCCGACTGTGTCAGAAAAGAGGGTTATTACCCGGCAAAGTAACCAAGGAGATTTTTGTATAACCTTTAGAAATGGTAATGAGGTTCACCGCCTCAGTGAAGAGGCTAGATTGCGCCTTTGCTATGACCGTGAATATTTCTCGCTTAATCAGCTTATTACGTCGAGATATACATAAGTTCGTTGGTCTATGGCAATATTTATTTTGACGACCCGTTTGGAACAGTGGTAGTGAACGCTGCCTCTGGTGCAAGGGTTGCGGGTTCGATCCCCGCACAGTACAAACATTTGTGTGCATGAACACTACTGTTTGTATTGGTCTGGGTGTTATCTATGTATTAAAAGTATGTATTTACAAAAGAAAAGTATTACATGCATATATTTGTAATCCCTCTGTTGATTTTGATATCCGTAACGCAGGTGCTTGAGCTACCTATCTCGGAGTTAGATCAATGTATGTGATGTTGTGACATATTTATTTATAACAGATATGTTTCCTTTCCACAGTTCTTGTACAGACAACCACACAACACAATCCTTTATTCCTCAATTAATTTATTTATTTTATTTGGTATACAAAACATATTACAATCTAATAAGAATAATTTATACAATACATTCGACAAGTCCCCGATTGCAATACAAAAACATGTATACACAGAGAGAAAATCATATTGAACCAAGCGTGTTTGACATTAAGGTAAGAATCGAATGAAAAAAATTGATAGTTTTCTATATGTACTTTGATGTGTACGTATAGACAAGTAGTCATATTGCGAAAAGGCAAAATCGTTTTGCCTTTTCTTTTTTCATTCTACTGATAAGTAACTGTTTTCAAAGTAAAAACAATAAGACAATTCGTTAACCGTTATATTATAATAACGATATAACCTCCGATTATTGTCAAGCGTCAGCCTATTGACCAAAAAAAAAGGATTAGTAGTCTTAGTATAATATGTGATCTGAACCCAAAGTTCAGTTAACGCATTATTTATTGTTCCACAGAGCAATCTGACTATTTTTTTGAATTGGCTGGATAGAATTATTATAATTCTATGATTGGCTCTATTCTCTTTTATGAATACAACTTCGATAATGTCAAGTAAAATAATTGATAAATTGCTAATACTGTCGAAGTCGGTCAAAGTCACAGGCAGAAACCGAAGTGCTTGTTTGTGTATGTGTGCTTCCGAGAGAGTATAGGCGTAAAAATAGTACTTGTGCCTCATAAATAGGGATGGTCCAAAGTCCAAAGGGTAATTCCACGTGACGCCTTTTGTACATACCCTTATTTTAACATAGCTTAAGTGCTCCTTAGGGATTCTGCGGAGGGTAATAGAACGAGTCATAGCAGGTGATGCAATCAAAGGTTTTAATAAATGAGTATTTAGTGTTTTTTAGTGTACAAATCTGGTGTTGTTTTATGCAGTGAAGTGCCGCAAAGTGATATAAGTTGAACTGTATAAAGATAAAAGATAAAGATAAAAAAATCTTTATTCAATTTAGGTACACGCAGAACACTTATGAATGTCAAAATGTGTACATAATATCTACCGCTGGTTCAGAATGTCGATTTCTACTGAGAAGACACCAGCAAGAAACTCAGTAGTTACTCTTTTCAAATATTGATGATGTTACAGGGTTTAATTGTGAAGAGAAAAAAAAATACAATTATGAAAGTTAATAGACTACTATGAATAACAACTCAAAAGATTAATCAATTAACATGACCAAGAATCCTTATCATTTAAATAGTCTTGTACACTATAGTAACCTTTCTTCATTAGGCAGGTTTTAATATGAGACCTAAACTTATCCAGTGATTGGTTAATGACATTTTGTGGTATCTTATTAAATATCTTAATACTTAAGCCAACAAACGAATCGTATCGTTTTTAACACTGCTATTGCGTTTGAGTGAATACGAGTGACACACGAGTGAGTTTTCACGTGAACAACTCGCTTGGACCTAATAGGGTCTTAAAACCTGTGATTTTGTTAAGAGTAGTCTCGGCGGAATCCGTAGGTCGATAAAACGCTAAACACCTACGTTTTATTGAGTGACTGAGACTTTGACTGACATTATTGACTGTTGAGACAAAATATCACTGGATTTTTTTCCTTACGAGTTCTTCATACATATAATACTATATAATATAATAACATATATATCATAAAACATGATAATTTCAGCAGTAATTCTCAATGGAGAAGTGGATTACCATATACAAAATAAGAAGAAGAAATGGTCCTCAATTCGTGAGAAACCGTAGTCATTATTGTAATTGTAAATGTAAATTCAATGTTTCAGTTTTTTTTTGTCTTTACAGGTAAACCAACATTATGAACCCACAGCTATACTAATATTTTTATTCAACAAAAAAGTAAGTAAAATTATATTATTTAAGAATCCGTCATGACCTAAAATTAAAAGCCAAAATAAGTTTAGCTGGTGTGAAAAAGCAAATCATGTGTGAAGCAAAGCAAAAAATGTGTCGCGGGTTTTTATGGGCGGCAGCAATCGCTTACCATCAGGCGATCTGTCTGCTCGTCTGCCACCTATCACATAAAACATATCAAGAAAATAGTAAATAGGCTATAATTATAATGTATCAATACGGGGATTAACACGATATTTATTATGTGAAACAACATTGTGTACTCACATATTTAAGTCCGCTCGTGACCAAGGCTGCTGTAACGTAGCCGAAACGTCGAGCCAAATATGTGAGTACACAATGTTGTTTCACATAATAAATATCGTGTTAATCCCCGTATTGATACATTATAATTATAGCCTATTTACTATTTTCTTGATATGTTTTATGTGATAGGTGGCAGACGAGCAGACAGATCGCCTGATGGTAAGCGATTGCTGCCGCCCATAAACACCCGCGACACATTTTTTGCTTTGCTTCACACATGATTTGCTTTTTCACACCAGCTAAACTTATTTTGGCTTTTAATTTTAGGTCATGACGGATTCTTAAATAATATAATTTTACTTACTTTTTTGTTGAATAAAAATATTAGTATAGCTGTGGGTTCATAATGTTGGTTTACCTGTAAAGACAAAAAAAAACTGAAACATTGAATTTACATTTACAATTACAATAATGACTACGGTTTCTCACGAATTGAGGACCATTTCTTCTTCTTATTTTGTATATGGTAATCCACTTCTCCATTGAGAATTACTGCTGAAATTATCATGTTTTATGATATATATGTTATTATATTATATAGTATTATATGTATGAAGAACTCGTAAGGAAAAAAATCCAGTGATATTTTGTCTCAACAGTCAATAATGTCAGTCAAAGTCTCAGTCACTCAATAAAACGTAGGTGTTTAGCGTTTTATCGACCTACGGATTCCGCCGAGACTACTCTTAACAAAATCACAGGTTTTAAGACCCTATTAGGTCCAAGCGAGTTGTTCACGTGAAAACTCACTCGTGTGTCACTCGTATTCACTCAAACGCAATAGCAGTGTTAAAAACGATACGATTCGTTTGTTGGCTTAAGTATTAAGATATTTAATAAGATACCACAAAATGTCATTAACCAATCACTGGATAAGTTTAGGTCTCATATTAAAACCTGCCTAATGAAGAAAGGTTACTATAGTGTACAAGACTATTTAAATGATAAGGATTCTTGGTCATGTTAATTGATTAATCTTTTGAGTTGTTATTCATAGTAGTCTATTAACTTTCATAATTGTATTTTTTTTTCTCTTCACAATTAAACCCTGTAACATCATCAATATTTGAAAAGAGTAACTACTGAGTTTCTTGCTGGTGTCTTCTCAGTAGAAATCGACATTCTGAACCAGCGGTAGATATTATGTACACATTTTGACATTCATAAGTGTTCTGCGTGTACCTAAATTGAATAAAGATTTTTTTATCTTTATCTTTTATCTTTATACAGTTCAACTTATATCACTTTGCGGCACTTCACTGCATAAAACAACACCAGATTTGTACACTAAAAAACACTAAATACTCATTTATTAAAACCTTTGATTGCATCACCTGCTATGACTCGTTCTATTACCCTCCGCAGAATCCCTAAGGAGCACTTAAGCTATGTTAAAATAAGGGTATGTACAAAAGGCGTCACGTGGAATTACCCTTTGGACTTTGGACCATCCCTATTTATGAGGCACAAGTACTATTTTTACGCCTATACTCTCTCGGAAGCACACATAAATGAAGTCTAGCTGTTACTTGTAATAACCTAAAAAATTATATTGTTTTACTTTAGTTACATTTAAGCTATTATTAAAATCCTATAGAATAAACCTGTGGATGAAGAGCGAGGCATTCCCAGTGCAAGTGTCTTTGATTACTTACCGGAAAGCGCCGTTTACGAATTGTACGCATTTTTCTGAATAAAGCATATATATATATTAAGTACATACGAGAATACCTACGCTGCAGAACCATGAAACATCTCCATTTCCATGCTCGCCGCTACGTTTTCATTTTGATTACGTCATCATTGTTCATTTCATATGCGCATAGTAAACAAAGCAACTAAGAATTCTTTGTTTTCTCTCTTCTAACCAATCCGAATTTTGTTCCAGTGAGCTGTTCTATATAATATTTTTATATAGGTGTACGTACAGTTTGGCCAGGATGTTTTTGCCGCTTTTTATGAGGCCGTGATATCTATCCGGTCAAACCGAAGCCGAAGCATGGCTCTTCCACAGTATTTCTATCAATCGATACTGTCAATATGAAAGATAATTTTTTTTCAAAAAACGTTAATTTTCGGGATTCCGCGATTTTTTTATATGACAGGTGGCAGACGAGCAGACAGATCGTCTGATGGTAAGCGATTACCGCCGCCCATAGACACCTGCGACACCATTGAACGTATTAGAGTACAGCACAAACGTTTCCCATTCATGCTGAAGCATGGCTATCCCACGATCTTCCAACAATCGATACAATTATTGAAGATTTGAGGCAAGATTTAACAGGCATCTTCTAGGCAAACGCTTATCATCCTAGACCTCAGGTAAGATTTTCATCATCATCATCATTTCGTAAACGTTCACTGCTGGACTTAGGCCTCCCCCAATGTTCTCCACACAGGTGCTGTGGTGCTGCACAGGTGCAGCTCGGTCCTGTGCCGCCCGCGTCCAATGGATTCCCGCGACTTTCACCAGATCGTCGGTCCACCTTCTGAGGGGCCTGCCACGGCTGCGACTTCTTGTACGATCGTACTCAGTCTAAAATCCAAAAAAAAAACATTTTTCCTATTAAACCTTAGGTCTTCGTCCTCCTCCTCATCATCTTAGCGTTTATTTCCCAGTTGTATCCTAAGCTATCGCTCTGGAGCCCGGGGTACATTTAAACCATGATTACGGATTGGGGAGTCTGGTAAATGCAATGAAGCGACTGCCGTTGGAAGAAGGAAAAAATCGTGGCTGCGCGATATAAGGGAGTGGACTGGCATTACATCTGCGGAACGGCCGAGCAATGCTCGGCGTCTCTATCCTAGATTGAATCCGAAATGAGGTGATCCGGCAGAGAACCAAAGTCATCGACATTGCTCACCGGATTAGCAAGCTTAAGTGGCAGTGGGCTGGCCATATTAGCCGCAGAACCGACAACCGATGGTGTAAACGAGTTCTAGAGTGGAGACCGCGTCTTGACAAACGTAATGTAGGGCGCCCTCTGGCTAGGTGGGGGGACGATCTGCGCAGGATGGCTGGCAAGAGCTGGATGCGAGAAGCGGTGGCGGAGAGAAGATCACGGTGGCGAACAATTGGAGAGGCCTACTTCCAGCAGTGGACTGCGATAGGCTGATGATGATGAACGGCTGTTTCATCTCTCAATGAACAGAGAGGATTTTGGAAAGCTGACGGCCAACCTTCAGAACTGAGGCACTCAAAGAAGAAAAAGAAGACTGCCGTCTGACCTTCGGAACCTTTAACAGGGGAACCAGACCAACTGAATCATTAAAATAAATATTTCACAACATCACATACATTGATCTGACTCTGAGATAGGTAACTCAAGCACCTGTACAAATATATACATATAATACTTTTCTTTTGTAAATACATACTTATAATACATAGCAAACACCCAGACCAATACAAACAAACACGGTCATGCACACAAATGTTTGTACTGTGCGGGGATCGAACCCGCAACCCTTGTATCAGAGGCAGCGTTCACTACCACTGTTCCGATTGGGTCGTCATTGATACACGTTTCAGAAACTATCTCAAACGTGCAGGTTTCCTCACAGTGTTTTCCCTCACCGCCGTGTTCTCCCTCAGCGATAGAAATACGCAAAACGTTAGGCCTTCGTTATTCCGCATTAGTAACAGAAAGGCACAAACCTTTCCTCCGAATGATGAATTAAGCCGTCGTTCCACTTTAATGTCGCCCCTCGAGGAACTAAAACTTTTACGCGAAAGCCAAACGCCGCAGTAATGCGTTGCGATAAACAAATTTTCCTTCCATTGGATCTGTCGCTTTGGACGCAGCCGTCAGAGCTGATGTAAGCAAATTAGTTTACGCTGTAGCGGAGGGACGCGGAAAAACTGGTCGAATTATGAATTTATGGCTTTTGGGCCCCATTTCCCTTCGTAGAGAGCGGCAAAACTGATTTAATGAAGACCAATTCTAACTCAAACTCAACAGTATCTGTATTTCTGTTTCCATTTTAATCTATACATGGTTTTGTCTGTTAGAAAAAGACAAAAAGTAGCCTATGCTATTTGAAGAGTAGCATTATAAAAATCACGTCAATCCTCACTCCGCTTTGCCGTGAAAGTGTGTGTGTCTGCCTGCTTACCGACAAACAGACAGACAAACGCACATTCACATTTTATAATATTAGTATTGATGTTCAAATCATCGTCAGACCAGTAGTACTCACTGTTGAGTATAGGCCTCCTTTCAGTTACGCTAATGTACTCGGTCCTGGAGACTTATTTTTGATTCACACATATGACTTAGCGTCGTTGCATGCAACGAATGTCACATCATCATCATCATCAGCCCATTTAAGTCCCCACTGCTGGGGCACGGGCCTCCCTCAATCACATGAGGGGTAATTGCCAAACTCACCACGCTTGGCAGACGGGTTGGCGAGGGTTTTGATATAAATGCAGAGTTTTCCTTCTCTGGGTGCTGATGATCATGCCAGCAGCTTTACCTTAGTCGCCTTTTACGACACTTCGGCAATAGTGAGGGAGGCCTATTCTACTCTGCCGGGGACCACACGGCCCGATTCGATTTCGATGTTGCGAATATAATACGGTAAATTGTCATTCTAACCCTTTCATGCAGAACTTTACGAAAACTGGTAACTTCTTCTTCTTCGGTAGACTATTGGCTGAATATAAAAATCTTTGCTTTTTTGTCACAATAAACTATGAATGTCACATTGTTTTAATTTTCAAAAATAGTAAAAAAAACCGCTCGCTTTAAGTCACTCGACCAACGAGTGGTTGGGGTCACTCGTTGCAGACGACTATTCAAAAATGCGAAATATCGTATGTCGAAGGAAAAAAGGGCTCCTGAGCCGCTCGGCTCCATGTAGTCCCCACGATTTTGATGATGTCATCGACCCATCGTGACACTGCACGACCCGGATTTCGTCTGCCGGTTCTAGGACTCGGATTTCGGTCGGAATTCGCTTAGGATTTGTTTCGGTGTTCGCATATAATTATATACATATACATCATAAACATTTTGAACTACCAAACTTGTTTGTGTGGTAGTAGGTTTTCAATCTATAAGCGTATTTCTATCACTTGCTTGTCGATGAAAGAACCCCTTTTACCCGTGATCCTACCAACATGTCCCCCTGGTAGGTCCATGGGTAATTTTTTTACCCGTTGTCCTAAACATCGACAGTATTCTGCCCTTTATGGTGATCTAATGGGAGATGAAAGACATTTAAATCCCCAAAATCACGCTTAGAAAAGGACTACAGCTGTCTAAAGTAATTATTTAACATAGTCAAAGTCGCTGGCAACAGCTAGTAACGAAATAAATGTCGATAATAAGGCATCTTGTCGATACTTAGCTATCAGAATATTTATGAATTTTAAAAAAAAGTCTTTATTCAAATTCATTTCACATCTTTCAGGTTTCTGCGCCGAGTAAACGATGATTTCGTTCGCCGAAACGCTAATCCTCGAGCTTAGCTGATTAAATTCGTCCGCTAGGCTTGATCGGCCTAAAAATCGGAAAAAGATTTTCGGATCCTTTATGCGAATCGTACCGCATACAACACATTTAGATGGGTATAGAATCTACCATCTTGGTCTCTACTCTGAGCATTGCTTCAAATTATACCGTGCTCTACCTTATAGATCGGGGCAGGGCCACGCTTCGGTATGAATGAGTTGGTTCGACTCGACGATACCATGGCCTCACAGAAACCCGTGTGATGTGTTAGGAGACTCATCCAGGAGAAAGGGGGGTCTAAAGGTTAGTTGCGCATGACTCCACTGGTGTTGGGTGTCCATGGGCGGCGGCAATTGTTTACCACCATGTGATCCGTCTGCTTGCCTACTACTTATCACATAGTTTGTCTAGTATCGCGTAGCAATGAATAAGAGCATGAAGACACATGCTCTCAATCGGGAGGATAAAGGTTCGATCCACCATAAACTCAACCAAATTTTCTTCCCCTTCTTTTGTGGTGAGAAATAACATCAAGAGAATACACGTTTGAAATAGTTTCTTACTGTAAGAAATGAGTCACTGTTTAACAGTGACTTATGATCCAGTTAAAAGTATTGCAAAGGAGAGACCCTTGGGGAACTGGATTCTCTTCATTGTTATTACTTACCAAATTTCTAAAACCTGGATGAATTCCCAAGCGAACCCCGGGTTCTATATGTATGGCTTTGAACGCAACCAGGAATGACACACAAAGACGAGATGAATACATCAGCTTGATAAAATCTGTTAATTCGTACGACAAAACTATGGATCGAACTATCGCCAGCGGTTTTACGGATCGATGCGACCTGCAAACCTTGAAGAAAAGAGTGTACTCCTTTTTAAAAGGCCGGTAGCTCACTAGTGACTCCTTTGATGTTGCAGATCTCCATGGGCGGCGGTAGGTAATCACTTAATACCATCAAACTATACATCTGCTAGTCTACCACCTATTTCATAAAAAAATATAAAAAGACGTGTAAAAATCGCCTACGGAACTCTTAACAAGTAACGCTCTCTTTTTTCCTACTGAATATTTGCATTACGGATAGCGGCTCTCGCTTCGGCTTTATAGCACATTTCCTTTGTAATGTAACATTGTTCCGTCGAAATGGAGTATCGATTGTAATTTTGTGACATTCTATTGTTTCGGAACAGTAGTTTAATGGTGGCAAATGTACACCTCATCTTAACGTGTGATTCCCTGTTGCGTCCAAAGCTGTCACATCGGAGCCCGGGGTACGCTTTGATCCAGGATTTGGGGAGTCTGGTAATTACAATGAAATGACATCCGTCAGAATTTTGCAACCCTTAGACAAGGGAACTAGACCAACTGGATCACGGTTACACATTCTGAATAATTTTCTCAAATATTGTAGGTATCCACAAGTTTTACGAAACTCCCTCCCTCATCATCATCATCTTCTGCCCATTTAAGTCCCCACGGCTGGGGCACAGGCCTCCCTCAATCACATGAGGGGTAATGCCATACTCACCACGCTTGGCAGACGGGTTGGTGAGGGTTTTGGTATAAATGCAGAGTTTTCTTTCTCTGGGTGCTGATGATCATGCCGGCAGCTTTACCTTAGTCGCCTTTTACGACACCTCGGTAAGAGTGAGGGTGGCCTATTTTACTCGGCCGGGGACCACACGGCTACGGTTTTTCTCTCACCGCTGAGCTAATGGTAGAAATATGCACATAGATTTTAAAACTCCTAAGGTACATCCTTGGATTCGAACTCCGACTCCCCGCGAGGAAGGCGCGTTCTTATCCATTGAGCTCCGATCGCTCGAACGATTGTGTCCCTAATGGTGGAAAATGTGTAAGACGGAAAAATGGGTCGCTTTCTTCTGGTCGATTTTCAAAGCCCTGGGGCTTGGACTTTTGAAACAAGTTTGTTGTGACACATTTATTATGGGCCACGGACGTTCGTCGTGACCCATATAATATGTAACACACTGGATTGAAATTGTTCATATAACTCGGATATTGGTCCTTCAGTATTAGGCTGTAAATTAATGGTTAGAAGTAGAAGTAGAAATATAACTTTATTTGCAAGAATGAGGTACAGTCAATTTGGGTAACTTTGAATTACCTTGTAACTTTGAATAAAATTGGTTTAAAGTTTTTTTTATTTTATTCCTTGGAATTCCTATACAATTTAAAACGGTATCTGCGTTGAATGGATAGACCTTTACATACCGTTTTAAATTGTATAGGAATTCCAAGGAATTAAATTAAAAATCTTTAAACAATTTTTATTCAAAGTTACAAGGTAATTCAAAGTTACCGAAATTGACTGTATAAAATATTACCACAAAAAATTACATATTGCATTATTTTATTTGTAATTCATTACTATTACTTGATGTTTTCGTTTGTGCATAGTGATGTGTAAAATGAATAATTAAATAATTTTATAAATAAGAAACAGTTCATTTGCATGCCCTAATTTTTTTATTTTGTTCCTTGAATGATTGATAATTAAAGTGAATGTGTCTAGCATAAGACTTTAACATTAATACATATTTTTAATGTTGAGGAGTAATAGGCACCACCTTTTTTATGATGTAGTGGGTTATTTATTATGATTTAGTGGGCAGACGAGCAGGCGTATCACCTGATGGTAAGCGATAACCGCCGCCCATGGACACCTGCCACACATACACCTCATTCTTGCAAACATAATTATACTTCTACTTCTTAATATTATAAATGTGAAAGTGTGTATGCCTGTCTGTCTGTTAATACGTCTTCCACGGCAAAACGGAGATTGACGTCATTTTTTCATTAGAGATTTTTAAAGAGATGGAGAGCTACATTTTGTCTCTTTCAAACGCGATCGAAGCCGCAGGCAAGAGCTTGTGTTTTTTTTTATAAATTGATTTCATTGAATTGATTGTTAACGTTGTTTTTATTAAGCAATAAAGGGTCACAATCAAGATAGGCGTTAATCAACAGAAATAAAATGTGTTGTAATTTACTGTATTGTGCTTCTAAATATTCTCTCATATTTCCGTGATCCACCTGCTCTTATTTATTTATTTTATTTATTTAGTACAGCCACATGATACATATTATTACAATCACAAGCCACATATTAATAAGGTCACAGTTCTGATATGCATCAAAATAACGGCGTACATAGCGCTTATGAGAAAAACATTTGTTTAGATTCCTTATGTTTCTTAATTAAATTAGTAAAAAAAACTTAGTGCTAGGCGTGACAGTAGTGACAGAGCTAAGAGCATCCATCAGGCTAGTGGCCTGATAGATACTCTGTCACCAACGATTTGAATTTAGAAAACACATTGTCGAATATGTCTAAATCAGGAACAGTTTTACTTATGCTATTATATCTGGAACAAACACGTGCCAAAGGGGACTGACTACCTAGATTGGTCTCTTCTCGACACATCAGGAAAAAAAACGACTTTATATACGTACGTAACATCACCTTATTAACATGTTAGGAATCCGCTAAATCCGCATTTTGATATACAAAATGACCAACTGCTGTCGCGCGATTTCAATTGAAACACCGTTTATAAATCAGCATTAATTTGATCGCTAGGCTTAGCAACTTTATTATGCATGTGGGTTGCCAATATTTTACTTCTGGAACGTGTGGTAATGGGTTGAACCAATTATCCTCGGTTGAAGGGTTAAAAGTATGTTTCTTTTTTATGAAATAGGTGGCAGACGAGCAGACGGATCACCTGATGGTAAGCGATTGCCGCCGCCTAGGGACACCCGCGACACCAATGGAGTCATAAGTGCGCTGCCAAACTTCAAACCCTCCTCTTCCTACGATCGGGGCTCCGGTACCCTCTCTCACGCAGCTGCTTCACGCCGGTTTTCTGTGAGGCCGTTGTCATGGCCGTTGTCAAGCCGAAGCGTGGCTCTCCAAAGGTCAATGTCAGTATGTCGTGCATATAGTGCCACAAGGACATATATTTGTCACAAAAGTGTTATTGTCAGGGGTGTTGTACCTACGTTTTTTGTTTTATAAATAGTGACAAAAATATTGTTATATATGTGACACTTAAGGAAACAGCTTTATTTCAGATCTTTGACATAATAATTTGAGTGTTTTTTACCTGCAAGATTATGCCGAGAACATCTTTAACTCACTCACATGTTTTCACACTCTATTAAATCCAAACAAGTTGTTCATGTGACAACTTACTTAACACACAATATCAGTGTTAAAAACGATACAATTTTACGGTTCTTAAAAATTTCGTATCCGCAGTTCAGATTCTATCGTAATGGATTTTGCTTTTTTTGTAAGATCAGCATTGTTTATTCATAATTTTCACACACAACGGTACGTATTTGGCGCAAAAATTAATTTACTTTGGGAAGTATCAAGAAAAGTCAAAATAAATGTCTAATCAATTTATGATTATAATTTGAAATTGCACTTGACGAAACTACATATTGAACTACAAAGTTAATTAGAATTAGTATTTATGCTGTTTGTTTCCTCAATAAAGAAAATAAAATTAAATAAAATATTTTTAAATTAATTACTTACCCATAAATTTAATGCAAGTTGCATTAAATTTATTTATGTTTATATTTATTAATTTTATAAAGATGATTTAAACGTCTAAAAATTCAAATTTTGTTACATTGAAGAAAATAATGAGAAAGTAGAAAAAAAGAGCAACACATACTTGCATTGTTTATTAATACAGTTTAAATAGGTATTCAAACCGCCGTGGTCGCCGCCGTAGGTGCCGTGTGGTCCCCGGCAGAGTAGAATAGGCCACCCTCACTCTTACCGAGGTGTCGTAAAAGGCGACTAAGGTAAAGCTGCTGGCATGATCATCAGCACCCAGAGAAGGAAAACTCTGCATTTATATCAAAACCCTCGCCAACCCGTCTGCCAAGCGTGGTGAGTATGGCAATTACCCCTCATGTGATTGAGGGAGGCCCGAGCCCCAGCAGTGGGGACTTAAATGGGGTGATAATGATGATGATGAGGTATTCAAACATTTCGATGGCATTTTATTTATTTATTTGGGAACAAACAGTCATTTAAAAACCTTGCACAATAAACATGATGAATAAAAGAGTTACAGTTTTACTAATTGCAATTAAAAACAGCACTAAAGGCGACTCACTCACTCACTCAGAGACGTCATTTAAGCTAATGTTCATTAACGTTACTATCGGTAGTCTTTATGCGTATCAAAATAAGTGTCAATTTTTTTAAGTAGCCAACTAAGTTAATCAACGACTCTGAGTGTGGCAGAGATACACTAATTTAAACTTAAGAACAAACAAACATTTAAATTGTGTGTTGAAATTAATATCAACTACATCACCAATACTGCTTAGATAAATATGCATATTTCCTAACATGTAGTTGTAGGTAGGTATCAGTTTATCTTGTTATGGCTAAAATGAATTAACTCTACAGTGAAGTTGATTAGCAAGTTCCTTTCATTCTATGCTGTAGTTTCCCTTCAAAACATCTTCTTCTTCTTCTTTGCCTGTTCCCACTTTAGGTGGGGTCGGCTCTCCTTATCCTTCTGCGCCAGGACAATCTGTCCTGGGTTGTCGGGTCAGGTAGTTGGGACTTCTTGACTAGGTTGGCTGTACTGGTCCACCAGGTCAAGGGCGGCCGTTCCCTTCCTCTCTTGCCTTCTGGGATTGCCAGTGCTTTCTGGACCACATGCTCGCTGTCTCTCCGTATGACGTGGCCGTACCATCTGAGACGTGTTTCGGTGAGCTTTTCCTGGAGTTTCCCTTCAAAACATATTACGTAAAAAGAATAACAAATGTTACATACTTTTAATCCAGTGCCTCCCGTGTGATTATCCTCTAGCCTAATACTAACCAACCACACTATCAATTATCCCCAACCGCTACGTTACTACCAGCGACCTCCATTACAAAAGCGGCAAGAAGAAAAGACGATAATTGTCCACCCATCGCCACGTGACCTCTGTACATAGGAAATCGCATTAATACTTATTAAAAGGTCCGTTTCACACAAAAGCTAGGAAACGTTAATCAAGGCAGGCGGAAGGGTCAACCGGGAACACCACCCAATATAACTTGACCCCCCGAAGCAATGGAAACTAGTCATCTTTGTATCAATTTTGGGAGACGGGGAGGTCTGCGTATGCTGGCTTGGAGGGGACCCAAAGGGACAACATTTTCATGTAAAGAATCCAATTAGCCCCCGCCAGGTGGGTGCACAATCCGTGTACAACGTAAAAACATGTGCAAAGGAAGTGAGGGGTATGCTTTTTATACCCAAAGCAAACATTTAAAGTCCTCTCAATGGGAAAGGGTTGGTGCCACTTAAAAATGAGAGGACATTTATCCAGTTGTTTATTTACAATGCCATATTATTTATTTTCTCAGTAACGCTCTGGTAGACATAACCCTTTTCTCGCTAAGGGACAACACGAGAAATAAATAAACAAGTATCCGATAGGTACTCAATTCTTTACTCTATACCGTAGCACTGAAGATATTGAACCCTTTTTACGATGTGGACGAGTGGTTCTTAAGTGCTCTTAAATAAAAAGATGGGAAAAGTAAGACTACGATCTGTAAGTAATATTTTAAAAGACCATTTAATTTTTTTTATTTGGTCTCTTTCATTAATAGGGAGTTGCCACACTGGCGGGTTTCGAGTGTTTACAAAGCGGAGCGGAACAGACACCCGCGACACCAGTGGAGTCACAAGTGCGCTGCCAACCTTTAAGAAATTCTTTAATATCATCCCGGAGTCTGGAAATCGGCGAACATGTACCCCCGTGCCTCGGAAAGCACGTTAAGCCGTTGGTTCTGCGCCCGATCCCTCTCCGATCGTGTCACGCTAGTGTCCCATCGGAATATAAGGGTAATGGAATAGAGAGTGCACTTGTGTTTGCGCACACACTTGAGCACTATAATATATTCTGTGTACGTGTCTGATCGTTGAGATTGGCCGCCGTAGCCGTAATCGGTTGGAGGATATTATTATAAACGGATGTAGAACAGGCAGACATACACGTGTCTGTCTGTCTGTTTATTCATCCGTCTTTTAGAACTAAATGGAGCGACGGATAAACGTGTTTTTTTTTATGTGACGGGTGGCAGACAAGCAGACGGATCACCTGATGGTAAGCGATTGCGCCATAGATTAATTAATAGATTGCAGATAGTGAAAAGGATGGAGAGTAACATAGGCTATTTAACGAAGCCGCGGGAAAAGCTAGTATAAAAATGCGCTGATTTTTCTGCCACAAAATTTAATATTTCAAAATAACTTATTACGCACGAGAAAACCCAATGATTTTACTTATCGATGACGACAGGATCGAAAAAGTTTCTCTAATCAAAATTGACCGGAAACAATGTAATTTAGAAGCGTTTTCCAATACTGATTTTAGGGTTCCACAGAGCTAAAACCTTTCAAAAAGAATTTAAATGAAGGTGACGTGTTTTATTTTCTTAGTCCTTCTAAAGAAAGTTTGTCTTTAGCATGTAAAGACTCGAAACAAGTAATTTAATAACAAGATTTCACCATATGGCCGCTTATCATCAGGGGATCCGTCAGCTCGTGGAAAAAAATGGAATCACTAAGGAAACAGAATAATTATTATTAATAATTCTCACAACATCTCATAGGATAACCTGATTCCGTACAAAGTAGCTTAAGCACTTGAGTTACAGATATCAGACATCACAGGAACACAAATATATACTTAAATACATATATTACACCCAGACACCGAACAAACACAAGTGTTCATCGCACGAATGTTTGTCCAGGTTGGGGATCGAACCCACGACCTTTGGCGTAAGAGGCAGGGTCACGACCAATTACGCCATCCGGTCAGTCATAATATCTACAAATCTTTAAATTGCATCAGCCAACACGTTTTCTATGAATATCTACCGAGTTCTCTCATTTACCCAGGTACTTACGACTTTAATGTCTATATCAAATTTAAAAAATAAACACCGTGGGATAGCCACGCTTCGGCATGAATGGGCCGGCTCAACCGGAGTGATCCTACGGCCTCACAGAAAACTGGCATGAAGCAGCGCTGTGCTGTGTTTCTCTGCGTGAGTGAGAGTACGCGACGCCCAATCCGGGGGAAAGGGGGGTTTAATGGTTGCAATCGCTTACCATCAGGCAATCCGTCTGCTCGTCTGCCACCTATCACATAAAATAAACAAAGATTATGTGTCTATCAAAAGTTCGTGTTATGTGGATTCTTTGAAATCAAGAAAAGGAAAGCAAGGAGTACACAATTTAAAAAAGTCGGTGAACACAACTAATCACCACATGGCAGTCTACTGCGAGACATATGATCTCTAAATAGGTTTGTCACTCCTACCGATACTAGCATTCAGGCCCTGCCAGTCATCTTGCGCAAACACCACACCATCTTTTTTCACTACGTCTTCCGAGACGCGGTCTCCGCCCGAGAACTCTTTTATCCTCCTCATCATCGTGTAATTCACATTTGCGTCCAAAACTCTTGGTCTGGAGCCCAGGGTACGCTTAGACCATGATTCAGGATTTGGAGAGTTCGGTAAGTAACAATGAAACGACTGATGTCTGACCTTCGCAACCCTTTACAGGGGACTGGGGAACCAGACCAACCAAATCATGGTTACACGTTACAGAAAACTATGTGAAACGTGCAGGTTTTCTCACGATGTTTTCCCTCACTGGCGAGCTTATGGTAGAAATACGCACATAGGTTTGAAAAATCCAAAGGAGCATGTTAGGATTCGAACCGCGAACCCTCCTGTATGGAAGGCGGGTTCCCAACCATTGAGCTACCGTCGCTTGTACTCGTTTATTCTAATATAGAATTATGGATACAGAACCTCTACTCTATAAACAAAGCTTGCCTGTTCCCTTCATTTATTATTTTCGTTTGTCTTCGGCACAGTTCGCCCGATCGTTCAGGAAGTAATTTCCATTGCCCTGAAAACATTCAAGCAATAACGTTGTTTTTCCAAAACTTACCGCCACCAATATTCAGGCCATTTTCTTTTCTTTCTCAGAAAAAATATCGTTAAAGTCCGTCGGATGCTTGAATTATTAAACTTTAAGTGTATTGCTATTATTGCTTTACTCTATGGCGTATTGCTAAATTTGTTATTTGTTGTTTCTATCGATATAGGTAAAAGGGTTATTTTTTACTTAATCAAGTAATATCGTAATATATGACGTCAATACTTTTGACGCGCATTTGATTAAAGTAACCCTGTCCCGTGGGACACGGTATTTTGGTTGGTTGTTATGACAAACTATCTAAAACTTTTCACTATGGGTGTGTTACTTGGACTTGAATAGGACGGCTCGTCCGGGGTGATGCCGTGACCTCACAGAAAACCGGTGTGAAGCATCGATTGCGCTGTATTTTGCCGGGTTCCGGAGGCCCAATCCGGGGGGAAGTTTAGTTTAAAGGTTGTCAGTGCACTTGTGAGTTCACTGGTGTAGCGAGGGCTTACTATCAGATGATCTGTCAGACGAGTAGACAGTGTCTACTCGTCTGCTCCCTATTTAGGTAAAAATACATCAAAAATGTCCTAAAAATTGCATCAAAATCTTTACTTTTTTCCCACACAAATAGAGAAGGTAATGTGTCAACGTAACCCTCCCAAGTGGAGTATCGAGATGAACACTTAATGCCTAGTCATTTCGGGTTCGTACCCAAACCCGGAACAGCAAAGACACAGTATATAAGTTTCCAGTAGCAATACTTTAACTTCAGCAAGCGCTAATCTCCCTCGAAAAACCTCAAAGTTGTCAAAACTATGCACCAAACATTTCAATAGGCAGACACAGTGAGCACTGGTTCGTTCGAAATGCGACAGCCTTAAGACGAATACACAGGTCGCCTTTACCCACATATATCTTAATCTGTGTCCATAATCTCAGCTTGAATTCAGAGACCGCTTTATTTTACAGTAATTAGAAGTGGCTATCTATCTAATCCTGTGTAAATCTCAAAGATTACATTGTTCCTTTAGCTCCGACGTTTGATACTGTATGGATGCAACATCTCCATCAATCTGTACCCTTACTATGACTTTGAAAAACTGTTCTCGCTATCGAAAACTATCGCTTTGTCCCTTTCATTGTGTTGCATGTGAAAGAGACAGAAAATAGTTTTGGATAGCGAGGATAGTATTTCAAACTCATGGTAAGGTCTCTGATGTTTCAGCGACTGTTATAATCTGTTGAGCTTTCGAAAAGCTACACAATTGCTTTGTATGTCAACTCAAAATTTATATAAATTAAAAATAATAATACTACCTTAAATTAGTTTGAGGCCCGATCCGGGGGAAATGGGGGTTGAAAGGTTGACAGCGAACTTGTGACCCCACTGGTGTCGCGGGTGTCTATGGGCGGCGGCAATCGCTTACCATCAGGTTATCTACTTTTTCGTTTGCCACCTATCACATAATTTTTTTTAAGAAATATTAGGATTCAATAATACTTATTATTTTTTTATTTTGAGAATTTTTGCCAAAAATGTATGATTTAAATGTATAGTCAAGAACACTCAAAAGCCATCAATTTACATTTTTAAAAAAACCGGCCAAGTGCGAGTCGGGCTCGCGCACAAAGGGTTCCGTAGCAGCAAAGTCCAAAATTACAGTTAAATCAACCTATCTCAAAAACTATAAGAGATACTTTGATCAAACCAAAAATCGTTGAAAGAGTTAATTAGCATGCATTACCTCTATTTTTTTTAGAATTTTATACCCCGTAGTTATAAAAATAGAGGGGGGGGGACATACTTTTTACGACTTTGAGAGCTGATATCTCAAAAACCGTTCACTTTAAGAAAAATGTTTTTTAGAAAACTTTATATCATTTTAAAAGACCTTTCCATTGATACCCCACACGGGTATGTACATCGAAAAAAAAAATTTCATCCCTCAGTTACATGTATGGGGGGCCCCACCCCCAATTCTTTTTTTTACTATTTAGTGTCATATTTTTGTAGCGGTTCATACAACACATATTCCCATCAAATTTCATCACTGTAGTACTTATAGTTTCCGAGTAAATCGGCTGTGACAGACGGACAGACGGACAGACGGACAGACGGACATGACGAAACTATAAGGGTTCCGTTTTTGCCATTTTGGCTACGGAACCCTAATAAAAAAGAAAATCGTCAAATTGAGATTGAGTTAGGTCAAATTGAGATAGGCCTTTATTTTGGCAGTAAATTGCCGACTGCCAATGATATAAAGCTGAAAAGCAGTGTCTAAATTGAGGCCGTGGTATTCTGTGTGCTAGTACACTGTACAGGTACTGTGGGAGTGGTTTCCTTTTTTCAAATGCTATCCGATGCTTGCAACTGTTTTTCCGATTCTGGCTGGGCTGGGAGCGAATTAGCAACTGGGAGCTGGAATTTTTTTAAAAGGCTCGGTGTAGGTATGTGTCTTTTTACTGGTTGATATTCAGTTAGTTTTGGAACTACTACGTTTTAGGCTATTTTCATGCAAAGAAAAATGCAGAACAATATTCTTTTTTATGTGATAGGTAGTAGACGAGAAGACGCATCACCTGATGGTAAGGCATTGCCACCGCCCATGGACACCCGCGACACCAGTGGAGTCATTAGCGCGCTGCCAACCTTTAAACCCCCCTTTTCTGTAGATTATGCCTCCGGTACCCTCACTCACGCAGCGAAACACAGCACAGTGCTGCTTCACGCATAAAAAAAATATTGTTTTACGTCATATAATCCTGAAAGGATTTGATGAGTGCATTGCAAAATAAATTTTATTATTTTTTTCATTGTACAGAAAAGCATTTAAAAAAAACTGAAAATAATAAAAACTAAGGCTTTCAAGATGATTCCTAAACCATTTCACGTACGGAGCCCTCAGTAGGCAAATCCGACTTGCAATTGTCCGGTTTTTTGTTGTGTCTCGTTTTCTCTCTCTTTTTCAGAGTGGAATGCGCAAGTTTGTTTGCTACTCTCGATACAAAAAGGTCATACGATATTTCTAAGTTCTCGAAACCTAATAATCATCTCCGTTGAAAAAAGTACTTACACAGCTACTTTTTCGTTCCAATATTACCCTTTATTTCAAAGGAACCATTTTCCCTGTGAAATGTTTCGGAACGGAATCATTATGGGCGGGTGCAGTCTTTGTACTTTTTATTTTGTGATTTTTTCCTCCTTTCACACACATTCTATTATTCTTAAATACGAAATTTAGCGCGATGGTATAGGTAACCAAAACACTTAACATTCATAACTACCCTTTATCTTGCGCAGATCAGTTGCGTCGACGTCTTACAAGTGATACCTAGGTCGACCAACTGGGCGTTTGTCCCACGGGATGACTTTTGTCTTCGATACTGATCTGATCAATCTCCAGATTAATATCTGGCGAGAAGTAGAGCAAGACTGACCGAAGTGGCAATATCTTGTTTCCAAAACCTTCGCAAACCCTTGGACTGGGAACCAGAACAGAAACAGAACGGAGTCGCAGGACTCTGTTCTGGAGGTCGCTGGGTTCTGGAGGTCAGTTCAAATTCAATTCGTGGCAAGCTATGCCGTTTTTCGAACATTTCGCGCCACATGAAACATCAGAAATAACGTGGACGTCTTAGGAAGTGCCATTTATTGGCCAGAGCTTTGATTGATTGATTTGAATGCAGAGTCTTTCTTCTCTGGGTGCTGATAATCATGCCAGCAGCTTTACCTTAGTCGCCTTTTACGACACCTCGGTAAGAGTTAAGGTGGCCTATTCTACTCTGCCACACGGCGGTTTGATTCCCATCCTGGAACTACAATATTCAAAAACGCCCTTCGAATGACCCCAAGCTAAAATGTACGAGTATTAATTTAAATTTTAAACGAATCCAATCGGACGGAAATAATGTAAATTGAATCGTTTAACAGCAATTTTATTATTTTTGCCAAACCAAACATGATTTAGTAATTTATTGGAAGAATATTAACTGTAATTTTTAAGATGAGCTATAAAAATGACGTGTAGTATTATTTTTTCAAGTCTATTATCTCCCTACCGATTCGAATGCGGTGGCCAATCTCACCGGCCAGCCACGTACGCAGCATATATTATAGTGCACAAGTGTGTAAGCAAACACAAGTGGACTCTCTATTCACTTATCCTCGTATTTCAATGGAATACCAGTGTGACTTGACCTAAGAATCGGATGCGGGGCCAACGCCTTAACGTGCCACGGGGGTAAAAGACCACCAACTTCCAGGCTATATGTCCGAAAAACTTAGGTATAAATGTTGGCTTGAGCTTTGAGGTGCGTCCCACTACGCAATTGAGGTAATAACTAAGTAAGTAAACAGTAAGTAACTGTATACCTACCTGTTTCGCTGCGTGAGTGAGGGTAACGGAGGCCCAATCCGGGGAAAAGGGGGGTTTAAAGGTTGGCAGCGCACTTGTAACTCCACTGGTGTCCCGGGTGTCCATTGGCGGCGGCAATCGCTTACCATCAGGTGATTGGCAATCGCTTACCGTCTGCTCGTCTGCCACCTATCACATAAAAATAAAATTAGATGCCTAGGCCGATAGTTGTTTGAACTAAAATCACTCGTCTCAATTTTTTTGTCATAACTTGCGGACGACGTACTTTATTTGGCACTTCATGTTTTTAGACTATTTTAACAATTACACTTCTGTTTAGCTTACACCTAATGCACACAAAATTTGGATCACTTGGCTGAGTTTTGATTAGTCATTTCGAATAAGCTAACTTTTAATACGCCAAGCTGTTAAGCGTTAAGTGATTTTAGTCCCAACAACTTTCCACCTAAGCATCCTATTGGATGCCGGGGTTTACGAACGCGCTAGGTATCCGATTGGATGGCTAATTAACCAGATGGCTGCCACATACCTATAGTGCCACTTTAAAAACTTATTTTACACAGCTAACTAACGTAGATAGATTATTGTATCTACCGTATTGTTTGTGTTGTACTTTTGAGCAGCAAAAATTAAACTCCGACCTTCCATATAAATTATCGCTTAATGTACGGAACACGAACAACGGCTATGGAAAGATAAAACCAATTAACATAATTTGCTGATACATTAATTTAAGGACAAAATGTAATTTATAATAACGCGGAATGTTCAACTTGATTACATTGATGAATTATTACCGCAATAACATTGAAATCATTTTAAACTTTGTGATTTTTCGGCGAACTATAAAGCGGTCCGTTATTTGTTTTGATAGATGTCACTATGCATTTTTACATCGCATTTGCAAGTGTCTTTTTGGAACAATGACTACGTGGGAAACACAGAATGTGTGATGTGTGTCAATTTGATGATGGTGGCGACAAACGTTCGGCCATCTGGTTAAACGTTGTGATCATTGACATGTTGTTCTTCAGTCATTTGATTGGATGCCGGCGTTTAACAAATGGCTATTTTAACCAGATGACTGCGATAGGTATATTGGCTCGCTTTAGCATGATGATAAGCAAGAGGAGTGCCCATGTTACAGTTACAACGGACGGGGTTGCATGGTATCACTTCCGTTGCCACTGTGCCACTGTTATACTGCCAGGCTGCCAAGATGCTTCTTCTCACATTGTTTGAAGGCAATGTTGAAGGCAAAACACACGCGCCAGCTTTTTCGTTTTTTAAGGTTCGGCAGAAATATGAGCAGCCAAACTTTTTATAAAATAAGAAAATAAATAGCACCTATCTTAGCTATTCGTGAAAGTCCATACAAATTATAGTGTAAACGATAGCACTCAAGCTTAGATTAGTGCCGCCATATAGTTAAATGTGATTCGTCTGCCTACCTACCTCATAAAAAAATAAGATGTACCTATGTAAGAAAACTATTTTTTGCGCGCGAATCAACATTATTTATAATTTGAAATAAGCAAACAAACTATGTAACTAGCAGGAAAAGGCACGAACCTAGATTCTCTGGTATTGTGATTAAACCAATCAAAAAAATGTTAACAATAATTTATATTAAAATAAAAATAGTAATATCATTGTGTGACGCCCTTTCATATCGTATATTTTCATTGTGTAAAATTCACCATGCCAAATGTAAGGCAGGTCGATACTAGTATTAAGCTGAACAATGAATCTATTCAAATCAATAACTCCACAGTTTTTCGAGGTATAACTATAGATGCGAAATTGCAGTGGAGTCCCCATATTGCTGCCTTGGCAGGAAGACTAAGTTCCGCTGCATATGCAGTAAGAAAAATTAGGCGTCTGACTGATATCGAGACGGCAAGACTGGTCTATTTCAGGTATTTCCACTGTGTGATGTCACATGGTCTACTGTTGTGGGGGTCTGCTGACATACAAACTATTTTTGTATTACGCAAAAGGGCCATCCGCGCAACTTACAGCCTTAGATCACGTGACTCACTTAGGGAAATATTTAAAGAAATTAATATTTTAACCGTGGCTTCCCAATTCATCCTCGACTGCATTATGTATGTACGTAAGAACTTGCACACTTTTCCAAAAAAGTCAGATAGTCATAGTCTTAACACCAGAAATAAACATAGGCTTGCCGTCCCGGTCCACAGACTTCATAAAATCGGTAATTCATTTGTTGGCTTAAGTATTAAGATATTTAATAAGCTACCGCAAAATGTCATTAACCTATCACTGGATAAGTTTAAGTCTCATATTAAAACCTGCCTAATGAAGAAAGGTTACTATAGTGTACATGACTATTTAAATGATAAGGATTCTTGGTCATGTTAATTGAATAATCTTGTAAGTTGTTATTCATAGTAGTCTATTAAACTTTCATAAATGTATTTTTTTTCTCTTCTCAATTGAAACTCTGTAACATCATCAATATTTGAAAAGAGCAACTATTGAGTTTCTTGCTGGTGTCTTCTCTGTAGAAATCGACATTCCGAACCAGCGGTAGATATTATGTACCTATTTTGACATTCATAAGTTTTCTGTGTAGACCTAAATTGTATAAAGATTTTTTTATCTTTATCTTATCATTATGTGACACTGAAAATGCCGCTGCGCCAAGGTCCTTTTCCTGATCCTCCACTTCGCACGCCCTTTAAACGTTGATCAGCTCAATATAACATGGTACACGTGTGCGGCCAAACCCTGGCCATAAATTAAGGGCTTAGAAACAAACAATTAGTCTGACCACTCGCAAACCTAATCTGGTTGTTCGTTTGTCCGCATTCCTTCGGCAAGCCTTTACATGAAGCGATTCTTACTGGATTACCCATTGAGCATATATGTAGGCGATAAGTTTAACAAAAGGAAAAGGAGTTGGAGTTAAATCCGAAGACGTCTTGACAAGTTTTTCATTATTTAGAATAGAATAATAATTTATTTATTTGGTAAACATATTATAACTAATGTAAGGCACATTTAATGCATATTTTGTAAGCAAATATACTTAAAAAATACCGAAAGCTTTAGCGTAATATGCGGTGCTATTGACACGATTAGAAAAGAAATATATATATAACGGAGGCTGGTCGAGCTCTTCGTTATCAGATAGGTTTTTCAAGATAACAATATTGAAATTAGAGTCCACAAATCACAAAGCGAAGTCAATTCGGAAGCTTCAAGCGTCCATTGAACAAACTATCAACATGCAACGAGAAAGAACACAAAGGAAACACGGCAGGGTCGGCATAGCGATGATTATTCTACATTCGTCTTCATTTGTTCACTGCGCGAGCCCACAGTCCGTTCTGGTATCACCACCATCAAATCCCATCATATGATTAAAGCAAACACTAACTTTTACTAAGAAAACACACACCGAATACCTCTAGCGATTCTCCAGTCCAAAAGTCAATCTGACAGCTCGCTAAAATCAAAGTAAATGGCCATGGAATAACCAAAAAATTTCAATCATTGCTTTTCAAGGAGGTTCTTTGACGTTTCCAAACATAATAGAGGGCGCCACTGTGCTGACGCTCCGACATATACAAGTCGAATTGAGAACCTCCTTTTTTTGAAGTCGGTTAATAAAATACTCGTATAGTTTAATTACGAGTAGAATGACAGCTGTGACTAGACCTTTATTGCAATAAACATAAGGCTTATCATATAACCAAGTTTCAATCCAGACATGCATTTTTTTAAACATATATATTGGCAGTATATTGGCTCTCCTCAGCCTGATGGTAAGCAAGAGAAGAGCCCAAGTTTCAATTATAACGGAAGCAATGTCAAGCCATCACCTCCGTTGGCACCGCCATACTGGCCCGCGAGTATCTTGCTTGCTGCTTCTTCAAGCTTCGTTTGAAGGAATCCATAGTGTAGGAAGGAGGAAATACATGTGCCGGCAACGAGTTCCATTTCTTAATGGTGCGGCAGAAATGGAACTGCCAAATATTTACTTCGTTTTTTAGTATAGGTAAATATTGTTGTTTAAAAATGTAAGTATCTCAAAACGGTTAAGAGCTATTTCATTATATAGATTCTAAGATATTACGTGAAACAGCACTGTCTCTGTTTCGATGGGTAAGTGAGGGTACCGTGGGCCAATCCGGGGGAAGGGGGGTTTAAAGGTTAGCAGCGCACTTGTGACTCCACTGGTGTCGCGGGTGTCCATGGGCGGCGACAATCGCTTACCTTCAGGTGATCTATCTGCTCGTCTGCCACGTATAACATAAAAAGAATATAATTAAGCGTATTGTAATGGTTCATGTCGGATAGCGTAAAGTCCTTTCTTAGGCGAGTTTAGGCGAATCGCCGGTTCAGCCTTTTGTTTTTCGCGGTCCGGAAGACCTTCTAATTGCTCGTTGAGGCTCCATTGAGCTTCTAATGAGATTCTTGCCTGATTCCCGCTGATACTTACGACGGTATTAGACGAGCCGATTGTAGGAAGTATTTCTTGGAAGATTATTTTGATGCTTAGTCTGTCGTTTACTATACGATTTTTTTTATATTCTGAAGTAAGTAACGAACTAAAAAGTTTCAGCGCGTGTTGAGGCAGGATTTGAATCCACGTCTTCCACGTTCAGGATGGCTCTTCTACCAACTAAACTACTGAATACTTTACTAATCTAACGAAATTTGTATTTACTTAGGAATAAATTATTTTGTTTTCAAAATTGTTTTAGATGAAAAGTAGTAGACGAGCAGACGGATCATCTGATCACCGCCCCTGGACATCGGCCTCTCTTCGGATTAGGTCCTCTTTCACTTAGCGAAACAACGTAGATTCTGATTTACCCTCGCCCTGCTCTCTGTGAGGCCGTGGTATTGCATTGGTTGAGCCGTTCCAATCATGCCAAAGCGTGCCTTTAAGAAACCCCCGACGACGGCCATCTTGGATTTGAAATTTGTCACAATAATTATATTCTGCTACTTAAGCCCTTTTATATGATACCCATATTGTGGGAGTTTTGTTAAAATATACAATCCATATCTTTGTGACAGCGGCCATCTTGGACCGATTTTTAGCCAACATAGCTAAGAACACTCCCCCCTTATTCATCTTACAAACAAAAAAAAACAAAATCATAAGCGCTTTATTTGTTCGGGAGCTACGATGCCATAGACAGACACACAGACACGTCAAACTTATAACACCCCGTCGTTTTTGCGTCGGGGGTTAAAAAGAATTGAGTAACTATATTCAATGTTAAAACTTTTTTGTACTAAACGTCTTTACGTTCTCATGGCAAATGGTGGCAAGCAGTGATCTTTTACATTAGTATACTTTATATTATTACGCTCATTATTTGCAAAATTAGAAAAAACAACTGGTTGTTGGTAAAAGTCAAAGAGAAAATTCTAAAGCAAGTCACGTTCAAAATTAATATCTCGGCACATGTACTGCTATCCACACAGTGTCAGTAACCATTTCAATCAAGCTAGGTACACCTTACACCATCGAAAGGCACACCATGTCCACTGTATTAATTACCACGTATTACCATCGCTTTTATCTCTACATAGTCTCACTTTATTAAATACAGAAGCAGTGATCGGATTAACTGTTATTCGTACGTCAGCAAATTGAATTTATTGCCAAAACATCCTACACAGGCTATAAAGAGAACACTCGTAATTTGACAGTGGTTTCCAACAATGTAGACAATGTCTTCTAAGCCAGGTTGGTGAGTAACAATATATCTTATACCATGGGGATAAGGTTATAAATCTCACAAGTAAGGCTAAGCATTCGCTTTGTGTCAATTGGTTACATTGTTGTTTTATGGGACAACGCGATGACAAAGGCAAACTTCTGTCCTTGTCTTACATTTTGTCTATTTTGATAGCAAAACTTGAAATTATGAGAGATTTACTGCTTTGACTTTGTATACGTGAAGTTTTGAATTTAAATCAGTTTTAGTATAATAGGATTGGAAAATAAGGACTCCTAAATAACAAATCATTTAGGTATTTTATACATAAAAAAGTAAATATATTTTTTATTCTTAAAATTGTTTCAACTATTTTAGTAATTGGCCTCATTCAGCATTTTCTACTCTTGATTCAGTTCTTTGGATCCAGTTCAAGCCGGTAAAGATTTGATTCCAGTTCATTTACCGTGCCTTTGTCTTAAGTGACCGTGTTTTTCTAAAGTCTACATTTATCTTTTAATAAATGGTATTGAATGAAATAGACAACGACAAGAATTATAAATTAACCTAAAAGGCAAAGCATTTGCGTGACACAATCGACACTCAGCGCCATCTGTTGGTACAGTTTGTTAATAATACATAAAGTCCCGTATCGGACTGAAGGCGGGCCACTAAGCCCATACTAATATTATAAATCGAAAAGTGTTTGTGTCAGTTTTCATCTTTCCTTCTTCTTAGCGTGTAATTCTTCGGTTGCGTCCAAAGTTGTCGCTTTGAGGCGACTGCCGTCTGACCTTAGCAATCCTTTAACAGTGGAAGGTGAACTATTTGAACATGGTTACACGTTTCAGAAACTTTTTCTGAAACGTGCAGGTTTTTCCCTCACGATTTTTTCCTCACCGCCGAGCAGATGGTAATGGTAGAAATACGCACATAGATTTGAAGAAACCATTGGTACATGCTCGGATTCGAACCACAAACACCTGCGTGGAAGGCGCGTTCGTATCCATTGAGTTACCATCGCTTTGTTTGTGTCTGTTTTCACGCTTGTCTTAAAAATTATTACGGGAAAACAGAGAATTTTACCAATTGACGTAATAATTTAAGTAGAGATAGTTAAGGGACAGGGAGAGTATTTGGCACACTGAATTCTTCGCGGGCGATGCGTTGGCGATCACTAGTATGACTGATCTATAAATGGCAAATGGAAAAAGGCCCCGTGCGGAAAATCTAGCGATTGTATAAGCCCCATCTCAAAGTTAGTGGAGGCTGTTTGATTAATTGATTCACCGCTGAAAAAGCTGGCTAGACATCTGAAGAGCTGGAATAGGACTTCAGAGCTTAGCATCCATTAGATTTCCAACATACAAACTTGCGAATTCAGTAGATAATGTATTCTGGAGCAAGATTTTCAGGCCATCGTAAATTTACTTTTCTGAATGAGCAGACGGATAAACGTTAAAGAATATCTAATATACAAAGAAAATTCTTCATTCAATTTTAGTTTTCACATAATGAATGAAAAATAGGTAGGTACACTACTTTTATCTACCACTGGTTCGAAATGTGGATTTCTTCTAATGAGACAAAAGCAATTATTCTCAAAATTATTTCATCTAACTGAATAGACCTTACCTATGAAATTTTCGTTTTGTATGGTGATTTTCCATAGTTTTTTTTTTATTTGTAATTTAACTATTAATGCTACTTCTCGATAATTGACTGCGTTTTAATTGACAACATTTAGGAACGTAGGATAGTTTTTTAGAAAAAAATATTTTTTAGTTAAAAAGTTATTATTGATAAAACGTCAATTCTGCAAAGGAAAAATAGGTCATATTCAAAAAAATTTTTGCATCACAAATACAATAATATCTGATCTTGATTTAATATAAACCTTAAAATATAGCCTTAAATCAAAATAATATTATAGTAAGTATGGTGACTTTTTGCTTATTAAAGGGGTTATAGAAAAAAACCGGCAATTTCATAGGCCTATTATTATGTCATTGTTAAGATACCTTGTACCTATTCTATGCAAATAAAGTACTTTGATTTTGAGACACCAACAACAAATCAGTACGTAGTAACTCTTTTGAAAGTAAATAATTTTCATTTATTTTCCAAATCAGCCTATAAACTGTCCCACTGCAGGGCAAAGGCCTCCATCATAGAAATCAAGTTATCGCTACTATGATGGGATTAGGGGTAATCACCACGCTTGCCAAATGCGGATTAGTGATCGCAAACCCGAGCTATGTCCGAAAAATTCGAAACATACTTTTCGCTCGACCCGGGAATCGAACCCAGGACCCTGAGATCACGGCCCGGTACTTAACCCACTAGACCAACAGGGCGTTGATTATAACTAACATTAAATTAAGTAATATTTTTTTAAGTTTGTTAAAATAAATTTTATTTTAACTTACTTAAAAAAATATTACTTAATTATATTAATATATTTGGATTTTTAAAATTAATCAATAATTAATTGGGGATTTGGCGGGTAGGGCTAAAACAAGCCGCATGGGCTGATGCAATTCAAAGGTTTTAAATTAGTGTCCAGTGGTTTTAGTGTTCAAATTTGGTGTTCATTTGTGCAGTGAAGTGCCGCAAAGTGATCCTAATAATAAGAATGGTTGGATTGTATCGTTTTAAAACACTGCTATTGTGTGCCGAGTGAGTTGTCTCGTGACAACTTGCTTGGACCAAATAGAGTCTTAAAACCTGCGATTGCTTTCAGAGTGATGTCCGCTGAATCTGTAGGTCGATAAAACGTAAAACACCGGCGTTTTATTGAGTGACTGTGACTTTGACTGACTTCGACTGTTGACTACCTACTTATTCTCAATAATAAGTTACTTGACATTGGCGAATTATCTTCGGGTAGAGCCATAATGCCGTGTGGTTCCCGGCAGAGTAGAATAGGCCACCCTCACTCTTACCGAGGTGTCGTAAAAGGCGACTAAGGTAAAGCTGATGGCATGATCATCAGCGCCCAGAGAAGGAAAACTCTGCATTTATATCAAAACCCTCGCCAACCCGTCTGCCAAGCGTGGTGAGTATGGAAATTACCCCTCATGTCATTGAGGGAGGCCCGTGCCCCAGCAGTGGGGACTTAAATGGGCTGATGATGATGATGATGATGATGAGAGTCATAATAATAAAAAAAAAACAATTGGGCTAGTAACGATTCCACTCACTTTATATTTTATGGGTATAAAATAATTGAAAAGAAATTGAAACGTTTTTACCAAGCACAAACTTTTCATTTTCATAACTTTAGCATGAAGAACATAAGTCAAGACCAATTTTAATTACTCCTTACTTTTTCCCGGCAGCTTTACCAAACTAAGGGTAAAATGTGGCTTTGAAACAATCGACTAAAGTGGTCGGTATGAGCTGCAGCTCACAATCTAAACTTCAACGTTTGGAACATAAATTCTTTATCCTGAATGCTCGTTTAGTTGTTCAAGTTACTTGAAAAAGAAACGAGTCTTAACATTTTTTTTCATACAACAGCGACATTTTTAAGATCAATCTTTTTTTTACATTATGGCGGATAAATGAGCACACTGCTCACTATATGGTATTTACAATCTGTGCGGATAAAGAATGGGATCAGCACACTATTTGCGTCTATACTCGCACCCCACGAGTGCGAGTATAGACGCAAATAGTGTGCGAGCGAGAAGTGAATAGATGCGCCGCCATTTCTGATCCCATTCTTTATTCGCACAGGTTGTAAGTGATTATACTCACCACTGAGTGGTGAGTAGAAATCTTGTGCTTTGTCAGAGTAGGAGATAGAGTATAGTAAAGAAGACATTATTTTTCTAGAAGCAAATGAACATTTTTTTTTATGAGATTGGTGGCAGACGAGCAGACGGATACCTGATGGTAAGCAATTGCCACCACCCATGGACACCCGCGACACTAGTGGAGTCACAAATGCGCTGCCAACCTTTAAACCCCCTTCCCACGGATTGGGCCTCCGGTACCCTAACTCACGCAAACTCACGAAACATAGCATAATGCTGCTTCACGCCGGTTTTCTGTGAGGCTGTGGTATCACTTCGGTCGAGCCGGCCCATTCATCCCGAAGCGTGGCTCTCCCACGGTCAAAACATCGTCCGGACCACGGTCGGAACATCGAACAATCAGATGACCTGTGTTTTTTTATGTGATAGACGAGCAGACGGATCACCTGGTGGTAAGCGATTGCCGCCGCCCATGGACACCCGCAACACCAGTGGAGTCACAAATGCGCTGCCAACCTTTAATCCTCCTTTCCCCCGGATTCAGCCTCCGATACTCCGAACGCAGCGAAACACAGCACAGGGCTGCTTAACGCCGGTTTTCTGAGAGGCCGTGGTATCACTGCGGTCTAGCTGGCCCACTCATGCCGAAGCGTGGCTCTCCCACGGTATACAGTGTTTCTAGTTCATAAGTTCACGAGTTCCAATAATTATCAGCGTGTCAATACGTTGCCTCCAAAGCTAGGCTTTAGAGCCCGTGATTGCTATGAAGCGACTGCCATCTCACCTTCGCAACCTCCGAATCGTATTTCCCTACTCTCTTTTTTTAGGCTAGAGGTGACAAACGACCTAGCGAGTCACCTGATGGAAAGTAATCTTCGCCGGACATGAACATCTGCGAAATCAGAGAGATCCCTAATGTGTTGCTGGCCTTTTTAAAAAGGAGTACGCTCTTCCCTTGAAGTTTCCTAAGTCGTAGCCGTCGGGAAATATTCCCGCAGGCAAACAGTTAAGCATCAAACGTTCAAACGAAGCACAAACTCAAGTTAGACTTGAAATGAAACGGTGTCGCTGTCGTTCAGTAACTTTCAGCATTTGTTACCAGCAGCGATAGAGATTTAGAACTTTGATTTGTTTTCTATACAAGAAAACTGGGGAAATTTTTATCATCAAGCAAACATCAATCGTAAAGTCACTACGGTTGGAAAGTAAAAAAGCGAATCTGGAGCGAATATTGACTCAAATACTCGTACAACCTGTGCGGATAAAGAATGGGATCAGAAATGGCGGCGCATCTATTCACTTCTCGCTCGCACACTATTTGCGTCTATACTCGCACTCGTGGGTGTGCGAGCGGATTCGGATCTATTTTAAACAATTTCTGGGTTACAACCTCTCGGCAAGCACCTATACTATTTATTTAATACTTATAGTTAACTGTTTCGTCTGCATTTGCACTCGGATTTTGGATTACCGCCAAAAGTGGCCGCTTTTGACGTGAATGAATTTTTCGCGTACAAAAACGGAAACGAAATTTGTGCATGGTTATTTAATAAATAGTATAAGTGTTTGCGAAGAGGTTGTAATCCCGAAATTGTTTAAAATAGCTCCGGTTTAGTAGCTAAAAATTAAAATCGATTGGCGTGGCTAGTGCGCCCTACCTGTCACCTTAATGTTGTTCAATTTGGATACAATATTAATAAAATGTTTTCTTAACCAACAGGCACAAGACCTCTAACTTCCTGACTTTGAGCTGACACTAAGAATTCCTTACCGAAAATCTTACGTACAAATGATACAATTCAAATGTGATCCATTCATAAATAATTGACATAGAAGTTTCTTTTTTTCTCCGATCTCCTTTCTTTCGTCGTCTGTTTCTAATTTTTTCTTCGCACGTGATTTTACTCGAAGTGGATACGTACGTAAATACCACAACAGTAGCACCATTGGTTCATACACCACTTCCTGTACAAACGTATTGAATATTTTAAAAAAAAATATTCAATTTTTTTTAAATTCATAAAGTACCCTGAACGGTCGAATTTATATTAAATAACAACATCCTTAAGCTGACGGGTAGGGCACACTAGCACCGCTATTCGGTTTTAATTGTT
This sequence comes from Marasmia exigua, assembly GCA_019059595.1. Taxonomy (NCBI): domain Eukaryota; kingdom Metazoa; phylum Arthropoda; class Insecta; order Lepidoptera; family Crambidae; genus Marasmia; species Marasmia exigua. The sequence continues at coordinate 7,284,518 of CM032471.1, forward strand.
AGCCATTTAAACCGGATATCTTTTTAACAATTTCGTTAATCGAGCATCTCGAAAAGAACATATGCTATTTATTCAATACTTATAAATAAATTTTAGGTCTGCTTCCCACTCGAAATATGAATTACCGCCAAAAACTGCCACTTATGGCGTTAATCCAAATTTAGAGTGCAAAAACACATCAAAAAGTTAATTTTAAGTATTAAATAAATATAATCTTTCCGAGAGGCTCGATTTCAAAATTGTTAAAAAGATATCCGGTTTAGTTGCTATCAATTTAAATCGATGGCTTCGCTAGTTAGAGCCACCCGTCGCCTTAAGTACCTACCTACACATAACTATTTTTAACGTATTTCTTACATTATTATAATAATTTAATATAAATACTTATGGTCTTCATATAAATCACCAAAAGTTACCCTAAAACGTATACACCAAAGTTTCTAATCAATTCTACGTTAATTTATTCTAAGTCCACCCCATCAAATTCTAGGAGCTTGCAGTTTGTAATAAAGTTTCTAGTGTAAACTGACCGTTCGTTACTCATGTTATGTCCGAAGCCTCATGTCGAGATAATGGCGTCCTTTAAGCACATTCCAGATAGTAAAATGTCCATCGTCGGAGCATAGTGTAGACATACTGTCGAACAAAGATCGGACATAGGAACATTTAATGATGAGAGATGTTTCAGTGGCCTTGAAAACGAAAACTTGAGGTTGACGAAACTGCTGTACATCATCATTAACTTTGCGCTTTGTGCTGGGATTCTGTAACAGCTCGCCAATAGTAATTTCAGTCATAAACGTTTGACCAACAGAATATATTGCCCAGCACTGTTACGCCCACAACGATTATCGCATGAATGCGCCGCAAGGTCGCAGCCAGCGGATTGCGGTGGTAGGTCGGAGTTGTTTTCGTCGCGGATTTCCCCGGCTCCGCAGCCAGCGGAGTCGGTTTCTGCGACGCGTTATTATGTTGAAAGCCTGCGGGTTTGTCCCTAACTCGCACTGCACTGCAACCAGCAGTGTATGTGCGAGGAGGGGTGCCCGCAGTCCTCCTCTCGGTGGTGCTTGCACTGCATCCAGCAGCGTGGGTGCTACCCGGGAGCTGGCGAGCCTCTTCGCCCCGACCGGGCGACGGATGAAGCCCCCGTGGCAGTCCTCACCCCGGTCTGAGTGTTTCCTGGGCTAGGGATGGAAACGCCCCAGTGTTTTTATTGGGTATGCCTCCGGATGGTCTCTGATTAGCAGATACCTAACCCGGAGGAGAGCCCCTCTCAGCGTGCATAAGGTGCATTTTCACTGGGTCATCAAAAAAAAAAAAAGATGACCTCTGCCTCGGCACACTGCTCGTGTAAAGGACTCCGGTTGTATTTTTTCGTCTTTTTATAATGTATTAGAAATGAGTTATGTTCTATTAATACTTTATTATTACTATTATTTTTTAATTTAGTTAAATTAGCGACATTTATGTGAAACTGTAACAAGGACAAACCGGCAAGATTTTTAATGACATTCTAAATTTAAATTTTGTTATTGTTATATGTTAAAAAACATCTTACATTAGCAAAAGAACAAAGAACTCGTGGGAAAAATCTGATGAAATGTAGTGTTCTATTGGCGAAACTTTCACGAGACAAACGTTATTTTTCTCAACTTTTCATTCAAAGTCGAAAAAAAAATCGGGTTGGTTCCAAAATTCGTAGGTACAACAAATGTTGTCATAATGGTGAGTAAAACACTTGGTTAAAGCGATGAAAATGTTTACTCATACACCCTGTATTTATTGTGTGGTGACACGCTGAGATGTGACGAAGTTCAAACACTGATAGTGTTAATGCTGTGGCCGTAGTTTCTAGATAAATGTCTAAGTCGTAAAGACGAACCGCCTTGAATTGTTCAACAGGACTTACGTGACGGGTAGGGCACACTAGCGACGCCAATCGATTTTAATTTTTAGGTACTATTTTAAACAATTTCGGATTCACGCTAAAAGCGGCCACTTTTGGCGAGAATCAATTTTTCGCGTACAAAAACGGCCCAATATTTGTGCATGGTTATTTAATAAATAGTATAAGTGTTTGCCTAGAGGTTGTAATCCCGAAATTGTTTAAAATTGATCCGGTTTAGTAGCAAAAAGAATAAATCGATTGGCATCGCTAGTGTGCCCTACCCGTCACCTTAATCACACCTTAATCACAACGCCATAAGGTCGTGTTAATATTCTCAGTCATATTAATTGCGTAGTTTCCGACCACTTTGTCTGTGGAACTCGAGGTTGTCAGAAGATTTCTTTATCGCTCCTCTTTATTAAACTTTGTGAAGAGGGTTGCACACGGAAAAGGAAATAATTACGGCATTTTACTGAACTGAAGAATCTGTGAAAAGACATCTCATGCATGGACCTGTTCCGTACTGAGTAGCTGAAATACTTGTGTTACGGAGATCAGATAACAGAGGGATTACAAAAGAATCCACAACCTTTTGCGTATGAGGCAGGGGCCCTACCAAATACGGCATCCGGCTAGTCTTGTTTCAATCAATCAGCCTATCGCCGTCCACTGCTGAACGTAGGCCTCCCCCAAAGACCGCCAATCAACTCGGTCTTGAGCAGTCTGCATCCGCTCACACCCGCCTATCTTTCTCAAATCGATGTCTCGTCGAATATGTGGACTACCCACTTTTTCTCAATCTCAAACAATCGAAGTCAATCAAATTCACTCAATAAAATGCCGGTATATTACGTTTTATCGCCCTATGCATTCTGCCGATACCATTCTAAACACAATCTCGGGTTTTAAGACTCTATTAGATCCAAACAAGATGTCACGTGACAATTTACTCGACACACAATAGCAGCACAGTATAACAAGTCGTTATATTCTTGTAATATCAGTGTTAAAAATGATACAATTCAACGATTCTTATGATTGCTATTAAGTACTTCGCGGCACTTCATTGCACAATGAATAAACACCAAATTCGATTTAAATTGGCAAAATAACCCCACAAAAAGAGGGAACAGTCCATATTTTATTAATTAAACACCTTTTTATTTTATGTCCCTGGTTGAAAATAACGCCTTGTTGGTCAAGTAGTTTAAGTACCAGGCCGTGATTTTGGAGTCTTAGTCCCAGGTCGAGCAAAGGTATGTTTCGAATTTTTCGGACATAGCTCGGGTTTGTGATCACCAATCCGCATTTGGCGTGGTGATTAAGCCTTATCCCATTATAGTAGTGATAACTTGATTTCTATGATGGAGGCCTTTGCCCTGCAGTGGGGCAGTCTATAGGCAGATACTTGGTTGAAAATAATATTATATTAGAATAATTATTAAAGTATTGTCGTCAACTAAGTACTATAGTATTCTCAAATAAAACAAAGCTTCAAATAAAGTACCAGTAAAATGAACGAAATCTTGTAACATTCAAATTATGTAATTGAAGCTGAAATAAAACCCATCAAATAGAAACATTTCCCATCTACCCACAAAACCATACGTCCCTTGGGAAATTCTTCTAACTTCGACTTACATTCCATTCAATATTACCTAATTAAGCTTTGCCTCTCCTAGCACCTTATCACAACGCCGTAAGGTCGTGTTTTTGCTAAGGTTTATAGAAAAAAGCAGGGGACATTCTGAGTTCGACTATCGCTTTGGATTCCGCACATAATTATTATAAAAATAAAGGTTACAGCACATTTATTTTTGAAAGAAAATGAAATAAAGAGGGCAACACAAGGCTTGATTTTTCTACTTTAATGAAGATGGCTTTATAATTTAACGAAGATGGACCGATAAAAAGATAAAAACCTGGTATTTCATACTATGTTATCAATTTTTTAATAAATATTTTTTAATTTTTAAGTAGCAAGCCATGATCTCGGACTCCCGGGTTCGATTACCGGATCGAGCATAAGTATGTTTTGAATTTTTTCAACATTACTCGGGTTTGTGCTCGCCAATCCGCATTAGGTCAGCGTGGTGATGGAAGCCTAATCTCATTATAATAGTAGCGATGACTATTTAAAGGCTCTGCCTGAAAACCAGCGCTGCAACGGCTTCGGCCACTGCAGCAAATGCTGCGGTTGGGCCTTGTTGGCTACAGAATTTGTTATACTTGTATTTATGTCACTCATGTTTGATTTGTGTTCTGTGGCCAATAAAGAACTCTTTATCTTTATCTTTTTATCTTTTATTTCTATGATGGAGGCCTTTGCCCTGCAGTGGGTAATGATACTTTACTTAACTTTACTATTTACTGACGCACACTTACTTTCCGAGATAAAAGCAAACAAAATACGAAAAACGGGACCTCCTTTGTACCCCCTTCCTCGAGTTCACCAAAGTGGGGAGGGGACTTTTAGTGTGTTCATTTTGTAACTAGTTCAAACAAAGCTACAAAGTCAAAAGTTCTACTATCGACTTTTCCATCTATAAATAAATTAATAGTATTCGCTAACTTGTCAACTCGTATATCTCTCGCAGGCATCTGGTTAAATTAGCCTTTCAATTGGATGTTTAGGACGTTAACCAAACGCCGGCGTCATATATGATGCCTAAGCTGATAGTTGTTAGAACTAAAATCACTCAACATTTACAGCTTGGCTTATTGAAAGCTAGCCCCTTCAAAATGGCTGATCAAAACTTAGACAAGTGATTCTAATATAATAGGTACTGCTTTTCTCCAACGCAGTGCTAGTAATCATAAAAACAAATAATATGGCGTCTGTAACGAAAACAGCAATGAATATTTTTGTGTGAGATGGTAAGCAAAATTGAAGAAGTGTAAATTATCGGCCTAGGCACACCTATAGATACTGGTAGAGACAACAAATGTTCAGCCATCTGGTTAAAAGTTGCGGTCGACAAGGTAGCCATTTAATTGGATGCCCGCATTTATCGAAGTGATTTCAGGTTCCTGGGCTCGATTCCCGGGTCGAGCGAAAAGTATGTTTCGATTTTTTCGGACATAGCTCGGATTTTGTGATCACCAATCCGCATTTGGCAAGCGTGGTGATTAAGCCTAATCCCATCATAGTAGCGATAACTTGATTTCTATGATGGATGCCTTTGCCCTGCAGTGGGACAGTTTATAGGCTGATAAAAAAAAAAACTAACGAACGCCCTAGGCGTCCGACCGGATGGCAAATTTAACCAGAAGGCCCCGACATATCGACAACCGAGCTACAAAGCGATCCTATGAGGGTTTTGTATTCTCCTTCTATGATATGGAACCCTAAAAATGCGGTTGTTTAAATCCGCTTTAGCCTGTTTATGTTGGTCTTCCCCTCTTCGCTATCCTCTTTTATGTTAACCTGAAAGAAAATTAATTAAGTGCTATTGTTCCTTTTGAGTGGCCATTTTGTAAGCATCTGACGGGCTTTTGTGATTATTTTTTTGCAAGCACAAGTTGCAAAATTCTATCGCATTATTGGGAATAGATTTTTTTATTTCTATTATTAGTTCAGGGTCGAGGGAAAATATCGTGAGGAAATCTGCATGTCTCGGGTGGTTTCTCAAAATTGTGGATAGGTACCTACAAAATTTGAACGAGTAACCGTGATTTTTTTTATATATGAGAGATTGCAGACGAGCAGACGGATCACCTAATGGTAAGCAATTCCGCCACCCATGGACACCCGCAACACCAGTGGAGTCACAAGTGCGCTGCCAACCTTTTCCCCTTCCCCCCATTGGGCCTCCGGTAACCTCACTCACACGGCGAAACACAGCGCAGGCGCTGCTTCACGCCGGTCTTCTGTGAGGCAGTAGTATCACTCCGGTCGAGCCGGCCCATTCATGCCTAAGCGTGGCTCTCCCACATTTAAATCCAGTGATCCAGTTGGTCTGGTCCCCCTGTCTAAGGGTTGCAAAGGTCAGACGGCAGTCACATAATTGTATTTAGCAGACTTACCGAACCCTACATCATGGTCCAAGCGTAGGAGTTGCACGCTAACTTTATATAGAAAATTACTGTAAATAATAACTTCATAATTCGAATGACTTTTATGATTTATTACAAGTCCACTTAAATGTTCGAATGTGAAAATATTTTTACAATGTAAGTCATCATCATCATTAAGTCCCCACTGCTGGGGCACGGGCCTCCCTCAATCACATTAGGGGTAATTGCCATACTCACCACGCTTGGCAGACGGGTTGGCGAGGGTTTTGAAATGCAGAGTTTTCCTTCTCTGGGTGCTGATGATCATGCCAGCAGCTTTACCTTAGTCGCCTTTTACGACACCTCGGTAAGAGTGAGGGTGGCCTATTCTACTCTGCCGGGGACCACACGGCTTGTACACAATTTAAGTAAGTTGCATAAAAGATATTATATAAGCACATAGTTAGCACTATTAGCTAACTACAAACTTATAAATATAATGTGACGACTATGTGCCTCTGCATTGCTTATTCCGTGTGCTCCATCTCTCATATGCCCAGTCGACCAACCATTCCACCCGTTGATTCGATTGGAACGTAGTACAAAGAAGTGGAATAATGTCGAACGTTCTGGAAAAATCTACTGATCTCCAGATACCCTAGTCGCAGTATGCGGTCGAAAGTTCGAGAAGCTTTGACTCGAAATTTCTAGTAACAAGAATCTAAAAATTTCGTCTTCGAGAACCTTCTGGGAAGTTCGTTCACACTAATGGAGAGCGCGAGTATAAAAGCGGGCCGTGTTAGCCCGTCGAGTCAGTTCCGATTTGGAAATCGAAGCGACTTAGTCTCTTACGAATTAGGAATGAAGAAGCGACATAAACTGCGACATATTTAGAAAGTTTATAGTGTTAATTACTTAAGTGAGATTATTGTGTAATTGTTTCTCGTCAATAAAAATAATTGTCCTATTGTGACTTTGGAGTTTACTTGAATTGGGGTACGTATACCCCGTACTCGCAACAATAATGTTATAATACAAAGAGGGAGGCCGTTTACACCTCTCCTCAACAAACAAAACTAACACTTGAGCTAAGACTAGTAACGGTATATCGTTAAATATGATCCGTCTGCTCGTTGCACCCTATCTTATTAAAAAATATAATAAGAAAACTATTTTTTGTGCGCGGAGTGACAGTTATTTATAATATGAATTCAGCAAACAATGTAGGTAACTAACAAAAAAAGGCACGGACCTAGAGTCTGTGGTATGTAATTAAACCAATGAAAAAAAATTGAAAATTTTCCATTATTGTGAAATCGCCAATTTAGAGAGTGTCGAAAGAATTCCGCGCATCGGAAAATTCTCGAGTTTCACTTTGTACATGGATCATTCGGAATGACAAAGTGATGCAGATTTCCACTTTATATCACGGTACAGCTATTTCCGAATCAATCGAACGCGAACCTGTTACATGAATAATAAAAAATATTGCTAACGATGTACTAGCGTTGCTACATTTATTTTTATCGACAACATTAATAATAATTCACTTATCCGGCTACACGATACATTTGAATAATATTTCATTGGCCTTATAATAAATACCTTACAGTCAAACATACATACAAAAACAAAGTCTGCGAAAATAAACGGCCTTCAAAAACCACGAACTAAAAAGTGTAAAATAATATTTTTAACACTTTATACACCTCAAATAACATTTCATAACAATACACTCGAGAAAAGATTTTACCGAAGTCGGCGCCCAATACTATCTTGTAATTTAATACAACATTCAATTATTCAACAGGGATGAGTGTCTCATTTTTGGCCCCTCGTTCGAGGGGCATCAAAGTGACTTTATTTAGAGCATTATGTACGTCCTTCTACACCTGCAGCCTATGGCTGGCCTATACCCAGAAATAGTACAGTGCACTTCGTATACAGTACAATAATGCGTCTAGGCTTGGGCTGGCTGAGGGCAGGCTGATGGGGCTGCCTCGATACTGTAGTGCATCGGGGATGTTCGCGGAGTCGCGGGTGGATTGTTTCTATACAACCATGCGGAAGCGGTGCATGTCCCTGGTAGGGCAGCCCCAACTGGTGTTGGGCGTATTCGCAAACATGTTTAAAATGGTTTCTAAACATGTTTGCGAATGAGTTCGAATGTCAGTACTTGCACCATTTTTCTACAGTTCATGTTCTGACAAACAAGCAGTTAAGTTCAAAATAACAATTTAATTTAATAATGTAATTTTGAATTTATTTGATTTGATTTATAAGACTCAGAATGTTATATAATGTTATTAATAATATTATTATGATTAGTGACATAGAATTAAGTAAATATTATTGCTAACCATTGTGGATCTATGTTAACTGACAATAAATGAATTGAATTGAATAAATAACATAATTATTTAGAAGTCAGCTAATGACAGTTTGGCTATAAATAGTTTTGCAACACTTGTACAGGGTGACCCTGGTCTTAAGCGGATCTTAACGCAAGCAGAAAAAAGAAACTCACATAATAAATAATATTGCTCTAATACTAGGTAAGTTCTGGGTTGCACAGGTGCAACTATGCACCTGTTTAATAGAAGTTGAGAGTCGTAGAACCTGTTTAATTTCTTTTCCCGTGCCCCAGATATACAAACGAGAATAGTATCACTTTATGAAAGACGAGACTCGCTCAAAATGTCAACGTGATATTAAATATTTCAGTGTTCTCCGATCACTGAGCTGGGCTTAAATAAATAATTGGGAAGGAATAAATAATTATGCAAAACGCTGAATTTTCATCCTTTAGAGATCCAATAAGTTAGTCGGGCCGTTCGAGGAACAAAGAGGGGTGGCGTGCCGTTTTGAATCATGTTTGTTTTTTTATGAGATTGATGGCAAACGAGCAGGTGGATTATCTGATGGTGAGTGATTGCTACCGCTGAGTTGACCCTTTTTTTCTTCTTCATCCATTCAATTACCGAATTGCGTTAAGTACCGAATGCCCTGTTAGTCCTAGTTTACCTAAGTACCGGCTGGGTTCGATTCCCAGGTCGAGCAAAGAAATGTTTCGATTTTTTGTGATCGCCAATCCGTATTTGGCAAGCATGGTGATTAAACCTAATCCTATCATCGTAGCGATGACTTGATTTCTATGATGGAGGCCTTTGCCATTGGATTATATGTAGGCTGATTTACTACTTAAATCTACTGATCTCCAGATACCCTAGTCCGCAGTTATGCGGTCGAAAGTTTGAGAAGCTTTGACTCGAAAGTTCTAGTACCCAGAATTCTAAAAATTTCGTTTCGAGAACCTTCCTGGGAAGTCGTTCCACTATGGCGAGCGCGAGTAGAAAAGCGGGCCGTTAGCCACTCGAGTCAAGTCCGATTTGGAAATCGAAGCGACTTAGTTCTTTACGAATTAGGAAATGAAGAAGCGACATAACCTGCGACATATTTAGAAAGTTGTATAGTGTTAATTACTAAATGAGATTAGTATTAATTGTTTCCGTCAATAAAAAATAATTGTCCTTTGTGGACTTTGGAGTGTACTTGAATTGGGGTACGTGTACCCCGTAATTCAACAATTAATGTTATAAAACAAAGAGGGAGGCGTTTTACACCTCTCCTCAACAAACAAAACTAACACTGATCTAATGACTAGTAACGGTATATGTTAATAGATCCGTTCTGTCGTGCCCCCTATTAAGAGTTCGCGGAGATATAGAAATGTTCGGCACGGGATTAGAATTTGTTTCTGATCCCCAATATTGGCTACATTGATTTAAAACCTAATCCCATCATCGTAGCGATGACTTGATTTCTATGATGGAGGCCTTTGCCGTGGGACTATATGTAGGCTGATTTACCACATACAATTACCGAATTAGTAAAGATCCGGTTGAACCGTAAAGAACGCGAGAGTTCTTCCGTTCTCTGTCTTTCCTTTAAGTCTTCTCCCTCACTGCTTAGAATAGTAAGTACTTCTGCCAACTCTGTCAACCAGCTCTGTACTAGTGTTTTGTTCCGTAGTTTGATGCAGGACCGTGCTTAATCTGGATCTTCAGTTGTTTTTCTATCTGATCTGAACATTACTGAGGACTTCAGCCTTCCACTTTTCATTTTACAATCAAGCGAGTAAGATTTTCTTTATTTTTAAAGAGTCCCAGTAGGAGCTATGGTACCGCAGCGCGTGTGGTGAAGAGATGTAAGCAATATATTTTTATTATTTAAGACTTAGTGATGTATGTAATAGAGACGTAACTAATCGGGACGTCTAAGAATAAACATCTTTTCTTTCGACACCAACACCCTACCTTTCACGCGCCCTACATGCAGGAAGTTGCATGTTCAATTCTGAACATGCAGGCAGCTCTGGATTTTTCAAACTTATGTGCGTATTTACCATAAGCTTTAACGTGCAGGTTGGGATAGGAGAATGGGTCATGATGGGAAAACATCGTGAAGAAACTTGCACGTTTTGGATAGTTCCTGAAGCATGTAAACTAATCAGTTGGTGTGGTTCCCTTGTCAAAGGGTTGTTTCATTGTGACTACCAGTCTCCAAATCCTGAAACATGGTCGAAGCGTACCCCGGGCTTCAAAACGATAGTTTTTGCGGGGTGGCAACACTAAAAAACTATCGTTTTGAAGCCCGGGGTGCGCTCGATTATTAGATTATTAAGGGTTAAAATAATCTATTAATTCAATGTCAATAACCCAATTGACAATCAATTATTCGATTATTTTAACCCTTAATAATCTAATAATCGAATGTACTATCGATAGTATCTATCAATTAAATCAATTTGGTCAATATAATGCATAACATCGATTAAATCAATGAAATCGATACTGAAATTATGCCAATACTATCGATTATAATAGATTAATCCATTAATATGCAATTATTTCTAGATATAACCGTTATTCATGCAGAAGATGTCTGTAAAGGCATAATATAAATATAATCGATAGTATCGGCTAAATTCCAGTATCGATTCAATTGATAGTACAATCGATTACTATTTTTATTGGGCCCCAATTATATTATCGATTAATAATCGACGTACAATCAATTATCCAATCTAGAGAAGAACTAGAGTAGTAGATGTAGGCTATTGCGTCGCTAAATTAAAGTGGTCATGGGCCGTCCACTTATGTCGCCGAAACGACGAAAGATGGAGTGGGTGTGTTTTGGCCTGGAGTTTGGCTGCGTATGGGCAAGAGAAGCGTAGGCAGACCACCAGCCAGATGGGCTGGTGATCTAAGAAGTCACGCAGCCATCGTATGGACCAGAAAAGCGAATCACCGCGCCGAGTGGAGGTGCTTCAGAGAGGCATATGCCTAACGGTGGGTGAAAGAATGCTGATGATGAAGAAGAAGAACAATCAGTCAATCCTGCAACACTATTTTGGACGCAACCGGGAATCACGCGCTAAAAGTGAGTGTAAACGTGACCCAACAAAACAGACTCTATTCGTTACCGCGCCCAACAGAATCCAGCGCACGAATAAATTTCTCTCCGTTGTTTTCCACATTTCAGTTGGAACACAAAAGGTTTTTTACCTTGATAACGCGCGTGTCATGCCGACGGCCTAAATTCACGCAAAATGTATTGTAAATATAAATACGCGTGACGTATCGCGCGTCACTCTTATGATGAAATGACGGGAATTTTTCTGTTTTTCGCCGATCGTTTACAATGCTCCGGCGTGTGTGACAACGCAAACGCGGGGTATTTAGGCTTTGGCTCTTATCGCATAGGATTTCGGGTTATCAGTTGTCAGGATAAAGCTGGATAGATCCTTTTACTCATACTCTTGTTTTTTTCTAAAGCACTTTTGTTTTATTTAATTTAAAATAAAATAATAATTTATATATTCCATTACCCTCATATTCCAATGGAACACCAGTGTGACACGATCGGAGACGAATTGGGCGCAGGATCAACGGCTTAAGGTGTTTTCTGGGGCGCGGGGGACAAGACCTCCAACTTGCAGACTCCGGGCGGACACTAAGAATTTCTTACCGAAAACTTAGGTATTTTAATTTTTGGCCCAACCCTGGGGATCAAACCCGGCACCTCTTGTATTAATCCAAATAATAATGATCAGGTAACAATCTTCGGCAAGGAATTCCACTCCTTAACTATCAGCCAAGTGAATGACATAAAAAAAACTGTATAACTAACTTAACATTACCTGAAGTTGTCTGGTAGAGATCGCTCCCTGCGATAAGACCGCCTAAATTGTACATTGTATCTCTGTATACCTAGCTTTTAAGTTTTGTATGTTGTGCAATAAAGAGTGTCTATCTATCTATCTATAAGAAAAAACTATTTTAGTCATTAAGTTTTTTTTTATTTCTCTTTATCAAACAATACTTATCTGCCAGCCTCAGTCCCACAATAAAAATAAGCCGCAGTTTTACAAAGAGTTTGAAGATAAGCTTTAGATGCTTAAAAGAAAAACTCATCAGTGGCTCCCATTTACTTTATACTCTCGGATATCTACTCTGAAGGGAAGATAAGAAAACAGTAAACTGGGTTTGGGCTAATCGGCTCTTTGCCTGTTTTTTTAAAACATTAAGGATTATAAAAATTTGCATTATTTGTCGAGTAAATATAATTATAATAAAAAAAGTTACTATATTCCTATTGTTTTATCTTCTACAGGTCCCCCTTCCCAAATATTCGCCTCTTTTAGGTCATTAGAACTCCATGAAAATACATTTATATTCAGCTACAAAAAGCATGTATTCTAAACACCTGCAGGTTTACAAGAAAGTTTTTGCAGTCGGCTGATAACTTTGAATAAATATCACCCTATAAATAATTAATTACTTAAATGATTTTCACTTGGCTTCGGCCCTTGACTATCATCATTACCACCGATGTTTTTATCAAAGCATCGAGCCTTTGAAAAAGAAGACTGAAATAATAATAATAATAATCCTCACAACATCTCGTACGTTGACCTGGTTGCGTACTAAGTAGCTTAAGCACTTGTGTTACAGATATCAGACAATACAGGAACACAAATATATACTTAAATACATATATTACACCCAGACTCTGAACAAACACAAGTGTTCATCGCACGAATGTTTGTCCAGGGTGGGGATCGAATCCACGACATTTGGCGTCAGAGGCAGGCTCACTACCAATTTCGCCATCAACAATCGCGCAACATTTTTTACAGACAAGTTCGATTTTTATTAAAAAAAAAAACACCGACGGGTATTTTTATAATTCATGAAGATATTTCCTCTTAAGTCGTCCAAAGAAGACGGCATTCGCTGAAATTTTTACCTTCAGCTAAAACAGAAGTGTTGTACTGTATAAATAATTGATATGGTGAGAGACACAAACACTTACTTCAGGGTCGTTTCACTTAGTACTTTTTTTCCTTAGTATTTGAAAAATAGTTCAGCGGCTTTCGTTAGATAGAGCTAGTGAAAAGCAGGTGTAGCTGTGAAAATCAATCAAGCAGATGGTTCGGTGTTGTTTCGGTAGATGTCACTATGCATTTTTACATCGCGTAAGTAAAGCGAATTTCCGAAACAATTACCTCAAGCCGCCTGCCACCACAGTAGCAATTAAAAAAGTAAGGGAATTAAATCAGAGATCTAGAAGGTGTTTGGAATTTTATTAAATAGTAAATAAAATTAACACTGACATTTTATTGAACCGTCTCCCTGATTGATTCCCGAAGGGGGCCGTACTACATACCCGTTTAGTATTGGTTGGTATTAGCAGCCGACCTACTCGCAAGAAGAGGATCCGATATGGTTCCAGTGGGATCAGAACCGATCCTCCCTCTTCCTCATAACTGGTTGAAAGGTTAAGAATTCAAGATCATACTAAATTTCTACACAACAGCCATTGGAGCAGTCTGGAGGCATGCAGACAGGCGAAACTAACCCTACCGAAATTTGATCCCCGTTTCTCCAGACAATTTTTACAACTTAATAAGCCAAACCTTCGTTTAGTGACTAGTGCTCTAACGGGGCATGGCAGTTTTAACAAACATCTGTTCAATATAGGTGTTGCAAACAGCCCTCTATGCAGAGCATGCATGGAGAAGGAAGAAACAGCCGCGCATATACTGTTAGAGTGCATAAACTGTCCGGTTGCTGGCCAACCCTATGGGGTTGGCCAGCAACCGGACATACTACCTGGTAAACCCAGGCAGTCTCCAGGAAATCTTCAGCAACACCAAGGCGCTGGTTTCCTTGAAGAACTCGGCTGGTTGGAATGAGATCGGCCGACTTCACCCTCCGCACGCGGAATGGGGACAACTGCTGCCTGATTGCGGAAAAACCCGCACGACGAAGAAGAAGAAGTATTGGTCTATTTCCTCTAGATGGCGCAAGCACTAGCTGCGGTCAACTGATGCCTCTATCTCAGTACATATAAGTTACTCTATGACTTACTTTGCGTTTTGTGGTGTGTATCTTAAAGTCTATTCAGAGTTGAGTCACGATTTGAACTTTACTGTGACTTGGCTCAACTTGGAGTATATATTCTAATCCATTATAAAAGGTTGTTGACCTGACTTTCGGCTTATAAGATATTTATGCGGCAGTTAACTAACATGCCAGTTATAAAAATGCCTCTTCACTGATTGTATTAAGAGTCCTCATCTGAGTGTATTTCCGTCGAAAAGCCAAACCTCGACATGAACGGGCTGGCTCGACTGGAGTGATAGGGTATGATGGGGGAATGGCGGTCACTTAAGCAGTAATCCATTTTATATTTTATTTATGGGACTTACGGTATAGGTAACTGACTTTTTACATAGCTTATATAGTGGGCTATAGATATATATGAGGCAAATTGTCAATCTATTACGGGTTTCTTATCTTTTAATTATATTGTAAAAGCCTCCGTCGACCGCCATTACCCGCAGGTGCGGGTTATGGCGGTCTAAGGTTGGGGTATTACCGGTCATTAAAAATAACACATGGTTTCTTTTAAAATGTAAACAAAACATAGTAAAACAACATTTTTTCATATTATTTAAATTTTTTATATTTTAACCCAAACATTTTTATCTTTTAGCCAATAACAATAACATCACTTAAAAAAAATATTACTAATTATTCATATTTTTTATTTTAAAATCACAAACTGAGATGCTAAGAACTCTCTTTGACTTAGATTCAAACATTTTTATCTTTGTACTAAATTAAATTCTTGTTTAACCAAAATAAAATAAAACTAAATAAACAAAAATCAAACATGTTATTAATTATTTATGTTTTGATAATGAAAATCAAAAATTGAAACGTTTGAGAATGGACAACATTTCATATTTTTAACATGTCCATATTGTTTTTTTATATGAAAATAGACATAAAATGAACAGACCCATATTTTTTCTTTTTTCAAAATTTGTCCATTTTCATGTACAAAATAATTATTGAAATTCTTTATATTCTAAATAGACGTAAGCGCCAAATGACGTCATCGGACGGCTGAATACAGCGATATTCCTTTGCTTATCATTGTTTTAATAAAAAAAGGTACTACTGTCAAAGGTAAATAATACTAGTGTCAACATTGTCAACGTCATTCATTCATTCTACCTGTGTTCTACGTTGACAAGTTGTCTTTTTTTTTTGACAGTTGCATGTCATAGGTTTGGCATTTCGTAAATTTAAAACTATAATGTGCTATGCATAGAAATATTTTACATTCTGCCGTCCGATGACGTCATCTTACGTTTTTTTAGTTTTTAATTTTTTTCTCAGTAAATAAGCAATATAAAAAATAAATAAATACATATTCGAGAAGCAGAAAAGTAAATAAAGAATTGGTATTTTTTGTTTCAGAGCTTAGCAATTTTGAAATGTTGTCCATTTACGCTTGCTATCACAGTAATCGCATACATAGGACTCGGGGGAATCAGCCCCACTGCATTCTTCGTGAGTCATTAAATTAACAAACAAAAAAATAATAAATTGTCTTATAATTCGATACGGGGTAATACCAGTCACTGACCGGTATTGCCCGCTAAGAATGATTGCCATAACCCCAAAATACGACAACGGTTTTTTTAGATGATTACGAAAAACGCAAGTAACTTTCATAAAATTCAACAAGCACATTCGACACACTAGCAAATGTATAGTAATTCACTTTAAGAAGGATATTGATTGGTATAAATCACTTAAAGCTTACCTTTAGCCAAATTTTCAATTTTGTTACAACAAAACACGTCCAAACGTTTACACAGCTGTCAAACTCACTGCGCGCGAAGGAAAATGGCGCCGCTTGGTCAATAAGTTTACTCGGTCGCATACTAGACGGCGACACTAGTACCGATGGCAGAAAGTTTTTGCAAGTGTCAAATTTTGACGTGACTGGCATTGCCCGCTGACCGCCATTCCCCCATCTTACCCTACCACGGCCTCACAGAAAACCGGTATGAAGAATGTGTGATCCTAACATGAGCTTATACTTTAGTATTACATAATTACGTCCGAACAGCAATGTCCATGATAACATAAAATTAGCGCAAAACATCACCCATTTGACACTCAAAGTGTTTAACCCGCCATTTTCTAACCCATTAAATTTCGTCCGTATTTTTATCTTAACCCTAAAACGCGTACGGTTCATCAAGCAACAGAAGTTTGATCGCGCCCGTCCCACCAGTGATGTGCCACGCCTTTTGTCAAATGACTCGATTGTCATTAGAAAAAGAAACGAGTGAAAGACTTATTCACTCGAGTGCTATCTAGAAATCTCTCAAAAATTTTTCTACTCAAAATGTTAGAATTCTCAATTGTTTATTGCCTTAAGTGACAGCAGGCAGATTCGCGTAGAGAAGAAGTCAGTGTGTAAACGAATTCAATGAAAAAGAAGCGTAGCGCCGATGAGTGAGTATAATAAGCCAAATATATCAATAAAGTGATTGACTCGACCAATAGAGTTCAAATAAAATAGGCTATTTGTCTAATCTAAACTTTTAATTTTATTGAATGTATGTACTGTGAACTTGAAATAAAATAATTACTAGAAATTTAATTTCTATTCATTTTAATACTAGCAAATAATTATAGTGTGTTACTAATTATGACAGTTTGATTAATTAACTGTCAAATTATCCAGCAAGTTATCCTACAATATACATGGAGTCGTATTTATTTTATTTGCAAGTCTTAGACAGTTCAGTATTTTATTAAAATTTTTGTTATCATTATTAGGTCTCATTTTAAAATAATGCTTACCTATTGGTTGTAATGATCATAATAGATAAGTAAGCATTAAATTAAAAATGTTCTATTAGTCCAATGTATAATGACTCAAATTACAACAGTGTCATAATTTCCATTACGTCACTAGTTCCATCCGACCGCACGTATAACGTAACCCGACACGTAAAAAATTCAAAAGCCAGCATGAATATAAACTTGCCGGCTGGCCGTAAAACTGGGCGTGCTTGGGTCGGCCTTTATTAACACCTCAACCCTTAAAGAAGCGATAGGGCGCACAAAAGATTTCACTCAAATGCTGTTTTTGGGATGCAGTTGGTGCTTGATAGTTATTTGACGTCATTTTAGTGTTGTTATTTAGTGTTCCGGTAAAAAAAGTCAAGTGAAATATGGGAGTTCACTTGCAGATAAAAACTGGATTATTATTGGTTGTACGTCGGACCCGTAATGAAACTTAGGAATTAATTTTAGTTGCATAATGGATGTAACTTTCATAATGTCTCATGTAATTGTCTCATGATCGGTACTTGATGTGGGTATAACTTTACTAAATAACTCTTAATTTTAGTATTATTTTCAGATAGTTCGCCAAAGACATCGGACATGAAAATCAAGTCCAAGTACATAAATAACAGGAACCCAATTCTAATCCTCGTGATATTTTGAAAACATGGCAGATATCACCTGAAAACCATACAAAATTTATGTCGTATGAAAATAAATATCACGAGCACGAGAATTGGGCTCCTGGTATTGAATAAAAACAGTAAGAAAGAAACTTGCTTCATTCTTCAACTTGTCCCATCATATTCCCTAGAGGTCGGAAGGACCACGCGATCGTAAGATTTTGGAAATCACCTCAGGGGCAGCGTAAGGGTTATCGTTAGGTACAGTTTGATGCAATGTGATTATCCTTTGTATTGGAGTTACAGACTCTAAGGTTATGGAAATGACTTGGCACCTTTTTATATACATGCTTGCGTCCAATAATGCTGACAGGTAGGACTAGGTTTTTTGATACATTATCATAAACAGGGTTTGTAAATCAACCACCTGCAGGATACTAATAGCAGCACTCAAATGCAATAACCTCTGACTTTAGCAACCCTTAGCCAGGGGAACCAGATCAAATAGGCCATGGTTACACGTTCAGAATCTTAATGACAACAAGAGAATTGTACCCACAATTAGCCACCACCGTTTAAGAAAGTATCCAAAATGTCGCGAATGCTCTCACCGCTATGTTACACATCATTGTCGATATGTTAGATTTACGCACTGAGATCTGAAAAATTAGAGGTGTATACTCGAAGCTGAATCTACATCCGCTCGTTTATAAGAAACAGGGTCTCATGAACTGACCGTGACCGTGGAAGAACCATTCTTCGACTGGAGTGATACCACGGCCTCACAGAAAACCGGCGTGAAGCAGTGCTAACTTGTGACTCCACTGGTGTCGCAGGTATCATGGGCGGCGGCAATCGCTTACCATCAGGTGATCCGTCTGCTCGTCTGCCACCTTTGACATAAAAAAACTGGGCTACCAGCAGCCCGAATAGTATCCTGGGCGCACTAGCGGATCGGCTTACACGCCATAAGAGGCGGGTAGATGTGAGCCGACTGCCATCTATCTTTGTTTTAATACCTTATCAATAAATAATACGCACTAAGATAGTTTGTAAGTTAATATTGTTACAAACACCTATATGGACTATGTGGTCGGAAATAAAGTTTTTCATTCATTCATAGCTATAACTATGATATGGGGGTATGTCATATTTGTGTCCTCAATGTCGGACGTCTGGCTAGGTCGGTTGAGCCTCTGTCTAAGTTTACACTATGTCTGGGGCCTAGTCCTTGCTCTGGGCAAATTGCACTTTTAATTATTGACTCAGTCCCGCAGCGGTGATAAAAAGAACTATTGAGTTGAGAAACGGATGGATGGAAATGCTGTTTTATGATTTGAGTCGGTTTACACCAATGCGGAACGCGTTAGGTTTTTTAATTGGTTTAATTTCATACCACAGTCTCTAGATCCGTCCCTTTATTTGCTAGTCAAATAGTTGTTTGCTGATTTCAAATTATAAATAATGTTGTTCCGCGTGCACAAAAAAAAATAGTTTTCTTAAATACATTTTTATGAAATAGGGGGCCGACGAGCTGACGGGTCACATTTAACGATATACGTCACTAGTCTAAGATTAAGTGATAGTTTTTTGTTTGAGGAGAGGTGTGAACGGCCCCCCTCTGAATGGTTCCGTATAGGCAAAGCTTAGATCAAATCCAGGTCTTAAATTAAAGTGCTTTCAGTATTGACATGGGCCCTGTGATTTAAAAAAATATAAACCGCCTTGGAGCAAAACTACCACCTTGTTTAAATAAAGTATAATACCGAGACAAACCTATAAAAAATCACCCTTAATAATGGTCAATGAAACTCTCAAGTATTTATTTGGTCCTCACGGCTCCTGAGAAGAGCAATTAAATACTCAAGAGTCCAAGAAGGAATATTTTTTTATATTTAACCATTTGAAATTTTATTATCAAATAAAAAGAACAAAGACACCTTAATAATTGAAAATCAAACTAATGAAAAATGATAACTTCAAGTATTATGAAGCTAATTAGTACCTTATGAAATCTTTTCAAAGGAAAACAAAGAAAAAACCTTTGATTATATAATCAAAGGAAAATACTAAGCATTAAGTTGTCTTATTGAAACAAAAGACATCAAAGGTACCTTACTAAAATGGGGGTTCTTTCTTTGAGTAATCAGATACTTTTTCATTTTAGCCTTAAAGAGCAAAAGAGGGGTGTTTAAAAATTCAGCGCCGAGCTCAATGCCTTGGTATAGTGTAATGGTTATCAGCAAGAAATGTCTGAGTGGAATAATAATAATGGAATAATATATAAATGGAATATTTGAAAGGCTAACACGAATTCGTAACGTAACCGTAGATGCCCACGCCATACTTTGACATCTTTTAATTTCCAGTGCGAGAGCGAGCGAGAGAATAGTTATGCTTACAAATATTAGATGAAGCTCTTCAGTTTTTATACAAATTACTTACGATACCCATACGCTACGATTGTTTGAATAATTCGGGCTAGCCCTTCAGTTATCTGATAACTGACGTACTGTACTAACAATGAAGTACGTTGTAATAGATTTACAATAGTTTTACTTTTTATGGACTCCTACGCCGCTGGTTTAAAGGTAATTTGCCAATATCAATTAAAAATACTTTATAAATGTGGGCAGTCCACTGTCAAAGTCGATCAGGGTCTCAGTCACTCAATAAAACTCTGGTGTTTTTAGTTTTATTATCAATGGGTTTTGAAGACCCTATCAGACCAAAGCAAGTTGTTTATATGACAAAGTCACTTGAGATCCAATTGATCAAGTTTTTTTGTCTAAAGGATGTGAAAGACGCCAATCGCTTTATTCTAATAACCAGACACACCAAATCCTTTATCATGGTTTAAGCGCACTCCGGACTCCAACAGACTAACAGCTTTAGATGGAACCGAAAATAGTTGATCGCTGAGTTTACTGTTAATCTGTTCTAAACTGTGGCCTTTTTATTTAGTTGGAACGTCCTCACGGTTTCTCGTCTGCAATGATTAAGGGCTATCTTCATTGGTTTATCTCGCTATAGAGCTGTATTTAAAACTAGTTTATGCTACGACCTTCTTCAAGTTGAAGTAGATGTTATTTTTAAAATGTTAATGGCAGAGTTTCACAAGACTCCTTAGCTCATTAGACTTTAGTGAGCTGAGTCTTGTAAAATTTAATCTTTTGAGAATAAGTGGGTAGTGAAAAGTCGAAGTCAGTCAAAGTCAGAGTCATTCAATAAAACGCCGGTGTTTTGCGTTTATCAATTCTGCCAATACCACTCTAAACATAACTGCGGATTTTAAGACTCAATTAGGTACAAGCAAGTTGTGACAACTCATTGGACACTCAATAGCAGTTTCAAAAACGATACAATTCACTGATTATTATTATTAGGATCACTTCGCGGCACTTCACTACACATATATACACCAAAAATTTTCACTAAAAACCATTATATACTAATTTAAAACCTTTAAATTGCATCAGCTCACGCGGAGTGTTTCACTTCTACCGCCAGAATCCATACTGTATATACTGTGGTAAAAACTCACTTGGTATCATATGAATTTTATGGATATAGTATTTTTTTGCAATTTATTCTTAAGTAAATAATGCACTTAAAAATATTTCGACTGTCTTTGGGTGGGGCTCGAACCCGCGATCTTTCACGAGCTAACCGGGCAACTGTTTTACCGACTAAGCTACCGAGGACCTTGGTAAGTCGACGAATTTGTAAGTTCTTTTTGGTTCGCCGTGAGCCGATGATAGTTTCATCAATATTTTTTATTTATGAACTGTAGGCTAACGCTTGACCACAATCACACCCAATGGAAAGTAACGATGAGGTCACTCTTGCCTCTTCACTTCACTCTTGCCTTAAAGATGTCCAGATTGTAATGGTTCGGAGAAACAGACCTTGACAAGGAGTTCCATTCCTTAGCTGTTCGCATTATGAACGTGGAGGCAAATCGCTTCGTGCGAATAAGGGGAAAGCCAACAACGTATGGATGAAACCTCGCCGCGCCTTGTTGTCTGGTGGTGGAATGGGCTAGGGGGGATTAAAATATGCAGAACCTCCGCACACTCTCCGAAATGAATTCAGTAGAAGACTGAGAGAATTGTCACGCGTTTGCGGTGGTCAAGGCTCTGCAAGCCTGCCCCTGAGAGTACGTCAGCACCGATGAGTCTCTTCGCATGGTGCTCTATTGTATTATTATAGGTAACCTACAAATATCCTGTGAAAATATTTTTACAAATATTTTACCATCAGTTAAGATGAACCTGCTTAAGCTTTCGCATGGCAGTACCCATTGATTTCGAATTCCAACAACCCCAAGCAAAATGTTGCATTTTGTCACCTCGGTTAGGAAACGGAAATGATAGGATGGCAATCCGTCACCGCTTCCTCGGCATTTTGAATGATCCTCGAATTGAGTTAACCAGAGTATTGGTTTACTTGTTCATACTCTATGTTGTCTTGACTTGAACTGTTTTGCTTCGATAGTACCTAGGTACTATCGAAGCAATTACTAACGTAAATTATCCTAGGATAATTTTACGTTAGTAATAAGGTACTTAAGCGGGTGATGATTATTCAAATTCTAGAATGATATTAGGTACTTAAGTGTACGGTAGAGTATTTCATTCATTAAAATGTGTTTAAGGTGACGGGTAGGGCACACTAGCGACGTCAATTGATTCAAATTGTTAGCAACTATACCGGATATCTTTTAAAAAATGTAGAAGCAGCCTCTTGGAAAACACTTATACTTAACTTTTGGGTCTGCTTATGTTCTCGAAATTTGAATATAAACGTCCACTTTTGGCGTTAATCCAAATTTCGAGTCCAAAAACAGATCAAAAGTAGTGCACTATTATCGAATAAATAGTATAAATGTTTTCTTAGAGACTGCCTTTCCGAAATTGTTTAAAATAGATTTCTTACTAAACAAATTAAGATGTTCAAAATTATTAGTAGATTTTAAGTAGCTTGTATACTTGAGTCAATGAATCGTGGCCGTGGGTGTCAAATTCCATTCGTCATTCATTAATCAAATGCTTTACCGTCTGCCTCGAAATTTTGTATTTAGTATTATTAATAAACGTGTTACATTAATATTAACGTGAAACCCTCACGTTTCAGTAAGTTTCTGAAACGAATATCCACGATTCCCTAGGTCTGATTCCCGTGTTAAGGGGACGATATGGCACACTAGCAACCGATTTTAATTTTTAGCTACTAAACCGGATCTATTTTAAACAATTTTGGGGGCACAACCATGCACAAATGTTGGGTCCGTTTTTGTTCGCGAAAAATTAATTCACGCCAAAAGTGGCCACTTTTTCGCGTACGCGTTGCACTCAACATTTGTGCATGGTTATTTAATAAATAGTATAAGTGTTTGCCTAGATGTTATAACCCCGAAATTGTTTTAAATATATCGGGTTTAGTACCCGTCACCTTAAAACAAGATCCAAGATACTTTCTTTAATTTAGCAATTTCTTTGCAATTTTTTTTTCTAAATTGCATTACTTATTCAAGGTCCAATATTTAGAAAGTTACCCACGAGTTTACGAGTAAATGAGATCAGATTAAGAGGGTAAGAGAAAAGTTAGTGCACTTGTGTTTGCGCATATTGTTATACCCTCGAGCGCTAGAATAATGTTCTGAGTACTTAGCTATCACAATAAAGGCTGAAGGAGATAGACTATACTATAATTTAATCTTAATTTTGACCGTGAGAGAACCATGCTTCGGCATGAATGGGTCGGCTCGACCGGAGTGCTAACATAACCTCACAGAAAATCGGCGTGAAGCAGTGTCTCTGCTGTGTTTCGCTGCGTGAGTATGGGTTAGTTAAAGGTTGTAACTCCACTGGTGTCGCTTCCCATCAGCTGATCGGTCTGCTCGTCTGATTATCGTATAAAAAAAAACTTACATGCTAAGCTGACTGGTGGAATGGTTTATCAATGAAGGGTCTAAACTTTATCGCTTAGAAATTTGAAATTTGGCACAGGGGTTAATTTTATAGCTTGGGAGCGCAATAAGAAAGTATTTTTGTGATTTCATCCCTTAAAGTGGCTTAGCATGGCTTAACAAGCTTTCCGAGACCTTCCAAACTCCGGGCTGACACTGAGAATTTCTTACCAAAAAAACTCAGGTACAAATTTCGACCCGGGAATCAAACCCGGGACCCTATTCCAACCGCAGCCGTTGCTTTATAGTGCGACGCACTACCTACTATGCCAACGAGGGAGTCGTTTCAAATGTTATTTAGCGAAAGACGCATTTCCAACCCAATGACATCACAATTAGGATTAACTCGCAATTGACAATTATTTCCGCCCGTTGGTGATGAATTTGCGAATGTTTCAGCTAGTTTAGTTTATCCGCTTTGAGTAACTATTTAAATAGGACCATCAATATCACGTTAGTGAACTGATATATTCATAATAAATATAATAAATTAATTAATATTTCACAAAATCACATACATTGATCTGACTCCGAGATAGGTAGCTCAAGCAGTGTTACGGATATCAGAATCAACAGTGGAATTACAAATATATACATATAATACTTTTTTTTGTAAATACATACTTATAATACATTGAAACACTTATACCAATACAAACAGACATGTTCATGCACACAAATTTTTGTTCTGTGCGGGGATCGAACCCGCAACCCTTGGACCAAAGGCAGCGTTCACTACCACTGTTCCAAACTGGTCGTCAAAAAAATCTGTTAAAAGTATGAACAGAAGCTATAGATTTATTTTGACGACCCGTTTGGAACAGTGGTAGTGAACGCTGCCTCTGGTACAAGGGTCGCGGGTTCGATCCCCGCACAGTACAAACATTTGTGTGCATGAACATATCTGTTTGTATTGGTCTGGGCGTTATCTATATATTATAAGTATGTATTTACAAAAGAAAAGTATTATATGTATATATTTGTAATCCCACTGTTGATTCTGATATTCGTAACACAGGTGCTTGAGCTACCTATCTCGGAGTCAGATCAATGTATGTGATGTTGTGAAATATTTTATTTATTACTAGACAACCCGTTTGGATCAGTGATAGTGAACGCTGCATCTGGTGCAAGGGGGTGTTCGATCCCCGCACAGTACGAACATTTGTGTGCATGAACATGTCTGTTTGTAATGGTCTGGGTATTATCTATGTATAATAAGTATGTATTTACAAAAGAAAAGTTTCAAATGTATATATTTGTAAATCCGCTGTTGATTCTGATATCCGTAACACAGGTGCTTGAGCTACCTATCTCAGAATCAGCTCTATGTATGTGGTGTTGTGAAATATTAATTTATAATTATTTATTTGCATGCACCCGCTTGTTTCCTACGTTGGCAACTCGTTATCATTAATTATCCGTTTTAATCCAATCTGTATTGAAATATACAGAATGTGTATGCTTTTAGTAAGTGATTGTTAATACAATTTATAATATTGGTGCTAAAGTTTCACATGAGTTTAGCATTCTTATGTATATTTTGAACAACACTAGTGGAGTCACAAGTGCCCTGTCAATCTTAAAAATCCCCTATCCCCTTGGGTTTCTGGTACTCTCACTCTCGCAGCAGAGACGCTGCTTCACGCTGGTTTATGGTTTAAGACCGGTCGAATCAGCCCATTCATGCCGAAGTGTATCTCTCCCATGGTGAAAATAGCCTGTCAACCGAACTGAACTGAACTGCGTGAAGCAGTGCAAGCGCCTGCGTACTTGTTCGCCAATTGAGTGAGGATTCCAGGAGCCCAATACATGGGGAAGGGGGATTTAAGTTTGGCAGCGAACTTGTGACTCCATGTGCAATTTCTTAGCATCAGGGAATAACCGTCTGCTGGTCTTCCCATAAAAAACAAATGATATAATGTAACTATGAACGTTCATTCCCGGTTGAGCCCTAAGCTGGAAATTCGTAGTAGTAGGATTTGCTTTCCTGATATACGTCCTCCAATTTTCACGGTCACTGGCTTCCATCTAATCCGTCGTGGTGAGTTTACCAGAGGTCGGAATTAGGTGGAGGTTTTATTTATTTGCATCGAAATATTGATATTACGTAACATGGATCTTCCCAGGACTTCCTAAAATCAAATTTTAGCCGTAACTCCAAAATAACTGCAGTTACATTAATTTCAGGAAACATTGAGTATTATCGCATAAAAACGAACTTAATTATTAATAAATCACGGAAAATAATCGGTGTCTTTTTAATCACGAATTTTGAGAGATGAGATGACATCACAAGACTGCGTGAATGAGGGTACCGGAGACCCAATCTGGTGGAAAGGGAATACATTTTGGCAGCGCACTTGTGACTCCACTAGTGGTGCGGGTGTCCATGGGCGGGCCATCGCTTACCACCAGGTGATCAGTCTGCTCGTCTCATATAAAGAAAATCCACTTTATTCTTTCGCTGTATAAAATCAGTGTCAGTACCAAAATAACTCTACCTGATTCCGAGCTAGCCGACATCGTAGTACTGTGAATGGGCCGGCCCGACCCGAGTGATACCACAGCCTCACAGAAAACCGGCGTGATGCAGCACTCGGCTGTGTTTCGCTGCGTGAGTGAAGATACCATAGGCCCAATCGAGGGAAAGGGGGTTTGAAGGTTGGCAGCCCACATGTGACTCCACTGTTGTCGCGGGTGTCCATGGGCGGCGGCAATCGCTTACCATCAGGTGATGTGATACCGTCTGCTCGTCTGCCATCTATCACATAAAAAAGAAGTCCTATGCCACAGGTGCCTTATTTTACCCCCCAATAGACTTTAATTACAGTAATTTATCTTCGTTGCTTAAGAGACGATATAAATCAAGCTTCTAGGCTTCACACGATCTAGGGCGTCTTCCACATTGTGCGAAACCTATTTTTTTTCCATATGAAGACATCACCCGCCTTTACCTTACCGTCAAAAAAAAAATTAAAAAAATGATTTTATTTCAGATAACTCTGATCCATATTTGTATTAGTATACAAATATGGATCAAAGTTATCTGTTAATAAAATCTTTTTTTTTTAAACGTATTTTTTTACAGCTTAACCTATAGTTGTTAGTACCCTTAAATGTTATGAATTACCATGCATGACTGCTTAAACTTAAGCTATTGTAATTTTATTTTATTTGATATTTTCGCGGAGAAAATGTTAAAATTTTGTATCCCTTAAAAATTAATAAGCTTAAAAACGGCACGGATCCAGTGTCCATGTAATTTAATGTATATAAAAAAATTATAAATTGATTTGTAACCTGTATGAGCACTGAATAAATCTTTTTATTCTTATTCTTAAAAACAATGTTATGAATTGAATTATGTAATGATGAATAAAATAAATAAATATTTCACAAAATCACATACGTTGATCTGACTCCGAGATAGGTAGCTCAAGCACCTGTTGTTAAGGTTATCAGAATCAACAGTGGGATTACAAATATATACAAATATTTTTTTTTTGTAAATATACTTATAATACATAGAAAACATCCAGACCAATACAAACAGATATGTTCATGCACACGTGTTTGTACTGTGCGGGGATCGAACCCGCAACCCTTGGACCAAACGCAGCGTTCACAACCACTGTATCAAACCGGTCGTCAATAATAATGATATTGAAATTAAAAATTAATTGTGAAGTTAAATAAACAATTAGAAAAATTATTCTTCTAAGGACCGATTATACCAATCTTATTCCAATACTATAATAAAAATAATAATTCTCTCAACATCTCATACGTTGACCTGATTTCGTACCAAGTACAAGTAAGTTGTGTTACAGATATCAGACAACAGAGGAACACAAATATATACATAAATACATATATTACACCCAGACACTGAACAAACACAAGTGTTCATCGCACGAATGTTTGTCCAGGGTGGGGATCGAACCCACGACCTTTGGCGTAAGAGGCAGGGTCACTACTAATTGCGCCATCCGGTCAGTCATACTAAATCCATGATATAGCTTTGTCATTCTAAGGGCAAATTAGACCGACTTGACGGTTAAAAGAGGATAACTATCCGCAGGATAATTTACTTCGTTACTTTATTTTCTCAATAAACACAATTGTGTTTTTCCAAAGCCGGTATAGCTATACCTTGTTTAACGAGTGGATGAACGAATGTCATTATAATCCGGCAAAAAACAATGTGTATTGTTATGTGATTCATGATATGCCACCGTGGTATTTTTGTTAAGTAGGGCTATACGAGTAATTTCAAAAGTCAATAACAGCTGTGACAGTGACAACACCATTTACAATTACCTAGGATATTATTAATAGGGTATTTGACTAAGCTCGAGATATTACAAAATATAAATATTTTATCAAAATACGAGTATAGTTAAATATGTGTCAGTAGCAAAAAATCTCAATTAAAAATATAACGTCTAGCCGGTTTTATGGTCATTCAAAGATTCATGGGAAAGTCCTTTTAAAAATATGAAATTATAAAAAAATAAATAAATGTACCATTAAATACCTCATACAATTTACACCAACTATTATAATATAGCCATTGACATAAACGAAACAATTGATATAGCTACCATACATACATACATGTTGTACTTAATATATGTTGCAATGTCACCCGCAAATTGTAATACCTACAGTTATAATAAGCAATAAAGATTCTGATTCTGATTACAAAATTCAAATGAAACGCCTCAAAATACTTGTGTATGTGACGTCACATCTTAGTAGCCATTTGTATGGATCATTTTGGGTTTGCCCAAAAAATGTGATTTAAAATTAAAGTTGTGATATCTCAGGTAGTTCAAATGAGAACCAAGCAATTCTTTCAACGATGATTCTATCATTGGGAGGTCTTTTGATTACAAAAAAAAAAAAAAACAATAGTCAAATACCGTATTCTGTGAAAATTGGTGGTCAAACGATTTACTATTGGAATCGGCCTTGACTATTGGATAAGTAGTTGGCATAACGGATTTTTATTTTTCACTTTATATAAAAGCTATATACTACTAAGCACAACTACGCTATATCAGAGATTTATCGTAAGATAAAGATTGGTCAAATCCACCCTACACAAATCTGACGTTATACCATAGATTTATCCATGGATAAAGATTGGTCGAATCGAGCCTTAGATACATAAATCAATACTCTTTGGAGCAAACAATTCTAATGAGAATAAAAAAAATCCTCCCAATTTTACAGCTCAGTACATACTCCGAAAAAAGCTTGTTTAAAGACAAGTATCTTTCTACAAAATAAAAGTATTTTTTGTATCCGTGCTTGGCTTTTAGAATGTGGATAAAAGAAACTCCAAGTAGTTATAAAGAAGGTTACAAATATAACCCTTCAACAAAGCATCGGCTTTTAAGACATAAAAGGCAGTAGTTAGGGATATATATTTCTTATTTTATTGATATCATAATAAAAGGCGGCTTCAGTACATAAAGAAAAAGAAACCATTTGTAAGGAAACAATTTCGTATAAGAAGGGCTGTTATTGTCTAGAATAGTGTATGTGCAAAATAATTGATGATCAAACAAACTTCTGAAGGTCAAGTTCGATGGATCAGTTGTTGTATGATTAACGACGCAAGAAACTATTTATAAAGAGGTAATCCTACGTATGGTCCCCGGCAGAGTAGAATAGGCCACCCTCACTCTTACCGAGGTGTCGTAAAAGGCGACTAAGGTAAAGCTGCTGGCATGATCATCAGCACCCAGAGAAGGAAAACTCTGCATTTATATCAAAACCCTAGCCAACCCGTCTGCCAAGCGTGGTGAGTATGGCAATTACCCCTCATGTGATTGAGGGAGGCCCGTGCCCCAGCAGTGGGGACTTAAATGGACTGATGATGATGATGATGATGATTAGATCAACAAAATAAGCCAAAAAATATCAGCTAATCTAATAATAATTATTGCAGGGTGGATAATCTATTTTCTATGGGACAGCTGGTTTTTTTTTTGCTTATTTTTTTGTATTAACGATACCTACTATGTGGTTTTCGGGATGAAAACGATAAAAAAATAACGGTGTACCTATATGAGGTAGGTAAGTATATGCTAGGTAAACATAGTGAGTATGTGAGAAGGTGTTTTACCTTTGTTTCTACCTTATAAAAGAACTTTGAAGCAGTTACGTCATTCCACATCGCAGCAGCCGAGATGTGCGTGACCTCCTTTCGCCTTGTTTTCTTTTGATATCGTATTAGCTAATGGTCGGGCCTTTTTCATGCTAATGCTGGATCGACTCCTGTGCATAGCTACTGTAATTGTTTACAACTTTTTTTATATATCTTATGTGCAACAATATAGCCAACACCAAAAAAACCGGCCAAGTGCGAGTCGGACTCGCGCACCGAGGGTTCCGTACAAACCTGCAAGGGCAATTAGATCTAAGTATTTGATATGAATTTCAACTTGATAGCTCTACGCGTTCATGAGGAAAAAGTAATAAGTTTATATTTATTAAAAAATATATTTTGTAATGTAACTAAAAATTTAAGGTTTTCGGAATTTTTCCTTTATGTGTGCTATGCCAAAGTACACTTCATGCCAAATTTCAAGATTCTAGGTCGACTGGAAGTACCCTTTAGGTTTCGATTTCCTTGCGAGTACTTGCGAGTTTCAAAATATGCAGCTTAAATTGCTGTTTCTTTTGATTGCGTTGACATAGAAGTTTGATTTTGTTACAGCTTAAAGGTATTATAGACCTGAGTATTTGGTATGAATTTCAATTTAATACCTCTACGCGTTTATGAGGAAATGGGTAGTAAGTTTAAAATTATTAAAAAAAAATATATGTGATGTAACTAAAAATTTATGGTTTTCGTAATTTTTCCTTTATCTATGCTATAAGACGTTGCTTCGTACCAAATTTCAAGATTCTGAGTTCACGGGAAGCACCCTGTAGGTTTTGATTCCCTTGCAAGTGTCGAAAATTTGCGGCATAAACGGCTGTATCTTTTGATTGCGTTGGCTTAGAAGTTTGATTTTTTCACAGCTTAAAGGGACAGTAGACCTGAGTAATTGATATAAATTTCAGCTTCATATCGCCACGCGTTCCTGAGAAAAAGGGTCTTGACAAACGGACGGACGGACAGACGGACAACAAAGTGATCCTATAAGGGTTCCGTTTTTTCCTTTTGAGGTACGGAACCCTAAAAAGAAATAAAGTAACAAGTTATACCATAGTCAAAAGGCTGACAGTGCACTAGTGACTCTATTGCTGTTGTGGATGTCCATATCCGGTCACTTACCATCAGGCGATCCGTCTACCACCTATCACTTAAAAAAATCACATTGTCACACCTGTGGAACCAGGTGAAGTGTGGTGAACCTTAACCAAAGGCCTCGATGTGTGTGTGTGATGGACACGATGATGATGATGGTCCATTCCTGGTTGTGGGGTATACACCCCACAGCCAGGAATGCAACGTACCGTTAGCCGTGCTAGCTTCACGCTCATGCTCAGAAAGCGTAACTAAAGTTGATTCTTCATTAAGTATAACTAATACAACAATTTTTTTTTTTTTATAATTCTCACAACATCTCATACGTTGACCTGATTCCGTACTAAGTAGCTTAAGCACTTGTGTTACAGATATCAGACAACAGAGGAACACAAATATATACTTAAATACATATATTACACCCAGACACCGAACAAACACAAGTGTTCATCGCACGAATGTTTGTCCAGGGTGGGGATCGAACCTACGACCTTTGGCGTAAGAGGCAGGGTCACTACCAATTGAGTCATCCGTAAGTATTGTGCAGTTTTTCTCTGTTTGATTAACAAATGTCAGAACAGTATTATGTCTGTAATAGATGGCAGAGTAGAAAGGCCACCCTCACTCTTACCGAGGTGTCGTAAAAGGCGACTAAGGTAAAGCTGCTGGCATGATCATCAGCACCCGGAGAAGGAAAACTCTGCATTTTTTTATCAAAACCCTCGCCAACCCGTCTGCCAAGCGTGGTGAGTATGGCAATTACCCCTCATGTGATTGAGGGAGGCCCGTGCCCCAGCAGTGGGGACTTAAATGGGCTGACGATAATGACGATGAGATGGCAGAGAGCAGACGGATCACCTGATGGTAAGTAACCGGCTATGAACACGCACAACAGCAGTTGAGTCACAAGTCCGCTGCCAACCTTTAAAGTAATAATTGAGAATTATCGATTAAAATCTAAGCATGCTATTGGTTTTCACCAATCGGTGCAAGCACAAAGTGCGTTAAGCTCTTGAGAATAAATTGCAAAAAGTCGGTATAGC
Source organism: Marasmia exigua (assembly GCA_019059595.1). Lineage (NCBI taxonomy): Eukaryota > Metazoa > Arthropoda > Insecta > Lepidoptera > Crambidae > Marasmia > Marasmia exigua. Next base: position 7,316,534 of record CM032471.1, read on the forward strand.
AAAAGTAATATAAGAAAAAAGTGAAGCTTACAAATCAGGCTTAAGTATAATATTATTCAAGCTGGTAAAGATAACAGATATTATTAGTCGATTGGTGGAGGCCCGTGCCCCAGCAGTGGGGACTTAAATGGGCTGATGATGATGATGATGATGATTTGGCAAGCCTGGTGATTAATCCCATCATAGAAGCGAAAACTTGATTTCTATGAAGGATTCCTTTGCCCTGCAGTAGGACAGTATACAGGGTGTATCTGTGAACATTTACACCCCTTTAACCACATGTTCTATCAACCATTCTGAACAACATTTGTTCTATGAATTTTGAAAATTCGCATAAAAAATGTCAACTTCTCATACAAAGTCGGTTACATGACTTGGTAATTTTGTATGGGGAGTCGAAAATTTTTCGACTAATTTCGAAAAGTCGTAGAACAAATGTTGTTCAGAATGGTTGGTAGTCCACGTGGTTAAAGGGATGTTAATGTCTACAGATAGACCCTGTATAGGCTGCACACTATGAAAAACATAATGTCTGTCTAGATAAATTCATTAAAAACTCCGAAGCTTTCTATACTGTGTCCGTGGTAACAATTCCTCTTCCCGTTTAGCTAGTAAAATTATTATTGTTTGCCTTACCAAAAAGGTTCAGCGGTAAAAATACCAAAAGATATTACGTTTGGTTACTTTAATAAATGAATGTATATTTATGTAAGAAAGGTTTTTTTTTTTACAAACAGTCCTTATTTATTTATACTTTATTGGATAAGAAAAAAGTGATTGGCGCTTTTAATGCTATACAGCATTCTCTGCCAGTTTATGAGACCGTTATTTACATCCGATATAAAATGTTTTACTTGCTTATTTTATGAATAAACAAGCCTAAACACGCGTGCTATCGCATTCTCGCATGTATGACGCATAATATAAAGCTGATTTTACACCGATGTATCAATAATAATTCAATCACTTTCCCATTTATTTCTTAGAAAGCTACTCGTATTCTTATTAGACAACTTATCATATTAATCATAACATAACAGTAACCCACTTACCTTCAATGTCACGTGTAACACAACAACACCACACAAACACTGTCAAATGTCAAAACGTCACACACACTACAATGCGAAATCGTATTTTCAGAACCGCAGGCGGGGTCCGGACCGTGTCAAGGTGACCGCTTGCTACGGCGTAGACGTGCACCCCGTAGCGGTTCTCCCGCACGACAGATCCGTTGCTACGAGCTACGAGATCCGTAGCCAATCGAAGAGAGGCTGCGCGCCATGGAAGAATACTCTACTTGAATTTCGGCGGTTATTTTTTGCTACGCCGCGGCGCAGTTTTTTTGCGGTAAAATATTCCGTCATTCATGGATGATTGCGGATTATCCCGGATTATGCGATGTTTTAACTTATTGGTCGCAAATTACTTATTTTTCCATTACGTCGGCAGGAAGTTGATCACTTCCTTTGTTTTTGTAGCATACAATATACTGATGAAAAATAGTTATTGCTTTCACTTTTCAGAGAAAGGATCAAGCTCTAGGTATTAAAATTCATAAAATAGTGTAAACTCATACATTTCTTATACTGCAAATTTTTTGTTAAAGAAAAATCAACATTACAAACACTTTTGTTGTTTATAGTACAGAAAACCACTCGTTGCATTATTACAATTATAAAAAATTGCTTAATCTGTTTCAACACATTGTAATTAACCAACTTGTTTTGCTCATAAAACTCAGAAAAGCTAAAAAATATTTTAGATTCCAATTCTACTACAACCTCTAATTAAAAATAAGTAAGTAATCTAATATTCGATACACACTTATTGGAAAATTATAAAGACAATTAAGGCTTAGAACAGTTATATATACAGGCTCGAATAACACATTACCTACGTGCATTTATAATAAATTCCCTAATTTATCAAGCAGAGCCACATTCTCGTCCGAATCACTGTATCTACAGAAAGGAGATAACATCCAAACTTGGGCAATATAGCACCCACGTTAAAAAGAGACAAGTGAACTGCGCTCCACTCCGCGAGTGCGAGCGGGACCACTGTAGATCTGAGAAGGATAGCATAAAAGGGCAAAGTTTCTTCTGTAAATTATTGAAATGAATTATGTTTTATTTTGCTAATTGACTCACTGCGTAGCCGGTACGCACTCCATTCCACCTGATGATAATTCATTCTAAAATTTGGACACGTTTATTAAGTTATGCCACTTTGAAAGCAAATGGAGGGGTTTAGAACACGGAAATAAAGCTGATGCGATTCATTTTTAGCCTTATTGATAAGGAGAATAGGGATTAAAATACGAATTAAGGGTGAATGTTTTTTATTTAACTTGTTATCGTGTACACCGTTTATTAAGTCTTGGGTGTGTTTAAAAACAGCCAAAGTTCCATTGATATTTATACTAATTTGTCTATTGTAGTGGCGATTTTTCCAATGTCACACGATTTTTTTATGTGATAGGTGGCCGACGAACAGACGGATCACCTGATGGTAAGCGGTTGACGCCGCCCATTAATACCAGCGGTACCAGTGGAGTCACAAGTGCTCTGCCAAACTTTAAACCCCCTTCAAAGTTAATGTGAGTAATTAACTGTCTGGGTCACAGTTATTAAATAAAAAATTAATAACTAAATACTTGACATTGGCGGAAACACACGAGCAGCCATTTTCGCTGGCAGGATTCTTAAAAAAAACATAACTATTTTTTAATTATATTTGATAATCCGCTTCTAAAATATAACTTGACCCAAAAATAGGACATAAAGATCAAAAGACCCTTAAGGTTTGACTAATTGATGACAAAAATGAACGGTATTTTATTATGATCAAAGGGTGTGTTCTCCTGCTTTTATTATTCATCGTAGTTATAAATTTTCCCATAAAAATTTACTAAGTACATTGATCAATTTTAGCTCCTAAAGTTTCTGGTATCATTAAGAAAAGAAATCTTACCATTCATTAAATTTAAGTTACAATGAAGAAAGTGGCTGGTTCATGGTTGTTTTTATGACCTGAAAGAATACTTCAAAAGCAAATACAGATGATTAGTTTATTTTATACCATTGACATAAATTGCAATCCTATTAATTAATTATTCATATTTCCAATTTTATTCATTTCAATTTAGACATCTCAATAAATTTTGATCTATTTTGATATTTGTAAACCTAAAAATAAAGATTTATTAAAAAAATGGAGTAACCACAATGATGTTGTTGTATCATACTTGTATTTTGTTTTTGTGCAACAAAGAATATATATCTATCTATCTATTTTACTAACATTAAACTTACGAATTTGAATGTCAAATATAAAATACTTGAACGAAACAGCACATTTTTAGTTTCCATAAGGTGAACGCTTATTCGTTTGTCGCCTCAATAAAGTTTGTAAAGTATCAGCCTATAACTGTCCCACTACAGGAAATAGAAATCAAGTTATCGCTACTATAATAAAATTAGGCTTAATCACCACGCTTGCTAAATGCGGATTCGTGATCACAAACCCGAGCTATGTTCGAAAATTTCGAAACACAGTTTTTGCTCGACCCAGGAATCGAACCAAGGACCCCGAGATCTCAGCTCGGTACTTAAACCATTAGATCAATTCGGCTCAATGAAGTTACTTCACCACAATCTTATATGCGAAGATATTCTCATGGTATAAACATTGATTTTGCATTACCAATACAAAATCATCGGACGAAACGGTCAGTATTATATAAAAAACGTTATAGTTACGCTTTTTAACAAGAGTTGTTAAAATTAACCAACTCAGTATAATTTTCATATAGAGTACCTGCGTACAATGCACTAATGTGTATTTATTTTAACGCTTCCACATTCATTTCAGGATCTTTGTCACTGCTGCTGCAACATCTAATTAAAATTTCATTAAGGTAACAAACCTTAATGAGGTTTACTAAATATTTATGCTGATCCTAATATTATGAATATTTCATGAAAGAGATTTGTAAAAGAGATTCCTTTGCTGTTTTTACAAACAGCCACACATCATCATCATCATCAGTCCTATCGCAGTCCACTGCTGGACGTAGGCCTCTCCAATTGTTCGCCACCGTGATCTATCCATGGCTTCTCGCATCCAGCTCTTGCCAGCCATCCTGCGCAGATCGTCCCTCCACCTAGCAAGAGGGCGCCCTACATTACGTTTGCCATGACGCAGTCTCCACTCTAGAACTCGTTTACCCCATCGATGATCGGTTCTGCGGCTAATATGGCCAGCCTACTGCCACTTAGCTTGCTAATCCAGTGAGAAATGTCGATGACTTTGGTTTTTGTGCCGGATCACCTAATTTCGGATTCGATCTCGGAGAGAGACACCGAGCATTGCTCTTTCCATAGCCCGCCACACATCAAAGTTAACAAATCTGTCAAATTTACAATCAATCCTCGACTTTATATCAATATTGATTAAGGAAATTTTACAGATTATTTTGTAGTGTAGGATGCTCTGCAGCACGATGGTCTGAAGATCTGAAAAAGATAGCGGGTGTAAGTTGGATACAGCTGCGCAAGATTGCGATGGTTGTACATACAAACAGGGTGTATCGGTAAGCAGTTATGTGTATTTATCTTTCACTTTTATTATCCATTCTGAACACCATTTATTCTACTACAATTAAAAATTAATAGAATTGTTATTCGACTCTCAACACTAAATCACATGGCGAGTTTTATGTGAGAAACTAAGAGACATATATTAGGTATAAAAACAAAATATAAGTGGTAAATATGTAAACAGATGGTGCTATACCGACAGCCAGCTTGTAATACATGTCACTGGATGGCGCCACTGCGCTAGCCAATAATAGCGCATGCTGTTTTAACTGCGCTTTCCTCTCCTATTGCTATTGTGTGTATCTTTTTTTTTATACGAGAGGTGGCAGACGAGCAGACGGATTGCCTGATGGTAAGCAATTCCGCCGCCTCTGGACACCCGCAACACCAGTGGAGTCACAAGTGAGCTGCCAACCTTTTCCCCTTCCCCCCATTGGGCCTCCGCTAATCTCACTCAAACGGCGAAACACAGCTCAGGCGCTGCTTCACGCCGGTCTTCTGTGAGGCAGTGGTATCACTCCGGTCGAGCCGGCCCATTCATGCCTAAGCGTGACTCTCCCACATTTTATTCTTCATTTTTACGATTTTACGTTCTCTACTGGAACTTCTGTATCCTTTTCAATAATTATGATACAACAACAATAGACAGAGTCATTTTTTTAAATATGAATTTCTAAAACTCATGGGTCTCATATTTTTTAATATGGTAGAAGAGGTGGTCAAAGGGATTATTGTAATGGTTACTCATACATCCAGTATAAACATGTTTTTAAGGTATTTTGAGGAAGACAGCATTTGATAGGATTTATACATTGTAATGGCCTAAAAAGACTTCTCGCACTGAATATATCGGTCAATTTTGTTCAATTATAAAGCACTAGATTTCCGGTCAGAACGTCAAAAACGGTAGCTTATTATATTCACTTTGCACTTTGATTAAATATTTAATAAAACGTAGCATACAGTAAGAACTCAACACTCACGTTCAAACACGGACACACACACACACGCACGCGCACGCACACGCACACACACACACACTGTGTACTGATTACATTTAATTATAATATTTTCTAAAACTTGCTGTAGTAATAAGCCGCACACCTGGTAAATCAATCTGATATGACTCCCACGAGACAGGCTTCGCCTAGTGTGGGAGTCAATGTATTACTATAAGCTGTAGTAAACTTTTTGGTAAATAAAGAAATTTTGTTTTTTATTTTTAATTACGTAGTAAATGTAAGTATCAAAAATATCTGTACCTACTCCACAGCTCCAGGTTTAATCCCGTTATTACGATGGACAAAAAATACCGTACGTATGAAATAGGAACTGGCTCTCCTCCCCAGCATATTGAAAGATTGTAATTCCACACTATCCATCATAGAGGCCGAACAAAAATAGCACTTGACAGCCACCGGTGAGGCACCCCTGGCCAGGATGACCAAACTGACCGAATTAATATTAAAATTCATATATCTTGCTAAAGGTGATGCAATCTATTTTAAACGATTGCGGGGATATAACCTCACCTTCTTTTTTACCTTGCCAATTTGACACAAATGGACTAAAATTGTTTAAACGCTACCAACGAAAGCTGCTGCTATTCAGCCGTAAATCGATCATCAGCTTCCACAATCGCCGGCTTCGGATGACCGCGAGGTTCATTTTTCAGGTCGAAATTTCCAGAATGGAAGCGAGCAAACCAATAACAGGTAGTGCGTCGGTTATAGTGTTAGCTCCATAAACGTCGTTGATGTTGCGTACCGCTTGTGCCGCGTTGCTGCCACGACGGTACTAATATTTCATATTTACTGTCCATGTATCCATGAAGACGAAATAGATTGAAATGCGAAAAAAGGGCTTCAGAAACGGGCTCTGAACTAACGGAACCTTATCACCGCGAACCCGCTCAGGGCGAAAGAGGCTCGCCAGTACGGCCTCTTACCACACTCCGGTCCAACGGACCTAGGGCCTCTCCCACGGCCCACCAAACACCGCCCCCCGAATGGCGCCCACACTGCTGGCTGCAGTGCAAACACCACCGGGAGGAGGACTGCGAGTACCCTTCCCCACCCATACACTGCTGGCTGCAGTGCAGAGTGGGTTGGGGAAATAAAACCCACAGGCTTCAAAACGAAAAACGCCGCAAAACCCAACTCCGCTGGATGCGGAGCCGAGAAAATTGGCACCACCGGTCGACATTGAGCCATCCTGGCTAGACGGCCCAACGCCGGACCTCCAGCACATGGCCTTACGGCCGCTGAGCCCGAAGGCTCTCCACCCAGTGGGGCCCACGTCGAAAACGCTATCACGCGTAGCGTGACGCCGGACAGAAAAAAACAGGCCACAGGAGAGGGGTTTCCGATGCCCCAAACCGTGAGGCTGGTCCTAGGCCCCGGGGGGGCTCAACTGGGGGTCGACAGAACGACTCCGGGAGTCCTCCCGTGTGTGAGCAGCTGTTAGCCGTCGAGTAGCAATGGGCGATGCCGATTACTACCCGCCGTTGCCCAGGGACGCCAGGACCCTTTCGGTAGCAGCTCCAAACAGAGCAAAAATACTACTGAAAGGGCCACACGAGGAGGCCGCCGCACCGTAGTCCCCGTCCGCATCAGTCCTTTTCCAACCCACGCGAGCATCTCGATCTCACTACACTATACTTGTTTATATCCCACCATAATATTAATTTGTATCTTATTGTATATTTATTTGCACACCATTAGACAGAACGTTATATTTAATTTATTTATAAACTATTTATGCATATGTATCGTCCGTGCCTCACATTAGGGCTCACATAAAACCAGCGCAATGGCCTGAAGGTACTCCAACCTAAAGCCATGGCCGAAGCTGAGTGAGCTACTTTTCACTGACTATCGCGACATACCTTACACACACACACACACCTGTACGCAATCACTTATTGCCCGGCTTGAGAAGCCGTATTATTACTTTTCTTTTTCTTTTTTAATTCTTTTTTGTTTGTCTCCTTTTATATTGGTAATGTTGTGTTTGCTGTTTTAGTTTGTTTTTTTTTTTCTCTTTGTTTAAATATTATATAATTATACTGGTTGCGTCCTTTCTTATCTGTAAAATGTGGTGTGTCGTATTTTCAGTGAATAAATGTTTCTATCTATCTATCTATCTAAATGCGATGAAAATAAAATAACATTATTCAATAAATAAATGACAACTTATAGAAAAAGAATTGCATATTTTTAAAATAAAACTTAAACATATAAAAAGTATCCAGTTACAATTTTAAAGAAAGGAAAATAAAAAAAAAGCTTATATTAACGATCTCTCTGATTTCGCAGATGTTCATGGGCGGCGATGATTACTTTCCATCAGGTGACTCGCTTGCTCGTTTGTCCGCCTCTAGCATAAAAAAAAAAAAAAAAAAAAATTATGTAGGTAGTTACAACATATTGTGTGTAATAAAAAGATATGAATGTTCAAAACCCTAAATAAAATCTGCTGAAGAGTGACTTCAAACGTTCAGAAATCAAAGACTCAATTATTTAAAAAAAATCAAAACATCCTTATTTGAAATTAGAATTCCCAGCTGAACAAAAATAATTTTGATTTGAAATGGCCAGTACTGCAGAACAGCAATTTCATAGGTAAAGTCCTATTATCTCAAATGGTCTCAGAACTCTCAGATGTGTGGCTACCATCTTCCAGTGGTTTCATCCCTCTACACGTGAGGGAGCCGACTGTCAGAAACACTAAACGTTAGTCTGCGGGGTCGCGCTGTCTGATAGAATTGACAGCCTGTATTACTGTTGCTTTTAGATACACCCCTTGTATAAAACAACGGATTCTGGCGGTAGGACTCAAACACTCCGCGTGGGCTGATGCAATTCAAAGGTTTTAAATTAGTATTTAGTGGCATTAGTAGTTAGTAGTATTTAGTTTTTAGTGAAAAAAATGGCGTTAATTTGTGCAGTGAAGTGCCGCCAAATGTTCCTGATAATAAGAATACCTAGTTGAATTGTATCGTTTATAACACTACTATTGTGTGACGAGTGAGTTTTCACGTGACAACTTGCTTTAGATCCGATATAGTTATAAAACCCGCGATTGTGGTTAGAGTGAATCGGCAGAATCAATAGGTCGATAAAACGTAAATAACCGGCCTTTTATTAGTGAACTTGACTTTGCCTGATTTCGACTGTTGACTACCTACTTAAAAACATTGTCAACATATCTTTGAGTAGAAAAATAATATGAAAAAAGCGACGTGTCTGTGGACGAAGACATTTTTTTATCACTTGATGATAAATAACTTGAAAATTACTTATCTTTTAGAAAATGCCACATTATTGACGTCACACATTAAAAACATTGTTCAATGTTTTGTATGAGGTCGTGGTATCACTCCAGTAGGTCTGGCACATTTATGCCAAAACGTGGCTCACGCTAGCCTCAGCTAGAACAATAACCACTTGCGTTTGGTACAATACAAGAATTCATCCATTCAAATAAATAAATAAATATTTCTCAACATCACATACCTACATTGATCTATTCTATCTATCTGTGTTACGGGTATCAGAACCAACAGCGGAATAACAAATATACTCTTTTTTTGTTGTTATTTTTTTATGATATAGGTGGCAGACGAGCCGACGGATCACCTGATGGTAAGCAATTACCGCCGCCCTTGGACACCTGCAACACCAGTGGTGTCACAAGTGCGCTGTTTACCTTTTAACCCCCTTTCCCCTGGATTGGGCCGGTACCCTCTATATACCTATAATACGAGTTTATAGAAAACAACCAGACCAATACAAACAGACATGTTTATGCACACAAATATTTATACTGTGCGAGGATCGAACCCGCAACTCTTGCACCAGAGGCAGCGTTCACTACCACTGATCCAATCGGATCGTCAAATGTTTGGAATCACGTAGCAGACCTACGAAAACTAAGGTCTAAATTATTCGGAACCACTCTCTTACACGTGATAACACTACTAAAAGAACAATAGATTTCAAAATGGAAGCGGAATGTATAATCAAATCAACTTGCTTTCATCCCAGTTTGTCGAATATACCATCTAATTCCCTCCTCTCAAAGCAAAACTGACTCTTCCTAAGGTGAAATATGATTCAAATTTGAGCGATGGAGGTATTCGTGTATGTTTTCTAGAACAATAGGCTTGTAGAGTTCTCCAAACACAATGTTAATGCTAATATGAGGGGTGTAAGGTTTTGTCAGTTAGACTAAGGGATTTATAAACACTGAGCTGGATTGTTTTATGGACCTGATGACGTTGTGAAGTGGGCAATCAATGTTTACCGACTACTTTTCTTCATTACATAGAACAGTAGTAATTATAAAACAAAGTTGCTTTCGCTGCTTTAGTTGTCTATTGGTCTCTAATTTTGACAAACGAGCAAGCGAGTCACCTGATGGAAAGTAATTAAGGCCACCCATCTCTCTGTTTTCGCGGATGTTCATCCGCGAAATTAAAGAGATCTCTGATCGCTAATGTGTTGCTATATACATTCTTAGTGACAGCCAAGCGGCACTGAAGGCATTGGCCAAGCTGAAAGTGTACTCTAAGTTGGTGTGGGATGCCATCAAAACCCTAAACTGCTTGGGATGACACAACAGGGTAAGGCTATTGTGGATACCGGGTCACGAGGGCTACACAGGAAACAAAAAGGCAGTTGAGCTAGCAAGAAAGGGCTCTAAATCAAAATACATTGGACCGGAAACTTTTGTTGGACTGTCGAGCTGCACCATCAGTATGGCCTTCCGGCAATATGTATACGAAGAGCCAACTAAGGAATGGAAGAATAAACTAGGAATGAAACATTCAAAGGCCTTCATAGGAGACAATTCCAAGATATGGAAAAAACATCTTCTCGGAGGCAATAGACAACAGGCAAAGATGCTCAAAGGAGCGTTAACAGGGCATTATGCAACGAACAAAATGCTGATAAAGATGAACATAACATCGAACAGCGACTGCAGAGCATGCAAGGAGGAGACGGAAACCATTGAACATCTTTTATGTGAATGCAGTGAGTCGCCAGAGGCAGAATGTGTCTTCTAGGTAACGCTTATCCTAAACCAGGAGACTACAGGCACTTCAATCCGAAAGACATCGTGACGCTGATGAAACGAATGTTTCGTGAGTAGGAGCGCAAAAGATAGGGGAGGTACAAAAGATCCCTAAGGGTCGACGTGCCCCATGAAAAAAACGCCCCTGACAGATAAGATAAAAAAATGTGTTCCCAGCCTTGTCTTGGCCTTGTTAATGTTGTCTCTACGACGACCTGATTGGAACAGTGGTAGTGAACGCTGCCTTTGGTCCTAGGTTTGCGGGTTCGATCCCCGCACAGTACAAATATTTGTGAGCATGACATGTCTGTCTGTATTACTCTGCGTGTTTTCAATGTATTATTAGGATGTGTGGTCCCGGCAGAGTAGAATAGGCTACCCTCACTCTTACTGAGGTGTCGTAAAAGGCGACTAAGGTAAAGCTACTGGCATGATCGTCAGCACCCAGAGAAGGAAAACTCTGCATTTATATCAAAACCCTCGCCAACCCGTCTGCCAAGCGTGGTGAGTTTGGCAATTACCCCTCATGTGATTGAGAGAGGCCCGTGCCCCAGCAGGTGGAGACTTAAATGGGCTGAAGACGATGATAAGGATGTATTTACAAAAGAAAAGTATTATATGTATATATTTGTAATCCCACTGTTGTTTCTGATATCCGCAACACAGGTGTTTGAGCTACCTATCTCTGAGTCAAATCAATGTAGGTATGTGATGTTGTGAAGAAATATTTAATATTTATGTATGCTTAAATCCTTTACCTTTAACCTTTCCACCAACCATTTAAAAAAAATATATTCTATGACTTAGAAATTCATAGGTATCGCTGCAAGGACGTCATCAAGACTGATCTGCGCCAGCTCCAGGTCAATAAGTGACAAGAAGTAGTCCACTACTCCGATCGGATCGACCGAAGTGGCGATCTCTTGTTCCGGAGGCCAAGACCACAGAAGATATATATACGCTAAAGCAGTATTGAAACTCCGCCATTTTGTGTGATTTTGTTGAGAGAGTCCAGGGTTGCCCCTTTAATTTTCGTAAAATTGAATGATATATTTTTTGTTTGACGCTCTTACGTTTAGCTTTAGATTTAGTCAAATCATTTAAGATAGCTAGCTACTAAAATATAAACTCAAATAAAAAAAAATCAAGATTTTATACTATGTCGATCTTGTGACTTGGTCATTTTGTAAAACTGCCTCGTTGGCGCAGTAAGTAGCGCGTTGCACTCTAAAGTGACGGCTGGAAATTGGGGTCCTGGGTTCGATTCCCGTTTCGGGCCAAAATTCGTACCTGAGTTTTACTGTTAAGAAATTCTTAGTGTCAGCCCGGAGTCTAGAAGTTGGCGGTCTTATACCTCCGTGCCTCGGAAAGCCGTTGTTCCTGCGCCCGATCCCTCTCCGGTCGTGGCCCCTAGTGTCCCATCGGAATATGAGGGCAAGGGAATAGAGAGTGCACTTGTGTTTGCGCACAGACTTGAGCACTATAATATAATGTAATGTAATGTAATGTAAAGTGGACTCCATTTTCCGCACCTAGACTCTCATTCGGTCCATTGTGCGTGTTGGGTCCTGGCTATTCTAGCCAGCCTAACTCCGCCCAGAAGCGCAGAAGCTTCCTGGGAGCTTCACAGGCTTCGCGGAGTGACCCCGCCGATCCGAGGATTTCTTCGCGTTGTCTGGTCACCGCATCGCATTCCAGGACCACGTGTGTGACTGTTTCTTCGGCGCTGAAGCATCCCCTGCATAGGGGGCTATCGGTAGCGCCTAGGGTGTGAAGGTGTTTATTTAGAGGACAGTGGCCCGTGATTGTCCCCATCATTATTCTGAGATTTTTCCTACTGAGGGTTAGAAGTCGTTTTGTTAGCCGCGGGTCTAATTTGGGTAGTGCGATTTTGGATTGCCTACAGTCTGTGGTTTCCATCCATCGTTTGTTCTGTAGGTCAGTGGATAACTGGCGGGTCCATGTTCGAATCAGCGAAAATGGAAGCGGTATGAGTGGATGTGGGCCGACCACTGTCGTTTCCGCTCCTCTTTTCGCCAACTGGTCCGCGGCGTCGTTACCCAGTGATCCGCTATGCCCCTTTATCCATTGCAAGATGATGTGATTGTTTGAGCTGATTTCACTTAGAGCTTTGTGGCATTCAGCTATTAGTTTACAATTTGTTAGTTTATTGTCTAAAGCCATCAGGACAGATGCACTGTCTGATAAGAATTTTATGCAGTAGTCTCGGATGTCCCGCCTGTGCACTGCTCTCGCGGCCTCCGTTATTGCCACACATTCGCATTGGAATATGGAGCTGTGTACGCCTAGCGGTATATGTATGTTGATGTTTAGATCCAGGGAGTGTACGCCTGCGCCCGAGCCCGTAGACGTTTTGGATCCATCAGTGTAAATGCGTACTTCATTCACTCCTGATTGGTCACACTCCTCCTCTTTTAGTTGAATTTTGAATTTCTTGTCGAAAAAATATTGGTTGTGTGTTCTGTCGCATGGCGCGGCTATAAGTGGTTCGTGTGCAATTATTCTGCTTAGTATAGTAGTGTGTGGGCTGTTGTGGTTTTTCCCCCAGAGTCCCAGATACATGAGTCTGGCAGCCGACATCGCTGCCTCCTGTTGTATGTAGATGTCTAGGGGTGTGGTGTTTAGTGCTATCTCCAAAGCTGCCGTGGGTGTGGTTCTCATGCAACCACTTGCACAAGAGCACGCTAGGCGTTGGAAGCGTCCTAGCCTAGTGATCATAGTCTGGAGTTCCGTCCTAGGCCACCAGACCAGTGCCCCATACGTCAGCATGGGTCTTATGACGGTTTTGTAGAGCCATAGTGTTATTTTCGGTGATAGGCCCCATCTGCTACCAATCATCTGCTTGCATTGGTAGAAGGCAATGGTGGCTTTGTTTAGTTTATAGTCAAGATGTTTGTTCCACAGCAGTTTGCTGTCTAGTGTTATACCTAGGTACTTGACCTCTTCTGTTAGTTTTAGTTGGGTGTTGAAGAGTTTAGGAAGCTTGTGAGGTCCAAAAACTCTCTTGTTTGTAAACATCACCAGTTCGGTTTTAGTTGGGTTTACGGAGAGCTCGTGTCTGGTGCACCATTTTTCGATGAGTCCGAAGGCTTTCCTCATGAGGTCACATAAGGTGCCTTCGAAGTTTCCTGATATAAGGATGGTTAAATCATCGGCGTATCCCACCGTGTAAAGGTTTCTGTTGTTGAGCTCTGTAATGATTTCATTTACGACTAGGTTCCACAGTAGTGGGGATAGAACCCCCCCCTGTGGACACCCTCTAATTACTATGCCACGTGTGGTCGAATTAACAGTGAACTGTATAGCTCGGTTTTTTAACATGTTGTTTATCCAGTCGGTCAGTGTTGGTGGTACTCCGCATGAGGTTAAAGCTCGGCGTATGCTGGAAAAGTTTGTTTTATCGAACGCACCCTCAATGTCGATGAAAGCACCAAGGGTGAGTTGCTTTGAAGCGAGTGAATTCCCTATTCGAGACACCACGCTGTGCAGTGCCGATTCTGTTGATTTGCCTGCGCTGTAGGCATGTTGATTTGGGTGAAGGGGTCTTGTTACCTGTAGGTGGCTTCTGATTTCTCTGTCTCCTAGTCTCTCTAGGGTCTTTAAGAGAAAAGAGGTCAGACTTATTGGCCTGAACGCTTTCGCCTGCGTATAGTCCCCTCTGCCCGGTTTTGGGATAAAAATTATTTTGACTTCCCTCCATTTCAGTGGTATGTAGCGGTGGGCTAGGCATGCTCGAAAGATCGATACAAGATAATCCGCTATAAGGCCTCCGCTCCACTTTAGTAGTCCTGGAAAGATTCCATCCAGTCCTGCAGCTTTGAAAGGAAGGAAGGTGTTAATTGCCCATGTGACTTTTTCGGTGTTTACTATGTTGCTTGCTACAGTCCAGTCAGATTCTTCGGCCGCCCTCTCCCCGTACGGTTTCCATGATTGACTGTTGTCAATCTGGCAGCCCGGGAAGTGGGTTGTCAATAGTATTTCACTGGTCTCTGCATCAGTTTTTGTGTAGGTGTTGTCAGGTTTTTTGAGGCAGCCAATCGATTGGTCCTTCTCTTTGGCGAGGCAGGATTTAACTCTGATCGCTTGATTATTGTTTTCTATGCTGGTGCAGAAGCGTTGCCAGCATTCTCGTTTTCTGATTCGTAGAAGTTTTTTGTATTGTTTCCTGGCGATTGTGTACCTGTCCCAATCAGCCTGCGAGTGTTTGTTTTGTGCTTTGTTGAAGAGTCTCCTAATTTTATGCCGGTGTTTCTCCAGGTCGGGACACCACCAGTGGCTTCCCTGCTGTCTTGGTATGGACAGGGGGCATGACTCTTCAAAGCTTTTTGTTAGTATGGTTGTTAGTTTATCTACGTGTAAGTCGATGTCGTTTACATTTATCTTATTTGGTATGTCGAGTAAATTTTCTATTTCAGAACGGACTAACATGATAAATTTTGTTTTGTCTGTCCTGTGCGGTAGCCTTCTCGGCTGTGGTTTTGGTAGGTCTATTTTTAATGTGTAACGTAGATACCTGTGGTCCGAGCAGGATGGCTCGCTTGACACGTGCCAGTCACTGATGTAGCCAGAGGCACCTGTGGTTGTTAGAGTAAGGTCGATTATTGTTTGGGAGCGTGCATTTACAAAAGTCGGCTCCGAACCCTTGTTTAGTAGAGTGAGGTTATTGCTAAAAATAAAATTGAGTAATTCCTCACCTCGGTTGTTTGTTTTGGCGTTACCCCATAGTGTGTGATGTGCATTGGAGTCGGTCGCGATGATGAGGTCCAGCTTCTCCCTCTCGCAGTACTCCACCAGCAGGTTGAGTTCCGGAGTGGGCACGTCCTCGTCACCCGGCAGGTACGCGGAGGCCAGCACAATGTCAGGGAGTTGCTGGTCTTGGTTACTTAATCTTATTGCTGTTTGGTTCCTTGAACAGAATTCGTTTATTAGGAGTGTCGGTACATGTTTTGGCATTATTATACACGTTCTTGGATTACTTACGGAAGTGTCCACAATTAGTTTCCCTCCGTTTTTGTCAAGTCCGTGTATTATACCCTTCCTTATCCACGGCTCCTGGATTAGGGCAATGGTGTTGGGGTTTGTCTCCAGCACTCTGCGTAAAGAGGCCGTCGCAGTTTGGCTGTGCTGGAGGTTGGTCTGGAGGATGTTAGTCTTCCCGGATAGGGGAGGAGTGGAGGCAGCTTTCGCTGAGCTCCTCCTCCCCTCGCTCCGGAAAGCTCTCCTCCTCTGACGTGGGCCTCGGTGAAGCGGAGCTGGCGTCCAGGTCCGTGGATTCAGCCACGGGTTTAGCTGCCATCGTCTCCGGTTCCGACATGTGATCTTCTGGAGGAGCCGTCTGCATGGGTTCCTCCTGCTCGGTCTCCTTCGTCGGTGGGTGCTGGGTATTTGGTTCGTTTGCCTCGGGTTCCGTGAAGCGGACGTATATATTACCTGAGAGGTAATACATCCGCCTTTCTTGCGTTTTCAGGGCCTCCGCTTCGGACTCCGGCACACGGAAGAACAGGTTGGTTCCGTGCTGATCGTCCCTGATGCGTGCGTGCGTTAGGGTCCACGTCTTTACATTTAGGTGGCGGTTCTGTCTCGCCAGCAGCTTCTTTAGGATGTCGTTGTCCCCGACATAGCCTGGCACAAAAAGCACACAAGGTACTTTCTGTTTTATGGCTGACTGTGGCAGAACCACCAGCTTCGTGTCGGCTATGGGTGATTCCAGGTCCGCTACAGTTCGGTGAAGCCAGTCCAGCGTGAAGTGGTCTTCGCACCAGTACTTCAGCACGCCTTCAGAGAAGTGTGCTCTGCCCCGGAACCGTATGTCGTTTGGTTCGGTATTTAGTGTGGCGTCCAAATCTGCCATTAGGTGCTCCATTATTTTGTCATCCACTATTTGGCGTGTTCCTTCTGCTTGCTCTTGCGTCATGTCGGTTTTGAGGCTCCGTCATGATCGCAACGCAAAGCTCGTTGTTTCGGAAGTTTGCTGCTTCGGCGTAACTCCTGGAGGGTCCCCTCACTGTCCTGGGTTTGTTGGGCTTTGTTCTTTTGCCCTCCCCGGTCGGTGTCGTTGTGTCCTCTGGTCGTTGTCGTTTTTGTGGGTATTGGTCGTGGGGCCTCTTTCCCCTGGGCTTCATGCTGCGCTTGGGATTTGCTGCAGCCGTCATGTTCGCGGCTGCGGATGTCCCGCTCATCCCAGCCGATGCCATGCCTGTGGAGGAGGCTTCTACCGAGAGTGAGCTAAGGTTCGCGAGGGTTCTCGCCGCATCCGCTGCCAGCGCACGTTGTGCTGCAGCCTTCGCCTGGGCACGTATTCTTCTTTTCTTGGAGCTCGTCTGCCGCTGGCCTCCAACAAGTGTCCAGGGGTTCTGCTGTTGCTCCGTCGGTGTGTTGATGGTCTCTTGCAGGGAGGTAATGCTCGTTGTGGGATGACCCGTCGTCAAAGTGAGCAGGTTCTGGCACGCCGTGGTGGCTGTGTCCTTGGGCGCAGACTTATTTGCCGCACCTTTCAGGTCAGCCGTCCTCGGTTTACCAAAACTCATCCTCTCTTGTGACGTACTGGGCATGTAGGTCAAGCGCGCATTCTGGGCGGCAGGCCGGGAGGGTCGGGAGCGCGATGCAGTCCGGTGTGATGCATTTCTGTCCCGGTCCATCCTTTCTGTCGTCCTAAACGCGTGGCTATGCGTCTGAGTCTGGGGAGGGTGGGGGAGGTCAGAGTGCGAAACTTTGGCCTTTGCAGGCTTCAGCTCGTCCTGAGACGCAGCCCTCGAGGGGATTTTTTGTTTTGGCGCATCTGTTGACGCAGCCTCGTCTTTTCGGGGGAAATTTGGATTTTTTGCCTCTATATCCATAAAGGGGTATCTTATATTTTTCGCCATCGGAATTCTCCACCCGCCACGGAGTCCTCAAGTCGGGGACGTCGTTTGCTTCGGCAAAACGATCGCCAGAGTTATCCCGATGGTATAGGTTCCAGTTGCCAAGGAGAAGACGAGCCTGCATGTGACGAGCGGTCACGCGGTTACTCACGACACGAGACGTTGCCGCGAACTCGCCACGTGGCGCGCGCCACACCGGCTGCCCCCCCCTAGCACCCCGAACCTCGCTAGACAGCCCTCTTACGGGATGTCGCAGCCGATTGACTGTGGGCAGCTACTCCACAGCCTCCCGTGTGAGAGGAAATCCGGACCAAAGAGGAGTGTTGTGTGCAGCGTGCACTACCGCCGGCCCACTACGCCACTCAGCCTCCAGGACTCCTTCTTCCCCCTGTACGGGTCCCCGCGCACGGCACAAACACGCGGGAGGTCATTGCTATCCACCATCTGCTCTTTTTTGATGATGGACACGCAGAGACATGACCTCGCCATCTCTGCATTAAAGCGCGTGGTGGTTTCAGTTACGTCTGACCCCGACCTGATCAGACCAATAGTAGGGCTGGCAACCTCGAACAGGTTAGTCCACCACACTTGCCTTGGGGATCATCACGACTGCTGCGCTACCCCCAAGACCACGCCCCCTTAGCGCCTCAAAAGGAGGTGCTAAGGTAGGCTTGCACCTATACTACCACGCAAGCAAAAAGCATGTTGTAACAAACCATAAAAGCATAAGCGCAAGCCCGCCCCTAAAATATCCTGCGTACGTGGCTGATCGTTGAGATTGGCCACCTTAGCCGGAATCGGTTGGAGGATATTATTATGAGGAGTGGAAAGATTGTTACAAGTCATAGAACAATAAATGTTATTCAGAATCATCGTCAGCCCATTTAAGTCCCCACTGCTGGGGCACGGGCCTCCCTCAATCACATGAGGAGTAATTGCCATACTCACCACGCTTGGCAGACGGGTTGGCGAGAGTTTTGATATAAATGCAGAGTTTTCCTTCTTTGGGTGCTGATGATCATGCCAGCAGCTTTACCTTAGTCGCCTTTTACGACACCTCGGTAAGAGTGAGGGTGGCCAATTCTACACTGCCGGGGACCACACGGTTATTAAGAATGGTCGTGTAGAAGTGGTGGTTAAAGGGATTAAAATGTTTACCTATACATGGTGTGTTTACTTGATCGAATGAATCAAGGAACCTTAAAAAGTGGTCAACTGAAAATTTATTTTATATTTCAA
Organism: Marasmia exigua; assembly: GCA_019059595.1. NCBI lineage: Eukaryota > Metazoa > Arthropoda > Insecta > Lepidoptera > Crambidae > Marasmia > Marasmia exigua. The sequence continues at coordinate 7,335,336 of CM032471.1, forward strand.
CCGTAAACATTAACATTTCTGTTTCTATTTTCACGTTCCTGTATTATATTTTGTAAGTTGTAATTAATAAGTATTGCATGCCCCAGACATGGGTAAATTGTTGTTGTACTTCATTCATGCTACAATGTCACCCGCAAATTGTTATACCGTTACAACCTGTGCGGATAAAGAATGGTATCAGAAATGGCGCGCATCTATTCACTTCTATTAGCGTCTATACTCGCACTCGTGGGGTGCGTTCTTTATCCGCACAGGTTGTACAAGTAATAAAGATTCTAATTCTGAATTGACTGCCTCTGTAGCGCTGTAGCGCAGTGGTTAGTTGGTCGCACTTTAAAGCGACGGCTGCGCAAGAGGTCCCGCGTTCGAACCTCGGAACAGGCCAAAATTTGTACCTAAGTTTTCGGTAAGTAATTTCTAAGTATCAGCCCGGAATCTAGAAGTTGGCCATCTTATACCCACGTGCTCTTGTATCCCCCGTGCACGCTAAGTTGTTGTTCCTACGCCCGATCCCTCTCCGGTTGTGGCATCTCATTTCCCATCGGAGTATGAGGGTAAGGGAATAGAGAGCGCGCTTGTGTTTTCGCACACACTTGAGCACTCTAACATCTCTAACATATCCTGCGTACGTGGCTGTTCGTTGAAATCCGCCGTAGCTGAAATCGGTTGGGGGCTATTATTATTATTTCTTGATCAAAGTTTCACGTGCAAAAATACTTTGATCACATATCATCCCAGGCACAGCTGCGCGAGAGTAATAGCTTGGCACGGATTTAATTTACAAAGCGCGATGACTGATTGGCGCTATCAGTTGCGCGCGATGCGATGTGTGGGCGGAATTACCGCTCCGCTCTCTGGTACCAAGAGATACAGGATATCAATTTAAGGTAATCTTTTTGGTCCAAGTGCCGGCCAGTAAAATTTTTGCTGCATTCTGTAGGACTTGTCGCTCTGAGTATTTATTACTATGACACAAAGTAGGGTCATTCGAATGTATCAGCCTATAACTGTCCCACTGCAATCAAGTCATCGCTACTATGATAGGATTAGGCTCAATCACCACGCTTGCCAAATGCGGATTGTTGATCACAAACCCGAGCTATGTTCGAAAAATTCTAATCACATTTTTTTCTCGACTTAGGTATCGAACCCATGACCCCGAGATCACAGATCACGGCTCGGTACTCAAACCATTAGACCAACATGGCGTCTAGGGTCATTATCCTCGATTTATTTCAGGTCAAAAATTAATATTTGTCCTGAACCCCCGTATCCCGTGTCCCGTACCCCCTTAACGTGGGAGAGCAACGTTTCGGGTGATGAATGGGTCGGCTCGACCGGAGTGATACCACGGTCTCACAAACCGGCGTGAAGCAGCACTGTGCTGTGTTTCGCTGCGTGAATGAGGGTATCCCCCTAGGGGGATTCTTAGGTTGGGAGCGCACTTGTGACCCCACTGGTGTCGCAGGTGTCCATGGGCAGCCGTGATCCGTCTGCTCGTCTGTCACCTATGTATAACAAAAAAAGAAATAACCCCCTTTCTCACTAATGCTTGGACCATTGAGCACTATTAGTAATTTAGTAGTAGTGTACTGAAGGACCGCATCAGAAATGATGTAATCCGACAGAGACCAGAGTCACCGACATGGCCCACCGTATTAGCAAACTGAAGTGGCAGTGGGCTGGTCATATTAGCCACAGAACTGACAGCCGTTGGAGCCGTAAAGTCCTTGAGTGGAGACCGCGAATCGGTAAGCGTAGTGTAGGACACCCTGCGACAAGATGGGATGATGACATTCGAAGGCTGGCTGGTGTGGGCTGGATGAGAGTGGCCGAAAATCGGGAGCAGTGGCGTGCATTAGGGGAGACCTATGTCCAGCAGTGGACGAGTGTGGGTTGCTGATGATGAGTAATTTAGTGTTTGCGATATTCAACGGTTTTTATGTATCTACAAGTCCGGGTCACGTGGTATGTACCGCACCACAATCAATAAATATTCAACCGTACACTTTCGAACTTTCGGCCATAAAGTGGCGTTAAGGTGCTAGATGTGCCATGAATATGAAAGTTACTTTACTAGAAGTAGCCGCAAATACTCCTACAATACTGGTATATAATTTGACGTTAACTCAAAATTAATAAATTGCTAAGCAAAAACCTAACCTTTTTGCACACCAAAAAATACCAATTGTACATCAAAATCATAGTTTTTTGTGCAATTAGTATTTTGGTGTCATCATCATTATCATCAATTTAGCCAATAGATGTCCACTGCTGGACATAGGCCTCCTCCAATGTTCTCCTCTAATGTTCAAAGATCGGTCCTGTACCGCCCGCATCCAATGGATTCCCGCGATCTTCAGCAGATCGTCGGTCCACCTTGTGGGAGGCCTGCCACGGCAGCGACTTCCTGTACGTGGCCTCCACTCAAAGACCTTTCCGCCCCAACGGCCGTCTGTTCTGGTCGCTACGAGAATGTGCCCTGCCCATTGCCACTTGATACATGCATTCCTTTGGGCTATGTCTGTGACCTTAGTTCTTCTGCGGATCTCATCATTTCTGATACGATCACGCAGGGAGACTCCGAGCATAGCCCTCTCCATTGCTCTCTGGGTGATTTTGAGCCTCCTTAATCGGCACATTGTAAGCGGCCACGTTTCGGTTCCGTATGTCATCAATTTCAATACACACATTCTTGGTGTAAAAATAGTAAATTTTTAGAGGGCTGATTTAATATATTTCCAGTATAATATGTACATTGACTGGACTCGTATTGAGCGATGGTAGCTCAATGGATACTAACGCACCTTCCACGCAGGTGGTCGAGGTTCGAATCCGAGCATGCACCAATGGTTTTTTCAAATCTATGTGCGTATTTCTACCATTACCATCCGCTCGGCGGTGAGGGAAAACATCGTGAGGAAACCTGCACGTTTCGGAAAAAGTTTCTGAAACGTGTTACCATGAATCAGTTGGTCTGGTTCCCCTGTTAAAGGGTTGCGAAGGTCAGACGGCAGTCGCTTCGTTTTAATTACCAGACCCCCCAATCCTGAATCCTGGTCTAAGCGTACCCTGGGCTCCAAAGCGACAGCTTTGGACGCAACCGGGAATTACACGCTAAGATGAAGAAGAAGATTGACTGGACTCGTATTGACCCTGTCTCATACGTCGAAGGTTGTGGATTCAATCCCCACCTGGACCAACATTCCTGCGATAAACACGTGTGTTTGTTTAGTGCCTGGGTGTACTATAATTATGTATTTAAGTATTTTATTCGTAATTCCTATGTTGTCTGATATCCGTAACACAAGTGTTAACTTACTTATTACAAAAAGAGGTCAGATGTTGAATGATTTTTTTATATAAAATATAAGGAGTAGATGACCAGACGGATTACCTGGTGATCGTAATACCGCCACTCATACCCTGTATTACCAGAGTAATAACAAGTGCGCCGAGTTGAGGCTGAAAGTCTCTTGATAAATGCGTAGAGCCGCGCAGCCGTGTGGTCCCCGACAGAGTAGAATAGGCCACCCTCACTCTTACCGAGGTGTCGTAAAAGGCGACTAAGGTAAAGCTGCTGGCATGATCATCAGCACCCAGAGAAGGAAAACTCTGCATTTATATTAAAACCCTCGCCAACCCGTCTGCCAAGCGTGGTGAGTATGGAAATTACCCCTCATGAGATTGAGGGAGGCCCGTGCCCCAGCAGTGGGGACTTAAATGGGCTGATGATGAAATGCGCAGAGTCGTAAATGCAGCCACAATGGCATTAGCAGATTGATTAAAAAATATTATATTACAAAGTATTCGCTTTGATCAAATATTCGTTAGAAGGCCTCATCCAGTTCCCAATAGCCCTGGTCACGGCTCAGGAAGGGGTTGTATATAATTAAAATTCAGTCGGGTTGCGGATTTGTTCGCGGCATATAAATCAGACCAAGAGAAACCCCGATCAGATCCGGCAATTTAGCTTCCCTCGATCATTTACAAGATGTGTAAAGCATTCAATATTATAGCCCACGTCGGATAAACTTTTATCATTTTGTAAAAGTTGAAAGTTAAGGTACTGCCTACTAAGTGTACTACGGTAATTAACATGCCTATCATTGTAGACTTATTTACAAAGTACTCTAGTTTCACTAAACTTCAAATTATTTTGAATTATGCCCAAATGCAAATGTTCCCTGAGGAATACAAATTATTAAAATCAAACAAGACATTGCCCCACAAAAGCAAGCTGATTTCATTAACTCCTTTCTTAGACAATCAAAATCTTATTCGCGTAGGCGGGAGGCTTGATAATTCCCCCTATGACTATAATACAAAACACCCCATCTTACTTAATTATTCTCACCCTATCACTAAACTTATATTTCAAATGCAACATAAAAAAATACTACATGCCGGTCCTCAACTTCTTTTAGCTAGCATTCGTCAGACTTATTGGCCTCTTAAAGGCAAAAACATGGCAAAATTAATTGTAAACAAATGCATTATTTGCTACAGGCACAGAGCTCAAAATGTGCAACCTATTATGGGACAGCTTCCCCTTAACAGAACTCAATGGACAACATTTCATATTTTTAACATGTCCATATTGTTTTTTTATATGAAAGTAGACATAAAATGAACAGACCCATATTTTTTCTTTTTTCAAAATTTGTCCATTTTCATGCATAAAATAATTATTGAAATTCTTTTTATTCTAAATAGACGTAAGCGCCAAATGACGTCATCGGACAGCAGAATACAGCGATATTCCTTTGCTTATCATTGTTTTAATAAAAAAAAGGTCCTACTGTCAAAGGTAAAGAATACTAGTGTCAACATTGTCAACGTCATTCATACATTCAACGTTGACAAGTTGTCTTTTTTTTTGACAGTTACATGTCATGGGTTTGGCATTTCGTAAATTTAAAACTATAATGTGCTAAGCAAAGAAATATTTTACATTCTGCCGTCCGATGACGTCATCTTACGTTTTTTAGTTTTTAATTTTTTTCTCAGTAAATAAGCAATATAAAAAATGAATAAATATATATTCGAGCAGGGGAAAAGTAAACAAAGAATTGGTATTTTTTGTTTCAGAGCTTAGCAATTTTGAAATGTTGTCCATTGGAGTTCCCTTTTCTAAATTGTCATGTCGACTATGCCGGCCCAGTACTGATAGCAAATCGGAAAGGTCGCGGTTGTAAATTAAACAAATCTTATTTGTGCATTTTTGTTTGTTCTGCAGTTAAAGCTGTACACTTGGAGCTTGTCACGGACCTTACGAACAGAGGCTTTTTTGGCTGCTCTAAATCGCTTCGTGGCGCGTCGAGGCAAACCTCGAAGCATCACGTGCGATAATGGCACAAACTTTGTCGGCGCTTCAAATGAATTACAAAGGTTTCTTCGTGAGTCAAATGTTGCATCTGAGATAGCGCATGAGGGCATTGAATTCATTTTCACCCCTGCCTATTCTCCACATTTTAATTCTTTAGCTGAGGCAGCAGTCAAATCTTGTAAGCATCACCTTAAAAGACTGCTGCATCTTACTCACCTCACTTATGAGGAAATGGCCACCTGCTTGGCTCAAATTGAGGCTGTCCTCAATTCACGCCCTCTTACCCCTTTTTCATCTGATCCTCATGATTTTTCTGCTCTTTCACCCTCTTTCTTTCTAATTGGACGACCACTGTTGACTGTACCGCACCCACAGGTGGCAGACGTGAACATCTCCCGTCTGGACCGATGGAGGCGGATACAACATATTAAACAACATTTTTGGCAACGCTTTCACAATGAGTATATTTCTATGCTACAGATGAAGACGAAGTGGTTCAAGTCCCAAGGAGAGGTGAAGCCTGGAACATTGGCTCTTATCAAAGAGAAAACCCCACCACTGATGTGGTCTCTGGGTCGAGTCATGAGGACATATCCTGGCGTGGACGGTATCACAAGGGTGGCTGAACTGAAGACGAAGAGGGGCATCATTCGTCGAGCATTCAACTGCATCTGCCCTCTTCCTATCAATTGAAGACTTCCCTTCAACCCCGGGAGTATGTTGGCGCGCGAGCGCTCTCGGGTCGAATCGGCGACCCTCGGACAGCATCGCACCAACCAACGCGCCGCGGGGACTCCGCGGGGAGCGCGGGGACGCCCGGCGCCTACGCGTCTGCCACACCACCGACACTCCGCGATCCGACAGGCTAGGCAATAGGCGCTTCCCCCCTTTTTTGCCAGCAATAAACCTAATTAAATCTACAGTCCATCTTTTATTTCAGTTCTTTAGTTAGGACCCTAACAGTTATACATGCTTATTTTCGTGCCTAAAACATGCTTTTGTTGAGCAACTGCTACTTAGTAGCATGTGTGGACGGAAGTGCTACTAATAAGCATGCTCAAAAATCGTACGCCTCGCCAGTCGATTTTTGAGCATGCCACGTGCAGTGCCGGTGTGTGGCGGAGTACTACAGCAGGTGTAACCCGATTGTCTTCTTTTTCAGCATAATAAATGCCTTATTAGGCATAAGCAATAGATAGACGTTATTGGTTCTTAAAAGTTGAAATATGATCTGTGGCTCATCATCATTCATCATCATCAGCCTATCGCAGTCCACTGCTGGACGTAGGCCTCTCCAATTGTTCGTCACTGTAATCTATCCATGGCTTCTCGCATCCAGCTCTTGCCAGCCATCCTGCGCAGATCGTCCCCCCACCTAGCCAGAGGGCGCCCTACATTACGTTTGCCAAGACGCGGTCTCCACTCCAGAACTCGTTTACCCCATCGGTTGTCGGTTCTGCGGCTAATATGGCCAGCCCACTGCCACTTAAGCTTGCTAATCCGGTAAGCAATGTCGATAATTTTGGTTCTTTGCCGGATCACCTCATTCCGGATTCGATCTCGGAGAGAGACGCCGAGCATTGCTCGTTCCATAGCCCGCTGAGCGACCTTTAACTTGTGAACCAGCCGTACCGTAAGTGTCCACGTTTCGGCTCCGTATGTCATGACGGGTAGGACGCACTGATTGAAGACTTTCGTCTTTAGGCACTGTGGTATCGACGAAGACACGACGTAGTTTTCCAAATGCTGCCCAACCTAACTGGTTTCTCCTATTCACCTCATCCTCGAGGTTGTTTTTACCCAATTGCAAAGTCTGCCCGAGGTATACGTATTTTTGAACAACTTCGAGGACGGCACTATGATCTGTGGCTAAGTACTTATATCATCTGGTTATCTATCTTTTTTTTCTTCCAGGGGAAACCATCATGGCCGTCACCATGCTACGTGTAGGGAACAGGTCGGTGTATGGGACTGTAACCCTAACCACAACTTCCTGGGGTGTTCATCTCTGTGCAATAGCGATCAGAGACCCCACAGCCGGGACTAGACCGCACCGCTGATCGCGCTCGTCGCTTCACCCCTACCTGGCGCAATGCAGCCCTTCATTGCTGCACAACCTACCAGGACTACCGGCAACATCGTCCTCCATGGAGTCGTATGCTGAGCTTGCCACTCCCCCGCAGTGAGTACGCTCATGTACTCAGAAGGACCGTTTAGTCGCCTCTTACGACAGGCGGGAACACATTGGCAGTATTCTTAAACGCCCCTTGTCACACGGCATATCTGGTTTTCTATTTAGGTTATCTCACCGGTTGCATTAATTTGCTCATTTTCATATTGTCAAATTTCTAAGGTCTTGAATTTAAATGATTTATGTAACAGATTCTATTCATGAGTGTATATTTCAAATTTATTCAAGTTTAGTTTCTTCGTCACTGTCTGGATCGGGAGAGTAGTTCTCTCCAAAGTACTTTTTGTAAAGATCCTTGAACTGTGCGTAAATCGCTTTTGGGTCTGCCTTCGCATCTGAGGCCGTCTGCGTATTTGTGTACCTGGCGAAAATAATTAATATTAATGACATTTAAAAGTGCTAAAATTGGATGGCAATGAATTTGAAACGGATTTGATCTTTAGCCAACTCAACAACAGGCGGTGCTACAGGTCCCATGCACAGGGCGTATTTATTTCATTATCAGCCCATAGTGTCCCACTGCAGGAAAAAGGCCTCCCTACCCTTTTTCCACCTCTCCCGGTCCTGGGCTGCATTAGACCAGTCCTGAAAGAACGCGTCGAGTTCATCTCGCCACCGACGCCACGGTCTGCTGAGGGGACGTTTTACATTTTGGGGCATCCATTTCGGCTATTTGGCCCAAAGCTCATCCGGCATGCGACAGACATGGCCGGCCCAGTCCCATTTGACAAGACGGAGACTCAATTTATTTCGTAGCCATCCATGGTAACGAAGATCAGACGGCCGGTCGCTTGTAATTACCAAACTTATCGAATCTAGGTTCGTGGTCCAGGTTTAGCCAAACTCCGAAGCGAAGGCTTTGGGCGCAGCTGTAAATGACTCGCTGCAATTATGATCATGCTTTCAATTGACTGATTAGTGATCGATTAGCAACAGCCTGATGGAGGCGTTTGATAGGCTAAAGTTGAGATTAAAAAAGATCTTCGTCTATAATGCTATTGTAGATTGCCCATAACCCAACATACACTCCTTGAAAAACAGCCTTATATCATGAGAATTAAAGTACCTAATATCTTCGTGGAGTGTCGAGCGGCAGGGGCGATGTCCGCCTGCAGCGCCAGTTTAGACTCGCGAATTTTATGTCTTGTCTTGGCGGAGTTAGGCTAGGCTGTCTTCCCTGCGGCCTGCGCACTCGCCTCCACCCCGCCATGGGAGTTGGAGGCTGGAGTGCTGGCCGCCGTCTACGAGAAGACGGCGGCCAAGCGAGCGGCTGGCGATCCCCTCTGCCCCCGAGAAAGGGAGGCAATAAGGAAGGAGGGTCGCCAGCAAATGGTAGAGGCATGGACGGCCTCTCTCCAAGTGGAGAGGTACGGCCGTCCCACGCTCGCGGCGCTCGCCCCAGTCTTGGACCGGTGGCTCGAGCGCCCCCACGGGTTTTTGTCCTTCCGGACGGTGCAGGTACTTACCGGGCATGGTTGCTTCGGTAACTACCTGCACCGAATTCAACGGGAGGACACTCCTATGTGCCACCAGTGCGGCGCTGCGGAGGACTCGGCGCACCACAGTGGTTGCCCGTCCTTCGACCAACAGCGGTCCGCGCTGGTCGCGGAGGTCGGACATGACCTCTCATTGCCCAGCATAGTTGAAGCTATGCTGGATAATGAGGGGGCGTGGTCGGCCTTCGCCCACTTCTGTGAGGAAGTGGTGGCGCAGAAGGAGGCGGCGGAGCGGGAGCGCGAGATTAACCCCCTCGCAGGCCCGCTTCGAGCAAGGAGAGGACGAGTTCGGCGGAGAACTCTTCGTCCTCTCCGTGGAGATAGCCAGCCGGCAACAGGGACGGGGGTCCCTGTGCCGGCACTGCCATTGGCACCTCCACCGCTCGTTGGGGACGGCTCAGCTCTTCCGGCTGTCCCCAACCCCCCTCCTCCTAGTCTGAGGAGGGGCGTGGCCGCACACCCCGTGTAGGGGCCTGTGGGGGAGTGGGGTTGCGGGGGATAGCCTAGTGCAGTTCCCGTGACCCCATTCTATACCCACGGGTGGTTGAGCCCCGGGAGTTTTAGTGGGTATGCCCTCAGGCCGCTTCTTGTTAGAAGAAGCGGCCCGGAGGGTGAGTCCCACAGTACCCTGTCGCCCCCCGGCGGCAGGGTCTGCGTAATGCATTTCTCCCGGGAAAACAAAAAAAAAAAAAAAAAAAAAAAAAAAAAAAAAAAAAAAAAAAAAAAAAAAAAAAAGGCTGTCTTCCCTCCGTTCAATCCGTATAAATAGTAGTTTATGTCTTGACTAGGCTTTTACATAAACTGCCAGCTGTTGCATAAAGTACAAAAAAAAAAGGTCATATTGCAACACCCTAATTTTTTAATTAACTTTAAAGCCTTTCAAAATGTGTTTTGAATAATTCCTTTTAATTTCTTAATTTGAAGATTATGACGTAAGTGTAGATAAATGTATTTTTGACATAAGTTCGTTTTTCAGAGAGACGTAAATGAGCGGTAGGTTCTTATGGACAATAAAAGACCATAAACGTAAAACAAATTAAATACCTATGACCACAGTAGCAAACGTGGTCTTTCCCGCAGAAAGCCGGTTTCCCTTCCTCCATGCACTTCCTAATGCATACTCGGGCGTCGTCAAGATTTGGGCAGAAGTGAGCTATGTGATGTCTCATAATTGGCTTTTCATTAATATTTTCTAGTTTTGGTTCAGATTTTGGAGCTCGTGCTACATTGAATAGATGTTTAAATAACAATAATAAATATTAATAAAATTGATTTAAAAAATCAAGTAACAATAAAGACTTATTATCTATACTTATATTGAGGTAGCTATTTTAATTGGGTGTCTGAACTAGGAGTAACCTGTATCTCAAGCAAACAAAGAATAATAGGTCTTACTTAAATAATAAAATAATTTAGTCAATTGCTTTATCTAATAATAACTAAATTCTCTGCCTCTACGCGAATGTAAACCCAAAGTTACTGCATGGTTAAAAACATTAGATTATGAAGAAACTGAACTCCTACTGAAGCATGTATCGTAGCTTTTAAATATTTAAATTAGAAACATATTTATACAAGTACCTATAGTATTAATAAAACAGAATAAAATATATTAATATAATATAATAATTATAAAAATATCTGTATATACAAAGATAAAATTATGGATATAGATAATAATAATAAGTTTCAATTCACACATACACACACACACACACACACACACACACACACACACACACACACACACACACACACACACAAACACACACAAACACACCCTTTCACTACTATTGTCCTCACGGCTTAATTCTCATTTATCATAGTTTAGTAGCAATTTCATATTTTTGTTTTTTAAATTTATCTTTAACCTTTATATATGTATGAGTGTGTTGAGGAAGAGTGGCCTCTTCTGGCACAGGTGCTCCTTGCACTTAATAGAAGGGGCCAACCCTTGCTTATTTTATGTATGGGTTATGATGAAATAAATAATTTTTGTATTTATATATACAAATAGTATTTAAATGTTTAGTTCTTGGTTTATCAAAGACTAAGTTAAATCGCCCTGTTGGTCTACATCACCCTGTTGGTTTGATTACCAGGTGATCTTGGGGTTCTGGGTTCGATTCCCGGGTCGAGAAAAGATATGTTTAAATTTTTCGAACATAGCTCGGGATTGTGATCACCAATCAATTAGGCAAGCGTGGTGATTAAGCCTAATCTCATCATAGTAATAAAAAGCGGCCACCTTTCGCGTACGCCTTGGACCTAACATTTGTGCATGGTTATTTAAAAAATAGTATGAGTGTTTGCCTAGACGTTGTAATCCTGAATTTTTTTAAAAATGATCCGGTTTAGTAGCTAAAAGTTAAAATCGATTGGCGTCGCTAGTGTGCCCTACCCGTCACCTTAAAACCGCTCAGCTCATCCACTCCCTCATACACGCCTCTATAAAAACAGAAAAACATGGATGAGAGAGGATGCTGAGCAGTGGTGATGCAAGAATACCAATAGGTATATTTTCGTACTTATCTACTAAAGATTGTAAATTACAATTTTAATAATATAATGTATGTGTCAATTTGTTTGCGTAGTGTAGTGTGTCGGACTAGCTTCACTGACAATAGGTACATCTAGTGGCGAATTAATATCGGAAAATGTGTCCGAATTTGATTCACAGCCCAGGCCCCAGCAGACGACGCCGTGCAACGCCAGTCCGCTTGTGACCACGGCTGCTGTAAAGTAGCCAAAACATCGAGCAAAATATGTGAGTACATTAGTTATATCACATAATAAATTTTGTGTTGATTCCCGTCTTCATTAATTTTAGTTATAATGCAAAGCGCAAATTTAAAAAAAGAAAAATAATTGATGTGTTAATGCACTTGGAATTCAAATTAACTTATAAGGTAAAGTTTCCGTTTGTGATTAAATGTATGCAAGGCTCCTAACACAGCCTATAAAAGTTTACGAACATAATGAAATCTACGTTGTATTCAGTGTTGGTTTTGTTTTTATGATGTTGTGTTTGTTGTACTTTGTTTTAATCCTATTTCGTTCATTGTTATTGTTTTTATGCTGTTTTGTGTACTTTTTGCTTTGCTCATTTTTTATTTCATTTTCGTGTAGTGTTGGCCAGCTGCTTGTGTTTGTAATGTGTGTGTCGTTTGTGTTGAGCATAAAAGTATTACTATAATTGATCGTAAAAATTTAATTGTAGGTACTTCTCGGCCCCACAGAAAACCGGCGTGAAGTAGCGCTGTGCTGTGTTTCGCTGCGTGAGTGAAGGTACCGGAGGCCCAATCCGGGGGATAGAGGAGGTTTAAAGGTTGGCAGTGCACTTGTGACTCCACTGGTGTCACGGGTGTCCATGGGCGGCGGCAGTTGCTTATTCGTCTGCCTACCTATTACATAAAAAACATTTCTTTATTTACCTGCAGTAAGATCAAGAAAACCAGGAGGGTTGAGATGAACTGCATCAGCTCTTTTACGGAGGACTCTTGGCCGCTTTTGTTTTATCTTTTCGTATTTTGTATCTGTAACAACAAAACAAAGAGTACAACTTTTGTGAACTGAATTCCGGATATCGCCTATAATCATCATCATCATCATCAGCCCATTTAAGTCCCCACTGCTGGGGCACGGGCCTCCCTCAATCACATGAGGGGTAATTACCATACTCACCACGCTTGGCAGACGGGTTGGCGAGGGTTTTGATATAAATGCACGAATCGCCTATAAACATGACATTAAAGAAATAGGATTCCTTATAGTAATGGAAGTAAATAGCGTTTCTAAATCAGCCTTCTTGAAAGTTCGCTTATCATCCAAATATTAGCTGAAAGTTTTTTCAGCGAATGTTTTGGTCATCTCGAAAAAAATCTAAGTAACTTAAGCACTTGTGTAACAGATATCAGACAACAGAGCAATTATAAATAACGTTCATAATATCACCCAGACACTGAACAACCGCAAATTAAAGGTGTCAAAGATGATACCAGGTTTAGGTGATGAATACCCAAACATTGAACCGACCCATGGAGCTGAATGCTCTATGGGTCGGACTTCGAAATATTTAGAATTTCATCACATAGACATAACTACTTTTGAATTAAAAATAAATTATAGCAGATATAGCTCTTTTGTAAGACTTAAGTATCGTTATACAGGGTTATTTGAAATATATCTTTAAACTAGTTTTTTAGATTTTCGCGTTGCATTATAACTATAATGTATCAATACGGGGATTAACACGATATTTATTATGTGAAACAACATTGTGTACTCACATATTTGGCTCGACGTTTCAGCTACGTTACAGCATCCGTGGTCACGAGCGGACTGCACGTCAGCGTAGCAGTCCGCTCGTGACCACGGCTGTTAATATCACATAATAAATATCGTGTTAATCCCCGTATTGATACATTATACCTTTAAACTCTTAGATACTGACTCTCAAATTTGAGTGAAATACTTTTGATGTAACAAAGATTTGCTATATGTATTGTACATAGCCATGTAGATGGTTGCCTATATTCGATAAATTAGTATAATACTACAATAAAAATTCTTACTCGTACATACCAATCACAATTTTTGGCTCGAACATTGGTAAGCAGGAACAATGGCCATCAATACAAATCATATATTCATTACTATTACACTTTGAGCCTGATTTGACGAGTATTACTGGCTTGCTACGGTAGTAAACGTCTTTGCCGTTGATTTCAATATCTATAAATACATAAAATATTATGGTAATTAAATGTACAGATAAATTTCATATTAGCCAGCCAATGTCAAGATTAGCCTCTGGCTTAAGTTATTAAGCCAATTAAATTATTTTTAACGGATAAGGCAATTTTTCACTTTACCTAATAATTGTAAGTTTAATGTATAACTTTTTTTTTAAATTTAGTCTGCAGAGTCCCACTGCTGGGCTGCAAGACCTCCCCCAAGTCTCTCCTTTCCTCCCTATCCAATGCCTATACTTGCCATTCTTGGACATACGTATTGAAATCGTCACACCATCTTTTTTTGGGCCTGCCGCGTAGTCGACGTCCGTCGTATAACTTTATCTTTTTAGAATAATCAATTTTTTTTTTAATTTCTTTCTGACCCCTTGTTAGCTGCTGCCGCAACAAGCTTGCTGCGCTCGCTCGGCTCGCACGATTTGGGAAATATTTTATACTCTCATGAAGACTATAAAATTCAATTAAACTAAAGTGAGACAACATCACATACATTGACCTGGTCCTAAACTAAAGTTTTCTCTTGCACTATGGAAACCAGGAATAACGAAGCTGCACAACATATTGTGTTGGTGCGGGAATCGAATGCGAAACCAATGCGTTTCAACCGACGCTTAAACTACTGCGATATATGGGTAGTCATTGATTCTTTAATAGATAATTGATAAATTTTTCACGACGAATAGAATCGTCCTCTCTCATGGATCGCTTGAAATATTTTTACCAGCATCATCAGCCTATATTCACCTACTGTTGAACATAGGCCTAATCTTGGCACTCCACTGAAAAAAGATTTATTGAATTAAAAAAGTACATACTTATTACATTCTGACCCTTTTTTCCCACTCCAACTCTTTGACCTGTGAGATTTAATAGTAATGGTAAGCTAAGGATTATTGTTAACCTGTACAAACCTACTGCAAGGCAAAGGCCTCCCTGTATGCCTTTCAATAGCGGTGAAAGTTCCAACGCTTTCAGTCTTTATCTTTTAGATAGATACATACAATATTACGCAGACTTATTACATTACTGGAGTCGCGGGCGTCCATGGGCGGTGGCAATCGCTTACCACCAGGTGATCCGTCTGCCACCTATTACATAAAAAAAAAAAAACATTAGAAAAATTTATGACGCGATTTCTATCATGTACCTTATTAATGTTGATTTCAAATGACTTCTCAGGCGGGTAGTCCGATAATAACAACTTATCTGCAAAAACTTGAGTCGCACCGTGACCACCATGGCCCTTGCAACAGAGCTCAAAATATCTAAGGGACATGGGAGCAGTACTGAATCTTTATACAGGCGAGTGGAATGCGCACACCTCGTATCTCGGTATACTCTCGGGCAACCAGTAGGGTTGCCAAATCAAATATTCTTATAGTATTTTCAACCAAGTAAGAGATATATTCCTTTTACAATACTGCAGGCGGGACGGCCCTGCTTGTTGACGCTCTGCTTGTTCACGTTTAACGTGAGTTAAATACTGTTAGGGATACTAATACCACACTAAAACTACAGTTTTTCTAAATCTATTGTTATACTGTGTTAATACCTCGCACATATATTAAAACTTAGTGTTGACTCCTGGATCCCAATTCTCGGGACTGATGTACATAGATATCGAATTCGACATTTATATGGACGATTGTATGGAAAATCTCTCATTCGACGCCTTTATTGAGGGCACGAGAATAAAAGTGAAAAATAACGTATCTTCGTGTGTAGCCAGCTAAAGAATGCGTCAACGCGGCGGCTCTCATATATCTCACTCATGAAGATTTTTTGACACCATGTTAAAATAATGGCTGGTAATAAAAATTGACACCCTGTATTTATTTGACTTTCACACAGTGGTTTAATTTCTAAAAATGCTGCGTGAGTGAAGTAACGGGCGGCCCAATCCGGGGGAAAGGGGGTTTAAAGGTAGGCATCGCACTTGTGACTGCACTTGTGTCCATACGCGGCGGCAATGCTTACCATCAGGTGATCCATCTGCTCGTCTGCCACCTATCATAGAAAAAAAGTAAAAGATTTTTCTTTTCTATTTTTTAAGTTCGAGTTTGAAAAACCTTACCCTCGCCGAAAATAATTTGATTAAAAAATACCAGAACAGCCAACACACCAACTCGTAGCGAAATCATTTTTCACTTTGAAAATCTCAAACTTTTGAAAAATCTCGTTTATTTTATGTTCAAGGTTACATAATTGATTTCAAGCTTGAATTAATTGATATTTTCATTGTCAACTTGATTGTTTGATGACTAATTGGATAAGACATTTTACGCTGTAAATTGCATTAGTGTTAACCAATGTAGTTTTTTTTTTTGTTGCTATCTTGTTACCAATCCACAGAGAGTCATCGACATAACTTACGATGCTACATCGGTGACACTAGCGCCGCCAGTAGATTTAAATTGATTGTGGCGATAATGAGAGATTATTTAAAAAAGAACAATTTAATTACTTGGAGGAAAGAAAAATAAATGTTTTGAGACGCAAAACAATAATTTTTACACGCGACAAGTAACAATAATCTGCATTATTGCTAAAAGTGGCCACTTTTAGCATTTATGCGAATTAGATAAATAGATATACTTTATTGCACAAAAAACACAACTTAAAAAAAACTAGGCATTACATAAACTTAATTGTACAATTTCGGCGGTCTTATTGCTGGAAGCGATCTTTACCAGATACCCTTCAGGCAAAGGACATTTGATAGTAGAGGAGGGGTAGGTGGTGCAATATTCAAAAGTGAAATAAAAGTGAACTATATATATATACTATAAAATTGGAGATCGTCTGCATATAGATGATGAGAAGAGGAGAGGTTATAAGTAATTGAATTGATGAAAATAGCAAAAAGGAGAGGAGACAGAACGCCACCTTGCGGTACGCCAGCACTGATATCGCACCATGTGAAAATGGAGTCTTCTGCGCGGATGCGTTACCGACGGCCATACAAGTAACTACGAAACCAGTCAATAACCGTTGGAGATATGTTAAGAGAATGAAGTAAGCCAAGCAAAGTGTCAAAATCAACGGTGTTGAAAGCGCTACTGAAATCTAGCAACGTTAAAACAGTAAGAAACTTTTCATCCATGCCTTGTTGGATGTCGACTGTGATTTTGACTAACGCTGTGGTCGTGCTATGACCTGGACGGAAACCGGATTTGAATTGGTCCAAGATCGTTCGTGTTCGGACAGGAAAGTAGTGAGCTGTTGATACACTACCCGCTCGAAGACTTTGTTTTTACTTATAAAACTTATGATTATTGTTACTTATGAAATGATTTCTTTCTACAAGTAGGTAACAAAAATTTGCATAATAGGCTACTTGACTCATATAATTTTTTTCACAATAAATAATTATTTCCAGCAGTATCTGACTTACGAAACCAAAATATATCGATTTCAGTAAATGAAAATCTAAGATGGTTGCATATTTTCAATTTAAAAAATATTATTTTTATTAAGGAACGCTGAAAACGCTATCGCCAATGTTGTGACGTCACTCGACATAAAAAAAAAACGAATGTCACTCTCAAAATTATAATTTTGTTTATTGTCTTGGTACATAACCGTAAAAGGTGTATTTTTAAAAGTCTCTGTGAAACTCAATAATTTTTAAGTAAATACTTACGTCAAAGAGATCTTCGCAAAAATAAATTATACTTTGAGTAGAAAATGAGTCAGGCTCCCTTTTAGCAAGTTTTAGAAAGGTGTTATGCATGTTTATTTCACTACGTACTCTGATCCATAACTTTCCTGGGGTCTTTACTGATGTGTTTTTGTATTCTCGTATAATACAATTTGGTGATAATTACTATACTTTTGGTAGAAACTAGTAGAAGACATGGTTTTTGAAGTGGTTTTTAATAAAAACTTTGCGATTTCTGTTTTAGTGAAATGTCGAAATGATTGTGTACGTGTCCTATGACGTCACAGCACAGATAATCTATAGACTAATAGGTCTGACAGCGTTTTCGTCTGTCAGCTAGCAAAACATTTTTTTTTTTTTGTGTTTTAGGCCTTTAAAAACTCTAAACATATTTTTCATTGTGTAAGATAACGGTAATGAACCATATAAGCCCTTACCTAATAAAAAACGTGTCAACTAGCCTATTTATAAAAGTGGCCACTTTTAGCATTTATGCAGATTATTGTTACTTGTAGGAAGAAATCATTTCATAAGTTTCTCTCAAAATACCGTTAATACATTCCTCCAAGTCTTTAAGATTGTACTTTTTTAAATAATGTCTTATAATCGCCACAATCAATTTACATCTGCTGGCGGCGCTAGGTTCGCCGATGTAGCACCTTAACGGATTAGCAAAGTTGAAGTGGCAGTGGGCTGGACAAATCAGCCGCAGAACTGAGCGCCCTCAGGTCAGATGGCTGCGGAACCCTAAAAAGGGTGGAAACATACCGACCAAATTCGAGTTGAGGTCGCCCATTAAGGGTTCCGTACGTATATTTTATATTTGATATTTGGCTGACGAGCAGAGGAATCACCTGATGGCAAGCGATTGCCGCTGCCCATGGACAGTCGCAACACCAGTAAAGTCACATATGTGCTGCCAAACTTTAAACCGCCGTTCTCCCTGGATTGAGCCTTCGGTATCGTCACTCACTCGGCGATACACGGCGTAGGCGCTTTTTCACGCCGATTTTATGAGATGCCAAAGCATATATTAAATATACTTAAAATATGCCATCACCGTTTTTGGAATTCACGGACTGAAGCTAATAAACCAAGTCAAGTACCTACTTAAGAACTTTCAGTACAAAAGCTTAACATTTCGACGTTAAAAATATTATTGCTATCCATAGCCTGTGCCGGAGCAGAGTGGGAGCTAGTGTTGTATATCTATCGATAGTAGAAATCGATGTTTTATCGAGAGTTGATAGGGGCATATCTGTTATCGATAGCTTATTTACTGTCTCGATGGCGCAATGGGTAGTATGTCGCACTTTAAAGTGACACACGGCTGCACTTGGACTCCCGGGTTTAAACCCTGGGGCAGGGAAAAATTTGCACCGGATTTTTACTGTTGAGGAATTCTCAGTTCTAATTCTGGAATTGTCAATCTTGAACCCCCGTGCCTCACCAACCACGTTAAGCCGTTGGTTTTGCGCCTGATCTCTCTTCGATCGTGTCTCTAGTGGTGTCCCATAGAAATATGAGGGTAAGGGAATAGAGACTGCACTTGTCTATACGCACACACTTGAGCACTCAAAGCAGTACTATTCTGCTCACGTAGCTGATCGTTAAGATCGGCCGCCGTAGCCGAATCGATGGGAAGATATCGTCACAGTATCGATTTCTCAGAACCAGGTAAATATATATTTTTTTATGCTAGAGGCGGACAAACGAGTAAGCGAGTCACCTGATGGAAAGTAAGCAACGCCGCCAATGTGTTTTAGACTATTGATAGGTTTGGTAAATTTACGATTATATTGTTAAAAAATGAGAATTTTATTTTTTTATGTATGTATGGTAATAGTTGATATTTTTATAGCGACATCGACAGCTCATGTCGAATCAAGCACTTACAAATTTCGTCGACTTAGTAACGCGTTCAGTGGTATAATTGGTAGTACATTCACCCGGATTGTGGAAGGTGTGGGTTCGAGTCCCGCCTGAACGCGAGATGAAATTTTTAAGTGTGTTATTTACTTATGTATGGTAATGTTATGTATGTATATTGTTATGACTGTAAGATATTTATTGTAAGATATTTCACGAACCGTTTGAAACAGTGGTAGTGAACGCTGCCTTTGGTCCAAGGGTTGCGGGTTCGATCCCCGCACAGTACAAACATGTGTGTGCATGAACATGTCTGCTTGTATTGGTTGATTGGTGCTTCCTATGTTTTATAAGTATATATTTACAAAAAAAAGTATCCCACTGTTGATTCTGATATCCGTAACACAGGTGCTTGAGCTACCTATCTCGGAGTCATGGAGAATGTATGTGATGTTGTGAAATATTTATATAAAAAATAAAAATATTATATGGGCCAATGAAATATTTCTTAATGTTTCTTGTTTCCTAAAATAAGTGAATTATTATTATTATTTTTAACAATTATATGAAGAGTTTTCGTAAGGGTGAGTAATCAGTTATTTAGGCAACGACAATACGAGCAACGATAGTATCGATTCTAATGATATTTTTAACTATGTAAATTAACAAAAGTATCGATACTATCTATAGTCTTATCAATATTTTTATCGTTTTTCAAAAAAAACCTATAGTGTAGTGGACAACACTAGCGGGAACGGTGGAACGAAGCAAAACAAAAAGGGATGGAACAGGAAATAACACAACGGAGCTATCGTTTCCAGTAGCCGTGAAATATCTGAGATGTTGAGACTTTTATACACTTTTATGGGGCATGGTGTGCACATGTTCTGTTCTGATTTCCCCTAAAGTATAATTAATTTGTTAGTATGATACTATTACTAAGGATAAATAAAATAATAATAATATCTTTCAACTTATTAAGGCTATGGCGGTCTCAACGAGGCAATCTCAACGATCAGCCACGTTCGCAGGATATATTATAGTGCTCAAGTGTGTGCGCAAGCACAAGTGCACTCTCTTTTCTCTTATATTCCGGAATATGATGGTATTCTTATTGGACACAACTGTGACACGACCGGAGAGGGTTCGGGCCCAGGACTAACAGCTTAAAGTGCTTTCCGAGGCACGGGGGTACAAGATCGCCAACTTCCAGGTTCCGGGCTGTCACTAAGAATTTCTTACCGAAAACTTACGTACCAATTTTTGGCCCGAACCCGGGGATCGAACCGGGGACCTCTTGCGCAGCCGTCGCTTTAAAGTGCGACCCACTAACCACTGCGCCAACGAGGCAGTCATAAATATTATAATGAAGCTCTAGAACGTAATATAATTTTTCCCCCGATTTCGATGACATACCGGTGTCGTACATCAAATATCAGTTAATACATAAACTAAGTGACCAAGGAAGAAGAAAAGGAATAAAGAGAAGTGGTCAACAAGGTCCAAGCTCAGCATGTGACTGCAGCAGTTTGCAGCCGCTGACGCGCTGGTTGTCAGTTTGGACCTTGAGTGACTGACGAAATCAATTTCGAATGTGACAGATAAAAAAGAATGAATGAATGAATGAAACAAAATAATACCCGAAGATCAGGGTAAAATCCTAAGGCGGGAACCCTACAAGTGCTCGCGACGACATCCGAAAATATTACCTGCACTGACTGCACATCGATGCACTGCAGTCGGAATCAGAATACTTTGCAGTTCCCTTCGTATCGCCAGTTTAAGTTGAATTTATTGTGCCTTTGACGTGACTCGAGTGACTTTAGGGTTCCACGATCAAATACAAGATCTGTGTCTACCGATTTGTGGCGACCCAAATAAAATAGAGGATTTTTTTTGTAAATAGGTGGCTGAGAAAAATATGGATCACCTGATGGTAATCAGTTATCACTCCCCAGACTTCCCTTCCCCCTGGATTGGGCCTTAAGTACTCTCACTTATTCGGTAAAACACAGCACAGGTACCCATGGACATCTGCACTACCCGAGATTTATGATTTGCTCTTATGGTCGTAATAAGCCCTATTCTTGAAGACTAAGTATAAAACTAACATTTAGACGAATGATTATTTACTCTAGGTTTTGGATGCAACTGTGAATGGAACGTTGATGTGGTGATGGTGAGGAAGAGATCAGTATATTTGTACTATTGATTCACAATTTCATAGTGAACGACATTTTCATACAGTCATGATAACAAAATTCTAAACTAAGTACGACGATTCAAGAATATACCTTAGCAGTTCTAATATCGTCCAACCGATTACGGCTACGGCGGCCAATCTCAACGATCAGCCACGTACGCAGGATATATTCAAGTCCTCATGTGTGTGCGCAAACACAAATGGACTTTCTATTTTCTTATGATATATGAGGGCATATTCCGATGGGCCGTGTGGTCCCCGGCAGAGTAGAATAGGCCACCCTCACTCTTACCGAGGTGTCGTAAAAGGCGACTAAGGTAAAGCATGCCTGCGCATGATCATCAGCACCCAGAGAAGGAAAACTCTGCATTTATATCAAAACCCTCGCCAACCCGTCTGCCAAGCGTGGTGAGTATGGCAATTACCCCTCATGTGATTGAGGGATGGGATAGCTGTGCCCCAGCAGTGGGGACTTAAATGGGCTGATGATGATGATGATTCCGATGGGACACAATTATATTTAGGATTAGGTACAAATTTTTGGCCCGACCCGGGGATCAAACCCGGAATCTCTTGCGCAGCCGTCGCTTCAGAGTACGACCCACTAACCACCACGCCACCGAGGCGGTCTAGTCTAGTCTAAGCAAGCAGTTCTACTAATGAACGGGCAGACCTAACAGCAGATTTAGTTAGTCTGATATTCAGAGATGTGAATTAAAACTTTTTAGAAACTCACCCAATTACTGTTCACAGTTCGAATCGGTCCCAAACAAACTGTCCCAATTTAAATCTTAGAGCATGAAGACTGACGTCAAACAATGCCAAGTTAAGTCCAATTAAGACTAAGAATAAGGCTGTTCGATGCCCCAAAAGTCATATCGATAAAAATAATCAATAACTGTTTAGCGCAGTGAGGTTCACAGGTTCAGGTGTGAGCGGATCACCTGATGGTAAGCCATTGTTATCGCCCATGGACACCAGTGGTCTCATAAGTGTGCTGCCAACGTTATAACCCCGCTTTTCCCCCGATTCATCGAGGGATCGGATACTCCGGTACGCTCACTCACGCAGCGAAACACAGCACAGTGCTGCTTCACGCGGTTTTCTGTGAGGCCGTGGTATCACTTCGGTCGAGCCGGCCCATTGCCAAAGCGTGGCTCTCCCACAGGTCAAGAAGCATGGCTCTCCCACGGTCGACACAAGTGTTACAATTCTGTGTCGAATAGTAGTTTATGCGACTGTCACATAATGGAGATTTTAATAGCCTAGCCTTTTTTTTTATGACCCAGTGAAAATTCACCTTATGCACGCAGAGAGGGGCTCTCCTCCGGTTTAGGTCTCTGCTAATCAGAGACCGTCCGGAGGCATACTCAATAAAAACACTGGGGCGTTTCCATCCCTCGCCCAGGAAACACTCAGACCGGGGTGAGGACTGCCACGGAGGCTTCATCCGTCGCCCGGTCAGGGCGAAGAGGCTCGCCAGCTCAGCCTCTCTCCCACTTAACCTCCCGGGTAGCACCCACGCTGCTGGATGCAGTGCAAGCACCACCGGGAGGAGGACTGCGGGCACCCCTCCCCGCACATACACTGCTGGTTGCAGTGCAGTGCGAGTTAGGGGCAAACCCGCAGGCTTTCAACATAATAACGCGTCGCAGAAACCGACTGCGCTGGCTGCGGAGCCGGAGAAATCCGCGACGCAAACAACTCCAACCTACCACCGCAATCCGCTGACTGCGACCTTGCGGCGCAGGTCCCCAACGTGGGCCTTGCGGCCACTGCGCCCGGAGGCGCCGCGCAACACAGCATCCCCAGGTCCGAAGACAAAAATGGCGCCTGCAACCCCGCTGTGCAATGGTTTAACCCGCTTTCATTCACGGGTCCTAGTGCACCGTCGGGGAACGACGCGAAGACGCCAGTCCTCAGACCCTCGGCGCGACAATGTAGGCCCTGTAGCGAAGTGCACTTCAGCGCGGTCGCACGACAGGGCCGGTCCGTCGGGTGTGCATCCTTCGGCTAACAGGTAGCAATCCACGAATGAATTACTACCCGTCATTGCCCAGGAAAAACCGTGAAACCGTCAATGAAACAAGTAAAAATATCGTATCTTGTATCGTATCGTATATCGTAAGTAAAAAAAATTGTTTAAAAATGTATCGATATATTTTTTCAAGCCCAGCCAAAAGGGTCCCGGTGGTGGAACTTCATTTCCTTACTTATAGAAAGTGAAGTATTTCTTCGTACTCTTCGGATAGTCTGAGGACTTAGGATAAACGGGAGACGGATAAACGGATGATGGCAGAGTTAAATCATTTGGAATGTCAGTTACAAAGTACGTCCAATGGACAGGAGAGTGTCTTTCCATCTACCGTTTAGTCTATCTCACAATTTTTTTTTATATGATAGTCCTGATGGTAAGCGATTGCCGTCGCCCATGGAGACCCGCGACACCAACCTTCAAACCCCCTTTTCCTCTTATTGGGCCTCTGGTACCCTCACTCACGCAGCGAAACACAGCAAAGTGCTGTTTCACGCCGGTTTTCTGTGAGGCCGGCCAAACTCTACAAGAACACATCGACGTACGACATTTATAGTGGACAAGTGCTCTTTCTACTCCCCTACTCTCAAATTTCGATGGGACTTCAGTCTGACCAGATCGAAAAGGGTTAGTGTCGGTGGTATCAGTAGTATAGAATAGACCTGGCAAAAGCGTATATTTTAAAAGATTAACACATTTGCATCTGGATCAGCTCAAAGATGCGAAACAGTGAAACACAGGATTTGGAACATCGACTCTCATTCGGCTCACTCGGATCATTCCGCTCACTCGGATCATTCCGCTCATTCAGATCATTCAGCTGACTTAGATCATTTAGTTCCTTTGGCTCACTAGGATCATTCAGCTCATTCGAATCATTCGGCTCATCCGTATCAATGAGCGAGATAACTACCGCGTACCGATTGACCACGAGATCCATTCAAGTCGAATTATACATTGGGAACGAACATTAGAGATTCGGAGCAGTGTATCATTCGGGTGATTCGGATTACTGAGTCGTTCCAGTAAAGAGCTACACACGTATAGTATAGAAAAAACTATGGTGGTCCAATGATTTTTGTGCGTTCAAATCTATGACCAATTCGCATTGATGAGTTCTGTTATTTATCATTTTACAATCACCGCTGGCTTTTCGGTAAAGAAAAACATGAATCGTGAAGATCTAATCACGATAATCCGTAATTAAAAACTCAGATCATTTAGGACTTGATATATGTTAATCAAGTTGATTAGGCCTGATGCGTTCGCCCGCATTGAGTCACCTTTCCTTTTTAGTTTGGTCTGTATCAGTGGTCTGTATACATCTGCCGTCCGCTAACTAAAAGGTGGTTAAGCCACAGCGACTCCCTGTGGCTTAGCGACTTTTTAGTTAGCAGACGGCAGACATGACACACATCCTGCATTTCAATAACATTTTTGTAGGTAAATAAAGAGAGGATTAAAAATACCTATTTTAATTTGGATCAATCACGTTCATAATAATTTGAGCAGGAAAATCTAATTTTCCAGAACAGCTATCAAAAAGCCTATGATTTTTAACCCCCGGCGCTGCTATACCTTTTTTCTACGGGACTATAACCCTAACCAAAACCCCTGAGGTGGATACCTCCGCGCAATCGCGGTCGAGAACCCCACAGCAGTCGGGACTAGACCGTCCCGCTGATCGCGCTCGCCGCTTCAACCCTACCTGGCGCAATGCAGCCTTTTATAGCTGTACGACCTACCAGAATATCCAGTAACGTCGTCCCCCGCAGAGTCGTATGCTGAGCAAGCCACTTACCAGCAGTGGCTACGCTCACGTACTCCAAAATGCCCGTTCTGTCTAAAGTTTAGACCTTAGCAGTATTCTTAAACGCCCCTAGCCACAATGTACACCGCTGCTACTCCTTACTCAACCCACACAATAAAGTAACGAGGTTCTTAATGAACTCCCTGTAAACTGTTCCTTAACTTCCCAACTAGTTCGCTGGGGGCAAGCATTAACATTCCTTGAATATTTTTTGCGTATCCCAAAGGGTTTGATCACGAAAAGTTTGGACCTAAAAAGTTTTTAATAGTTCAAGCGTTTTCGGGCTACCGTATTCAAATTTCGAATAAAGGTTAGGGGCATTTTAACAACGCAACTTGGTTTTATTTATTTGTTCACGTTATTTATAAAGAAATGAGACACTAAAAAGCTTGAAAAAAAATTTTTTCCAAAAAAAAAAACCGTCTCCTAACACCACGAACTAAAAAGTGTAAAATAATATTTTAACACTTTATACACTTCAAATAACATTTTATAACAGTACACTCGAGAAAAAGTTTTACCGAATTTTTTAGTTCGTGGTGTTTGAAGGCGGTTTTTTTGCAGATTTTTTTTTGTGAAATCATGGTCCTTTAACGACCATGATTAAAGTTTTGGGTAGTAAGATTTGACTTGTTTTCATCTCCAAAGATCGCTTTATAAATTAGATGTATATGTATATGCTTTTACCGCATTTCGTTTTTTAAGGGTCTCGGTAGGGGCGTCTTGACCTATAGTGCAGGGGGTGCGGTGCACCCGGGCGCCGGAAGTTAGAGGGCGCCGAGAGCCCACATAGAGCCGCTACACATAGAGCCTCCACTGTAACGCGTGCGGGCGCGAGTACTGATCGTTCTCCTCAGCTGTCGCTTCGATGACCGGGGTACGCTTGGACTATGATACAGGATCCGGGACGTCTGATAATTACAATGAAGCGATTGCCCGTAGGTATTCTGTTCGCGCATTTTGAAAAAAGAGGGCGCCAGGTTAGGCTAGAGCCGACCCTGGCTGAGACCAGAAGGGAATGGTAAATTCTCGTGTCAGAGACCAAAATCCACTTCGGGTGGCTGAGCCAGCGTAGTAAGTAAGTAATTGTTGCTAGCTGACATAACGTGGTATATCGCTGCATAGACCGAAGACTGATGGCCAATAGAAGTAAGCTCTAACATAGTCACGGGAATTGGCGATTCAAACCTGAAGTCTCGTTGAAGACCATGACTCCTTCTCACTCAAGGGTGAAGAGGGAAAACCGCTTGATTTTAGTCGGTATGCCCCTGGCCGGCTTCTCGTTAGGAGAAGCCCCCGCCAGAGGAGAGCCTGACTTACCCCTTCTACTCCCCAGCAGGAGGGCAAGTATAAGGCGGCATTACCCAGCGACAAAAAAAGGCTAGAAATGGTCTCCGTCCCCTACAATGACCGTGCTTTTACAAGGCTTTTACAATCTACTCTATTCAGAGTAAATTGTAAAAGCCTTGGAAAACCGCCGTGATGCAGCAATGTGCTATGTTTCGCTGCGTGAGTTAGGGTACCGGAGGCCCAATCATGGGAGAAGAGAAGTTTAAAGGTTGACAGCGAACTTGTGACTCTACTGGTGTTTCGGGTGTCTATGGGCGGCGGCAATCACTCATGCGATCCGTCTACTCATCTGCCACTTATCGCAAAAAAAAAAGCCTTAAGACTTTATGAAGCTGAGAATGAAGTACGTAATAGATCCATCAACGATAAATACACTATTATAGGCTTTCCCCACGAATTTGCGAACAGATCCGTCAATTTCCTAACTCCTTCTTTTTTATCGTCATAGGTATAATATTTTAATAATAACATCTAAACTTTAATTGATTTTGTATGATTTATTTATTAATGAAATGTTTAATGGAATGTATTTTTTTTTGTTATTTGATACCTATAATTGCACTTAGCTGAAATAATTAAGGACGAACATATTTGCTTGTCGATAGATCGACTAAACATGCGTAAATGACTACTTATACAATGAGACCAAAAATGTAACATGTTTTATGCAAATAAAGATTATTTGTATTTGTAAGGTACTTGTTCTTACTACAGCTCTTGAATGAAATCACAACTCACATGTTTGTTTTAGGGTCTTATTCATGTAAGTATGTTTGTAAAATCTTTGTTAAGTAAAACGGTGTTACAAAGCAGTTTTTGTCTTTTATTCAAAAATTTTACAATAAGCATTGAAGTACCTAATTAATTTCTTCCTTATAATTTACTTCTTTTACAGCGTAGACGTTAAAAGCTTGAAGGTTCATAATAAAAGGACTTACATTTCAAAATTGGAGTACGTATAATGAATTGTATTTTGTTTATTAATTTAGCAGTACCTACTTAGTAATAAAACCAACATAAAGTGGTTTGCTTTGAAAAGCTTCATTCATTTCATTTTATTAATATTGTTCCTTGGGCAATAATAATTCCTTTGGATGCTGAAGTCATGTTATTACACACAGTCTATTTAGCTTAAAGCTTTACAGTTTTTGCCTTTATGAAAAACAATTTCTACAGGAATGACCGTTTTAATAAGCTTCTTTTTTTAAGGTGAAGTGGTTTTCGTAATATCCTCCAACCGATTACAGCTACAGCGGCCAAATTCGACGATCAGCCACACACGCACGATATATTATTATAAATCAAGTCTATACGCAAGTACACTCTCTATTCCCTTACCCTCATATTCCGATGGGACATCAGGTGACACGAATTAAGTGGGATTGGGCGCAGGACCAACGGCTGAACGTGTTTTCCGAGGCACGAGGGTACAAGACCGCCAACTTCCAGACTCTGGGCTGACACACTAAGAATTTCTTACCGAAATTTTTGGTAGAAATTATTGGCCTGACCTGAAGATCGAACCCAGTACCTCTTACGCAGCCCTCACTTTAAAGTGCAAACCACTAACCACTGCGCCACCGATCATAAAGTAGGTACTAATACTGTCATCAAATTCCGTCCATTATCCTAGCATTAGTCTTAAGCTGTCGCTTCGAAGCCCGGGTTATGCTGGGACCATGATAAAGAAAGAAAGAAATATTTATTATTTTGGACACCACAACACTACATACGAGTACAACATTAGTTACAAAAGAACAAACAAACAAAAAGAAAAACAAAATAGATACAGAAAATAAAAACAAAACAAAACAAAGGAAAAACAAAATAATGAGTACTAATAACCAGGCAGTGCAAATAGTATATTGTGTGTTGTGACCTCCAACATAAATGGTAATGATACAGGATTTGAAAAAATTACCTACTACATAGCGACTGCTTTCTAACTTTCGTGGCCCTAAGACAATGGAACCAGACCGAATGGACCTGCACGGTTACATATTCAGAATAATTTTCGCATCGTGAAGGTTTGCTCACAATATGTTTATAGTTGCGTTAGTGGCAGAAATAAGCACAAAAATTTGAAAAATCCAGAGGTGCAGGTTGGGATTCGAATCTACAATATCGTATAATCGGACACATTAGTACAACGCGCAAGTTGGAGACGGACAAGTTTTTACGGACTAGCCTAAAATCGTATAGGTACGAGTATGCGTACTTGAACTAGAAGAGAGTTTAGTTTCGTTACGTAATGGACAACATTTCAAAATTTCTAAGCTATAAAACAAAAAATGCTTACCACACTATAGTTTTAAATTCACGAAATGCCAAACTTATGACATGCAACTGTCAAAAAAAATCAACTTGTCAACGTTGAATGAATGAGTGACGTTGACAATGTTGACACTTGTATTATTTACCTTTGACAGTAGTACCTTTTTTTATTAAAACAAAGGATGCAAAGGATGATATGCAAAGGAATATCGCTGTATTCAGCCGTCCGATGACGTCATTTGGCGCTTACGTCTATTTAGAATATAAAGAATTTCAATAATTATTTTATGTATGAAAATGGCCAAATTTTGAAAAAAGAAAAAATAAGGGTCTGTTCATTTTATGTCTATTTTCCTATAAAAAAACAATATGGACATGTTAAAAATATGAAATGTTGTCCATTCCTTTTAAGTTTAACCCACTTTTAAGTTCTTTTGTTTCATTTTATATTGTGTGTTACGTAATATTACATTCATTCATTCATTCAAGTGTTAGGTTTCATTCAAAAAAACGCAACTCGAGTCAACAAGAACTTTTTTTAATGAGTTGGTTTGCACATTTAACCTCCTAATTACATTTAATAACAACAAGCATAGCCTACACCACTTCTCTCGTGTTCTTTATTGTTCCAATTACTATAAATACAATTAAAATTATATATTTGTAATTCCGCTGTTGGTTCTGACTTCCGTTAAACAGGAGCTTCAGCTACCTATCTCGGAGTCTCTTGTATGTGTTGTTGTGAAATATTCATTTATTTATTATTTATTGTTTACCCAACAAACATAGCTGGCCCTTAATAGCGCCTTATTAAGAGTACAATGGTCGGTAAGGGATGCAATATTTCAGCCACCCGCCGTGATTATCAACAGGTGTGCCGTGGACCTGTTCGTCATAATTGTAGGGGTTGTGAGATGCACTGAATTTTTGGCATTATTAATATTAATAATAGAAGGTTACACTGTTTTTAGCCTTATTTGCCATGTTTTGTAACATAAAGTTACCCCCGCTATAACCTTACACTGTTTTTATCTTCGCCTTAATAAAGCATGATTCATTTTACTGGTACAGCATCAAAATTATCTCAGCGTTTAAACAGGTACGTTTAAATGTACGGCATTTGACAAACTTTTAGCCCTTCTAGGTAATCGTGCTACATCTTAGACCATATTATCACATACCATCAGGAGAAATATGGTCAAACACTTACCTATCTACAATAAAAAAAAACTTTTATTTGTTGTCATTTGTTCTCAAATAACAAATGGAAACGCTACTCGGCGGATACTGACATACAGTTATCTTTTGTAAAAATATCTGAGCATTGGGCTCAGATATTTTTTTAATTTTGAACGTTAAGATATTTATGCTTGAATATCAATTAAAGTTGGTAGGTCACTACCAACTTTAATGGATAGTACGGTTTATCACCGTCCATGAATGAATGAATATACTTTTATTGCACTCAAAGTGCAGTATGAAAACTTATTTGGTTGGTTATTGATAGGTTGTACATATTACAGGATATGTACAACCATGCCATCACCGATTAAAATAATTTTGCACCATTTCTATTGCTCAACATCACATTTTTGCAGTCATTTTGTGTAAGTGCATACAGCGTCAAGAACCTAGAAAATCAGACACTCTATGGAACGTACTAGATAGATACGATTTATATACTTTATTGAAAAAAAAAACACAACTTTAAAATCTAGGCATTACGGAAACTTAATTGTACAATTTCGGCAGTCTTATCGCTGGAAGCGATTTCTACCAGACAACCTTCAGGCAAAAGACATTTGATAGTAGAGGAGGGGTAGGGCAATATAGAAAAAGGGAAATAAAAGTGAAACGTATACATATATATATTAAAATATTACTACTACTAAATATTAAATATTAGTACTACTGTCCTCCACACGGCCGGCAGAGTAGAATAGGCCACCCTCACTCTTACCGAGGTGTCGTAAAAGGCGACTAAGGTAAATCTGCCGGCATGATCATCAGCACCCAGAGAAGGAAAACTCTGCATTTATATCAAAACCCTCGCCAACCCGTCTGCCAAGCGTGGCGAGTATGGCAATTACCCCTCATGTGATTGAGGGAGGCCCGTGCCTCAGCAGTGGGGACTTAAATGGGCTGACGATGACGATGACGATGACTACTGTCCTCTAACAATCTTTTATATCTTTTTATAGGTGCCACAATTTCTCATACCATCCAAATCAACGTTTCCCAAATTATCTATTCTTTCTTTGTTAGATAGTACATATTACATTTATTTTGTTTTTGCGAGATTCGCCATCATGAATAATCCATCCACTGTTGAGTATTGGTCCCTTCTTCATCACGCCACTCCCTTCGCTTCCCTGTTAGCTTCTTCCGTTGCTTCCTGCATAACAGTATCGTCGGACCAACAGGCAGGTGGTCTACCCACAGAATATAGCCCCATTCTTGACTGCCATTCGGTAAGTTTAAACCTTAAGCCTCGCTAGGTAGATAAATAGATAGATACACTTTATTGCATAAAGTTAACAGATCTTAGTCTATAGTATTATACTAGTACAATGTAGGTTGGTTGGTGTCCTGCCCTGGTTATCTATGTATATATTATTGGGTATGTATGTATTGTTTATTATTATTTATGTAATGTAATAATATTAATATATAAAATAATGTATATTTCTGCCATTCTCAATTTCATTTGTTAAATTACTTTGCACTGCCTTCCCTTATTACGAATACGATATTTCTTTCCTCTACCCAAAGGTTGTCTGGAAGAAATCGCTACAAGCAATAAGACCGCCTTATTGTACTGTCTGTTGCTGTTGTATCATGCTTGTATTTTATTTTTGTGCAATAAAGAATATCTATCTATCTATCTATCCGATAGATTACTTAGCTAAAATGCATTTATTTTAGTTTGAAATAGATCTAAACGTTTGAAATGATAAGTGGAGTAACTGATAAGATTTATTGCATATATACCGTGCTTTTTATCTTATCCCTTATTGATGGCATTATACTGATGAAAAAAAAACATTTTACCCCAAGGAACATAGGGTCTTATCTCAGAAAAAAAAATACCTTCCCATACAATAGTAATCAGCTGATTAGTGCAAATTGTTTAGGAAGGCATTTCTTTTTTGAGATTAGATCCTATGTTCCTTGTGAGAAAATGTTTTTATTAATAGTATAATGCCTAAGCCAAAAAAGCATGGTGTTTAAATATTAGTGATGAAGATATCTTATTTTTCCCCTTTTAAAGTTCAGCACCTACTTTGAAAAATCCAATAAAAAAAAATTATGCTCCGGTCGAGCCGGCCCATTCATGCCGAAGTGTGGCTCTCCCACGGTTAAATATAGAATGTCCGTCTATTCCTATAAGAGCCTTTTGATAAGGACTATTCGAAACATCAAGTTGAAGAGAAATAATATCAACTACTCTGTTTGCTATTCTAATCACTTTTCTTGAATTTGGGAGCAAACAAAGAACAACAAACTTTAAGAAGGCAATCAAAACCTAACAGCCGATTATACTTCGTTAATTAGAAAAAAATAACGAATACAAAATGTTCCAAAAGTACAATGGCCTTTAATTATTTACCCAAACAATCTTCTTAAGAAAATGAAACATTTACAAAGCCAATCCCCTGTAAGTCAATATTTTTTCTCAAAGGTAAAATTCCGGGGCCGCTCCAAAATTCCGTGCGCAATTAAAAAGTTATCCGTATTATATTAGTATGGATTATCCCGTCTTCCGTGAGGATTGCAAGCAATACTCCGCTCGGAACCTTTGCCGAACTCAAAGCAAACGAGTGAACTTTCGGAAAGTAATTAGAACAAAACTAATTTTCGGGACTTCACCGCTTGTCGTGCTAACAAAGAGTCTAATGTTTGCGGAGAACTTTACCCCGATGATAATTAAGAGTAGTACTTACAGTTCGGGAAGTCACCTAACTCACATTCCGGGGAGTTCGTGGCAAATCATTTCGATTGGGACGTCACGCACAATATACGTTAGATAACTCGTATTTCTACCGCGTAATTTATCAAAGAGTACTTTACATCATCATCACCATCAGCCTATCGCAGTCCACTGCTGGACGTAGGACTCTCCAATTGTTCGCCACTGTGATCTATACATGGCTTCTCGCATCCAGCTCTTGCCAGCCATCCTGCGCAGATCGTCCCCCCACCTAGCCAGAGGGCGCCCTACATTACGTTTGCCAAGACGCGATCTCCACTCTAGAACTCGTTTACCCCATCGGTTGTCGGTTCTGCGGCTAATATGGCCAGCGCACTGCCACTTAAGCTTGCTAATCCGGTGAGCAATGTCGATGACTTTGGTTCTCTGCCGGATCACCTCATTTCGGATTTACATCATCTGCTTGCACCTTTTTCCGTCATCACAAGAAGAGCCGACCCCAGGGTTCTCCTTGTCCGTTTTCTCCACTCTGGTTTTAAGCGGTTTTTGGATTAATGTTTTTTTGGGTCAGGTCTTTTAGGACCGTCGTTAGCCAGGTGGCAGGGTGTCTTCCGAGTCCGCGCTTCGTCGTTGATATGTCTAGGGCTACCTGTACCATGTGGTCTAGGGGGTTCCTGCTGTTTAACCAAAAGTCATTTGGCAAAATTACACTTGCTTGCTACGTTTCGCTGTCGAGGACACACGCTGAGACTCCAGCATGAAACCTCTGTGCTCATTTTATGGCGCGAAGGAGCGCGCGTTCCATATTCAAAAGTCGCTCGTCTTTTGTTATTTCTGTGAAAATTTAACTTCTTCTCCTGGCACTTACCTCGCTTGTTTTCTTGTATATTTTTATGGATTAAATTAGTTTATTTTTATTTACAAAGATCTACCTTATTATTAAAACGCCATACATACGTTCCCAATCCCGCCGGCATAGGATTGTCCGTACATTCGCCAATTGATAATTGAACTACTTACCACTTTACAATTGACATACTTTTCCATTGTAAAGTTAATTTTGCATTTTATAAATAATCATATTACTTTATGAACATTTGACAACTGACTTATCAGAAAAAACTACTATTGGTCTAAAACGTTTGATAAAATGTATTATTTGACAAATGTTTCGTTTATTAATTAATCTTATTATAGCTTTATGATATAAAGGGCAGACGAGCAGACGTATCACCTGATCGTAAGCGATTACCGCCGCCCATATACACCTGTCACGTCAAAAGAGTCACAGGTGTGCTGCTGGCCTTTTTTTAAAGGGAGTACGCTCTTTTCTGGGAGGTTTGCAGGTCGTATCGGTCCGGAAACACCGCAGGTGATAGTTCATTCCACAGTTTTGTCATACGAGGTAGAAAGTTTCTTGAGAAACGCACAGTTGAACCATCTATAGGGTATAGGTCAAATTAATACACAATATTTGTAAATTCAGTATGTTTTAAGAAATTTTATAATTTTAAATTAACAGTCTGGGGGACGTCTGAGATCGTGTCCATACCATCGGATATGCTTTTGACAACAAAAGCGTATCCGATGGCCCCTATCGATTTTGTAGCTACCTCTGATGTACTCGTTTCGCACTTTGTCAAAGAGTATTTTACATGTTTGAGTGTTTCAACGCTACTTATTTGATTATATCAAACGTAATTTTGTATTTGACTATTCATCTCATCTCATCTCAAAATTGTACCAAATAACATTAACACACAGACAATTTTCATTCATATCTTTATTACATTTTATAAGGTTTTCTTGTTGCGATATATTCCTTTACTCCTGGGAGAGTCTGGATTTCCCTGATCAAAGCAGCAATGAATGGGTACTTTTTCTCGATAACCTCTTCTAAGAACAGGTTTACTGCCTCTACGATACCAACGAGGATGAAGTCTGCCCAGGACAGCTGAAAATAGACAACAAGCTATTTTAGACTAACTGTCGTCATATCAACTCCACGTTTCCCTTTGGTGTATTTTTTTATACTTCTTTAAGTCGAACAATTTGCAAAATTTCTACATGATTCGACATTTCCGATCATCCAAAATCAGGTTATGTTAGGTGTTTTCAGGAAATAACTACGAATTCAAACTATGAGTATTACCAACATAATTGCAGATTTCCGCAGCATATTTTTTTCCCTTCATTACGAATCGCTACAAGCGATAAGGTACCGCCTTATAGTATCGTCTGTTGTTGTTGTATCACACTTGTATTTTGTTTTTGTGCAATAAAGAATATCTTAGCATCAAATTTTTATCAAAAAAAATGTTGTACCTTTCCACCAAAATGTCCATTAGCCGATTTCAATTCTTTTTCAAACTTGGTGAAGAAGAATGGAATCACTTCATCTAATAGTTCTTTTTTGATGACTGCTTTCTTTGCGGGGTCTTTTTCTCTAATGTATGCGACTATCTCTGAAAATACCAAAGCAAAATTGTTACTTACAAATGTTCAGAAAGAAGTAAAAGTACTGTTTATCGAGATAAACCAGCCAAGTGCGAGTCGGGCTCACGCACGAAGGTTTCTTTACCATTCCTTATCTATACAATACTAGACCTTGTTGTACGGGACTGTTGTATGGGAGACCCATTTGTAAATTAAGGGGTCAACTAAATATTCTCTGAAAATGAATGAATGAATACTACATTTATTTTGACACACATATACATATAAGACAGGAGAGATTTATACACAATATTTTGACATTATAATACATAAAAACAAAACCGTAACAATAAGTACATGCAAGAAAATGCGTGTGCCGAAACAGGCGCCCGATCAGCATAATGTCGTGACGTACCAATAGATGTCGCGCCACGACGCTGGTTTTTAGCGGGTTACCCGTGTGTCGTATGTCTGTTACGGTATTGTAAATAGGGTAGACAGAGAGAAAGAAAATAATAATAACATAAAATTAGCCTGAACAGACACACATCACTAGGGGAAGCCTAAACATATTAATACTAGGAAAACTAGATGTTTGATGAATTTCAATCGTCTAACTTATTTCCGTTATTAATATCACACAAGGAAAAGTAAAGCAGCAAAAAGTCTTGTTATTTATATAATAATAATAATTCTCACAACATCTCATACGTTGACCTGATTCCGTACTAAGTAGCTTAAGCACTTGTGTTACAGATATCAGACAACAGAGGAACACAAATATATACTTAAATACATATATTACACCCAGACTCTGAACCAACACAAGTGTTCATCGCACGAATGTTTGTCCAGGGTGGTGATCGAACCCACGACCTTACAGCCCACGACGCCTTCCCATTTAAGGGCGATGAGGGAAAACCGCTGGGGTTTAGTCGGCATGCCTCTGGCCGGCTTCTCGTTAGGAGAAGCCCCCGCCAGAGGAGAGCCCGACATAACCCTCCTGCTCCCCAGCAGGAGGGTATGCATAAGGCGCCGCCACTAGGCGGTGACGTCGGCCATTGCACTACGGGCCGGCGGCATTCCCCAGCGAAAAGGAAAAAAAAAAAAAAAGGGTCACTACCAATTGCGCCATCCGATCAGTCAGTATGTAATCTATGTGCCTAAAGTGTTCACAAATTATGACTTACTTCCCCAGAAGTCATAGATGTTAAGCACAACGGCATCCAAGACCGCCTGCTGCCAGGGATCTTTGGGCAGAAGATGGGTCTTGCTGGCGATATACCGGGCAATGGCTATAGACTGGTTCAGAGATTTTCCTTCTTCTTCATAAAGTGGGAGCTGGCCATAAGGAAGGGCTGAAAGACCAGAGATGGTAAATAAAATTTGTATCATGATGTCATCTTTCGTGGTATATTCGTAATTACATATGGTACCTAACTACAAACGCAGCAGGCATGTCATGGTTGCAAGATTGTAAAACTATAGGCAAATTTTAATAATAAATCAATAAATAAACATTTCACAATGTCACATACATTGATCTGACTCCGACATAGGTAGCTCAAGCACCTGTTTTACGGATATCAGAACCAACAGTGGGATTACAAATAATACTTTTCTTTTGTAAATACATACTTATAATACATAGAAAACACCCAGACCAATACAAACGGACACATTCATGTACACAAATGTTTGAACTGTGCGGGGATCCAACCCGCAACCCTTGCACCAGAGGCAGCGTTCACTACCACTGTTCCAAACGGGACGTGAAGCATAAGCATAGCTACTGTTCACAGTTTAACTTATTATTTTCCGTTAGTTTATAATTAATCACAATAATTATAATCCATCACTGACAGGAATAGGAGAGATGACGAGACTTGTATCCGCACCCATAACACTTTACGCTGTAGTGCAGCCCTGCATAAAGTATTATCGTCGAAGCTTCTCAGCAGAAGTACGAAAATGCGCTTATATAAGACACTAAGTAAAAAATATGTTATAAATGAATAGTTAAAAATGTTATAAAAATTGTCCAAAATGAATAATTTGTTGATATAATTGATGTATTACTTCATTATCATTATACACTAAGCAGTTATGCAGAGCGTTGTCTCCTAGCACAGGCAATTTAATGCCTATAAGGAGGCTTCAAATACTAATAATTTATTTTGTATTTTGTATTAAAAAAAAAACACTAATTAGACCTAAACTGGTGTACGCCTGTGAGGCTTGGACTATAACCTTAAAAGAAGAGCAGAAACTTCTCGAGGCAGAAAGGAAAGTTCTACGTAAAATTCTAGGCCAATTAAAAGCAGACAACGATGGCTGGAGGATCCACACAAATGCCGAGATTGTGAACACACCCAACATCATTGGCGAGACCAAGGCGCACCGTCTTCGCTGGCTTGGCCATCTCGAGAGGTTGAACGATCGTCTCGTGAAAAAAGCATACCAGGGCTGCCTGAGGTATCGCTGGAAGGACGTCGATCAAGACTGATCGGTGCGAGCTCCTGGTCAATAACTGGCAATAAACAGCGCAGGATCGACCGAAATGGCGATTTCTTGATTCGGAGGCCAAGTCTCTATTTGGGTCGCTGAGTCCAGTAGAGTAAGTAAGTATAATCAATCATATTAGGACCTTTTGAATGCAAAGAAATCTCTAGGTACTGTAGGCCGTTCTAGAACAATAACACTGACTCAAATGATCGTTCAGCCAGCCAACGGCTCTTTTGATACCAATAATTTTAACCGTGGGAGAGCCGGCTCTATCGGAGTGATACCATGGCCTCGCAGAAAACCGGCGGGAAGCTGTGGTTCGCTGCGTGAATGAGGGTACCGGAGGCCGTTGCTACAAATTTACAGTGCAACACATCAGGGAATCGCGCACTCCTCGCAGTTACAAGTATAAATGCACAATAAAATATGATGCAATACAATTTATGACTGACTACCTAGTAAACAATCAACTCATTATGTTACATAGTTGGTTTGTGAAAACAAAGCGTATCTTGTCCTTGGACTTGACTTCTTATCTATTTACCTTTATACAATTATATTGATAGTTTATAATATTTGTAAATAATTAGTATAGCTATTTATGTTTACATTATTGTAAAGTATTTACCTACGTCCTTCATCCATCCACGGCAAGTAACATACTGTACTCATAATTAGTTTTTTAGTTATTTGGCGAGGGTGGAAGAAGGGGGAGGGGGGGCTGTCAAAAGAAGATACACTAAAAAGCTTGAAAAAAAATTTTATCGCGGCTTATTTTCGCAGATTTTTTTTTATAATTATATTTTCACAACATCACATATTATATTGACCTGACTCTGAGATAAGTATGTAGCTCAAGCACCTGCGTTACGGATATTATAATCAACAGCGGTATTACAAATATATACATTTAATACTTTTCTTTATTAATGAAAAAAATATTAATGTTTTGGTCGTATTTTTGAAATCTGTATGAAGAATTTTATCTGGTTTTCTTAGGCTACTGGGTCACACTTTAAAGTGACAGCGGTACGCTTAAGGACCCAAGCAAATTACTTAAGCTGCGTAATGGGAAAAATCCAAAAAATTGTTCTTCGGTTAAAGTTACGCAAGGTCCAAGCAAGATACTGACCAAGGTCCAAGATACTGTTCCTGTTAATATGTAGACGATTTAAATGTGTTTGTTTGTTTGCTAATTTAAATCAAAAATATACTTACACTCCTTTACATGTTGAATAGGCCAAGCTGAGAGGTCGTATCTGACATCTTCGAATTTCTCACCAGCATAGTGTAGGATGTATCTGATGAATTGAAATCCAAATAAATATGTGCCTACTTATTTTATAAATAATGTACATTACACAATTTAAAAAACAATAATACATTTTATACATATTTTAGTCCCTTAACAAATACTTGTGTTTTTTTTTATAAATAAATAAATATTTCACAACATCACATACATTGATCTGACTCCGAGATAGGTAGTTCAAGCACCTGTCTTACGGATACCAGAATCAACAGTGTGTTTATTAAATGAAGCTCAAATTTCCTACCTGATAGATTCAGCAAGTCCATTCAAATGGAAGTAATGTAGTTTCTTCGCCATTTTACACCCAATGAACAGCAGATCACTCGAATTTGATGTAACGGTGAATTCTGTTTGACATCGCTTTTATACGTCGCGCGATAACAGCTGGAGAGCCGACTCTTTCACACGTTTGAGAGAAACGCCGATAGTAATATAACAACGGACCGTATATTAAAAAGCTGGCCAAGTGCAAGTCCCAATCGCGAAGGGTTCCGTATTTTATTGTTTGATATTCTAATAAATATACAGTTAAATATATTTTCAGTGTGTAAATACTCGATATTAATAAACGGTAACGTACGTTACAGTTAATTGATATCGGGCATAAATAGACCAAAATTGTCTTTTTGTAGAGGGTCCTCCGTAAATATTTATATATTGTTTGTAATTAAAGTAAAAACAAAACAAAAAAGGCAAAACTTTTTGATAGCAGCCCCCAATGTTTCTTTTAATATTTATATTTTTTGTTGCAAAAAGAAAAACATAATTTGTGAAAATCGGCTCTTGAGATACAGCCTGGAGTACTCCTTAAAAATTGACTTTCTTATGTTTTTAAGTATTTGTTGTTAAAGCGGCAAAAGAAATACCTACTTAATTGATGACAATTTCAACTGTCGAGCTGTTGCGATTCTTGAGATAGAACTTGGACACAAACAGACGAACAGTGTCAAAGTCTTAGTAATAGGGTCCCGGTTTTACCCTTTGGGTACGAAACCCTAAAAATGATAACAGTGGATAATATGGACATAAATAAATAACTTTGAATAAAGTTATTGAAATATCATAAGAACAAATTAACAATTTAAAATACGAGTATGAGTTAATAATCGTAACTAATTAACTATATTCTAATTAATGGCGCTCTTAGGCGCCTTCATAGTCTATAGTATTTATATAGCGTTTTTGGGCTTTCTTTTTAGCGGGGCACTTATCGTCACTGTGTTTTGTGATTGCACGGCTTCTTGATATGTAGACAAGTAGCACATTTAGGTGGCTCGGACTTCTTCGTGCAGTCTTTCAGTCACCGCAGTGGCCACAGATGTTAGTCTCCACTCTGCAGGTCATGGCCGCGTGGCCATACTGTTGGCACTTATAGCACCTTGTCACGAGTGTAAAGTCTCTCAATGGGCATGAGGACCAGTTCACGAAAACTCGATTCTTTGTGATTAGGGCCTTGCGTATAAGCGCTGGGACTTCTAGGATGTAGTTGCAGGTCTCGGCGTCTTTTTTTCCCGATTTGTGACTCACTCGAATGTTGGTTCAAGAAAGTCTCAAGTGTCACCTCTGGAATATTTCCGGCCAAGTTTTGCTGGTATAGTTTGCTGGTACATGGTCTTAAAAAAATAAAAACTCGTCTTTATTCTTTTGTATTCGTTTATTGACCGTTCGTTTGTTCGCTAGCGCTGCTTCTTGAATAATTAATCATTCATTTAAGACAGATAAAGAAGAAATATCTTTATAGTGTAATCGAAACCTGTATACAGTAATTTACTTTAAAGTATTAGCCTATAAACTGTCCCACTGCTGGGCAAAGGCCTCCATCATAGAAATCAAGTTATCGCTACTTTAATAGGATTAGGGTTAATCACCACGCTTGCCTAATGCGGATTGGTGATCACAAACCCGAGCTATGTTCGAAAAATTCGAATCATACTTTCTGCTCGACCCGGGAATCGAACCTAGGACCCCAAGACCACAACTTGGTTCTTAAACCACTAGGCCAATACAGGGCGTAACTTTACTTTATGAGATAAGAATTTTGATGTTTCAAAGAATTTGCTCAAAGTCAACATGTACTAACTGTGTTATTTATGGGTAGGTACTGATAAAGTATGTCTCTTAATGATAAGCATCCGTCCGTCCGTCCGATCTGAGTCCGTCTATCCCTGGACTCTTCATGATGCGGTACTTTTTAGGGTTCCGTAGCCAAATGGGTAAAAGCGGAACCCTTATAGATTAATCATGTCTATCTGTCTGTCCATTTGTCCGTCTGTTCGTCCGTCCGTATGTCACAGCCACTTTTTTCAGAAACAATAAGAACTATACTATTTAAACTTGGTAAATAGATGTAGGTATTTTGTTAACCGCATTACAATTTTTACACAAAAGTAGGAAAAAAACAAAAATTTTGGGGGGCCCCATACCAACCCATGCCAACTAAAATTACAGCAGGCGCGCCCTCATCGCCATATTAAGGAAGGTCGTGGGAATCCAGCGTAGGCTTGGCTCCCAGGCGGAATGCCCACCTACACGGTGGGCCTTTCCGGGAGAAAGGAGGGGCTTAAAGGTTGGCAGCGCACTTGTGACTTCACTGATGACGCGGGTGTCCATGGGTGGCGACAATCGCTTACCATTAGTTGATCCGTCTGCTCGTCTGCCAACTATCACTTAAAAGAATACATATCTTGTCCCATACAACATATTATGCAGCGTAATAATCGATTCACTTTCTTTAATTTTTAGTCAAATCGGAAAGTTTCCATGGTTGATTAAAAGACGACCATACGAGTACGAGTTTATGGATTAAGGGCCATGTTTCGTAAACAACACTGCAATTAAATGTTGCACTTTTTAATTTATTAAAGCAGAAAGTGAGAACTATTTAATAAAATATACACTATGGATTGGCCGTGTGGTCCCCGGCAGAGTAGAATAGGCCACCCTCACTCTTACCGAGGTGTTGTAAAAGGCGACTAGGGTAAAGCTGCTGGCATAATCATCAGCACCCAGAGAAGGAAAACTCTGCATTTAGTTCAAAACTCTCGCCAACCCGTCTGCCAAGCGTGGTGAGTATGGCAATTACCCCTCATGTGATTGAGGGAGGCCCGTGCCCCAGCAGTGGGGACTTAAATGGGCTGATGATGATGATGACACTATGGATGGTAAGATCCAGTTTCAACACTTAGAAATTGTTTGCAAACTTAAGGTGACGGGTAGGGCACACTAGCGACGCCAATCGATTTTAATTTTTAGCTACTAAACCGGATCTATTTTTAACAATTTAAAGGTAACAATCTCTAGGCAAACACCCATACTATTTAATAAATAACCATTCACAAATGTTGGGTCCAACGCGTACGCGAAAAATTGATTCACGCCAAAAGCGGCCACTTTTGACGTGATTCGATTTTTCGCGTACAAAAACGGACCCAACATTTGTGCATGGCTATTTGATAAATAGTATGTGTTTGCCGAAAGATTGTAACCCCGAATTTATTTAAAATAGATCTGGTTTAGTAGCTAAAAATTAAAATCGATTAGCGTCGCTGGTGTGCCCTACCCGTCACTTTAAAATACCATAGGAGTTCTTAATAAAGATATATTTTTTGGAACCTACATACATACAGGTCAAAATCATAACCCTCCTTTTTGCTTCGCCGGGTTCGGGTAAAAAAAGAGTTTGTATTGTTTGCACTAATATAATTTTGCAAAAGATCAAGGGTGTATAACTTATTTTGTAAATACATTTCAGTTATTATTGACGTATGGTTTCCTTTTCGCGATGTATTCTTTTACTCCAGGGAGACTACGGATCTCCTGGACTAGAGCCACAATGGTGGGATAGTCCTTCTCAACTTCGTCTTTAAAGAAAAAGTTTGCGCATTCAATGATTCCCACGAAAATGAAGTC
The DNA here is from genome assembly GCA_019059595.1 of Marasmia exigua. NCBI lineage: Eukaryota > Metazoa > Arthropoda > Insecta > Lepidoptera > Crambidae > Marasmia > Marasmia exigua. Next base: position 7,378,401 of record CM032471.1, read on the forward strand.
AGCCCAGCTTAACTGCAAAAAAAAAGAAAGTTTTTTTTACATTATGGTGGACAAGACAGACCACCGTCCATGGACATCTGCAACATATGAGGCATCACTGATGCGTCGCCGGCTCTTTAGGGAGGAATAAGCTCTTAAAATGTTTAGTATTTAAGTTTTCATACTTTATTTTGGGTCCGATAATAGTATATTCATTCATTAATTCATCTTCACAAACATTTAGTAAAAAAAATCCTAAAATTTTCAAAATAAAAATTTCATCACATTTTTTTTGCAATTTCATTCGTTTTCACTCTTATGCATACACATAAGATTCAAAATCTGGTGGGAACTATTTTACCAATTCAATTAACCATATTTTGAGGATAAACGTATCGATGAAATACATTTTTTAAAATAAGTTGAGAGGTGGCAGACGAGCAAAAGAATACCTGATGGTAAGCGATTGCCATTGCCCATGGACACCCGTAACATCAGTGGAGTCACCATAACTGCACTGAAAACCTATAGATTTTTTAATGTGATAGGTGGCAGACGAGCAGATGGATCACCTGATGGTAAGCAATTGCCGTTGCCGATGGACACCCAAGACACCAGTGGTCACAAGAGTCACAAGTGACCACTGGTGTTCCAAGGCACAAGTGGTGTCACAAGTGACCAATGGACTGTTCGCCGATAGGACGACTCACCTATTATCGTTTGCCCGATAGACTCTTGTGCACTGTGCTGTGTTTCGCTGCGTGAGTGAGGGTACTGGAGGCCCAATCCGGGGGAAAGGGGGGTTTAAAGGTTGACAGCGCACTATGGTGTTCATGGGCGGCGACAATCTCTTACCATCAGGTGATCCGGCTGCATTTCGGCCACCTATCACATAAAAAAACATACATACCTTTTCACCAAAATGTCCATTGTGAGTTTTCAGTTCACTTTCAAACCTAGGTAAGTAATACGGCATCACTTCTGCTAAAACCCGCTTCTTGATTTCTTCTTTCTTCACTAAGTCATCCCTTTCATAAACAAATTCGCGAGCCTCTGCAAAGTAACACAAAACATGTTGAATTACCTTCATAGTCTAAGAAAAAAATCTAAGAAAAAAGTCAGAAGAAAAAAATCAGGGATAAAGTTGGATTTTGGCACTTTTATGTGATGATCTGCTCTGAGTGGTGCCATTTCTTGTTATTGAGTTTGAATATTTTACATGTTTAAATATGGAACATATTTGACTATTTCCATGACCATTTATTCATTCGCAACGATCAAGGCTATTTGACTATTTATTTTTTATTTTTGTAATCAGAAGACCTCTCAATAATAGAAACATCGTTGAAAGAATTATTTTGGGCAAACCCAAAACGCTCCATACAAATAGCTTCTGAGATGTGACGGACGTCACAGACAAGTATTTTGTATGCATTTCATTTGAATTTTGTATGGTAGCTATATCAAATGTTTCGTTTATATCAATGGTTCTATTATAATAGTTGGTGCAAATTGTATGGGTTATTCAAAGTTATAATTTTTTTTTATAATTTAATACTTTTAAAATGGACTTGCCCATGAATCTTTGAATGACCATAAAATCGGTTAGATGTTATATTTTTAATTGAGATGTTTTTCTATTGGCACATATTTACCTATATTTTGATAAAATATTTATATTTTGCAAAATCTCGAGCTTAGTCAAATACCCAATTCGAGATTGTCTTGCCCATGAATCTTTGAACGACCATAAAATCGGTTCGACGTTATATTTTTACTTGAGTTTTTTTTATTGGCACATATTTACCTTTGTTTTGATAAAATATTTATATTTTGTAAAATCTCGAGCTTAGTCAAATACCCAATTCGAGATTGTACTGCGTCAAGTCAATTCTTATAGGCACGGGTTTCGCAAAGTACTGAACAAAGTGAGGTCTACTTGTCACAGCGAAATACTTAAGTTTACAGTTCATTATCATCCTCCTACTCGCGTCGTAAACCACGTGACTGAGGGTCATGATATCCTGGATTTTTTTTTCCCTGACTGCATTCTTCCATCGGCTTTGACATCGTGAAGTTTTGAGTCTAAGGTATAGCGGATCTGATCAAACCATTTTTTTTATGTGACGGATCACCTGATGGTTAGCGATTGCCGCCGCCCATGGACACCCGCGATACCAGTGGAGCCACAAGTGCGCTGCCAACCTTTACCCCTTTCCCCCGGATTGGGCCTCTGGTACGCTCATTCATGCATCGAAACACAGCACATGCTGCTTCACGCCTGTTTTCTGTGAGGCCGTGGCATCACTCCGGTCGAGCCAGCCCATTCATGCCGAAGCTTGACTCTCCCACGGTCAGCATCTTAACGGGCTCCTTCCTTATAATGATCATCATCTGCAGCCTATATTCTTCCACGGCCTCACAGAAAACCGGCGTGAAGCAGCATTGTGCTATGAGGAAAGGGGAGTTTAAGGGTAGGCAGCGCACTTATGACTCCACTGGTGTCGCGGGTGTCCATGGGCAGTGGCAATCCATCAGGTGATCCGTCTGCTCGTCTGCCACCGATCATATAAAAAAAACAAAACTTCTCTATCGATTGGCGTATGTATGTTTCCTACCTCAAACATTAGATTTAGGCTTCTTTTTTATAAAACAGTGCTTAACTCAGCTAGGGTTCCTTGAATTATTATGGCTTATTAGCCATACTTACTAGACCAAAAGTCGTAGACATTGAACACAGCAGCGTCCAAAACAGCTTGTTCCCAAGGGTCAGAAGGCAGAAGGTTGCTTTGGCTCGCAATGTATCTGGCAATGGCCAAAGACTGGTTCAAGGATTTGCCGTTCTCCTCGTAAACTGGGAGCTGGCCGTAGGGAAGAGCTGAAAAGTGAATAACAAACTTGATTCAAATAATTTATTTGCAACAAAAATTTAAGGAATAAAATCCACAGCATCAAACTTATTTAATTAAAAAAAAATATAACATTTGTCAGTAAGTCCAAAGTCAAAACAAAGTCATACTGATAAGCAATTTAAAAGTTATTCGGGTAGGGCTTAAAACAAGCCGCGTGGGCTGATGCAATTCAAAGGTTTTAAATTAGTGTCTAGTGGTTTTTAGTGTAAAAATTTGGTGTTTATTTGTACAGTGAAGTGCCGAAAAGTGATCCTAATACTAAGAATCGTTGAATTGTATCGTTTTTAACACTGCTATTGTGTGTCGAGTGAGTTGTCTCGTGACAAGTTGCTTGGACCTAATAGAGTCTTAAAACCCGCGATTGCTTTTAGAGTGATATCCGCTGAATCCGTAGGTCGTGTAAACGTAAAACCAACGGCGTTTTATTGAGTGACTGTGACTTTGACTAACTTCGACTGTTGACCTACTTATTCTCAATAATTTATTTGACATTGGCAAGTTATCTTCGGGTAGAGCCTTATTAAAAAAAAGCTATTCAAAAATGGGCGCTCATGAATTGCCGTTTTTAGTAGCAAACAGGTTGACGATAGCAGATATCGTCGTACCCAAATGCTTGAACCAAGGCATTACTGATCCGTTGAAATTAATCCATCGATATTTGGTGTTTCACGCTCCATTTGGGGAGAAGTGACATTGAGATGGGACACAGACACAGACTTTGTAGGGAGTGAAGAAACGCACCGGGGAAAGAGCCCTTAACAAGTACCTGGTGAGCGTCTCCCAAGATTCGGTCCGTATGCCGAGACGGTAGGAAGGACCATGGGCTGGTGGAGGGACTGTGTCACTAAAATCCATCGATAAATAATAAGGTCTGTCTTTTGCAATATAAAACCACAAGTGTCTTAAACTCATTTAAGTTTTGATAAAAATACCATTGGTTCATTACAGACTATCTTAAAGTTTTGTAACAAGGGTTATTCTGAACGATGAGTTTGGGATATAGTAACAAGACCGTGGAGAGCTACGCTTCGGTATGAATAGGCCGGCTCTACCGGATAATACCACGGCCTCATAGAAAACCGGCGTGAAGCAGCACTGTGCTGTGTTTTGTGAGTGAGGGTACCATCCGAGGGAAAGGGGTGTTTAAAGGTTGGCAACGCACTTGTGGCTCCACTGGTGACGCGGGTGTCCATGGGGGGCGACAATCGCTTACCATCAGGTGATCCGTCTGCTCGTCTGCCACCTATCACATAAAAAAGATAGTTATTTCATGGTTTACCGATATATCCTGTAAGTAAAAGGGAAAAAAGTGTAATAAAAAATATACTAACAGTCTTTTACACTTTGGATGGGCCAATCTGTAATTTCGTATCTGACATCTTCGAAATCCGCTCCAGAGTAGTGAAGCATGTACCTGAAAAATAACGCCATATACATTGCATTAGGCATGATGACGTAGGAATCGAGATGTGTTTAACCAACTACCTAACCCTCAAACAGTGAAAGCAGGCAAAAAAGTAAATAAATCCATGAAAACATAAAAAAATATGGAGGCTTATCCGCACGTAGGACATTTTTAAGGACTAAGACTAGTAAATTGTATTTTTTTATGTGATAGGTGGCAGACGAGCAGTCGGATCGCCTGATGGTAAGCGATAGTCTCCGCCCATAGACACTAGTGAAGTCACAAGTGCGCTCGCCAACCTTTAAGCACCCCTTTCCCCCGGATTGGGCGTCCGGTACCCTCACTCACGCTGTGTAATAAAGCACAGTGCTGCTTCACGCCAGTTTTCTGTGAGGCCGTGGTATCACTTCGGTGGCTCTCCCACGACGATGAAAGTATTTTTGAAATCGGTTCAGTGATGTGTGGGTTTATTCGCTATCTACACATTCCGACTATGATTGAACATATATTTTTTAATATCATTGGATTCTGATGTTTGTAAACTTCATCGCAGACAATACACAAATAGTTAGATAAAATACACCATTTTTTATCGTTTACATTCAGAAAATCACAGGTACAGGTACAGGTATCGTGGATGAAGTGTATTTAGCATGTTAGATCAACAAATTATGCGAAAAAAAATATCAACTGTTCCATTCACTATTTCCAGATGGATATTCTTTTTTGTATGGAACAGCAGATTTTTTTAACCAATATCAGTCCTACATACGTACACCTGAATACCATTTAATACCTTAATACACCTATTAATATAATTATTAATAACATTTGAAAAAAATATCTGTTTGTTCGCGATTATCTCGGAAATGCCTAAGTGAATTTAAATGTTTTTTTGTTGTATAGCTGTTAAACCTTTTATATCATACTATACCCATAATTTATTTTGAAATAATATTTTAATGGCGAACCTCACGCGAGCGAAACTTTGAGCGGCGACTACCCACTGTCCCACTGCAGGGCCTTTGCCCTGGAGTGGGACAGTGGTTGAGTGGGTGGAGGCCTTTGCCTCCATCATAGAAATCAAGTCATCGCTACTATGATATGATTAAGCTTAAACACCACGCTTGCCTAATGCAGGCATATTGGTGAACACAACGAAAAGTTTGAAACATCTTTGCTCGACCTGGGAATCGAACCCAGGACCCCGAGATCACAGCCTGGTACCTACTTAAACTACTAGACCAACGGGGCGATAATATTTAGATCATTACAAGATTAGATGTGTAAATATTGGCACATCTAATCTTACAACCATTTGTTTCAGACCACTATGACAACAAACACTAAAAGATATTCGTATAAGTATGTAATTTAAGTAGGAACAAACCAAACTACGCTATGACCTTCACGTCTAAATTTATCTCACTGTATATAATACGCCAGACGAATAAATTCAATTTTCGTCAGTGCGTTGGCTTGAGCGCCGGATAAAGATAAAAAATATATATTAAATTTAGGTCCATACAGAACATTTATGAATGTCAAAATTATTTACACTTATTATCATCTACCGCTGGTTCTGAATGTGGATTTCTACTGAGAAGACACCAGCAAGGAACTCAGTAGTTTCTCTAAAAGAGTAAATCTACTCGCAAGCAAGATAAGGCGCATAGCAATGGTTGCGGTTTCGATCCCCACACCAACACAAATGTTTATAGATGAAAAAGATTTTTTTTTTGGGTCTAGGTGCGGCGTGAAGCAGCACTGTGTTTCGCTGCGTAAGTGAGGGTACCGGAGGCCCAATTCGGCGGGAAGGGGGGTTTAGAGGTTGGCAGTTCACTTGTGACTCCACAGGTATAGCAGGTGTCAATGGGCGGCGGCAATCGCTTACCAATAATCAGGTGATACGTCTGCTTGTCTGCCACCAATCACATTAAAAATGTGGTGCCTTCGTTTCTGGTGTACAAGGGAAAACTTTAGTTTGGTTTGGGTACAGAACAATGTATGTGATGTGTGTGATTCTATTAATTTATTTGATCGGTACTACCCTAAAATCAGGACTTTTTTTACAATAATTTTGTAGGTAGTTTAAAATAATTACAGTGTTAAACATATTATTAATTAAAATACATTAATATGTTATTTAATTAGACCGTATTAAAACTATTTGATAATATTACATAGTAAGCTATGTAATATTATCAAATAGTTTTAATACGGTCTAATTGGTTATAAATACTTAAAGGTATTAAAACTGTAACATTTATTTATTGTATCCTTAAAAAATGTAAATTAATTTTTCTTATCTTTTGGTTTCTTCAAGTGTATGATCAATGATGACGAAAATAAACTATTTTTACCTTAATGACTCGGCTAGTCCACCCAAATTGAAGTATTGCAATTTCTTCGCCATTTTAAAACCAACCAACTGATCACAATCAACTTTGGTGTACTAACTAACCGGCAATTCAGTTTGACATTGGTTTTATAATCGGTCGACAACAACTTGCAGAGGCATCTCGTTCACTCGTATGAGAAAAACGATGATAGCAATACATTGAACGGCTGCAATGTACAAATGGATAACAGTAAAGTGGGTATTGTTATTCGGAAAAAACATGCCTGCCTATTATAGATTTTAAGTGGTAGTAAAGAATTGATAATTCTCACAACATCTCATAGGTTGACCTGATTCCGTACTAAGTAGCTTAAGCACTTGTGTTACAGATATCAGACAACAGAGGAACACAATTGATATTTGTGGGTAAGCCACGCTTCGGTATGAATGGGATGGCTAAACAGAGTGATACCACGACCTTATCATCATTTCAGCCAATAAACGTCCACTGCTGGACATAGACCCCCCCAATGTTCTCCACACAGATCGGTCCTGTGCCGCCCGCATCCAATGGATTCCCGCGATCTTCAAAATAACCACGACCTTATAAATAACCGGAAACCTAATTCGAGTGGATCTCTCCGAGATCGAATCCGAAATGAGGTGATCCGGCAGAGAACCAAAGTCGACATTGCTCACCGGATTAGCAAGCTTAAGTGGCAGTGGGCTAGCCATATTAGCCGCAGAAACGACAACCGATGTGGTAAACGAGATTTAGAGTGGAGACCGCGTCTTGGCAAACGTAATGCAGGGCGCCCTCTGGCTAGGTGGAGGTACGATCTGCGCAGGATGGCTGGCAAGAGCTGGATGCGACAAGCCATGGATAGATCACGGTGGCGAACAATTGGAAAGGCCCACGTCCAGCAGTGGAGTGCGATAGGCTGATGATGAATTCGAGGGGAATGGGATGGGAGTTTAAATGTTGGCAGCGCACTTGTGAATCCACAGATTTTTCGTAACTTTGTGAGTACCACAATAAGATGATTTTTCCATTCAATTGTACAATTTATTTATAAAAAAAATTTATTCCCAAAAAATGTAGAATAATTTATTTTAGGACTATGTAGGTAGAGGTTTTAACAAATCAACTGAATTGTTATTTATACACGTATAATACCGATTTGACTGCTTCGGTGGCGTAGTGGTTAGTGGGTCGCACTCAAAAGCGACGGCTGCGCAAGAGGTCCTGGGTTCGATCCCCGAGTCGGCCCAAAAATGTGTACCTAAGTTTTCGGTAACAAATTCTTAGTGTCAGCCCGGAGTCTGGAAGTTGGCGGTCCTGTACTCCCGTGTCTCGGAAATCACACACTTGAGGACTGAATATATTATCCTGCGTTAGTGGCTGATCGTTGAGATTGGCCGCCGTAGCCGTAATCGGTTGAAGGATATTATACACGTATGATTTATTATTAAAATAAATTAGTACAAAATAATCAATACAATGAATTGACATATTTTTTTTTTGTTTTCAACATCACATACATTGATCTGACTCCGAGATAGGTAGCTCAAGCATCTGTGTTACGGATATCAGAATCAACAGTGGGATTACAAATATATACATATAATACTTTTCTTTTGTAAATACATACTTATAATACATAGATAACACCCAGACCAATACAAACAGATATGTTCATGCACACAAATGTTTGCACTGTGCGGGGATCAAACCCGCAACCCTTGCACCAGAGGCAGCGTTCACTACCACTGTGCCAAACGGGACATATTACCAAATTAAATCATTAAATTATACGGCGTGCTTTTTTAACCGTCTTACTCATTTATCGAGATGGTTAAACTGATGAAAACAAACATTTTCCCCCAATGAACATAGGGACTAATCTCATAAAAAAAACACCTTACCATACCATACTAGGTAAAAACACCTTACCATACAAAGCTGATTTGTGCAAATTGTATGGAAAGGCATTTCTTTTTTGAGTTTAGACCCTATGTTCCTTTGGGAAAAATGTTTGTTATCATCAGTACTCTGTGCATCAGTATAATGCGGTCGGTAAGGGACTAAGACGGTTAAAAAGCACGGTGAATACATGTGTTTTAAAAATAATTATTATCTATTATATCAATCAATCAGCCTATCGCTGTCCACTGCTAAACGTAGGCCTATTCCAAAGAGGGCTGGAGCGGTCCGCATCCAGCTCACACCAGATATCCTTCTCAAATCGTCAGTCCATTGCGCCGCAGGGCGTTCAACACTGCGTTCCCCACGTGTCGACCACTCCACTCCAGTACGGTACGGTTCAATCTATTATATGTATATATAATTAATATCCTTACGCCTTTTACTAAGTCTATTTAATATCTATCATAAAACATGAAAATTAATATTTCACAATATTATGAAATCATTTTAAATATAGGAAATTCTCGATTCACGATAAAATGCTGTTTCTTCTAAAGATTTGATTTTGCCGTTTCTTATCTACCTCCTACATTAATTGAATGATCTATATAACTGACAATCATTAGTCAAGTACAAAGATATTGGTGTTTTATAGAACTTTATATTATATCAAGTTTAAACAGATAGTGTATCCTGTTATATGCTGTTGTTCACTGTACTATGACAGATCGTTTGTGTTGAATTGAATAATTCGGTATTATATTGGATGACGTCACTCGAGTTTACTATATGTGATCCATTCCTATTTGGGCTCACAATACGAAGATGTTTACTTATTACCTACTGTTATATTGTGACCTGGGACAAAAAGTCCAGCTTGTTGTCCAGCCAGAGTTCGTATTTCAAAAGAACCCGCTGAACATCGTCTGCGCATGGCTTCACAGCTCCGCTACATTTGCACCTCTCATCTTCCAAGCCCTTCTTAGGTGGAAACTCTCAATAACAAATTTGTAGAGACGAATGTATGAAATATCTAAATTTGACTTCAATATCCGCCGTGTGGTCCCCGGCAGAGTAGAATAGACCACCCTCACTCTTACCGAGGTGTCGTAAAAGGCGACTAAGGTAAAGCTGCTGGCATGATCATCAGCACACAGAGAAGGAAAACTCTGCATTTATATCAAAACCCTCGCCAACCCGTCTGCCAAGCGTGGTGAGTATGGCAATTGTCCCTTATGTGATTGAGGGAGGCCCGTGCCCCAGCAGTGGGGTCTTAAATGGGCTGATGATGATGATGATGATGATGACTTCAATATCGAGAATTTCCCCGCTGTTGTTTTACTTTATTATTATGAACATTTTTTCCTTCGGGAATAATTTGTGAAATCAGCTGTTCCTTATATTTTATTGGCTTTATACTTGCTGAGTATTCGTTTAAAGAAAAGCACTTATAGAAAACAATAATTTTACAAATAGGAACAAACAATAATAATAAGATAAACGTACCAGAATAGGAACAGTGAAGGATAGTTGTTTGATGAATACCTACTTTAGTACCTAATTAAATATATACCTACCACTAGGTAGGTATAACTATTAATTCTGATACCCTCTGATAAAAAAAATACAGGAATGAATTTTAAAACACTACAATTTAGGCTATATGATAGGCGCTTACCATCAGGTGATCTGTCTGCTTGTCTGCCACCAGCATCCTTAAACAATATATATTACGTAAAACAGAGGCACGTGCCTAACAAAGTGTAGGTAATTTGTAGAAAATAAATCAAATAAGAAATATGTTTTTTTTATCTAATATATAAAATTCTCGTGTCACAGTTTTCGTTGCCATACTCCTCCGAAACGGCTTGACCGATTTTGATGAAATTTTTTGTGCTTATCCGGTATCTATGAGAATCGGCCAACATCTATTTTTCATCCCCCTAAATGTTAGGGGTAGTCCACCCCTAAATTTTTATTTTTATTTTTTAGACAAAATTTTTAATTTCTCTTTTTTTATGATACAACATACAAAAATACATACAATCCTCAATTTTCACCCTTCTACGATCAACCCTTTTATTTATATGGCAAAACAACGTTTGCCGGGTCAGCTAGTTAACTATATAAAATTAACTCTTAAATAAACGTGTTACAATGCGTAAGGCTTTCTACTCGCAATATATTCCTTAATACCAGGCAAGGCCCTGACTTTCTTGATCAGCGCAATAATAGAAGGGTAGTTCTTCTCATATTCTTCATTGAAGAAGAGATTTGCAGTCTCCACCATACCGACGAGGATGAAATCAGCCCAGCTCAACTGAAAGTGGAATAAAGTCGTTTTTTTTTAATACGAGTATGTAAAATAATTACTTAGAAATAAAGGTCCTATAAGTAATATGGTCCATTGCACCTTACCAAGTAATATTTTGTACGACCGTGTGGTCCCCGGCAGAGGTAATACGGCCACCCTCACTCTTACCGAGGTAAGAGTGAGGGTGCCACTGCTGGAGCACGGGCCTCCCTCAATCACATGAGGGGTAATTGCCATACTCACCACGCTTAGCAGACGGGTTGGTGAGGGTTTTGATATAAATGCAGAGTTTTCCTTATCTGGGTGCTGATGATCATGCCGGCAGCTTGGAAGATAAAATAAGGTAAAGACCTTAGTCACCTTTTACGACACCTCGGTAAGAGTGAGAGTGGCCTATTCTACTCTGCCGGGGGCCACACGGCGCATGGCGAATCCATACTAATTACAAGCATATACCTATCTATACTATTTAGAAAGAGATCATTCTAAAGTCAACGACAAATCATAATATAGGGAGACCATAGACTTAGAATAGAGGTAAACCGAAAACACTTGCGCAATGCAATCGACACCCTATTGATCCCGAAACGAAGTGAAAGGTGGGCTATTTCTTTCATTTGATACTTTAATAAAGTCAGCCATATTTACCTTTCCACCGAAATGTCCACCTGAAGATGAAAGTTCCTTCTCAAATCTAGAGAAGTAATAAGGAACCACTTCTTCCGAAACCTGTTTCTTGATGGCTGCTTTCTTTACGGGGTCTTTCTCCATTAAATAAACGACTGCCTCTGAAAAGAGATCAACAACTTTTTTGGATATTCTTTTACATTCATCAGGGAACTTATGAAAAAGTTCCCTGAGTCTTATTCAAAGTTTAAAGCTTTATTCATTTTAAGTTCACCTTATGGATGTCAAATAAGTGATTTAACGTTAATTGGAATGTCGATATCTACCAAGTAGAACTTGTCAAACTATAATCTCAAATTATAATCATTATAATTTGAGAACTTCGCTGGCGAGATACGCTAGCTGGCTGACCTGCAGGAAGTTAAATAATTAATTAACTAGCTAGGCTGGTGCAAGGACCCATAGACTCCTTAGCTTCTGTATATATTAATAAGAGTCTTTAACTTTGTTGGTTTCTTTCTGCCAGCCATCTGCCAAGAGACGGCATAAATCTTTTTCGACCTTGGATGAGGTAATCTTGGACGGCGGATTGTTCTTCACACATTTGGAAGCCCGTTATGTTCTCTTTGCCGCATGGTCCTCTCCTATTCTCTCGTAATACTTACTTCCCCAAAAATCATTGATGTTAAGCACAGCAGCATCCAATATGGCTTGTTGCCAGGGGTCTGAAGGTAAAAGATCGGTCTTGCTAGCCAGGTACCGGGCGATGGCTACCGACTGGTTCAAAGACTTGTTCCCTTCTTCGTATAGCGGTAGCTGGCCGTATGGAAGATCTGAAATTGATATGGAAAGTTTGAAGTTAAGTTTTTGCTGCTGAAGGAAGCTGAAGAAAGGAACAGCTGATGTAAAAGTCCTACAACCACCGTAATACGATTGACGCTTTGACGATCGAGTAATCAGACATAAGGAACCGTCCAAAATCGAAAAAACTCCACATGACGCCGTGTGTACTTAACACCTTATTCCCTAATGTAGATCTAATATATAAAATTCTCGTGTCACAGTTTTCGTTGCCATACTCCTCCGAAACGGCTTGACCGATTTTGATGAAATTTTTTGTGCTTATCCGGTATCTATGAGAATCGGCCAACATCTATTTTTCATCCCCCTAAATGTTAGGGGTAGTCCACCCCTAAATTTTTATTTTTATTTTTTAGACAAAATTTTTAATTTCTCTTTTTTTATGATACAACATACAAAAATACATACAATCCTCAATTTTCACCCTTCTACGATCAACCCTTTTATTTATATGGCAAAACAACGTTTGCCGGGTCAGCTAGTAATAAATAAAATTTAAAGTTGTCTCTAATGGGATCAGTCGTTAAAATAAACCCATATAAATATACCTACATACATAATAGCTCTCTTCCGTAAAAGTATAAATTAAAAAATGAGGTTAAGATAAATGTTATTCAAGTTTAGAGTGGCTTTTTGTAGATAATGAATATCTACGTAATGACCATATCAAAATACTTCTCACAAAGGGACTATTCAATAACGAAGGTCTTTGAATACTCTTGGAAGATAAGGACCTTTTAGATAAGCTTGTTTAGGCTTTTTATTTGAAATCAATATCTTTATTACTGTATGAGTATCACTTACACTCGAATATAAGTAAACAACTTCAGTCATACATAGGCACTGCTTATACCCCGTTCATTTTTAATACTTCTCGAGGACATTATACTGATGAAAGAAATATTTTTTCTCCAGAGAATGTTGGGTAATATTCTCAAAAAAATCGCCTTTCGATGCAAATTGCATCAATCATGTAATTATTTTTATATGTAAATGTGATTTTTAGAAGATATAGATACTATGTTCATCATCATCATTTCAGCCAATAGACGTCCACTGATGGACATAGGCCTCCCCCAATGTTCTCCACACAGATCGGTCCTGTGCCGCCCGCATCCAATGGATTCCCGCGGTCTTTACCAGATCGTCGGTCAACCTTGTGGGGGGCCTGCCACGGCTGCGACTTCCTGTACGTGGCCTCCACTCGATGAGCTTTCCGCCCCAACGGCCGTCTGTTCTCCTTGCTATGTGCCCTGCCCATTGCCACTCTCATCATTTCTGATACGATCACGCAGGGAGACTCCGAGCATAGTCTTCTCCATTGCTCTCTGGGTGACTTTGAGCCTCCTAAATCGGCACATTATAAGCGGCCACGTTTGGGTTCCGTATGGCAACACACACGCATACTATGTTCCTTGGGGAAAAAATATTTTTTTTTTTACATTTTAGCGGACAAACGAGCAGACGGCACACCTGATTACCATCGTGAGTGATCACCATCGCCCATGGACATCTGCAACACTCGAGGTATCACATTTAAGCCGGAACTTTTATAATAAGGTTTTCGTCATGAGTCAGTATAATGCCCTTGAGAAGTTTCTGAGAAGGTTAAATAGCATAGTGTATTCTGAGAGAACGCTATGACTACGTCATGCAAAACAGTAAGACAGAATTTGCAAGTCATTCTGGAATGTCCGTTATTTTTTGTCTTGACAATAATAATACTGTGGTAATAATGTTCGTTTTTTTAAACCAATCGTTATTAATAGATATATAAAGAGATAGCGAGTAAGACAAGGTAGCGTATGTCCATTCCGGTATGTATCGATTATCTTAAAGCTTCATAGACGCAACTTATGGCCGTCTTCTTTTTAGGTACAGACAGCAACCAGATGTGTGGCTACTACAATCTGTCAAACTTCAATTTGATGCTGAACAAAAAGTTTGTGTCCAGCGATTTAAAAAAATCCAGATCAATATAATATTGTGTGGTTGTTCTTAACGTAGGATAGTAGTTATCTAGTTGTAAGTATCATTTCATCGTTAGTGAATAGGTACGGGAGTTATCTATACTTGTGAATTATGAGGCAGCGCACTTGTGAATGGCGGCAATCGCTTCCCATCAGGTGAGCCGTCTGTTCGTCTGCCAACTAACACAAAAAAACAAAAGATTATTGTAAATCAGATTAATACATAGGTTATAATTTGTAAACGATACCTACTGTGGGGTTTTCGGCATGTAACCATAAAAAAGATAACGGTGTATATCGATAATTCTAGCACCAGACAGATGAAACGGCGAGGTCAAGACACTGGCTATATCAACACTGGATAAACTGATTGGCTGGCCTTGGCCACAGTAACCTTGATCTTGAATTCATGCTCAAGCGAGAGTGAGAGGCAATATGAAGTTTATTCAGTACCGCACAGTACATTTGTAATGGATGATTGTAGTGTTTTTCTTTATGTAATAGGTGGTAGATGGATGACCTGAATTCCACTGCCCATGGTCATCCGCAACACTAATGGAGTCACAAGGATGTCTGTCAACCTTATCCCCTTCCTCTCAGATTAGGCCTTCGGTACTCACTCACTGAACGCCATGTTGGTCTAATGGTTTAAGTACCGGGGTCGTGGGTTCGATTCCTGGGTAGAGCAAAAAGTGTATTTCGAAGTTTTTGAACATAGCTCGGGTTTGTGATCACCAATCAGTATTTGGCAATGTGATAGTAGCGATGACTTCCTATGATGGAGGCCTTTGCCCTGCTGTGGGACAATATAGGCTAATATTTTACTAAATTTATCAATGCGGGGATTAACACGATATTTATTATGTGAAACAACTTTGTGTACTCACATATTTGGCTCGACGTGTCGGCTACGTTACAACAGCCGTGGTCACGAGCGAACCGAGTACACAATGTTGTTTCACATAATAAATATCGTGTTAATCCGCGTATTGATACATTATAGTGATATTTTACTGTTACTTACTCAAACACAATCTCAGCATAGGAAAGTGCTCTCTACGTAGGAGAGGCAAATAAACCTTTGATTTTGGGTTTAGTTCTAAATCTTCTTATTTTTATTCTTTCCAAAGTTGAGGCAATTTATTCTGTGGTTAAAATATATTGTTGAGGTTGACGGCTGGACCAGCCTCTTTTATATTTTTTATACTTTTTACTGTTTTTTTTTCGATATATTATCGTTACAGGTATGTTAAAATAATTTAAAAAAATATTACTTACTGTCCTTAACACTCTTGATAGGCCAGACTGAGCGCTCATATCTAACATCTTCGAAGTTTTGTTTAGAGTAGTGAAGAATGTACCTGAATATAATTGTAATAATATTAATTTACTTTACTACCCATATAATAAAAACAGTACTAAGCGCTAATGGAAAGCTTAACTGTATCACGATATTTTCCCTCACCGCAGAATGGTAAAAATTGGCACATATATTTTGAAAGATCCAACGTGCATCCCGCCAACCCGTCTGCCCCTCGCCAACTCGTCTGCCAAGC
This sequence comes from Marasmia exigua, assembly GCA_019059595.1. Classification (NCBI taxonomy): domain Eukaryota; kingdom Metazoa; phylum Arthropoda; class Insecta; order Lepidoptera; family Crambidae; genus Marasmia; species Marasmia exigua. The sequence continues at coordinate 7,394,293 of CM032471.1, forward strand.
GTGGTGAGTATGGCAATTACCCCTCATGTGATTGAGGGAGGCCCGTGCCCCAGCAGTGGGGAGTTAAATGGGCTGATGATGATGATGATGATGAACGTGCATACTCGAATCCGAACCTGCAACCTCCCGTTCAGAAGACGCTGGTTTATCCACAAATGTTTTCGATCGAGATAGACAATGTAATTAAATTAATACTATGGTACAACAAATACCATAGAGTACCTTCTGGCAACAGTCATTACGTCAGGTACCTATAGTAGTTAGTATGCATGATTGCATCTATGATTAAAATTTCCTTGGCCTTATTGACGTTGGTGATAAAAAAATACAATGTACTTATGAGAAGCATTGCGTTGACATGCGATGGCTCAGTTTATTTATTTAGTTAATATATGAATTCCACAACTTTTTACGGAAGACGAACTGAGTTGCGAAACTAGAGTCGCGCTTGATATCCATCAACATTCAAATTTGATCTCAATGTTCATAGACGCAAGGAATCTCAAATTTTAGTTCCGTATTTTTCCACGATTCTTCTTTTGTGGCGCGTTCTCATTGAGAATAGAAACAAAAGCGCGTACAACCCGTACGGATAAAGAATGGGATCAGAAATGGCGGCGCATCTATTCACTTCTCGCTCGCACACATATTTGCGTCTTTACTCGCACTCGTGGGGTGCGATAATAGACGCAAATAGTGAGCGAGCGAGAAGTGAATAGATGCGCCGCCATTTCTAATCCCATTCTTTATCCGCACAGGTTGTACTCTTTAGAGCACTAATGACATTTAAGGCGACGGGTAGGGCACACTAGCGACGCCAATCGATTTTAATTTTTAGCAACTAAATCAGGATTTATTTTAAACAATTTCGGCGTTACAATCTCTCGGCAAATACTTATCCTATTAAATAACTATGCAAAAATGTTGGGTCCAACGCGTACGCGAAAAATTGCTTTTTCGCGTTTTGTACGCAATTTTTCGCGTACAAAAACGGACCCAGCATTTGTGCATGGTTATTTAACAAATAGTATAAGTGTTTGCAGAGAGGCTGTAACCCCGAAATTGTTTAAAATTGATCCCGTTTAGTAGCTAAAAATTAAAATCGATTGGCGTCGCTAGTGTGCCCTACCCGTCGCCTTAACCAATCAGCGCGAGAGTTGCATTCACGTGTTTCACATGGTTATATATTGCTATGAGTACCTATTCGTTACGGATGTCAACACAACATATTTATCACTAGATTTCACGGTGACATCAAGACTTTTATCTTGATATTACATAGATAGCAAAGGCATTGATTGATATCTACGGCAAATGAAGTGTAATTTTTAAAGTTATTAACAAAATAAATTAGGTTACAGTTGAAGAATAGAACTAAATGCCTGCTGAAATATTTCTTATAGAGAATCTATTCTCGCATAAGCAAAGTCCACTTAAAATACCTACATCGGGTATGATTGAGGGTATTTTTTTTATATTATAAGTAAAAAAGGTAATTGTAACGATACACGTTTTATAATTATAATCATACCTGATGAACTCCGCTCGCCCGGGCAAATTAAAATAATGTAATCTTTTAGCCATTATGTACTTTAAAAAACGAACCAGGAAATTGTTATGACGGAAAATACTCCGAGAACCAACTCTGACGTTGCTATTAAATGAATGAGTGAGTGAGCGGCGTGAGTACTGGTTTTAATAGCTTGAGTGGTGCTGTCTCACTTGTCTATAGCAAAAAACTGGTATCAAGGTGATTACGGTATGCCATGTAATGGTATTCAAATGGTGTCTAGGATATGACCACAGAGTTAAGAGTATTGATGACTAGCTCAGGCCCGCGGTCTCACCCATGTGACGTTTTTTAATTTTGTATTCTATGTGTTATTCTGACACAAAAGCTATATTACTTATTATGAAGTTTATATAAAAATCACCGAGAGAGTTTCCCTCTCTTTCACACGCACTGTGCGTCTCCATAGTTTGGATGCGACAGGTATATTCTCGTTCGTTACGGGACGGCTTTAAATTAAGCCACCTGCTCCCGCGCCGGGCCGCTTACATTAAACCACGCGCCCGTTCGATGACATCTTGCGCAGCGCGCACATACAAGGTTATTCCCTATATGACCTCCCTAATCTCATGTATAAATATTTTTTTAATTCATGTTTAATATTATATCAACAAAATCCCAAATTCTTTGAAAGACGAACTAAGTCTTTCAAAGAATTTGGGATTTTGTTGATTAGATAGGGTAAGTACCATATATTTCAACAGGTGTTTACCATATAAGTTTGTGTATGATGGTAGGAATAGCTTTGGGTGTTTAGGCATTTCGTGCGTTAAAGTAGGGAATCATAAAGGTATTTTCAGGTTTTCATTGAAATAAATACTTCAGAAAACAGTGTATAACTTAATTTGTCATATAGAAATTATTTATTATTACTCGTAGTTATCGATATTTTTCCATCGCCGGCCAAATTGTAACACTGATTTTTAAGAGGTAGTACAGTCAAGTTTCCTCGTATCAAGGTAGAAGATATGGTTTTCTTTTTGCCACGTAAGCCTTAATACCAGGGGATGAATGTATCTCCTTAATGAGAGCTTCTATTAAGGGATAGTTTCTCTGAAAATTGTCCTTGAGAAAGAAGTTGAGAGCCTCCACTGCACCTACTAGAACGAAATCAGCCCATGATAACTGTGGAAAAAAAATAAACAGCAACTACTTTCACTTGATCCCAAAGTCAACACAAAAGTATCGAAATCAACAAAGGCACTAAAGCACCAAATAGGAAAGCACCTATGTACCTAAACTATGATTTTTAATAATGAAACTAAACTGACAGGTGACAATGTGTCATTCCCATACATTTTTGCTACTTTTGACAGGATCGGCGGGTAGGGCTAAAACAAGCCGCGTGGGCTAATGCAATTCAAAGGTTTTAAATTAGTGTCTAGTGGTTTTTAGTAGACAAATTTGGTGTTTATTTGTGCAGTGAAGTGCCGAAAAATGATCTTAATAATAAGAATCGTTGAATTTAATCGTTTTTAACACTGCTATTATATGTCGAGTTAGTTATCAAGTTACAACTTGCTTGGACCTAACAGTCTTAAAACCCGCGATTGCTTTTAGAATCCGTAGGTCGATAAAACGTAAAAACACGGGCGTTTTATTGTGTGACTGTGACTTTGACTGACTTCGACTATTAACTACCTACTTATTCTTAATATGTTACTTGACATTGGCAAATTCTCTTCGGGTAGAGCCATATTAAAATAAAATACTTTTGACAGATGCATAATGTCAAAATGTATGGGAACTTGACGTTTGCATGTGTCAGTTTAGTTCGCATAATTAAAAATTATAAGTACCGAGATCCTCCTCCTCCTTGTATCGATGACCTCAATGCTGAGGGTAATGACCCCTTATCCTTTTTCCATGATTTTCTTTCGCCAGCTTGACCTGTCTTCAGCGGTGTGAATGGCATCGTACACTGAGGTGTTTAGCGTGGTACTGATCTGGTCTGACCATCGCCAAGTACCGAGATATGTATGTGTATGCAATTTTAACACCCAGATTCTGAACAAACACAACTGTTTATCACTCAAATGTTTGTCCAGTGCGATGAGTAAGATTAAAATAAATCGTACCAAATACTTATCAAAGACTAAGAAGTCCAAGGTTCGATATTTTTTAATGTAATAAGTGGCAGACGAGCAGACAGATCACCTGATGGTAAGCGATTACCGCCGCCCATGGACACCCGCGACACCAGTGGAGTCACAAGAGCCTTTCAGCCCCCCTTTCCCCCGGATTTGGCCTCCGGTACGCTCACTCACGCTGCGAACCCCAGCACAGTGCTGCTTTACGCCAGTTTTTAGTGAGGCCGGTATCTGGTCGAGCCGGCCCATTCATGCCGAAGCGTGGTTCTCCCACGGTTACGGAAAAATTGGATTTGATAGGTGGTAAGTAAATTGTCATTTCGCCCAGCTAGCAAAATCTTTTACAATAAATAAATAATTTCATTTTTAAACTAAACTAATATTTTACAACATTTAGTCTTTGTAAACACGTACATTTTTCCCAAAATGGCCACTATTGGCAGTCAAATCCCGCTCAAATCTGACGAAAAAGAAAGCTATACTTTTATAAACTTCGTTTTTGTTTTGTAACATCTTCTTTGAATCTTTCTCTTGAATTAATGGTGTCATCTCTGAAATAATATAAACAGGATGTAGAAAGTAAACTGAACTAAAGTATCACAGCGTCACGTCAAGTTACCCTTGTTGGACTTTGGATCGTCCTAAAGTTCAGACCCGAGTAAACTTTGAAGTAACGCCGTAGTTTTAGGAAAATAATGACCTTATATTGCCATCTTTAGATATTAATGTCCTCCAAACTGATATTTCGGTCATGGCGGCCAATCTCAGCGATCAGCCATGGACGCAGGACATAGTATTTGCGCAGACACAAGTGCACTATCTATTCCCGTGCCCTCTTATTTCGATGGGACACTAGTGTGACACGACCGAAGAGGGATTACGCGCAGGACCAACGTCTTAACGTGTTTTCCGAGGCACGGGGGTACAAGACCGCCAACTTCCAGACTCCGGGCTAACACTGAGATTTTCTTAACAGAAAAGCTCAGGTACAAATTTTTGGATCGTCCCGGAGATCAAACCCGGGACTTCTTGCGCAGCCGTCGCTTTAGAGTGCGACCCACTAACCACTACGCCACCGAAGCAGTCTTTAGATATTATATAGGCAAGAAAGTACATTTAATTTTACACGGAATCGTGACTTTTAATATCGAATTGGTTTTCTTATCATTTTCCTGCTGTTATTGATTGATTTCGGCATTTTTTTTCTACAATCAGTGCCGGAGATCTAATCTGAAATATCATATTATAAGATAATATTACTTCTTTTAATATATATTTTTTTAGATTTTTTTTATTTTAAGTTCAAGAGATACTTTTAAGGATATATTCAAACATTTATCTACACTCATGTCATCTCCAAATTAAGAAACCAAAGTAATCACATTTTGACAGGCTTTATAATATAGCTAGCTTTGAAGAAAATTAAAAAGTTAGGGTGTTGCATATATTCTAAAAATTGTTAAGTACATCTTTTCACAAAATACTTTCTGACTCTGAAAGTCTCTACTGAGACTTTTCATTTACTAAATCGAAAAAGACTGCGGGAATGCTCTCATAATAATTGCGGTAGAAAATAGTATAGACAGACATAGTAAAGTGTGGCGTGGTGCTAGATTTGGGTAATATAATAGCTCAAAACCACAGATTTAATGTGTTCAAAACTTATATGGTTACTTTTCATCAAATCGTAAACATTGAGTGCTGCTGCATCCAATTCCGCCTGCTCCCAGATGTCTGCGGGTAGGAGACCAACTTGGCTAGCAATGTATCGTGCGATTGCTATGGACTGGTTGATAGACCGGCCGTCCTCTTCGTATACTGGTAGCTGTCCGTAAGGAAGGGCTGGAAGTAAATATTGTATCAATGAGACAACCTCCGCCGTCCACTGAACGTTCCTTACATTTTTACCGTGGAAGGGCCTCGCCTTAGCATGATAGTATGGAATGATACCAGGGGCTCCCAGAAAATCGGCGTAAAGCAGGGCCTGCACTATGTTTTGCCGAATGAGTAAAGGTACCGAAGACCCAATCTGAGGTGAATGGGAGATTAAAAGAAGGCAACACACCAGTGACTCCACTGGTGTGTGAATTTCAATAGGTGACGGCATTAGCTTCCCATCTGGTTAGCCACTGAGGGCCGAGTTGACTAATCATCTCGGTGGTTATATTTTATCACGGATAAAGATTGGCCGAATTCCATACCAATATAACGTCAGATTTGTATGGAAGGACAGCGCTATACCATAGATATATTCTCGATTTAAGATTAGTCGAATCGGGACTAATTAGTTAAATTAGTTAATTTTTTTTTCTTTCCAAAATTTCTGTCTGTCTGTAAGCATCGTTACACCGGCCTACATGTGTCGAAGTATCTGTATACTACTTACAATTTCGAACATTTTCAATCGGCCAATCCTTAATATTATATTTGATGTCCTGGAACTCCAGTCCACTATAATGTAACATATATCTGATAGATTCGGCATAGCCGTTTATGTTAAAATACTGTAGTTTCCTTGACATGTTTGCTTTGAAACGTGAAGGAAAAGACTAAAAAGGAGAATATGAAGATGTGTCGCTTTGTGTTCTACAAACAGTGGGTAATAAATTACATATAATTTGTTACAACACAACAAAATTATAAATAATACACATAGGTATAACGTACCTACTTATTCAAGTTACCAATAAAACTGGTTAAGTACCATCTTTTGTCTGGGGTTCTTTGTTAGTTTTTAAACTTGGTTTTCTTTCTTTCCCATTGACTTTGTATTTTTACCAAAATCAAACGAAAATTTGTCAAAATTAACTAAATTATGCACATTAGACATTACGAGGAGATCAGATGGCCGATGGGGCTGAAAGGTTCTCGAGTGGAGGCGGTCGAAGCCGTGGCAGGCTCCCCAGATGGTGGACCAACGATCTGGTGAGGGTCGCAGGAATCCCTTTTATGCGGGCGGCACAGGACCGATCTATGTGGAGATCATTGGGGGAGGCCTGGACATAGGCCTCCCCCAATGATGATGATGATGAACTAAATTATTGACTGGCCATAGGCAATATATTCGGAATTTTGAGACGGGTTAGTTCTATGTGGCAGTTTTTATACGGCACGCCTATCTTTCTTTTAGTTTTAGACCAGGAGGGTCCAAAAGAACCTAGTGAGGCTTGGATCTGGTCTTCAGTTTCTTTAAATATGAAGGTTTATAAACTATACATCTTCTCTCTTCTTCTTCATCAGCATTATTTCGCCCACCGTTGAGCATATGCCTCTCCGAAGCTCCTCCACTCGGCGCGGTAATTAATTATTTCTAGTCCATAGGATGCCTGCGTGACTTCTTAGATCATCTGCCCATCAGGCTGGTGGTCTGTCTATGCTCCTCCTACCCATACGCGACCTTCAGGCCAAAACACACCTACTCCATCTTTCGTCGTGATAACGGCTGGCCCGTGCCCACTTTAATTTAGCGGCGCGATAGCCTACATCCCCTACTCTAGTTCGTCTGTGAACTTCTTCATTTCAAACCTTGTCGCGTTTCGACGCATTATGCGCTCTATTAACATTCTTGCTAATGAAAATAGTGCGTTTTATCACTGCTTTTTAAATCAGTGACATAAACTGTTATTGTGCGTCTTATGATGATGCATATAAATAATTTATCCATCTATCTATCATAAAAAGAAAAAAATGTTCAACATTTTCTTAAACGTTTATTCGTTAAATGGTTAAATTAAACATTTGGAAATATACCTAATACTACACAAATGAGTATTTAGGTCTCTTTGCAACGTATTCCTTGATACGGGGCATAGAATGTATTTTGGCCATGAGTGCCTTAATAGTAGGGTATTTCGTCTCCAATGTATCTTGTAGGTAGAGGTTCAGGACTTCAACACCGCCGACGAGGATGAAGTCGGTCCAGTACAACTGTCAACAATGATAAAATTTAACGAGGATTCACATGTAACGTAACGTTATATATTCGACTTTGAGCACACATTACTCAACGATCAGCCTCATACGCAGGATATATTATAGTGCTCAAGTATGTGCGCAAACACAAGTGCACTCTCTGTTCCTATACGCTCATATTCCGATGGGACACCGGCGTGACACGACAGGAGCGCAGGAACAACGGCTTAACGTGCTTCCGAGGCACGGGAGTACAAGACCGCCAACTTCCACACTCCGGGCTAACACTAAGAATGCTTAACTGTTAGATCAGAAAGTTCAGATTTTTTTGTACTAACATTGATTTTGATGTAAAAAACGGTATGTTGGTACCTATAACTGATTCTTACCGTGCAAGCGAAAATTTACCTTAAGGTGACGAACCTTTTTATTCTCTGTACCGTATTTTTTTTTGTACCTAACGGGGATGGAACCGGGATCGGGATTTCATACGCAGCCGTCGCTTTAAAGAACGATCCACTAACCACTACGCCGCCGAGTCAGTCACGAGGAATATAATATTACAGATTCGACTTTGAGCATTGCCGTGTGGTCCCCGGCAGAGTAGAATAGGCCACCCTCATTCTTACCGAGATGTCGTAAAAGGCGACTAAGGTAAAGCTGCTGGCATGATCATCAGCACCCAGAGAAGGAAAACTGCATTTATATCAAAACCCTCGCCAACCCGTCTGCCAAGCGTAGTGAGTATGACAATTACCCCTCATGTGATTAAGGGAGACCCGTGCCCCAGCAGTGGGGACTTAAATGATGATGATGATGATGACTTTGAGCATTAGCTAACTAGAAGTGAAGCACATCCCCTATGAAAGTTACAAGTTGTATCAAGTGGTTGGTTCTCCTCCTTCACTGTTGTAAACCTGTAACATTACAATTCACGCAAATTCTTTCTGTCAGGGACCATTGGGGTGTTGAACACCCTAAACAATACGAACCTTTCCACCAAAATGTCCGTTTCCAGCTTTTAAATCCTTTTCGAACCTAGAGAGAAAAAAGTCCATTGTTTCATTAATTTCTTTCTTATTAATTTCTCTCTTCTCTGGATCATTTATTAAAGGGAAAATCTCTGTAACAATAAAAAAACAATCAGACGACATCATCACACTTCGACCTGACAGCAATGTAAGTAGATTAAATAATTATATCCTCCAACCGATTACGGCTACGGCAGCCAATCTCAACGATCAGCCGTACGTACGTAGTATGTACGCAGGATATATTATAGTGCTCAAGTGTGTGCGCGAACACAAGTGCACTCTCTATTCCCTTACCCTCATACTCCGATGGACTCCAGGGTGACACGACCGGAGAGGGATTGGGCGCAGGACCAATGGCTTAACGTGCTTGCCGAAGCAGGGAGGTACAAGACCGCCAACTTCCAGACTCCGGGCGGACACTAAGAATTTCTTACCGAAAACTTAGGTACAAATTTTTGGGGGATCGAACCCGGGACCTCTTGCGCAGCCGTCGCTTCATAGTGCGACCTACTAAACTAAGTAGATTAAGCATTTGTTATGGGTATCACAATAACAGGTTACACTATTATGAACTAATATACTACATATTATAAATTCACCACAATAATGTTAGTCCTGAATGGGAATCTAACGGATGACTCTTGGGACGTTAGGCAGAGCCACTGCCAATTGCATTACCGGGATAGTCGATGCAATAAAATAGTACAGACAATAAGGCCAAAATGCATCCTACACTCTCTTTGTCGAGGACGCCTAAAACAGCATTAAAACCTTACTAATTTTATGGCGTAATATACTTTAAGAACTGCGCGTTTGAAAGACTTCTTTGTAAAACTTTTTTGTATGGAGCCTGACATGTACCTAAATTGACGTATTTTGGTATACACCTTTGAGACATGCGCTAATCGATGATAATTACAGTAAAATAGAATTATCTCCCGTGACATTTGTGATATTTGACAGACAAGCAGTCAGGATCACCTAAGTATTGGTAAGCGCTTACCACCGCCTAACTATAGCAGTGGAGTTACAAGTCCACTGTCTACGCTTCCCTCTTTGGATTATGTATCCTCATTTACTCGGCAAAACACAGCGCAAGTTTTTCCGGCCAATTAATAACAAAGCGTGGCTATCCCACGAGCAAATTTTTTCTTCATTAGCATCATCGGTTATAGGAGAGCTCGACCGGAGTGATACCACGGTCTCACAGAAAACAGGACTGGAGTGAAGCCACACTGTTCTGTGCTTCGGGTACCGGAGGCCGAATCCGGAGGAAAGGGGGGTTTGAAGATTGGCAGCGCACTTTTGACTCCACTAGTGTTTCTGTGTCCATTGGCGGCAATCGCTTACCAACAGGTGATCCGTCTTGTCTGCCACCTATAACATGAAAAAAAAACGTGAAGAAGAACTTACTTTTAAACCAATCGTAGATATTGAGGGCTGCAGCATCCAACTTTGCCTGCTCCCACGCGTCTGTAGGGAGGAGGCCTACTTCGTGGGCCACATATCGCGCTATTGCTAGAGACTGGTTGATGCTGCGTCCATTTTCTTCATATAGAGGCAACTGGCCATAAGGAAGAGCTGGAAAGTATGACTGGTTAGCGAATGGACTTTACATGGTGTATCTGTGAACATTTACATCGCTTTGACCACGTGTTCTATCAACCATTCATCATCATCATCATCAGCAACCCATACTCGTCCACTGCTGGACATAGGTCTCCCCTAATGCACGCCACTGCTCCCGATTTTCGGCCACTCTCACCAGCCCACACCAGCCAGCCTTCGAATGTCATCATCCCATCTTGTCGCAGGGCGTCCTCACTACGCTTACCGAGTCGCGGTCTCCACTCAAGGACTTTACGGCTCCAACGGCTGTCAGTTCTGCGGCTAATATGACCAGCCCACTGCCACTTCAGTTTGCTAATTCGGTGGGCTATGTCGGTGACTCTGGTTCTCTGTCGGATTACATCATTTCTGATGCGGTCCTTCAGAGATACTCCGAGCATAGCCCTTTCCATAGCTCTTTGAGCGACTTTGAACCGGTGCACTAGTCCAGCCGTGAGTGTCCACGTCTCGGCACCGTAACTCATGACCGGAAGGACGCACTGGTCGAAGACTTTCGACTTAAGACTTTGAGGGATGGGTGACGAGAAGACTTGACGAAGCTTACCAAATGCTGCCCAGCCTAGCTGAATTCTTCTATTGGCTTCTCTCTCGAAGTTGTTTCTGCCTAATTGGAGCTATCAACCATTATGAACAATATTTGTTCTATCACTTTTAGAAATTTCGCATGAAAAAATTTCGACTTCTCATACATAGTCGGTTACATGACTTGGTCATTTTGTATGGGGAGTCGAAAAATGTTCGATTAATTTCGAAAAGTCGTCGAACAAATATTGTTCAGAATGGTTGGTAGAACAAGTGGTTAAAGGAATATAAATGTTCACAGATTCACCCTGTATATCTATCTTATGAAATCGGATTGAGTAAGTGGAGTAGTAGTTGAGTAAGTGATTCTCGTTTCCCCCAAACAACCAACATCCTCAAAGATGGAAAGTGACCATGAGGTCTAGGAAGAATGTAACGCGTTCGCCTAAAAGATGCCTATTCACTTTTACCTTAAAGATGTTCAGATTGTAGTGGTCCGAAAAAACAAACCTTGGCAAGGTTCCATTTCTTAGCTGTGCGGATAAGGGGTAAGCCAACAACGTACGTATGAAACCCACTCGCCACGCCCTGTTGTCCGGCGGTGGAATGCAGGGCTAGGGGGGATATTATGCAGAACCTCCGCACTCTCTCCGAAATCAATCCGGTAGAAGACTGAGAGGCTTTGAATCACAAAGATTCAAAATTATATGGATTTGATTTTAAGTTTAATGTCTGAATATAATCATCATCATCATATGAAATATAATCTCTGGATATAATAATTAATCTCACACTAGTATTCTATACATCATATGCTTTTGTAAAAAGAGATCCCTATGTTGTTAAAGAGATCCCTAGGGGCAGTAGACCGAGGTTGTTAAATATCTGACGTGGTGAAAGGCTCCGAGCTTTGAGCCCATGTCACTCGCCCACCCATGGACAGATGAGGGAGAGTCCCAGGAGTTTTAGTCGGTATACCTCTGGCCGGCTTCTCGTTAGGAGAAGCCGTCGCCAGATGAGAGTCCGACATAACCCATCCGTTTACAGACGGATGGGTATGCGTAACGCATTTCTCCTGGGTCAACAAAAAAAATTAAAAGCTTTTTAAATATTGGTTTGCAGGATTCATCTCGAAAAATTCCATGAATGGCTCTTATGCTCTTTTTTTTGTGCCATAATTACCCGGTAAAGAGATTCCAATCTGTGCAATTACCCCATATCATTGAACCGTATCTCAACACGGATATTAAGTATGCACGATAACATAATATAGCCTTTTTTTATTTGACGCTTTTGACAAAATAGAATATCAACCCGGCAAAAATGTATGGAACAGCTGATTTTTTTTCGCTTATTTTGTTGATCTAACATGGTAAATGACGGTGACATGAAAAAAAAATAACGGTGTAGAATTCCTTTTTATTTTCTCCTGTTTTAATCATTTGTTGATCCACCATGCTAAATGGACTTCATTCACGATATCTATTATGAGGTTCTCGGGATGTAAATGATAAAAAAATAACGGCGTATGTATGCATGAGGTGATGAAAATAAGAGAAAAAAAAATACTCACAATCTTTAACACTTTGTATCGGCCAGTCTTTCCGTTCATATTTAACATCTTCGAAGTCCAAGCCTCCATAGTGTAACATGTACCTAATGGACTCGGCATAGCCGTTTACGTTAAAATACTGTAGTTTTCGCGACATCCTTGCTTTGACACCACTTTGCGACTGAAATTGTATGAACTTGTATCAATAATACTAAGGTATATCTACCGCATGAACACATAAACAAACCACTTTAGTTTAGTACGAATGACTGTTTGTACACTTCCGAGCAAAGAAATTGGTTGGCGCATTTTTTTAAAAACAGATTTTTTCCACTGTATCTAACGAATTTCCAATTGTGCAAATAATCTTGATTATTCATTTAATTGCATACTTGTTAGAAAACTAGCTATTTGTACTTTAGGATTTGTAGGAACAAATGAATTCAGTCTTTTTTTATTTACCACCGTTCGTACCATTCAATTATTCACAAGGAAACACCAAAATTGTAGTATCACCAAAGTAAAACCACTAAAACTGATTGGAAACCTTTGAATTATAGCCTATAGGAGGGGCTTTGTGAATACTCTCCGCTATTATAGGTACACTGTATTGAGAAATAAATTGCTATAATCCCACAAAACCATCCAATTCAAAAAGATTATAAGGGCTTATGAAAACATTCCTAAAAATTCTAAATAAAATACTTAACGTACCGCGTTTACTCTAAATAAATTCCAAAGTAAACGAGATAAGATTCAAGCTGGTTTGAGCGATAGTATTATTTAAAAAATACACACATGTGTTACGTAAGCCACTCAAACGTGCACTGGCGGCGTGGCACAAGGTCACACCGATAGTCTCATAATGACCACGGAATTGGCGGATTTCTTTGTCATTGTGCTTGGTAACATATACTATGGTATGTATAGGCTTAGGTGGGATCTTTGAGATTATGGTAGATTGCAGACGATTCCTAAGTACCTACCTAGCTGTCGGTCTGTGTGTGTGTGGAAAAGATGTGTGTATGTCGATTGGGTGAGGAGCACCCTCTTGAAAGGAATCTGATCGATCGGAAAGCATTTGTAAAACCAATCTTTTTATTTGTAATAATACCCAATAAATATGACTGTTCCTAGCTAGACAGAGTTTTTACAAAAGCCTAGTAAACGAATGATATTTATAAACTGGTTACTTATATTTGAACATTAAAGTATTTTAAAGCGACGGCTGCGCAAGAGGTGCGAGGGGATTCGATCCCCGGGTCGGGCCAAAAAATTTGTACCTAATGTTGTTTCATACCAAAATTCAAGATTCAATGTCAGCGGGAAGTAGTCTTTAAGTTTTGATTCTGTTGCGAGTAGTGGCGAGTTTCAAAATATGCGGTATGATTATAGGTAGGTACCTCAGTGTTTTGAACTTTTGCGTTGATTTAGATTTTTTACAGTTTAGAGGCAATTAGACTTAAGAAGGGTTTGATATGAATTTCAACTTTAATATCTCTACGCGTTCATGTGGAAAAGGGTAGGTAGTAAGTTTATAATTATTAAAAAAATATTTTATGCCATGTAAGCTAAAATAATATTTTAATATTTTATGTAACTTAAAATTTATCTTTTTCGCAATTTTTCCTTTATCTGTACTATTTTACGTTGCTTCGTGCCAAATTTCAAGATTCTGAGTTCACGGGAAGTACTCTGTAGGTTTTGATTCCCTAGCGTGTGACGGAAATTCGTCTAAGGTGTCGGTATAAACAGCTGTATCTTTTGATCGCGTTAACTTAGAAGTTTGATTTTTTCACAGCTTGAAGGGACAGTAGATTAAAGTTTTTGGTATAAATTTCAATTTGATACCTTTATTTGTTCTTGATAAATAAGGTAGTAAGTTTCATTTTATTAAAATATTTTTATTATATTATATAACTTAAAAAAAAAAAGATTTTCGCAATTTTTCCTATATTCGGTACTAAAAAGAGTTAATCAGTTTAAGTATCTTGGGCATTGGGTGACCTCTGATCTGAGGGACGATGTAGACGTTGAGAGAGAGCGTAGGGCACTGTCTGTGAGGGCTAATATGATAGCTCGTAGGTTTGCTCGTTGTTCGGATGGCGTCAAAATAACTCTATTTAGAGCATTTTGTACGTCGTTCTACACCTGTAGCCTACGGGTGGCATATACGCAGAAACAGTTCAGTGCCCTACGAGTTCAGTACAACAATGCGTTCAGGATGCTGATGGGGCTGCCTCGGTGTTGCAGTGCTTCGGGGATATTTGCTGAGTGGCGTGTAGACTGTTTTTTTAAAACAATAAAACAGTAGGTAGTACATATCTCACGATTCTAATTGTAATATATTCAATAAATTAATTTTAAATTGTAATTTGACATCCTAATTTAATTGTATTTTAAACTTTGACAATTGTGTAATGTAATTATGAAATTGATCTTGTTTATTAATGTTATCTTATCCTCATTATGACCTATGGTTGAAATAAATGAATTCTATTCTATTCTATTCTATTCTATTATATGACATTGTTGGCACCAGTTGACTCACAAGTGGGCCGGGCCGCGCCGGTTTTCTGTGAGGCCGTGGCTCTCCCACGGGCTTCAAATCTCATAGATGTGTGAAGACGGCCTACAGGATGTTAATTCAAAATCATTGTTTACGCGAAAATCTGCAAGTCATTGTGACTAGATAATTTGTATAATAGTTATCACAATTTGATGATTCAATTAAATAAAGGTTAAACTCAACCTAGTTGAGACCTTGATACGAGGGCGACACTGAAAGTTCTTAGAAAATCAAAAACTGAACAATTTAGTAAGTTGTTACTTTTATTATTATCTTTTCAAAATAGTGTCCCTTCACATCAATACATCGCTGCATTTGATGAAACACTGAGAAAAGCACATGGCCCACTCTTCTTTAGGCGTCTCTTCGGCGGCCTTTTGATACGCAGCCACTGCTTCTTCGGCGTCCGTGAAACGTTTTCCTTTTAGTTTTGCTTTTATTTTTGGAAATAAATAAATATCGCAGGGTGCAAGGTCTGGGCTATATAGTGGGTGACCCAGTAATTCTACGTCTGACGTCGCCAAATTCTCGAAGGTTTGTGTCGTGGTGAAGGAGGATCCTACTGCGAGGTCGTTTTTCCCTAACTTTTTCCAAGACAAGTGGCAAACAGTTGTTAGTGTACCACTCTGCGGTAACTGTTTTTCGATCCTCTAAACAAACTGTTGCGATATGACCTGTTCTTCCGGAGAACGAGGCGACCATCTTCTTTCCCACGCTGCGACCGCTTTTCACTTTAGTTGGCAACTCCTCGAATGGAAACACACATTCAGTAGATACTGTGTGGACCAGGAACCCACCTACTGTACCGTGAGCTAGCCTAGAGGCTGGTTGACGTCACGGGTGACACGAGCTAGCGTATTTCTGTGCCAGTTTATTTTTTTTATGGGCCTAATCCCGCGCACGGTGACGGCCGCACGTGTGATTCCGCCAATGTCAAGTGTTTAGGGAGACACGCTATAAAGTCAGTAAAATATAGAATGACAGATGTCATTTGACCTTTATTTCAATTCGCATAAGGTTTATCATTTTACTAAGTTTTGTTCCATAGAATTTTATTGCTATTGACATACCAAGGTCATTTTTCTATAACATCAATTGCTGTCATTCTAATTTACGGTCTTTAAGTTTGGTCATCCAGAGAAGAAATACAAGTCTCCAGAGCACGATGCGGCCATCGGCGATTTGGAGGACATATTTTATTTGTAAATAAGTAATATACTTATATATTTTATGTACAGGTTGCATTTGTGAAGGTTTACATCCCTTTAACCATATCTTTTGTTAACCACTCTGAACACCATTTAATTTGTTCTACGACTTTTAAAAATTCGTTGAACCATCGAAATAAAGTCAGACTTTGTATAAGTTGAATAAGTTGATGATGGTCAGAATATCCGTGGAAAAATCTATGGTATATCGTCAGATTTGTATAGAACGACAGCGCTATACCATAGATATATTATCGGAATAAGGTTAGTCGATTAGGAGGGCCTACTAAAACCTACATTATAAGCAAATATAAATATATACAAGTATAACCTCCCGTTTTAAACACCATCCAACAGATTTTAATTCGCAAAACCCTTCCTTTAATTAATTGACTCTCTCTTTATGGAGAATGACAATAAATAAAACAACGATGATTTCAATGCCTGTTTTATTTTGTTAAAATAAATTTAAACGTATTCATCTCTCATCTCCAAATATTCTTTTATACCAGGAAAAGAAAGTATTTCGTCCATCAGTGCGCCTAGAGTTGGGTAAGTCTTCTGTAACTCAATCTTTAGTTTAAGGTTGAACAGCTCAGTTATGCTCACGAGGATGAAGTCTGCCCAGGACAACTGTAAAAAAAAAAAGAAATTAAAATAATTAGCAATCAAAAAGTTCTGAGGATCATCTAACCGATACGTAAAACCAGGGACTATCATGGTTTACGGAAAGAGACCTTTCTGCTTAAGATAGCTGAAGTGGCAGTAAACTGGCCACATCTGCCACGGAACCAAACTCTCTTTAGGGCAAATATATCTTTGAGTGGAGACCACAGTTAGGCAAGCCTATTGTAGGACGCTCTGTCATCACCATTCCCATTTCCACGGGTGGGTGAGTCGCTAATATAATTTAGCTGTTATGCCGCGCAAGAGGGGCTCGAATCCGTGCTCTGCGCCGACAGGCCAGGGTTGGAACCCTCTCCTGAGGGCCAGGTTTGCTAAAGGGTGCCTTCCCGCTCCACTTCGGTGGACTACGTAGTGAAGTGCACGTCAGGCACGCCTCCTCTCAGTGCCCAAGATACGAGACAAGGAGGAAGGCAATCCTCCAGCGTTACTAAAAAACAAAAAAGGACGCTCTGTCATTCGTCATGCGTTAGATTTCTGTCAGAAACTGGATAGGAAAATCCTGAGGGAGAAACACAAAGGCTATTTATTTTGTGACAGAAGTCTATTGATCTGAGGCGCAGCCACATAGCATACAAGAAAGAAAGTAGGTACAGCAATGGACGGCAACGAGCTCTTGAATAATATCTGTTTAATATCAAGCTGCAAAAGCCGAACAACGCATTTTTGTTTCAATTTAGATAGTTTTCCAACATGGCGCGCTTTCCGAGCCTAATTATATTATAAGGGTGATTCTCCGAATTTTGACCTTCCTGTTTCTTCCCGTCTGATTTCTATGGGCTCAAAAATATTGTTCAAATTAGAAATTTATATTGAAATCAGAAGAAGTTTAAATTGAAAGAAGGGTAGGATAGGGAAGCGTATCTTTACGTGTTCTTATTTTTTTTAATGATATAGGTGGCAGACGAGCCGACGGATCACCTGATGGTAAGCGATTACCGCCGCCCATGGACGCCTGCAACACCAGTGGTGTCACAAGTGCGTTGCTTACCTTTTAACCTCCCTTCCCCTGGATTTAATTTAAAATTATAATTTGAACAATATTTTTGAGCCCATAGAAATCAGACGCAAAGAAACCGGAAGGTCAAATTTTGGTGAATCACCCATTACTTAGGTACTTATGCAAGGTTGCAATTTTCCCCAAATCAGGAATCATGGTCCAAGCGTGCTCCGGGTTCCAGAGCGACAGCTTTGGATGCGACTGGGATTACACACGAAAATGAGGAGGATTTTTGCAAGGTTGCAAAGAAAAGTCACACCAGTGACTTATTATTAACAGTGAATGACAATTGCTTACCCTATCCGTTTCCTCACGACTGCTGTGTTCAAAATTATAAAGACGCATTCTAAAATTATACAGACTCACTTTTCCTCCAAGGTAGCCATTTCCATCTTTCAGCTGGTTTTCAAATCTGGTGTAGTAAAACTCTAGTAGGTCATCAACTGTTTTCTTATTTTCTTCTTTCTTCTTGCTGTCCACGATGTAGGCCATGAGTTCTAGTAAAAAAGTATTTTAGTAAAAAATAAACTTACCGATTAAATTAATTTGTTTTTTGTGGCTGGCAAGATTCTATGATTTATGGAAACTCTGATTAAAAAATTTCAACTTTTTATACAAAGTCGGCTAGGTGACCTAGTTGACTTGTATGGATAGTAGAAAAGAAAACGACTTATTTCGAAAAGTCGTAGAACGAATGTTGTTCAGAATATTTGGCAGAACACGTGATTTGAGAGATGTAAATGTTCATAGAAAAAGAAGCAAGTATTTCTCGATAGACCTTGCAACTCGCATTATCTTGTGTTTGAAATGTCGCCCTTCTTTATCGTGCGTAGGTACTACATAACGAAAACATCTTGTATGTTTTCGTTTGAACGATACGGGAGAGACCCCGACCGTACCTACTGTTTACTTTACTCATAATACATCTAATTTATGCTCTAGGTACTAGCTTGCTATAGATAAATGATAGATATGAAATTCTGTGCATCGTTACTGTTTATAGCGTCGTAGATGTTAAGAACTGCCGCGTCCATCCGCGCCTGGTCCCAAGGATCTGAAGGAAGCAGCCCAGTCTGGCTGGCCACGTATCTCGCTATTGCTACTGATTGGTTTAGTACACGACCGTCCTCTTCGTATACAGGAAGCTGGCCATAGGGGAGAGCTGCAAAATAAAAGTTTAAAATTCAATAGTTGTTCCCACAGATAAACATAAAATTGTAAATTTTCTTATGTTGTGTATTTGGTTCACATAAGTATCATCATCATTATTTGAGCCGATAAACGTCCACTGTTGGACATAGGACTCCCCAATGATCTCCACAAAGATCGGTCCTGTGCCGCCCGCATCCAAGAGGTTCCCGCGACCTTCACCAGATCGTGGGTCCACCTTGTGGCCTGCCACGGCTTCGACCTCCTATACGCGGCTTCCACTCGAGGACCTTTCTGCCCCATCGGCCGTCTGATCTCCTCGCAATGTGCCCTGCCCATTGCCACTTGACTATTAATCTAGGTAATTTAAGATACTGTATCCACACGGATACGGTATCTGCCACCTATCACATTAAAAGAACTTTTCATTTCGACTTTACAACGCAACTTCTTTTGGCAATCTTGGGTAATTATTTCTAAATCGGGCGTATCAAAAAATAGAAAAGTCCCAAAATTTGACGAATTCTAATGTCTAGAAACACAAATCGAATCTATTTATTACGTAAGTTATCGTAGTCTAATTAATTGATAAATTAAAAAATATATAAAATAAATTTTAGTGGGTAATGAAATTCACTTACTGTCCTTCACACTTTTAATTGGCCAATCCTTTCCATTATATCTTACATCTTCAAAACTCAATCCACCATAATGCAACATGTACCTTATGCCTTCAGCATAGCCGTTAAAATTGTAATACTGTAACTTTCGTGACATCTTTCTATTGAATTCTTGTTAACTATTTGAACTTCACTGTATGACTACGCCAAAAACAGTGACATAGTGTGAAACCAATCTTATCAGTTGATGGCATAGATTAAACCTTCTGATTTAATCTAAGGACGATAATTGACGGTTTTAAATATATTTTTTATTATTTTAAAGCAATTATACTGATATTTGATAATTATTACAATGTTTTTGTAACAAATAAACTAAATAACATGATGGTTTGGGTAATACCAATTGTTTTTGCAATTAATTCTTAAAATTATAAAAAATAATTTAGAAAATTATTTTATTGTCTTCAAAATAAATTTAATAACTACTGAACCTAATTTGAAATTCCTTTCACCTATCGGAAAGCAACGTAAATCAATAAAAAAGGTATTTGATTTATCGTCATCTAAGTACGGCAGGAAACCATAATTAAGAAAGCTATTAAGGTGACGTAGCTAATAATTAAAAGCTTCGCTTGTGTGCCCTACCCGTTTAGTAAAACCAGATCTATTTTAATCAATTTCGGGACTCCAGTCTCTCGGCAAACACCTGTGGAGGACACGATTCGGACCAACTCCGTTTAGTTGGTGTGATTGTGTGTATTTTGGTATCCTTTGGTTGGTACACTGGTAAGAACCGGCCAACCAGAGATATAGATATGGTCGCCAGCATATAGTCTGTATATACGAAATAGATTGTAATCATGGGTATTGTAATCGGAAAATAAATACACAGTTAGTACCTTCTTCCGTCGGCAAGAAGGTACTAACTGTGTTTAATTACATCAACGCCTGTTCCCGTTCTCAATAACGACGACACGGTCCCTAAACACCTATACTATTTATTGAATACTTATAGTTAACTATTCGGTCTGCTTTTGAACTCGAATATTGGATTACCACCAAAAGCGGCCACTTTTGGCGTGAATAATTTTTACGAGTACAAAAACAAACCCAAAATTTGCGAATGGTTATTAAATAAATAGTATAGGTAAGTGTTTGCGGAGAAACTGGAGCCCCGCATTTGTTTAAAAAGATCTGGTTTAGTAGCTAATAATTAAAATCAATTGGCGTCGCTAGTGTGCCCTGCTCGTCGCCTTAATGTAGGAAAATAATAAGATGCTACTAGGCTTTGTCGCGGTTTAATGAAACCTCAGTAAAAACAGAGAATATTGTACAGTCGGAGAATCTGGCGCTTAACCACTTACAAACGAAAATCGCTTACACACACGATACAAAAATACTATCATTTCAAACAAAAAGCTATGCGAACTGCAAGCGATTTTGGCTCTTCAGATGACTAAGCGCCACATCCCAAATCGTACCTACTCAAGTATGGATAAAAAACTGATTCAAAACCCTTTTCGTTTATCGGTTACATTTTGCCAAGCATAATCTACTTTGATAATGAGTAATACCTAAGTCTTGATAAAGTATTGGCTTTATCAAGTCAAGATAACATATTGCTTCTGATTTTAAATCCTCCAATTTTTATTTATCTTTGTTGTATGACATAGGATAGATAGAAAATGACACACAAGTTTTCAGAGTAACCATACCTACGATTAGACCGCCTTATTGTACTGTCTGTTGTTGTTGTATCATGCTTGTATTGTCTTTTTGTGCAATAAAGAATATCTATATATCTATCTATGCATTTATATCTTTTGCATATTTCATGCACTAGGTACTTGTGTGTGACTCCACTGGGCGTCTGCCACCTATCACATAAAAAAAATACTTAACGGGCTTATGATTAGGTACATATTCAAAATTATTATGTTAACAAGTATTTTGGATATCCACATATGAGGTTTTGGTGAGGTTTTAAAACTAGGTATGGTATAGTATGGTTCTTCTCACCGACGAACGAGGCCGCCCCAATGCTGGGAAATGTTATCTTCTGGTCTTATCCACGAGATACCATTATCGTTCCAAACTATTTGGTTCATCTCTTCATCTTTGATAGTAGCTATTTGAAGACCAATTAAAGCTATTTACAGTCCAGGCTAACTTTATGCCTGCGTTTTGATTAATCCTCTCTAGAACTGGAATTAAATTGTTCACACGTAATGAAACTTTTCCAGAGCTTGTCAGACCAAACTTTACTAAGTGGCAAATGAGCAGACGGATTGCATGATGGTAAAATTTTAAGTGCATTATAATATTTACTTCAATTTTAATAATAATCGTAGTAAGCTTTTAAAAGTAGTGGTCCCCGTGCCGTGTGGTCCCCGGCAGAGTAGAATAGGCCACCCTCACTCTTACCGAGGTGTCGTAAAAGGCGACTAAGGTAAAGCTGCAGGCTTAATCATTAGCAAAAGAAGAAGGAAAACTCTGCATTTATATCAAAACCCTCGCCAACTCGTCTGCTAAGCGTGGTGAGTATGGCAATTACCCCTCATGTGATTGAGGGAGGCCCGTGCCCCAGCAGTGCGGACTTAAATGGGCTGTTGATGATGATGATGATGTCAGGTCCCCACATCGCACTACAGGACTACGTGAGCGACTGATTCCTCGGCGCTGAAGCATCCCCTGCATAAAGGGCTGTCGGTAATGCCTAGGGTGTAAAGATATTTGATTAAGGCACAGTGGTCCGTGATCAATATAAGGAGTCCAATTCTCGGGACGTGATATTTTGTCATCATACAATATATATAACTAAAATATAGTTTTTTTCTAGGATTTTCAGGTGATATCCACCATGTTTTTTTTATATTGAAAATCCTGAGAATTGGGGGTTAATAAAGTCGAACTTCTCACATAAAGATTCCGGCCTAATATATTTTTAGTAAACAACAAACAAAGCCACAAGCCGCGGTAGTTTACTTTAACATAATTTTAGTCCACGGACTCTGGTTCCGTGCTTTGATTTCATCATAGTTTACTGTTTGTACTGTACTGTGGCTGGGGTCAGAAAAACGTTAAGGTCACACGGCCATTGGCTGGGTCGACGTAGAAGCGGTCACGCGGTCGTCGCTTTGAATATTACCTATCTCAGACCGCAGATAATAATAATAATAATTCTCACAACATCTCATAGGTTGACCTGATTCCGTACTAAGTAGCTTAAGCACTTGTGTTATAGATATCAGACAACAGAGGAACACAAATATATACTTAAATACATATATTACACCCAGACCCAAGACACTGAACAAACACAAGATCGAACCCACGAACTTTGGCGTAAGAGACAGGGTCACTACCAATTGCGCCATCCGGTCAGTCAAATCAAAGATATCAAAGAGTAATAGCATTAGTAATAGATTCAACTCTAAAGTCACTAGTTACAAAGTCAATCCCTTTCATATTTTTAGGCGCTAGGTGTCGAATACATCGCGCAAGCGTTTGGTTTTTCGGATTACCTATAAGCGTTACCGCTGTCTGTATTTACATATAATTTTGTATTTCTATTTACAAGTAATCTGACAAGAGTCAGCTAAGGAAGAAGTGGATAGGACACAGGTTGTTCAGAAAATATTTGTAGTTCATTCTAAACTGCTGCGAGCGATTGTCGCTCAGAATCCGATGTAGCACCTCTGTATTGTTCAAATGCTTAAATTTCTACCATTTTTTTTAATGTGATAGGTGATAGTCAAGTAGACGGATCACCTGATGGTATGCGATTGACGCCGCCAATTGACACCCGTGACACCAGTGGAGTCACAAGTGCGCTGCCAACCCTTTTTCCCTGGGCCGGTACCCGCACTCACGCAGCGAAACACAGCACATTGTTGCTTCACGCCGGTTTTCTATGAAGCCGTCGTATCACTCCGATCGAGCCTCCGACTCCGGCCCATACATGCCGAAGCCTCTCCCACGATAAAATTATTTTTTTTTACATTATGGCAGAGAAACGAGCAGACGGCTCACCTGATGGTAAGAGAATACCGCCGCCCATGGACATCTGCGGCACACGGGGCACCACAGTTGCGTTGCCGCAGATGAAAAGAAAGCTGTACCTACGTCTCGGAGCATCATCATCATCATCAGCCCATTTAAGTCCCCACTGCTGGGGCACGGGCCTCCCTCAATCACATGAGGGGTAATTGCCATACTCACCACGCTTAGCAGACGAGTTGGCGAGGGTTTTGATATAAATGCAGAGTTTTCCTTCTTCTTTTGCTAATGATTAAGCCTGCAGCTTTACCTTAGTCGCCTTTTACGACACCTCGGTAAGAGTGAGGGTGGCCTATTCTACTCTGCCGGGACCACACGGCAAACGTCTCGGATAGTAACTCCAAATTGTAGATTATTTACAATATTTGAGATAATGATTTCCAACGTATAACCGTGACCCAGTTGATCTAGTTCCTCTGGGTTGCGAAGGTCAAACGGCAGTTTTTTCATTGTCAATAAATTACCAGACCTGCTGAATCCACGGTCATCGTTCAACCGTACCCCAGTCTCCAAAGGGACAACGCAATTTGAACGCAACTGGTTTCACATGCTAATATGGGGGTTCTAAACTGCTGCGTCCACTTCCTCTCATTAGGTCTAAGGCCGTCACTAAAAGCCGGATCAGCCTAGAAAACAATTCATTACGCCTACGCAGGTGGACCGAGCAATTACTCAGGCCCGTATTAAGAACGCGTGTAAACGGAACCTTTTACGGGCCACACTTAGAGGTTGCGTTGGGAAAGTCTTGGGTGCTTGGTGCCAGTATGAGCGAAAGAAAGTACAAACAGAAGTTATAATTTTTACGAGTAGGTACGAAAAGAATGAATGAAAGATGAACTTAAAACTTCTTATTGAATAGCTTTACATTGATTCAGCTTTACATGACATTCCGAGTTGCGTCCAAAGCTAATGCTTCGGGGCCTGGGATACGCATGGACCATGATCCAGGATCAACGATAAAATGACTTCCGCTTGACTTTCATAACCCTTAGTACAAGGGATTAGATTAGACTAACTAAATCATCAATCAGGTTACCTTCACGTTCCGAAACTATTTGATGCTTGCTGGTTTGTCAGGCAATGTTTTTTTATATGGTAGTGGAAGACGAACTCTGTCCATGGACACCTGGAACATTAGTGGAGTCACAAGTGCTGGAAGTGCACTTTAAAATTCC
The DNA here is from genome assembly GCA_019059595.1 of Marasmia exigua. Taxonomy (NCBI): domain Eukaryota; kingdom Metazoa; phylum Arthropoda; class Insecta; order Lepidoptera; family Crambidae; genus Marasmia; species Marasmia exigua. The sequence continues at coordinate 7,419,069 of CM032471.1, forward strand.
CTTCCCTCTTATAAATAATATCCTCCAACCGATTACGGCTACGGCGGCCAATCTCAACGATCAGCCACGACGCAGGATATATTATAGTGCTCAAGTGTGTGCGCAAACACAAGTGCACTCTCTATTCCCTTTCCCTCATATTCCGATGGGACACTACTGTGACACGACCAGAGAGGGATTGGGCGTAGGACCAACGGCTTAACGTGCTTTCCGAGGCACGGGGGTACAAGACCGCCAACTTCCAGGACTCCAGGCTGCCACTAAGAATTTCTTAACGAAAACTTAGGTACAAATTTTTGGGCCGACCCGGGCCCTCCTATTGGGCCAAAAAATACAGCGCAAGCGCTGATTTACGCCGGTTTTCTGTGAATCCGTGGTTGGATTGCTGCACTCCTGTGCAGCAAGCCCATTGATGCCAAAGCGTGGCTTTCCCACGGTTAAAACGTCAAAGACTTTTAGGAAAAAACTTTTATCATTTGACGTCTCATTCCGAGTCACTGCCGTAGCAAGCCACCTACAATAAGAACCGATGGCCTGGTAATGACCATGTGGCATAGGACCGATCAGTTTGAAAATCCTTGAGGTAGGTCAGCAGGAGACTTCCCTTGGCTGAGATGATGTTTTATCCTTGTTCCGTATACGATCCCGATATCGCTTACACTGTGCCCCTACTTTTTCAGTGAATTGCGGCGACGACACAGCGACCCGTAATGTACGACGCAGTAGTTTCCGCGCCTAAGGAAACACTTTATTATGGCCGTGGGAATGCGTCCGCGCGAACAGTTTGCCTGTTTATTTATTTTACTACTTTTAGTTATTTGCTAGAACTTGTACAGTAAAATAAAGGTGCAATGGATTTTTATCGCTCTCCGAATTCAGTTAAGGCCAATGGCTTTTCCGGTGGGTGTGAAGATCACAAACCGTTCGTATAAAAACGTAACACATACTAAAATTAGACATCAAAATGACGCTGATCTTTCTGATTCAGCGCTAACCAAATTGACTAACACTAACGCCAAAACCAAAAACGCCTCTTGTAAACAACCTTCGTTGATTCCTTGTGACGTTTATAGCACTCGCTTTAGAACCAGGATCCAGTATTTGATAATGAAAGCATAAGAAAGAAAAACGATTATTTGGTACAAAAGAGAAATTACGAAGAGCAGTCACAATTATCGACGACCAGGCTCTTTTCGACACGCTTAATCCTTTATCATTGCGTAGAGATGTAGCATCGCTATGTCTTTTTTATCGCATCTACAATGGGGAGTGATCCAAGGAGCTGTTCAGCCTTATTCCAGCTGCAAATTATCACCATCGTACATCACGCCAGAACTCCAAATTCCACCCACATCACTTGAATGGATTTTATTCTACCACAATGCGTTCCTCACGCCACTTCCTACCGCGCGTAGTAAAGCTGTGGAATCAGCTGCCAACGATGGTGTTTCCGAACAGATACGACCTGGTGATCTTCAAAAAAAGAGATCATTGCTCCCTTAAGAGCCGGCAACGCATCTGGGATGCCCCCTGTGTCGCAGATGTCCATGGGGTGCGGTATTCACTTACCATCAGGTGAGCCGTCTGCTCGTTTGTCCGCCATAATCTTAAAAAAATTACAGTGCATATTCAAACTTAGAACTAAAATTTAAATAGTGTGCCAAAAGCATGTGGCCGTGGTGATAAGTTTAACCACGACGCTGGTTTGCAGTGGTCACTCTATAAGGTTTTTTTTATGATATAGGTGGCAGACGAGCCGACAGATCACCTGATGGTAAGCGATTACCGCCGCCCATGGACACCTGCAACACCAGTGGTATCACAAGTGTGCTGCTTACCTTTTAACCCCCCTTTCCTTGGATTGGTACCCTCACTCACGCAGCGAAGCACAGCGCACGCAATGCTTTTCACTGTTTCACGCCAGTTTTCTGTGAGGACGTGGTATTATTCCGGTCGAGCCGGCCCATTCATGCCGAAGCGTGGCTCTCCCACTGTTAACCTTATAAGGTACGGGCAAATAATGGTAGTTACAAAAGCGACTGTCGTCAGACACAAAATTAGGATATTCCGTTTGATAGGCAAACGTTCATATTCATAGATCCAATCCAATAAATTGTGTTGGTAAGAATAAGAATGAGTAACGAACGTAAGTGTGTGTGTTTATGCGTGTTTTTTTATAGCGACAAAGTATATTGCCTTTCCTCAGCCTGATGGTAAGCAAGAGAAGAGCTCACTTTACAATTACGGAACCAATGTCAAGGCATCACCTCCGTTTTGGGACTGCCATACTGGCCCGTGTGGCCGTGGCGTGGTGTGGCCGTATGGTCCCGGCAGAGTAGAATAGGCCACCCTCTCTCTTACCGAGGTGTCGTAAAAGGCGACTAAGGTAAAGCTGGCATGATCATCAGCACCCAGAGAAGGAAAACTCTGCATTGACATCAAAACCCTCGCCAACCCGTCTGCCAAGCGTGGTGAGTATGGCAATTACCCCTCATGTGATTGAGGGAGGCCCGAGCCCCAGCAGTGGGGACTTAAATGGGCTGATGATGATGATGATGATACTGGCCCGCAAGTTGCTTTTTCACGCTTCGTTTGAAGGTATCCATATTGTAGGAAGGAGAGAATACATGCGCTGGCAACGAGTTCCATTTCGTGTGTGTGCATTGGCTAATTATTTTTAATAGATGTTTAATAAGGCGAGGCTGAAAGAGAATATCCAGGAGAGAAATGTGTTACAGTTTGGCATATGTTGATTTTGTTATTTTATGCATTATTTTTGTCTGAAGACTAAATTTACAAAACATTTTTTTAATTAGTTGTATACATTTACAATTTAATTATTTTAGCAAGCCGGATTAGCAAGCTTAAGTGGCAGTGGGCTGGCCAAATTAGCCGCAGAACCGACAACCGATGGGGTAAACGAGTTCTAGAGTGAAGACCGCGTCTTGGCAAGTGTACGTAATGTAGGGCGCCCTCTGGCTAGGTGGGGGGACGATCTGCGCAGGATGGCTGGCAAGAGCTGGATGCGAGAAGCCATGGATAGATCATAGTGGCGAACAATTGAAAAGGCCTACGTCCAGCAGTGGCCTGCGATAGGCTGATGATGATGATGATGATACATTTACAAGAAACTGTACCTATTACGACTCGTTCGACTATATTTCCGGTATGCCAACACAGCGCACAGATTTAATAAAAGTGCTATATGTTTAAGCGGCTTACTCAAGTTCTTAAGGCGACGGGTAGGGCACACTAGCGACGCCAACTGATTTTAATTTTTAGCTACTAAACCAGATCTATTTTAAACGATTTCGGTTACAATCTCTCGGCAAACACTTATCATCATCATCATCATCATCATTTCAGCCAATAGACGTCCACTGCTGGACATAGGCCTCCCCCAATGTTCTCCACACAGATCGGTCCTGTGCCGCCCGCATCCAATGGATTCCCGCGATCTTCACCAGATCGTCGGTCCACCTTGTGGGGGGCCTGCCACGGCTGCGACTTCCTGTGCGTGGCCTCCACTCCAGGACCTTTCTGCCCCAACGGCCGTCTGTTCTCCTCGCTATGTGCCCTGCCCATTGCCACTTGAGGCATGCAATCCTTTGGGCTATGTCTGTAACCTTAGTTCTCCTGCGGATCTCATCATTTCTGATACGATCACGCAGGGAGACTCCGAGCATAGCTCTCAACACTTATACTATTTATTAAATAATCATGCACAAATGTTGGGTACGCGAAAAATTGATTCACGCCAAAAGCGGCTACTTTTGATACGATAATACCCAAGAAAATCAGTGAAATATCAATCGTTTGGTAAGGATAATTTGATAAGGATTTTTAATTTGAGCTTTTTAAATGTCGTAATAAAAAAAATGAAATGGTTTAAATGCTCAATCCATTGGCTAGTTTTTATAAGACCAGATAATCCTAAGAACCAACTGTAGAATTGGATGTCATAATTTCATTTGAAGAACACTTTAAGGAAGCATTTGTAAAATATAGGGGAAAGTGTTCACCCTTCGTACACTTTACAATTTATTTCTTAATTTGTGAATAATTTATCTATGTAGTTTGGGTACCTAAGTCATCATCATCATCATCAGCAACCCACACTCGTCCACTGCTGGACATAGGTCTCCCCTAATGCACGCCACTTCTCCCGATTTTCGGCCACTCTCATCCAGCCCACACCAGCCAGCCTTCGAATGTCATCATCCCATCTTGTCGCAGGGCGTCCTACACTACGCTTACCGAGTCGCGGTCTCCACTCAAGGACTTTACGGCCCCAACGGCTGTCAGTTCTGCGGCTAATATGACCAGCCCACTGCCACTTCAGTTTGCTAATTCGGTGGGCTATGTCGGTGACTCTGGTTCTCTGTCGGATTACATCATTTCTGATGCGGTCCTTCAGAGATACTCCGAGCATAGCCCTTTCCATAGCTCTTTGAGCGACTAAGTACAATACATTTATTGTACCTAAGTATAATACATTTATTGTAGTTTGTTAAAAAAAGCCGCGATATCACTCCGGCCACATTGCCAACTAAGATTAACAACCAGTTGCCGAGGAAGAACTAACAATTTTGCTTCTCAACCAGTTGCCAAAGACGATAGATTTTTCTTTTTACGCAACTTGTTGCCTTATTATGTCAATAGATAAAAGAGTTAGAGTTAATTTCCTACGATAAGATATTTGTACGAATGCGGGTAGCATTCATGTGTAGGGTACCTTCGGTCAGTAGACCTTCATACACCAACGGGTGGATTCATACGTGTTAATTAAAAAGCCACTTCAATTCTTCAATTTCAAAACTAAAACAACCCTCTACTCTTACACATTTTTGCGTAATTCTTGTTTACAATAGATCACTCGATTAGACACGTTTCGAAAAGCGCTCTAACAAGTCTTTAAGGCCCCGCCATTTAGAAGCCCTTCATGTTTGATTAGTTTTCTAATTATTCGAGGGCTAATTGATCCTTAACCAATATTGATTCGACGGTAAGCCCGCACATCACTTCCCTTATCTGGTAATTAAGGGCTTCTAGTCCTCCCTATAGCTATAGTGCAAAATGGTATTATCACAGTATAACAAGAGTTTTCCTTAAGCTCTTATTATACTGTGGCACTATCATGTATTCGCATACATACCTACAATATCTTCATCATCATCATCAGCCCATTTAAGTCCCCACTGCTGGGGCACGGGCCTCCCTCAATCACATGAGGGGTAATTGCCATACTCACCACGCTTGGCGGACGGGTTGGCGAGGGTTTTGATATAAATGCAGAGTTTTCCTTCTCTGGGTGCTGATGATCATGCCAGCAGCTTTACCTTAGTCGCCTTTTACGACACCTCGGTAAGAGTGAGGGTGGCCTATTCTACTCTGCCGGGTACCACACGGCAACAATACAATATAAGTTATCTGAATAGAGAAGAATTACCTATTTAATTAGCCTACGGCATTTAAGATAGGTAAGTTTTTTTTTTGTTTTATGAGTGTGCATAGTCATTGAAGTGCGTTTAAACAACGAAGTAGCCATTTGGAACACGCAAAATTTGTACAAACGTATGCGCGCTTATAAAGGCGCAATCATCATCATCATCAGCCTATCGCAGTCCACTGCTGGACGTAGGCCTCTCCAATTGTTCGCCACTGTGATTTATCCATGGCTTCTCGCATCCAGCTCTTGCCAGCCATCCTGCGCAGATCGTCCCCCACCTAGCCAGAGGGCGCCCTACATTACGTTTGCCAAGACGCGGTCTCCACTCTGGAACTCGTTTACCCCATCGGTTGTCGGTTCTGCGGCTAATATGGCCAGCCCACTGCCACTTAAGCTTGCTAATTCGGTGAGCAATGTCGATGACTTTGGTTCTCTGCCGGATCACCTCTTTTCGGATTCGATCTCGGAGAGAGACGCCGAGCATGGGACGCCGCTCAGCGGGCTATGGAACAAGCATCCATAGCCCGCTGAGCGACCTTTAACTTGTGGACCGGCCGTACCGTAAGTGTAAACGTTTCGGCTCCGTATGTCATGACGGGTAGGACGCACTGATTGAAGACTTTCGTCTTTAGGCACTGTGGTATCGACGATACGAAGACACGACGTAGTTTTTCAAATGCTGCCCAACCTAACTGGATTCTCCTATTCACCTTATCCTCGAAGTTGTAAAGGCGCAAACCCGATACATAATGTGACAAGTAAACTATCCGAACTTAATTATTACTATCATTATTATTTAAATACCTATTATTAGCATCTCAAGATTGCAAGAATATGGCTGTATTTCCTGATCTAAATCAAAACTCCTCCATACAGGGTGGCGGGCCTAACCTAATCACTTCTCAGCCAATAATTGAAACAATTACAGTTATTTATGGACCCCATAACATGAGAATGGGGTCCGAGCTAGGGCTACCGATTCAATATCCCGCATTGGTGCTAAAAGGCATCTCAAAAAGTGCAAAATTATTTAGTCGAAACCACGTCGTGGTCGTGCCGATTAAGGAGGCTCAAAGTCACTCAGAGAGCAATGGAGAGAGCTATGCTCGGAGTCTCCCTGCGTGATCGTATCAGAAATGATGAGATCCGCAGGAGAACTAAGGTTACAGACATAGCCCAAAGGATTGCATGCCTCAAGTGGCAATGGGCAGTACACATAGCGAGGAGAACAGACGGCCGTTGGGGCGATAAGGTCCTCGAGTGGAGGCTACGTACAGGAAGTCGCAGCCGTGGCAGGCCCTCCACAAGGTGGACCGACGATCTGGTGAAGATCGCGGGAATCCATTGGATGTGGGCGGCACAGGACCGATCTGTGTGGAGAACATTGGGGGAGGCCTATGTCCAGCAGTGTACGTCTATTGGCTGAAATGATGATGATGATGACGTCGTGGTCACGTCAAATAGGTGGTGTGTTGAAATTCGACGACACAAAGGATATGGGTTGATGAGAAGGGCACAAGACCAGATGTAAGTTGGCATGAGTGCATAGGTATGAGTTCATATTGAACTAAGAATATTAGCGTATATATATTCAAGATCAATAATGGCAGAAAAAAGAGAGAACTCCTAACAATGATGATAAGTCTTAATATTAGCTTGGAACGACAATAAGATAGAACCAAGTTAGAGAAAGACAAAGGGTACGCGGGAAATATATGAAATTTACGTACATGATACGTACGTACGTATGCCTTACGTATCAAGTTTTTTTTATGTGATAGGTGGCAGACGAGCAGTCGGATCACCTGATGTTAAGCGATTGCCGCCGCCCATGAACCCCGCGACATCAGTGGCCCGATCCGGGGGAAAGGGGGGTTTAAAGGTTGGCAGCGCACTTGTGATTTCACTGGTGTTGCGGGTGTCTATGGACGGTGGTAATCGCTTACCATCAGGTGATTATCTGCTCGTCTGCCACTTATCATATAAAAAAGTGTTAAATCTAGCACTAAAATGCTTAGTTGACAACCCTGGACCGGGCCAATTTATTTTGGGTCCAGTTCTGGTATTTGTTATTGTAATTAACTGCTCAAGGATGTTTTCGTCGGTGGAGTAATAATGACACATTGTTAGAGGGAGACTGCTATGGGAATTGCTGACATGCCTGCTGAATTGCGGAATATTCGTATTAACTACTAGTGTGAGACTTTTTTGTGATTTTGAAAGGAACGATTTTTTATGTGATAGTTGGCAGACGAGCAGACGGATTTCCGTCGTTCATGGACACCCCCCTCATAAGTGGAGTCACAAGTGCGCTGCAAAACATTGAACCTCCCTCTCCCCTGGATTGAGCCTCCGGCTTCCTCACTCATGCAGCGAAACACAGCAGAGTCGCTGCTTCACGATGGTTTTCTGTGAGGTCGTCGCATTACTCCGGGCGAGCCGACCCATTCATGCCAAAGCGTGGCTCTCCCACGGTCCCTATGTAAGTTTTTTATAATTTTACAGATTTTAATTATACCGTGTTACATGCTGGTTATGCCATGTGGGCCCCGGCAGAGTAGAATAGGCCACCCTCACTCTCACCGAGGTGTCGTAAATGGCGACTAAGGTAAAGCTGCTGGCATGATCATCAGCACCCAGAGAAGGAAAACTCTTCATTTATATCAAAACCCTCGCCAACCCGTCTGCCAAGGGTGGTGAGTATGGCAATTACCCCTCACGTGATACAGGGAGGCTAGTGCCCCAGCAGTTGGGACTTAAATGGGCTGACGATGATGATGATGATGACATGCTGGTTTTCTGTGAGGTCGTCGTATCACTACTGGCGAGCCGGCCCATTTATGCCGAAGCGTGGCTCTCCCACGGTCCCTATGTAAGTTCTTTATAATTTTACAGATTTTAATTACACCGTGTTATTAATTACGTATCTATCAGTAATAAAAACTGTTAGTATGTATGTTATGTAATTTACTAGTAAGTATGTATTAGTATTTATAGCTAGTATATATTTATTTAATATAATGTATGTATATACCATACTCGTATATTCAATGTCTTTTTTTTCTTTTTCTGATTTGCACTGCCTTACCCCTTTTCTTAATTCGCTATACTTTGCCTCTACCCTGAGGTTGTCTGGAAGAGATTGCTATTAGCGATAAGACCGCCTACATTGTTTTAGTGTAATAACATAGACTAATATCTGTAATTTTTTAGCAATAAAGTTTATCTATCTATCTATCTAATTAATCAATAGTATTTATAAAGAGGTAACTTCTATAGACAGCGGTTACGTTTATAGTTAATCCGAAAACATGAAACGCTTGCGCAATGTAATCGACACCCAGAGCCATCTATTGGTATAAATCCACAATAGACCAATAATACTAATGTGCCGAAACGAAGTGAGGACGGGCCACTAGTAATATATCTACATATAAAGGCAAAACTAAAATACTTTTCGACATAGGTCCAGTTTTCTAAATCATCATCATCATCGTCATCAGCCCATTTAAGTCCCCACTGCTGGGGCACGGGCCTCCCTCAATCACATGAGGGGTAATTGATGGCAATTACCCCTCAAAACGTGAGTGAGTATGGACTCACCACGCTTGGCAGACGGGTTGGCGAGGGTTTTGATATAAATGCAGAGTTTTCCTTCTCTGGGTGCTGATGATCATGCCAGCAGCTTTACCTTAGTCGCCTTTTACGACACCTCGGTAAGAGTGAGGGTTTTCTAAATATTACCAAATTATATCCAGATATTGTATCCAGAGGTGACACTTGAGACTTTCTGAACCAATATTCGAGTGAGTCACAAATCGCGAAAAAAAGGTGCTGAGACCAAGGCCCTAATCACAAAGAATCGAGTTTTTGTGAACTGGTCCTCATGCACAGTGAGAGACTTTACACTCGTGACAAGATCCTATAAGTGCCAACAGTATGGCCACGCGGCCAAGACCTGCAGAGTGGAGACTAACATCTGTGGCCACTGCGGTGAGTCAGGTCACGCCCTGAAAGACTGCACGAAGAAATCTGAGCCACCTAAATGTGCTACTTGTCTGCATTTCAAGAAGCCGTGCATTTACAAAACAGGTGATGATAAGTGCCCCGCTAAAAAGATAGCCGAAAAACGCTATATAAATATTATAGACTATGAAGGCGCCTAAGAGCGCCATTAATTAGAATAAAGTTTATTAGCTCATACTCGTATTTTTAAATTATTTTCTGTTCATATTTCTATTAAATAATTATAAGTGTAAGGTCCGAGATCGAATCCGAAATGAGGTGATCCGGCAGAGAACCAAAGTTATCGACATTGCTCACCGGATTAGCAAGCTTAAGTGGCAGTGGGCTGGCCATATTAGCCGCAGAACCGACAATGGGGTAAACGGGTTCTGGAGTGGAGACCGCGTCTTGGCAAACATAATGTAGGGCGCCCTCTGGCTAGGTGGGGGGACGATCTGCGCAGGATGGCTGGCAAGAGCTGGATGCGAGACGCCATGGATAGATCACAGTGGCGAACAATTGGAGAGGCCTACGTCCAGCAGTGGACTGCGATAGGCTGATGATGATGATGATGATGAAGTGTAAGGTGTTTCTTAGTATGTACCTAATGCTAGTTAAGCGATTTTTAGTATGATGTTATGTATGACATGAAATCATCAGCCTCATAAAAATGTTATTATCTGGGTCATGTCTTAAGTAGGTGTGTTTAGTTAGTTTACATTATTTACTTTCGCGTACGATTAGGTGATTTGTGATTTATTGATAGAATATTTTTAATTGAAATATTATGTTCGTTTATTTAAGAATTATTTGTTAACCTTTTTTTGTTTTTGCCTGAGATACACGGTTTCTCTAGTTCAGGCACCAAAACTTAAAATTGCTCACTAAGTTTATGAAGATTATAAGTTGTTCTTATGATATTTCAATGACGTTATTTATTATTTATTTATTTATTCTTTATTGCACAATAAAGTAAAATTCAATTGGCGGACTTAATGCTATACAGCATTCTCTACCAGTCAACCATTAGGCGATGCAGAAATTTGTATGACGGCTAACTAAATTTATATTCATAAACATACATGTGAGTAATATATAATATGACTAAATATACATACATAACTATATAATACAATAAACCTACTTATACTACAATTAACTCATAAAAAAAACATTAAAAAAACAGAAACTACGAATACCGGCTAACCTACAATATTTTTTATGTATTATTTATATTTTAATTATTATATTTTAATGTATATTTCTGCTATTCTCAATTTCATTTATTAAACTACTTTGCACTGCCTTCCCTTATTACGAATACGATATTTCTTTCCTCTACCCAAAGGTTGTCTGGAAGAAATCGCTACAAGCGATAAGATCGCCTTATTGTACTGTCTGTTGCTTTTGTATCATGCTTGTATTTTGTTTTTGTGCAATAAAGAATATCTATCTATCTATCTATATTTTCTGTTCTCACCACCACTTTTCTTCCAAGACGAATCATATTTTTTTTTCATTTCATTGTTATTTTTTGTTTATACCATTAACTCCATGATGCTACTTAAAATGTGTACAAGTAGGTAAGTATTTCTATTGTCTCATCATACACATCTCTTTACGTGTATATTCCGCTTATATTACTCTAACAAACCACAAACAACTTCCAAATGTGCACAAAAACAAAGATCTCATCCAGAATTCCTCAGCAAAAACCATCTAAAGATACCTTTACGTGCCGCCAAAATCACTTTCATCTAAGGCGATCAAATATGCACCCTAAGCTTTCCTATCTTACACCATCTATTTCCCTTTTCCCTTCATCCATTTCTTAAGCAGCTCTCAACGTTCTTTTTACTTTACCACGCATCCATTGCGGTATAAAAACGAAACTCCAAAAAAAGTTCATTGACAAGAGCGTCAATGGATAGCAAAGGATACCGTGAGCCGCAGTATCTAGGGTTGAGACATGATCTTATCGATAACGTTCGTTCAACCACAAGCGTGGGGTGACAGAATTCCTGCTGAAAGGCAGTGTTTGTGAAATTCCATTGTCTGTAATGTATGGTCAGCCGGCGTGAAAGGGGTGCGTAGTGATGACGTGCGTTTTTCCAGGGGTTGAGAATTGACGTCTTTGAGGGATCGTTGACGTGGTATTTCGGGGAAGTGAATTTGGGGGATAACGATTTCTGAGTATTCGTTTTTGTAACGTTTATTTCATTTACTAATATTTCATTTACCTTGTTTGGTCCAATAGCACCACCAAAAATTTAATTCCTTCTTTCGGAGTGATATAACATTTTTTAATCTGTTTATCTCTTAACTTGACATGGACCCTAAAAAAGGGTTGATCGTCTACGCATTTGAGATCTGGTGCTGGCGTAAAATTCTTGGGATCCACTGGACAGACCCACCAGACCAATGCATATAGCCTAGCTGAAATCGAGATAGCAATGAGGCTTTCAATTATATGCCTGAGAAGGTGTCTCGAGTTTTTCGGACACATCGCTAGGAAAAGAGGGGACAGCCTGGATAAACTGCTACTGATAGGCTAAGTTGGTGGGAAAAGACCGAGAGGAAGAAGCCCAACGCGATGGTCAGACCAACTCAGTACCACGCTAAACACCTTAGTGTGCGATGCCATTTCAGATGGCGAAAGAAAATCCTCGAAAAAATGTTACGTCGGGGTCACGACCCTCAGCATTGAGGTCACCGACATAAGGAGGACCTCCTAAGGTCCAAATATAAGTAGTTCCTAAAACAATCACTTTTTTAATATGTTAGAGGCGACAACTTTGTTAGTTCTTTTGTGCCTGTCAGCCTCATATTTGGATTTCACGGCCGCTTACCATCAGGCAGAGTGAGGTCATCCTGATTGGCCTTTCTATTAAAAAAAAACTTAGCCATCGGGTCTCCTAATGGTTATTGCTTCTGCCACTAAATATACGCGAGATCAGGAGATCGTTGATGATGAAAACTTTTAGACTTTATAAACGACGAAAGTCTGGTCGTCATGGGCTCTTAGGCTAGAAGCTTGTACAACCAGTTCTTCATGGAAACCGTACCATGAAAATCCAAATAAAAACAAAGTTAAACAGTCCAAAAATTTTACAGACTTTGCTACCTTTTCATGCAATAACCCGTATATAACAAGTTTATCAGTACAGACGTACAGCAGCATGCATATTTTTGCTTTATCTCCACAATGTAATCAAAGAAAATGTGTCCCGTGAGGCGAAATATTACCCGCTGCACTCCACTGCACCTTTAGTCGTTAGTGTTGTTCCAAAGCGAGACTTTTCCGATTTTGGTTCTTCATCACTCCTCATGCCACTCATATTTACTCACTGTACGACATCATCATGTTTGTCAACGTCACAGTGTGTTACAGATAGTTCAATCTACTAAGACGCGCCCCACCATTTCTCATTATTGCTTACAAATTAGCAATGAGTGCTCACGCACACATATGAGAAATTGACAGAACGTCACGGGGTAATTGAAAAGATGCTGAAGTTTGTCTTAAACTCTCCGCTCCTCCCACTCACCCCTCATGCACCGCGAATGCCCTTGCCCAAAAGTGGCCCATCTTGCCCATCGCTTTGGAGACCGGAGTACGGAGTACCAGACTAGCAGACGAATTACCTGATGGTAAGCGATTACCGCCGCCCATGCACACCCGTGACACCAGTGAAGTCACAAGTGCACTGCCAACCTTTAAACCCCCTTCCTCTGGATTGGGCCCCCGGTGCCCTCACTTACACAGCGATACACAGCACAGTGCTGCCCCGGTCGAGCCGGCCCATTCATGCCGAAGCGTGGCTTTCCCACGGTTAGAGTTACTGCAGTGCAGCTACTCAGAACTGACTTGTACGCTAGCTCGGACTATCTAAAAACCAGTCTTGTGTCTGGACAACACTACTGCTGGGTGCAAGCCATTCTATTTTGGCTGAACAATTGTATGAAAATTTGCCGCTGAGTTATGCCCAGCTGTAATGAGCTGCCAAGCACGGGCGACGGCTTGGTAAACATGTTCTTTATTTTTGTTTGGATTATTTTAAATCTAAATTAGCATTTGTTACTTTTTAGGAATACTGAATGGTTTAGGTGTTATTGTATTTTGACGGCACACCCAAAGGTAAATGATCACCTATGGACATCTGCAACACTTTATTTTTTTTTTTACCCAGGTGAAATTCCGCTGCGCCGGCCCGGAGCGTAACATGCGACGGCTGGCATACCGACGCGACGGGTAGTGTTGGCCATACCATCTAAAACACCTGGGGCTCTTCCTTCCGTGCTCTAGAAGTCCGAGTGGGGCGTATGCTCGTAGCTCGAAACCTAGCACCACACCCCACCCACCCACGAGCAGGACACATGCCAGCACGGCCTCGTCCGAGCCGATTAAAACATATATATAACGGAGGCTGGTGGAGCTCTTCGTTATCATATATGTTGTGCAAGATGGCAATATTGAAATTAGAGTCCACAAATCACAAAGCGAAGTCACTTCTGAAATTTCAAACGTCTATTGAACAAACTATCAATATTCAATGCGAAAGAACACAAAGATCAAAGCGGAAACGCGGCAGGTTCAGCATAGCGATGATTATTCTACATTCGTCTGCATTTTTTCACTGCGCGATCCCACAGTCCGCTCTGGCATCACCACCATCAAATCCCATCACAAAGACACAAAGCAAACACCAAGTTTTTCTAAAAAAAAACACACCGAATCCCTCTTTTTTTTATGGGGCTAATCCCGCGCACGGTGACGGCCGCACGTGTGATTCCGCCCATGTCAAGTGTTTAAGGAGACACGTACATATTTAGATATTGATCGGTTTATGATTTTAGATTTCCGATCTATTTTGAGGTCTTCTTTTGTTAGGGCCAGCATCTAAAACAAATAAAAGCAGCACATATAGACAACACAGCAGCAATAGACGACACAGACAACAGCACTAACGAAAGAGACAAAACAACATTTAACAATAATAATATAGGGATGATATAAAATTATAATCTTATTTAGATTATAATTTTATATCATATACACTTATATATTTACATAAATATTTTAAATACTGGGACCGAATCCCTCTAGCGTGTCTCAAGTCAAACGTCAAAACTGACAGCTCGCTAAAATCAAAGTATATGGCAATGGAATAACCAAAAAGTATCAATCGATCGCTATGCTGACTCTGCCCAAGGAAGTTCCTTGACGTTTCCAAACATAATAGAGGGCGCCACTGTGCTGACGCTCCAACATATGTTTTAATCGGCTCGGTTACATATGTAAAACCTAAGGGACCACACATGGGGATAAGTACAGTTCAGAAAACAATTTAATAACGATAAATTCCAAATCATACAATATGGCGTCCGATGAAAAAATATGTCAGATTTCTTTTGTCACTTTGACATGACTTTTATATTTTTATTATTAAAACCATATAATTAGGCAGCCAACTAATTTTATGATTAAAATTAACCGCTGATAGACTTAATTTACACACATTCTTGCCATGATGGTTTATACTGTTCTGTATTTCTGTCTTTTTTGGATTTTTTTTGGCCGGTAAACGAAGTCATTATTACATACTAAGATGCTACTGAGCATCCAAGAAATTTGGGGCATTTCCTTTCTTCAAAACTGATTTCACTTCACCCGAGTTTGCGAAGGCAAACAGACCATAATGTGCCTCCAAGAACATGTTCTAACTAACTTTCAACGTGCTGAAAAACAAGGGCCAAGTTTACAACAAAAGTTAAATAAAACTCCCATAAGCCTTTAAAAAGTTAAAGCATGTTTCTCGAGGAAGTTCATCGGAGGCACCAAACAAAGGCGGTGTGCATTCTTTGGAAACTGTCTAAATAATGCAACTTGTGAGACTTAGCAGTGATTTATAATGCGGTGAGACTGCCCCGTGGGCGCAGTGGGTATGTGTAAAACAGTTCCAAAGTAGTAACCAAACTTCAAGTGCAGGTATCCTCATGATATTTTCCCTCACCGCTAAGTAAATGATAGAAATAAGCGCTTAGATTTCAATAATCTATAAGTGCAAGCTTGGATCCGAACCTTCAAACTCTAATGAAGGCAAACGTTCATATCCAATGAGCTAGCACCACCTCTCATAATTATTGACGGCAGAGGCTCATATTGACGGCTTCCACATGATAATTCGGAATCTCGCTTGTGAGTCGTATCCGTGGCATCCCGAACAGTATCCTGGGCGCAATAGCGAATAGGTCGGAGTGGGACTCGTCAGGACACACTAGCGACGCCAATCGATTTTAATTGTACGCTACTAAATCGGATCTATTTTAAACAATTTCGGGGTTACAAACTCTCGGCAAACATTTATACTATTTATTAAATAATTATGCACAAATGCGGACCCAACATTTTGTACTCGAAAACTTGATTCACGCTAAAAGTGGCCGATTTTTGGCGGTAATCAATATTACACGTACAAAAATGGACCCAACATTTGTGCATTTGGTTCATTAATAAATTGTATAAGTGTTTGCCTAAAATAGATCCGGTTTAGTAGCTAACAATCAAAAACGAATGGTGTCGCTAGTTAGAGCTACCCGTCGCCTTAAACGCTGGATCGGCTTACACGCCATAAGAGGCGGGTAGATGTGTGGAGACTTCCATTTATCTTTGTTTTAATAGCTAATTATCAATAAATAATAACTGTGTGTTACTAACGCCTATATGGACTCTGTGCTCTGAAATAAAGTTTTTCATTCATTCATTCATTCATAATGTCACCATTAAGTATGAAATGTGACGTCATAATTCTGCTTCCAAGATTTGTACAAACAAAATCCGTACTCAGTTAGCACGCCACAAAAATAAGCCGGCGCTAATAACTTAACAGCTTGTTTAATTCTAGCACATTAAAATATTATGAGCTCGACACAGCTGGGACGAAGTCCTCCACTTTAATGATTTAGATCAGGATTTTTGGGACAGTTAGAGAAGTTTTCGAGCCGGGTTGAGCAAAAAGTATGTTTCGAATTTTTCGAACATAGCTCGGGTTTGTGATCACCAATCCGCATTTGGCAAGCGTGGTGATTAAGCCTAATCCCATCATAGTAACGATGGCTTGATTTCTATGATGGAGGCCTTTAGCCCTGCAGTGGGACAGTATATAGGCTGTTACTACTACTACTACTACTAGAGAAGTTTCTAACTAAAACGGTAACTTTCGTAAATCACAGATCGTAAATACAGCTGAAAATTTGGTCTGAAATTAACAAAATCTATATTTTAAAATTCATGTGTCTAATAATGATTCATGACTAGCGGTCACCCGCGGCTTTGCTCACGTGAAATTCGGCTTACCACAATGTATAACATAGGCTAATTAACTCTCCATCCCTTCAACTGACCGTGGGAGAGCCACGCTACGGCATGAATGGGCCGGCTCAACCGAAGTAATACCACGGCCTCACAAAAAACCGGCGTGAAGCAGCACTGTGTTGTGTTTTGCTGCGTGAGTGAGGGTACCGGAGGCCCGACCCGGGGAAGAGGGGGGTTTAAAGGTTGGCAGCCTGTGACTTATTTGGTGTCACGGGTGTCCGTGGGCGGCGGCAATCGCTTACCATCAGGTGATCCGTCTGCTCGTCTGCCACCTAGTCACATAAAAAAAAACTATCTCCGCATTAAAATTCACTTAAGGTGACGGGTAGGGCACACTAGCGACGCCAATTGATTTTAAATTTTAGCTACTAAACCGGATCTATTTTAAACATTTTCGGGGATTCAACGTTGGCAACGGGGTTGGCCGTGTGGTTCCCGACAGAGTAGAATAGGCCACCCTCACTCTTACCGAGGTGTCGTAAAAGGCGACTAAGGTAAAGCTGCTGGCATGATCATCAGCACCCAGAGAAGGAAAACTCTGCATTTATATCAAAACCCTCGCCACCACCTCACCACGCTTGGCAGACGGGTGTCTGCCAAGCGTGGTGAGTATGGCAATTACCCCTCATGTGATTGAGGGAGGCCCGTGCCCCAGCAGTGGGGACTTAAATGGGCTGATGATGATGGGGTTTCAACCTCTCGGCAAACACTTATACTGTTTATTAAATAACCATGCAAAAATGTTGGGTCCAACGCCTACGTGAAAAATTGATTCACGCCAAAGGCGGCCACTTTTGGCGTGAATAAATTTAACCCAATATTTGTGCATGATTATTTAATAAATAGTATAAGTGTTTGCCGAGAGGTTGTAATCCCGACATTGTTTAAAATAGATTCGGCTTAGTAGCTAAACATTAAAATTGAGCGTCGCTAGTGTGCCATACCCGTCGCTTTAATCAATCCGTTGCTCCATTTTACCGTGAAAGACGGGCAAACAGACAGACACACTTATCTTCACATTTGTAATATTAGTACGGATTATCGGCTGTCATCGGTACTTATTGTCTATCTTTTAATAATATCATCCAACCGATTACGGTAACGGCGGCCAATCTCAACGATCAGCCACGTACGCAGTATATATTATAGTGCTCAAGTGTGTGCGCAAATACAAGTGCACTCTCCATCCCCTTACCCTCATATTCCGATGAGACACCAGGGCGACACGACCGGAGAGGGATTGGGCGCATGACCAACGGCTTAACGTGCTTTCCGAGGCACGGGAGTACAAGACCGCCAACTTCCAGACTCCGGGCTAACACTAAGAATTTCCTAACGAAAACTTAGGTACAAATTTTTGGCCCGACCCGGGGATCGAACCCGGGACCTCTTGCGCAGCCGTCGATTTATAGTGCGACCCGCTAACCACTACGCATCATCTTTGAGTTGTCTATCTACCTACTGGTTATATCACAGAGTTCGAAAGTGTAAATACACTTTCATGGTTTTGTTAATCCGGTTATAATGGCTTCAGCTTATACGGGAACCATTAAACCTTTAATATTCTGCTAGGTTGCAGATCTTTGGTTAATTACCTCAATAAATTAATTCACATTTAATTTTTAATTCTTGTTGTTTGTTTTTTTCCAAAATTAATAATAATAATAATTCTCACAACATCTCATACGTTGACCTGATTCTGTACTAAGTAGCTTAAGCACTTGTGTTACAGATATCAGACAACAGAGGAACACAAATATAAACTTAAATACATATATTACACCCAGACACCGAACAAACACAAGTATTCATCGCACGAGTGTTTGTGGGTGGGGATCGAACCCACGACCTTTGGCGTAAGAGGCAGGGTCACTACCAATTGTGCCATCCGGTCAGTCAAATTATTGATAAAGTATTTCAATTCCAGTCTAGTTCACACACAAACTAATCTAGTGCTTTGATATAGGAAATGAACTTGATTACATCATGTAGGTACCTATTAATATTAGATTTTTCAAAAACTTACTTACTTTCTTCGGCGCTTCAACCCTTTGTGGGCCTTGAACCGTTCTACTATGGACTGCCAAGCGCGTCGATTCCTGGCTGTCCGTCTCCAGTTCGTAAACTTTTTCATCGCCTTATGATCGTCTTCGATGTAATCGCACCATCTCTTCATGATCGTCTCGATGCTGTCGCACCATCTCTTCTTAGGCCTTCCCCTTGTTTTTCCACAAAGGCTATATTCCGGCATCTCTACGGAATATTCAGATCGTCTATTATAATTAAGTAGTGTTTGTTTCGCCGACCGTTTCTTTTACTTAGCAATAAAGACATCTTATGTAGACATTAAATATTGCACAGAGGTAAATGTCAATGTTTTTTAAACCAACTTCAGTGGACAATAATGCAAATTGTACATACTGCATCCCGACCCAACCAATAAACAGGGTTAAAATAATTCGTCCACAATCCTGTCCGGTACAGCTGCGTTGGTCAGTAGCCGCAGACCCTATATTTTAAACCGACTCTACCTCGATGTACATTTTAATTAAATATGCGTAAGGGACCCAGGGGTCACTGACAACGACACGTGTGCATAAGCGTTGATTAGGATTTTGGGTAAATAAATAAGTACGAGCTTCTACATTAACTAGGTTTGCTGTCTTGTCCTCGACACCGCATGTGAAAGCATAGTTAAGCCATGGACAGTAAGGAAAACACTTAAACAGAAGAGATATGGATATGGTTCTTTCTAATTCAATTTTACTTAAATTAATTGATAAGATTTAGTTTTATTTGAATTTGATTGTTAATAATTTATCTGGATTTATTTTATTTTATTATTTATTCTCAATTTTTAAATTAAGAGTGTCACAAAACTTTACCGATATGTCCTTGACACGGTTACACAGAGTATCGCTTATTTAACTAAATAAAAATAATATTATATTAGTAATAATAAACATAAATTATTTCTAATACATAATTATCTGGACGAACCGCGCGCTGCGAGTCGTTTACGTAGGTACCTATGGCGATGCATCTCGCTCGCACTGAGCTGCTCAGAGCAGCGCTCATAAAAAACAAAATTAATTATATCTGTTAATTTAGTGTACTCCGGTTTATGATAAGGTATATTTTGTTCACGTGTTAAAGATTACTTCTATTGTGCTCACATTTTGTGGACATTAATCTGGTCCTAAACTATAATTGCTCATTTATTTGTATCTGTCTTTAATTATTGTCTGTTGTGTAGCCTAAATAAATAGATAAGAGTGGATCGTATTTGTTCGTTAGATAGATGGATAGATACTCCTTATTGCGCGACATACAACACTTAAAAGCTAGGTATACCTACTACAATACAATGTACAATTTAGGCGGTCTTATCGCTGAGAACTGGTCTCATTAGTTAGAATCCAAACACGCATCCCTAGATTTTTGTAGTAGGTATTTCTAATTCCAGCTCAGCGAGTAAAATGAAGGCAAACTGCACGTTTCGGAAAGTTTCATAAACCGTGGATACTAGACACCTATTCACAGTTGTTTAGGTAATGATTTTTGATGTGTAAGTAACGAAAATCTTGTTCGTCTGGTCCCCTTGTCGAAAGATCGTGAAGGTTAGACGACAGCACGGCAGTCAATTTATAATTAGGTGCTAGGTTTTCCAAATCCTGGTAAAAGGCGGAATATTCAGGGCAGGGAGGATTTTATTTATAAGTAGTACAAACTTTAAATATTTAATCAGTTTGTTATACTTAATACTTTGTTTGACATTATTCGGGAACGAACGTATCGAAAATTTGACTTCCTCTTTTACACCTACAGCGAAATCAATTTATATGAGCCCCTGGTGCCATTGCTGGATCCGCCTGTTGACCTAGGGGTCATAGTAACTAGTATAGTAGATATCCCGGTCTACTGAAGTGTCTTCTGATCGTGATCGCGCTGTAAAAGCTGGATCCGCCTGTTGACCTAGGAGTCATAGTAACTAGTATAGTAGATATCCCGGTCCACTGAAGTGTCTTCTGATCGTGATCTCGCTGTAAATACTGGATCCGCCTGTTGACCTAGGGGTCATAGTAACTAGTATAGTAGATATCCCGGTCCACTGAAGTGTCTTCTGATCGTGATCGCGCTGTAAAAGCTGGATTCGCCTGTTGACCTAGGAGTCATAGTAACTAGTATAGTAGATATCCCGGTCCACTGAAGTGTCTTCTGATCGTGATCTCGCTGTAAAAGCTGGATCCGCCTGTTGACCCAGGGCACATAGTAACTAGTATATGTATATAGTAGATATCCCGGTCCACTGAAGTGTCTTCTGATCGTGATCGCGCTGTAATAGCTGGATCCGCCTGTTGACCTAGGGGTCATAGTAACTAGTATAGTAGATATCCCGGTCCACTGAAGTGTCTTCTGATCGTGATCGCGCTGTAAAATTGTAGTGCTGTCTTCGTAGAAAAAGTCATACTTGATGTGTTACTATATCTGCATTTTTTAAATATTCAGCAGTTGAACGCCCATTGTCATTTACGTCAAGTTCAGGTTCGAGATTCTTTACTGATACTGTATTTATTGTTTCAAAAGCTCATTAGTGGTCTGGTCGTTTATGTAAAAACTGGTGTTAGGATTAAAATGGATACTTAATTATTTGCTGAATACTTGTCCAATAGGAGTAAAATACTTAGATACAAGGTAGTCTTTTTTTTAAGTCATAGGTGGCAGACGAACACACGATGGTAAGCGATTGCCGCCGCCCATGAATACCCGCGACACCGGTGGAGTCACAAGTGCGCTGCCAACCTTTAAACCCTCCCTTCCCCCGGATTGGGCCTCTGGTACCATCACTCACGCAGCGAAACACAGCACAGTGTTGCTTAGCGCCGGTTTTCCGTGAGGCCGTGGTATCACTCCGGTCCAGTTAGTTTGGTTATTGCAAATAAATTATATCTAGTACAAACTAAATGATCTTAAGCTCATATATTAGTTAAGCACTAATATATATTTGACATTTTGCCTGAACTAGGATACCCTGTGTTTCAGGCTAAAATATTGGTCCTAGAAGCAACTTTATAATAATATATACTAGAATAAATACTAGAATAAATTATGCTCGAGTAGGTAGAGTGGAGTCCGTTTTAACAGAAAAGTCCAATCATGACATGGGCCGGCTCGTCTGGAGTGATACCCCGGCCTCACAGACAACCAGCATAAAGCAGCTCTTGCCCTGTACTTCGCCGAGTGAGGGTGGATGAAGAAATGTTGGCACTATTAGCAGCGCACTTGTGATTCCACTGGTATTATAGGGGTCTTACAATGGCAATAGCTTACCATCAGGTGATCCGTCTGCTCGTGTGCCACACGAGCCAACAGTAATCAAAAAACTAAATAAAACGCTATTCTAAAACAATGTCTTTGCTTAGGTTAAAAACGCCTCCGTACAATTTCATCTTCGGCTAGATTTATGGTAAATTGCCTCGCACCACCACCAGGCGTTGTTTTATTTCCACGAAAGGGGGAGATAGGAGATTCGTTCTCATAATGCGAAGTAGGGGAATATTGGCCATGTTGCCCGTATTTTAGGAGACAGGTATTTTATGAAACAAGCAGTTATTTTTGCTGAGTTAATCAAGTTATTTGAAAATTGTTAGCAATTTAGGTACATATCATCTGATTAACGGGACAATGTATGACATGTACAGATAGTCATACATCAAGTTACTACAATCAATGGAGAATGCCACAAAAAAACCTAGTTGCAGGCACCTTGAGAGGTATCTCCACAGGTGTATTTATGTTTGTATCTCAATTTATCCGTATCGTAAGTAAACTATGATTTTTTTAATTATGTGAATTAAACTGACAGGTATCAATGTGTCAGTGTCAAAATGTATGGGAACTTGACGTTTCCATCTGTCAGTTTAGTTCGCATATATTATATTCGTTTAGTATATTCTATGAGATTAGGTAAAATAGGTAAGAACCATTTGCCATCGTGATCCTTATAAATCATATTCATTCCTTCAATTAATGATAAAAATTACTCTAAGGGTACAGGGGAGAGGAGAGGTTCCCTCTTACTAAGGGAGAAAGGGTCTCTGAGGTACCTATCTTAGATTGGCTTATTAAAGCAGTTCATTTTCAAAACCATCCAGATAACCAGGATAAAAAATCTTGTATGCAAACCACACTTGCATTCACCGCAATATTTGTTGCGGTTAGATAAAAAAAAACTTGGCACAGCTTATCCTGTTTTTCACTTGATTAACTACAACTTTTTTAAATTTCCTCTGGGAGTGAGAATTTTTTCCCAGGGTAGGTAAAGACTGTAGGTATTTAGCCCATTTTATATCTTAAACTATCTATGGCTTTGATTATGCCACTGAAAACACCTAGCATTACAATGCGAAAGAGCAATAAACTGACAGGTGGCTTCGCCATTTTGATAATAGCAGGACATTGACATGGGGGCGTTGTAAAATGTTTTTCTTATTCGAAAATGTCAAAACAGCATTAGTTCCGACTTTTGCCACGTGCCAAATAACCGTAATCGGACATTTTGGTCCATTTTTTTTCTCATGAGTTTTAATGATGGCCATGGAAGAAACTTACACGATTCGGACAGTTGCTCAACTATTGAGATAATTAATCTGAAAGTATAATCATGGTCCAGTTAGTTTGGTTTCGCTGCTTAAGGATTGCAAAGGTGAGACCGCAGTCCCTTCATAATAATTACCAGACACAGGGGCGTCTTTACCTACAGTGCAGGGGGTGCTGTGCACCCGGGCTCCGGAAGTTAGAGGGCGCCAAGAGCCCCTCGCTTCACATAGAGCCTCCACCTTAGACAATGTGTTAAATTGTCTAAGGCCTCCACTGTAACGCTTCGGAAGGAGCGGGCGCGAGTACTGATCGTTCTCCACATCTTAGCGTGTGATTCCCAGCTGCGTCCAATGCTGTCGCTTCGAAGCCCAGGGTACGTTTGGACCATGATACAGGATTCGGGATGCCTGGAGCTCTATTTTTGACTCACTCGTATGACTTAGCGTCGTCGCATGCGACGTAAGTCACATTCGCCTTCTAAGTCGCATGAAGCCGATTTTCCCTATCTTTGAATCATTCGATTTCGATGTTGCCAATATAATACGGTAAATTGACATTCTAAGCTTCCGTGCAGAATTTTATAAAAACCTGTAACTTCCGCATTGCATACGGAACGCAAAAACCATAGATGATTGGCTGAATATGAAAATTTTTGCTTTTTTGTCACAAAAAACTATGAATGTCACATTATGTCAACTGTCAAAATCAGTCAAATCAAAGTTTTGAAATTCACAATATTTTGTTTATGCTTGTTGCTATTGACAACTATTTTGACGTTGCTTCTACCGCTCGCTTTAAGGTGGAAGCTCACGCAATCCTGCTAAACGATTGCTAAGAGATGGCTCTGTTGTCAGTGAATCGAGAAAATAAATAATTACGACTTCTACAGGACAGTACCTAATTTTAAGTGTAGAGTGATTCGCGACATCTACGTAATAACTGCGATTTTTTGATGTATTTCAACAATTAACAACTAAACCAGAATCGTTATATTGCTGCATCGTTGCTAAATTAATATCAACTTGTGTACGTACGTATCGTCCCCACACACACATACAAAGCTGAAGCATGGTTTTTATCGGATAGCTGTTATTCCTGGCTGGCAATAGATGGCGCGCTTAACCCTAAAAATATGATGTGGGTAGGAATTACGGAATATATGAATTTCTTCTTCGGATCTATCGAATGGACTACGGATAGGTAGCGATGGTAATCTAGTAGATAACTTAACACACACTGGACTTTTCGAAATTGAAGTGCGGTTTATTATGTAACTAGCGGTCCGCCCTCACTTCGTTTCGGGACGATTTTTTGCCACATAGCGTCATCAAAATTATACTTTGTTTATGTTTTAAACTTGAAAGATTATACCATTCGCGTAAATAGACACACATATATAATTTTTTAAAAGACATTTAAACCATATTCAAGCTTCTGCCTGTTAGTATTCCTGTAAAACAAGTTTGTATAGGAAACGGACCACCTTAAGTCACTCGACCAACGAGTGGGTGGGGTTACTCGTTGCAGACGAATGATTCAAAAATGCGGAATTTCGTGTTGAAGGAAAATCTGTAGCAATCGTGTGCTCGTCACGACGCTAAGTCATACGAGTAAATCAAAAATAGGTCTCCGAAAGTACAAAGAAGCGACTGTGTGTTTTGAAACAACAGGGCACCAGGTTATTGATTGCACCCGGACGCTTCTTGGGTTAGAGCCGCTCCTGACCATACTTCCCTGATAATTATTTTGGAGGAATCCTGGATCAGGGTCCAACCGTACCCAGAGCTCCAAAGCGACAGCTTTAGAAGCAACTAGGAGCCGCGAGGGCTGAGATAAGGTAAGATGAGATGAGGAATAAAACTAGAATAACAAGCTTACTTAGATAGTCTTTCGTCCGAATAGAATTAAACAAAGAAATACCATAAAAAATCACATCATCTAACAAGCTGACGTCAAGGGGGAGTGATAATAATAAAAAAAAGTTTATGAGCTCCCCGGCACAATTCCGACGGTCTTCGGGCAATAAAATCTAAGGCGTAGTATTACATAAATCATCGTCCTTTCTTCCTAATAAACGGGAAAGGGAATTCGGCATATTTATGCAGGGCCAAGTGATATACGTTTGCCAAGTTTATCTCTATGATATAGATATACTATGATATAAACTGTGGAATGAGATTCCAGCCGCGGTGTTCCCTGATCGCTGTGACATGTCCTTTTTAAAACGAGGTTAGGAAAGAGTTCTTCTCTCACGGTAGGCAGCGGCATGACTGTGCTCCGGCATTGTTGATGTCTATGAGCGGCGGTTACCGTTAACCATCAGAATGGCCGCAAGCTCATCTGCCTATTATAAAAAAAATGTTATCACAGAATGAAAAATCGTAGTAGCAAGATAATGAATCTTATATCAATAAGATAAATGATTTGACCGTGGGAGAGCTACTCTTCTAAATGATAGATACCGTGGGAGAGCCACGCTTTGGCATGAATGGCCCGGCTCGACCGGCTTGATACCACAGCCTTACACAAAACCGGCGTGAAGCAGCACTGTGTCATGTTTCGCTGCGCCAGTGGGGATAGCGGAGGCCCAATCCGGGGGAAAGGGGGTTTAAAGGTTGGCAGCGCACTTGTGATCCACTGGTGTCGCAGGTGTCGCGGGCGGCGGCAATCGCTTACCGTCCGTATCGTACCGTATCGCGATCCGTCTGCTCGTCTGCCACTTATCACATATAAAGCAAAAAAAAAAAATACTACGACCACGACGTTTAGTAACAGAGTAATGTAGTATGAAGCTCACAAGGGCTAGGTACTTACTTGTTTAATAACAACCAGGAATGAATGTCCCCAGTTTTTAAATCAACATCTCATACATTGACCTGATTGGGTACTTAGCGGCTTAAGCACTTGTGGCACGAATATCAGACAACAGACGAATTACAGATATTACATCCAGACACTGATCAACGAATTGAGTGAATCTTTGTCCAGATTTTATCAAACCCGCGACTTATGACGTATGAGGCATAGCAACTTAGTACTTACCAAGAGCGCCATCAGGCCAGACAATAAATGTAAACCTTAAAATGAAAATCAGAACGTCCAGGACAAGAAAAGTTTGGGAAGAAGAAGAATATCGTGACTAAAAAGTCTACGCCAATGGTTCAAGATCAACTCGGTCACTCTCCAGATCGAATCGAAAGTGCAAATCGCCAACTGCGAGATCGGATGGCACCCTGAGAAGAAGAAATCAGAAACAAGAAGTCAAATCATTGTTACATACATTATATACACTGTGGTATATGTTGATGTACGTAGGCAGGACTTTGCCAAGAAACAAAATGCATTCACAGCGAATACCAATCTAGGTACGAAAGTTTTCTTGTGCGTGATGTGATGCCAAGTCCACGTGCCAACATTCCGGTGGAAGGTAAAAATAAACTGAGTATTCCCAAAGCGTGAAAAGTACAAAAAATATATTATCCAAATTCTACTACTAGTTTTTTTTTAATTAATGTTATAATGTTTTTGGATTCAAAATTTAAGAAAACGATTTTACCTGACTGTACCTTACTTATTAGAACACTGATTCACTCTTTCATGTCCGGGCTCATGGACCATAATTATTCAGAATATGGCACTATGGTAAGTTTAATTAAATTAAAGCAATAGTAACTGCCGACTGAATATCACAACCTTCAGACCAGGGATCAGACGAACTGGATTTTGTTTAGGGATATGTACAGAATGAATTATGACAAATTTGTTTTATGAAACTAATGTAGGTACAGATTTCCTCACGATGTTTTTACTCACATTAGGTGCGTTTGAGATTATGAAAACACACTTTCCTACATTTAAGAGCGATGGTAGGGTAGGAATGTGTGAGAGAGATTACAATGATCACTTATTAAGAAAATAACAATTTTAAATTAAAATTAAATTGGCGTTACGAACTCGCGCGCGAAACAAAGTGGGTAGGTAAATCAAAACACCCAATGTAATGATGTGCCGATGTCCGAACGGGCAGCGTACGTTGTGACGTATCTCTAAGGCTGCGGACCCGTTAATTCATTTACGTGTAATTTTTAGTATCAAAACAATCAGCTCAATAGTGATTGATCCTTTAAAATGTGGTCTTTGAGTAATGTTTTAAATGAAGGGTATGTTTTAGCGTCTTTTATACTTTTAGGCAATTTATTTCTTGTTACTAAATTGCGTAGTTCAAATTCAAATAATTATTTATTTAGTGTTATAGGTGCGATGATTTTTACCACTCCAAACCAATTGCTACAAATAGAGTCCAATGGTGGCTTTTAGGGGGAGGCCTTTGCCCAGCTGTGGAACGACGCAGGCTATTAAAAAAAAGTGGATCTCTTCTATGTTTAGGTTTATATAACTGTTTCTTTCTTTTCACGATTGGGGGTTTGTGATGGAAAAGCAGTCCAAAGTTTATCACTTGGCACTTTATCCGAACAAGGTCAATGGGGATCCTATGGTGCAATGGGATAGGTAATTCGACATAAATCCGGGTCTCATCGACGCAAACAGACGTATTACCACTATCAGGGAATTTATTTGGGGTTTTCTTTGTTCGCCATTGCTGAAGTTAATTGGGTAAAAAGAAGAAAATGTTGGAGATTTTAGGACATAGACGTTTCCAGTTTTGTGTAGTTGGGAAAAACCTGAAATCTAATAAGATAAGAATATAATGTAAGTAAATTTTATTACTTTGTTCTAATACTAAGTATTTTATAAGCTAATTTTAGTAATAAAATAGTTTGGTTCATACATACTTATAGTTAAAATAAGTAGTGCCTTGCTACATCCTTACA
Source organism: Marasmia exigua (assembly GCA_019059595.1). Taxonomy (NCBI): domain Eukaryota; kingdom Metazoa; phylum Arthropoda; class Insecta; order Lepidoptera; family Crambidae; genus Marasmia; species Marasmia exigua. The sequence goes on from CM032471.1 coordinate 7,447,330, forward strand.
GGGTGCATGTTACCGACCTATAACTAGCTAGTCATAAAAAGTTGAATGTACTGCGTTAGTTTTAAGACTGGAATTGTAACATGTATGCAATTCAATAAATAAATAAATAAATAGCAAGGTAATCGATCTTTCGATACATTTTGGAGAGTGTGCCACGGAACTGTACAATGCCATTGGAGCATCTCCGTTCTTCCACTACTCCACCAGGCAAGACCCTCAATCGACACCGGTACATGGTAGAAATACCAAAAGTCCGCACAAAGAGGTTTGAATCTTGTTTCCTCATTCGTACTGCGAAACAATGGAATCTGAGGAGGTGTTCCCTAGAGACTACAATTTGGGGGTTTTCAAAGCGCGAGTAAATAGGTATCTTCTAGGTAAACGTGCTACATCTTAGACCATATTATCACTTACCATCAGGTGAAATATGGTCAAACGTTTACCTATCTACAGTAAAAAAAAATCTTCCAAACGACAATCCTACTTCGTAAGTATTTTTTATTGCTAAAAAGTCAATACGGTCTATTCTGACGTATCACCTGATTGTAAGCGATTACCGCCGCCCATGTACACCTGCCACGTCCAAGGAGTCACAAGTGCGCTGCCGGCCTTTTTAAAAGGGAGTACGCTCTTTTCTTCAAAGTTTGCAGGTCATATCGGTGCGGAAACACCGCAGGCGATACTTCATTCCACAGTTTTGTCGTTCGAGGTAACCGCTCAAAGACATGCAAGGCCCGCTGCCTACCGTGGTAGTAGAACTTACTCATCTTAAACTCAATATATAACACGTCTTACACTTCAGTACCAATGAATTAGCCATCTTCATCAAATTCATCTTATCAACATCATAGGATTTCCATTGCTGAATGTAGACGTTCCAGATAACTTCTAGATTGGATGAAATCCTGTGGATTGACGCTGTAGTTTCCGGCAACTATTCCAGAAACTATAGATATGCTAGTTGCACGATTCCAGCAACTATGGATATGATAGCTGCACCATTCCAGAAACTATAGATATTCTAGCGCACCATTCCAGAATCTATATGCCAATATCTGCTAGTTGTAGCCTACTGCCAATTCACCCCGCTAATTATATGAAGAAATCGCTCTATAACTATTCTTCATTCATATATTTATTTATATTTAAGTGCACATTAACAACATATTTATTGCAACAGCTATTTTAGAAGTGTGTAGGTTCAGAAAAGTTAGGTGTACCTACCTACTCGCACAGACGACACTGTGGGTACTCACTTACTACTCACCTTTAAATTCGTTTCGTTCTACAAAAAAAACTTATTTGCATTGAGATCGCTACGAATAAGAGGTTAATATCAATCAAATACCCTGAATTTAATAATAAATTTAATAATAAATAAATAAACACAAAAACTTCCCAGACACCGTTTAGGAGCTTAGACATAAACAACTGGTTAAACCTATTAAAATAAGAAGTTTCTTAATTAACTAAATCTTCGAAATCAATAAAAGCATTCAATCTGTTTGCTTTTATAAGTTGATTCGACGCACTTATTAAGTAATCATCAGCAACCCACACTCGTCCACTGCTGGACATAGGTCTCCCCTAATGCACGCCACTGCTCCCGATTTTCGGCCACTCTGATCCAGCCCACACCAGCCAGCCTTCGAATGTCATCATCCCATCTTGTCGCAGGGCGTCCTACACTACGCTTACCGAGTCGCGGTCTCCACTCAAGGACTTTACGGCTCCAACGGCTGTCAGTTCTGCGGCTAATATGACCAGCCCACTGCCACTTCAGTTTGCTAATTCGGTGGGCTATGTCGGTGACTCTGGTTCTCTGTCGGATTACATCATTTCTGATGCGATCCTTCAGAGATACTCCGAGCATAGCCCTTTCCATAGCTCTTTGAGCGACTTTGAACCGGTGGGCTAGTCCAGCCGTGAGTGTCCACGTCTCGGCACCGTAAGTCATGACCGGAAGGACGCACTGGTCGAAGACTTTCGACTTAAGACTTTGAGGGATGGGTGACGAGAAGACTTGACGAAGTTTACCAAATGCTGCCCAGCCTAGCTGAATTCTTCTATTGGCTTCTCTCTCGAGATTGATGAAGAGTGATGAAACCGAACTCCACGCGTACGAAGCTGCGGTCGACCGCTAGTACCACATAAACAATCTGAAAACCGATGAAGATAAACACGAAAACTTCCCAGACACCGTTTAGGAGCTTAGACATAAACAACTGGTTAAACCTATTAAAATAAGAAGTTTCTTAATTAACTAAATCTTCGAAATCAATAAAAGCATTCAATCTGTTTGCTTTTATAAGTTGATTCGACGCACTTATTAAGTAATGAATTAGTTAATTAAATTAGTTGACTAACTTCAAGCGGGGCATGTCTAAATTAAGTTGATTATGAGAACACAAATACAAATATTTATTAATCAAAAAATCACATTTCGGTACGTTTTCGCTGGTCCTCACACTAGGCTAGGCCTGTCCTGTGAGGAACAGTAAACGATTTCCTATATTAACATTTTAGGCACGAGTACATATTGCACAGATCCAACATTTTGTGATAAAATAAAAATATTACTCTTATTATTAAGTTATATAAAAATACAAATTGAGTTTTATTAAATTTAGACATTTCATATTCAATTCAATTAAATTTTTATGCTAAGAACAACATTTACTATGGGCATCTTATTTGTAGCTGTGTGTGCGCGCGCGCGCGCGCGCGCGCGTGTGTGTGTGTGTGTGTGTGAATGATGAAATAGAAATTATAGCTGCGGAGTTCCTTCCCCTGGGTTCGCAATAGAAATACCCTGTGCATAGAACACTCATAATACCTAGTGACCTTTTCAATAACCAAACGGATTGGCAGGTTTGATATGTTTTATTAAAACCCCCGTTACTGAAAAAATGGACCCTAAACGTCTAGTGGTGGGGACGTGTTTTTTATGTCTAGTAGTGTTGTGCCTCAGAGACGTAGTCAACTCTGCCAATGTCAAGTGAGTAGATACACATATCACATATCACGAATTGAAGTGACCGATGAATTGAGTTGAATTCTTTATTAATAACTTTTTAGCCGTGTGGTCCCCGGCAGAGTAGAATAGGCCACCCTCACTCTTACCGAGGTATCGTAAAAGGCGACTAAGGTAAAGCTGCTGGCATGATCATCAGCACCCAGAGAAGGAAAACTCTGCATTTATATCAAAACCCTCGCCAACCCGTCTGCCAAGCGTGGTGAGTATGGCAATTACCCCTCACGTGACTGAGGGAGACCCGTGCCCCAGCAGTGGGGACTTAAATGGGCTGATGATGATGATGATGAAGTTTTATTTTTAGAAAATCGTACCAACTGTAACAAAACAAAAAGTACACATATCCAACACAGTATTAAATGGAAGGTTCATTTAGGGGACGTGTTGTACATATGATTTCGAATCGCATTTTGATTCAAAGACAGCGAGCCCCTGCGTTTATGACATTTCACTTGATATTAGTTTTTCTACAATAGAGTCTTGAAAATAATTGATGATAGTGTTACTGTAACTTACGTTATGACGTAAACGGCAGGGTATGGTAACCCCATTAGTAAGGCATTGACACTTTTAAATTCTTAACAAAATCCTTTTTTAATAAAAAGGTCTGTATTCTGCCCATCCTCACCTATGGTGCTCAGACACGGTCTCCAACTGAAAGCCAGAAGTCCAAGCTCAAGATAGCGGAGCATCCTAGATATTAAACTAGGTAGAGTGCGAAATACCATTATCCGCTCACAAACCGGCATTATGAACGTATGTGAAAAAGCTGCTAAGCTTAAATAGAACTAGGGCTGGCCATACTGTGAGAATGCGGCGGGATAACTGGACCCATGTTGTCACAAAATGGCAGCCTGACCGTCGTCCAAGAGGCAAGCCGAAAAAGAGATCGCGTAACAACCTGGACCAATACTCCCGTAACTGGCGAACGCTTGCTATAAATAGGGGGCAGTGGAGGCCTTTGCCTAGCAGCTATTCGAGCTTAAAAAGATATTAAAAGGTAGGTAAGTAGGTACATATTTCGATGTTAGTTTTTCTACAGTATTAGTCGTGAAAATTATGATATAAAACCCGATTGGTATGAAATATACAAGATGTATCTGTGAACATTTACATCCCTTTAACCACGTGTTCTATCAATCATTCTGAACAACATTTGTTCTACGACTTTTAGATATTCGTATAAAAAAGTGTCAACTGCTCATACAAAGTCGGTCACGTGATTTGGTCTTTTGTATGGGAAGACGAAAAAATTTTCGAATAATTTCGAAAAGTCGTAGAACAAATGTTGTTCAGAAGGGTTGGTAGAACACGTGGTTAAAGGGATGTAAATGTCTACAGATACACCCTATATAAAACATTTTTTGTTAACATTTGAATTTTAACAAAATCCTTTTTTAATAAATAGGTACATATTTGGTTCAAGAATGAAGTGACACATCTGACTGTACCCAATTGGAAACTAATCATTGAAGGGCGTATCTGTTAGCAGCCACACCTCGACGATATTAGTTAGTCGAAATGCCTCGATGTTTGTAAATAGATTACTAGACACTTCACTCTAAGTATGTTCAACTTTTGAATTACCTTTACGAAAGAATGTTTAGCCTTGTCTAATTTTATACAAAACACGAAATAAACTTGTAAAACCGTTCTTAGAAATGCTATTTCTCAAGAAAACCCATAACAATATTATAATAACTATATTTTCTTGAATTACTTATAGTGAAACAAACAGTCCTCCCCATTTTACCATGTAGTTCCCGGTTGCATCTTAAGCTGTCGCTTTGGTGCCCAGGTCACGGTTAGACCATGGTTCAGGATTTGGGGAGTCTGGTTATTACATTAGACTGACCCCTTCTGGTCTTCGCAACCCTTTAACAGGGGATCCAGACCAACGACCAACATACATGTTTCAGAAACTATCCGAATCGGTTTCCTCACGATGTTTTCCCTCACCGCCGAGCTAATGAAATACGCACATAGATTTGAAAAACCCAAACGTGCTCGGATTCGAACTACGACCCCCCGAATGGAAGGCGCGTTCTAACAATTCTAATCCACTGAGCTACCGTCGCTCATTGTGAAACAAACAGTAGGTAAGTAAAATACTGTCCCACTGCAGGGCAAAGGCGTCCATCATAGAAATCAAGTCATCTCTACTATGATGAGGTTAGGCTTAATCAACACGCTTGTCAAATGCGGATTGGTGATCACAAACCCGAGCTATGTTCGTAAACATACTTTTCGCTCGACCCGGGAATCGAACCCAGGACCTCGAGATCACGGCTCGGTACTTAAACCACAAGACCAAGAGGGCGTTCAAAACAGTAGGTTATTAAATTTATTAATTATTGACATTATTTATAAGAAAGTCGTCATTTAACTGTCACATTTATCACAAACTCAGTACCGTAGAAACTGGTCTCATAAGGGATATAAAGGCGAATGAAGAAGATTGTGGTCCGAAATACTTTCTTTGTTTAAATATCACTGGAACTGTCAAATTAATTTCAATGAAAAGCAACTCAAGCTTATAATAATTTTGGTCGTATCTTAATAGGCTTCAGGGAATAGTAACAAATGGCCAGCCAAGATTTGAAGCAAGTTAGTATTTGGTAGGTACCTACTTATAATTGAAATTTTACCGTGGGAGAGCTACGCTTCGGCATGAATGGGCCTCCTCGACCGGAGTGATACCACCGGCCTCACAGAAAGCCGGTGTGAAGCAGCACTGTTCTGTATTTCGCTGCGGGAGGTTAGGGTACCGGAGGCTCGATCCCGGGGAAAGGGGGTTTAAAGGTTGGCTGCTTTAAACCCCCTGCCTTAAAGCGCACTTGTGTCGCGGGGGTCTATGGGCGGCGGCAATCGCTTACTTACCATCAGGTGATCCGTCTGCTCGTCTGCCAACTATCACATAAATAAATTTTGATCGAAATGTGTTCAGAGCCAATTGAAAAAAAAATTACAGATTTGCATGAGCCAACGTGTGGCGTCTGCACATAACCGATCTGGATTTGACAAACGTTTATACTTTATAGATAACTAGACTGCGCCCGCGGCGTAACTCACTCAGTTTTAGTCTTTATTACAAAAGTCTTCATTCAAACTTCAAACCCGCGCAACTACCCCTTAGGGGTAGAAAATTCAAAAGTCACTTTTTCATTCAAAATCAGTGCCCACACATGAATTTTAAGATTATAACTTATAAGACAGTTTAAAATATCCCCCATACTGCATATCTTCCCCTAATTTACCTACTCCATGGGAGATTTTCCAAAAACGTTTAAGTAAATTACTTATTAATTGAAATTGAAAATTGAATTTATAAAATGTTAAAACAACTTGTTCTTGGTTAAAATAAAGAGAACGTATAGCGATTGTCAAGATTCTTACTTTAAAATGGATAACCCCGATACTGGAATTTCATCTCTTATTTTACGCTCTTTAAGGGTGATTTTTAAAAAACCTTAAACGGGTTACTTTTTATTTTAAAATTATTAGTCTAAATACAATTTTCACAATCCTAACATCAAAGATGGCGGACTACCATATAAACTTTAACCCCCTTTTTACCCCCTTAAGGGTTGAATTTTCAAAAATTTCTTCTTAGTGCTCACTTTGACTATTAAAGGAAGCCCCTTCCCAAATTTCAGGTTTCAGGGTCAGTAGTTTGGCTGTGGGTGCATTCCTAGTCACTTAATACCTTAGTCATTCAGGTCCTCCTTTTATAAATATAGATATATGAATAATAAATCGAGTACTTAACTCACAGATACATTTAAATCGAAATGATAGGTAACCTGTTGTTGAGGAAGAAATGTGAGGCACCTACCTAGCGTCCGTGGCAGCGGCACTACAACAAAGATAAGGGGACTCACCTTTGGCGGCAGCTAGTGAAACACCAATAAAACATTCACAAATTCAATATTATGTTAACTATAACAACCTTTCCAGTTTTACTCTGAATTACACTGACAAAAGAAAGAAATAAAAAAAGAACATCTTATAAAAAACGAATAATTTCAAATATATGAAATTCCCGTTTTTATTCTAGACACAAAAATATGGTACGTCTTTTTGTGTCTATAATTCCTTTAATAAGCAAATAGTCGCTTTACTATAAAATTATTTTGATTTAAGACTATTATTATTAAGGTTTCTTTTAAATAGAGATCAGACATAATTGTATTTGTGATGCAAAAAAACACTTGAAAATGACGTTATAATAACTTTTTAATTATTATTTGTTTTCTGAAAAACTATCCTACACGTTCCTGAACGGCGTCAATTAAAGCACAGTTAATTATGGAGTAGTAGCATTAATACTTTACATATAAAAATTATAACCAAGACATTAATTCTAATTTTTTTTTATGTGATGTGTGTTGTTAGTCACAAGTGCTGCCAACCTTTCAACCCTCCTTTTTCCCTGATTGGGCCTCTGGTACCCTCACTCGCGCAGCAAACAAAATATAAAATATGTCAAATTTCTTTAGTCGATTGTCAAACACGTTCGGTTTATTATAATTTGAAGAATTTTAACAGATTGTAGTAACTTGATATGCTGTCTATACATTTTCTAGTTTTGTTTGATGTTTTTTTTTATGTGATAGGTGGCAGACGAGCACACGCATACAACAAAGACCTATTTATCTAAAGGAGATATGTCCACCTAAATGACTTCAAAATAAGAGGAAATACACGTAAGTTCCGAGCTTACCCCTTAACAGGGTAGCAGTCCCCATCCAATATGTCATAGCTTCTTGCACAACGCGCAAAAACGGGTTAACGGCCAGAACACCGGGACCAAAGCAATTTGCCCCACCCGTTGCATCTGACCCCGCGGTGGAGGGTTGTGTAACTAAGTTTAGTGGAGTTGGTGTCGACCGGCTGTTCTAGGGTTGGTTGTTTGCTGCTATCATTTCGTTGACCTAATTCTAATGGAGCTAGGACCAAATTGATTAATAAATTAAGGCAAAAAAAAAATACTTTCCCGTGAAAAATAAGCCTTAACTCAAAAAACCTCTTATGAGACTGACAGATGAAGCAATTTTTTTTTCACATTACAGCTGACCGTGGACATCTGCAACATATGGGGCATCACATGCGTTGCCGGCTCTTAAGGTAGCAATATGCATAAGCGCCATCTATTGTAAAATTAAGTCCTGAAACGAAGTGAGGGCGTGCCATATATCTATTGAAATGAAATGAAATGAAAATTGTTTATTCAATTTAGGTCCATACAGAACACTTATGAATGTCAACATGTTTACCACTGGTTCGGAATGTAGTTTTCTGCCAAGAAGACACCAGCAAGAAACTCAGCAGTTACTCTTTTAAAAAAGAAATGTTTTACAAAATGTCACCATTAACTTAAAATATAGTACAATTTTTGTGTTACTAATATGTCCCTAAATTATTGTCATTCAAAAAATCGTCTATTTTATAATAGCTTTTCTTCATTAAACAGGGTTTTATATACAATTTAAACTTATGTGTGGGCAAGTCAATAATAATCTGAGGTAACTTATTAAACATATTTATGCTCAATCCTATAAATGAACTACCAAATATACATATAGGTATATGTATATACTTATAATAATATCTAAATCTGAATTCAGGCTGCTACGCCTTGCAAATGTGAAGCTGTGAATTTAATTTATTTAACTACAGTTTTTATTAAAAAACATGTATAGGTAAACTTAAATATGTATAATGTAGTTGAAACAGGTATAAAACTTGGAATAATACGGGACCAAGCCCCAGGAGAGTTCACCGTGAGTTATGCAAAACAGCCCTTCCACTGAAATTAGCAGCTGTAAACTTTTTCAGGAGGGTACGACATGTTTCCTGAAATATTGCTTTACTCGTTGCATTCGAGAGTCTGGAGGCCAATGTCGGGGGTAAGAGGAAAAGGGTGGGAGCGCATGTTCAGCTGCCATCTGTCAAATAAAAAAGAGAAAAAAGTTGGACGTCGAAAGAAAGTGATGCTATTCATTTGATTTGAAATATCGGAAGGCCTCGGTTCCTTGTGAACACAATAATAACAATATGTAATACAAAACTATATTTTGTCGTTATTACAAGGCAATCATTCAAAACACACCGCAAGATTTTTCATCTGACGTGCAACATAATAAAACCGGCTAACGACTTGATATAATTAATTATGTCAATATTTTTCTAGACAAAATATGAAGATTACAACCGCATAGATGGAGAAAGACTTCCTTTATTACAACAATATATCTTTTAAATAGGGATGTACATGTAATATCGATATTTGAGATAATTAGAATATTTTTCTGTAATTTGACCTGGTTCGTTACTGCTAACGGGGTTTTACGTTTTATCCACCTACGGATTCCGCGGATATCACTCTTAAAGCAATCGCGGGTTATAATACTTTTAGGTCCAAGCAAGTTGTCATCAGACAACTCACTCGACACACAATAGATGTTAAAAACGAAACAATCCAACGATTCTTATTATTAGGAACATTTTACGGCACTTCACTGCACTAATATTTTCTTATATTTTTTTAAATAAATTAATTTTATTTTCCCTTACGTCTTATCATCATCAGCCTATCGCAGTCCACTGCTGAACGTAGGCCTCTCCAATTGTTCGCCACTGTGGATAGATCACAATCTATCCATGGCTTCTCGCATCCAGTTCTTGCCAGCCATCCTGCGCAGATTGTCCCCCCACCTAGCCAGAGGGCGCCCTACATTACGTTTGCCAAGACGCGGTCTCCACTCCAGAACTCGTTTACCCCATCGGTTGTCGGTTCTGCGGCTAATATGGCCAGCCCACTGCCACTTAAGCTTGCTAATCCGTGAGCAATGTAGATAACTTTGGTTCTCTGCCGGACCACCTCATTTCGGATTCGATATCGGAGAGAGACGCCGAGCATTGCTCGTTCCATAGCCTGCTGAGCGTCCTTTAACTTGTGGACCAGCCGTACCGTAAGTGTCCACGTTTCGGCTCCGTATGTCATGACGGGTAGGACGCACTGATTGAAGACTTTCGTCTATAGGCACTGTGGTAATATAGGGGTAAGCTAAGACGATACGAAGACGCGACGTAGTTTTCCAAATGCTGCCCAACCTAACTGGATTCTCCTATTCACCTCATCCTCGAAGTTGTTTTTACCCAATTGCAAAGTCTGCCCGAGGTATGCGTATTTTTGAACAGCTTCGAGGACGGCACCTTGAATTGCAATCGGTTCCGGTAGAACATGTTCATTGAACATGACCTTGGTTTTGTCCAAGTTCATCCGTAGGCCGATGCATTTAGAAGAGTCAGCCAGGTCATTCAGCATCTGAGTCTTAATGGGATACCTAGAAGAAAACACCAGATTTGAGAAGTCTTTAAGAAGAATAAGCGATTCATTAAATTCTTCTGAATCATTTTGATATCAAAACTACAAAAAAAGTTTATAATATGTACTTTTTTCGCTTTTGCCACTGTATCGATAAACAAAGACATGTTTCATTTTAAATATGCATCTCTACCTACAACTGAGGTGTCAGGCGTATAGCAGGTGCCTGCGGTTTGAGGTCTAAAGTCCCAACTTTAAGCCCTTAACACGCTTCAACTTTAACACCAACAAAATAGGGTTTAAACTTGTATACGCTGCGCGCTGTTATTATGAGAATATTTCACGAACTTTCGATTGATTTTATGCAGCTCACTTAGGTCTTATTGCATAAATTTAAGATCTAATTTCGAATGAAGATCCTTTCGCAGCGTCACTACTATTACCAACTTTTGTCTGTCGGCTGCGGTTGTAAATGATTTTGTCTTCTAAAGTAAATTGAAATTTCTACATTAATGTATGGCGAGATTGCTTTATAGCTTTGGCATGAGCTTTGCGTTCACAATGTTTATTATGTCTTGCTGTTTGTAGAAAAATTGTTCTCCAGCAGCAACATGATATTTTTTCGACTAATTTCTTATCTCTTAAATAAAATAACGGCATTAACAAACAAGCTTTTGAGTTATTATATACCTAAAACATCTCAAATTGATTAAGTTTCGTATGATACTTGTTTACTTTTTTTTTTAAATATGGCACACATATAAAAGGGGCAATAATATTCAGTGAGTTATTCCTAATAATATAATGATAATATTGTTGAATTTTGGATAAAGTAATTTCTATTGGTAAGTGCACATCAACAGAATCCGGGAATATATTGTTTTTAACTTTCATGGTCACTAACATTAGAATAGTTATTTTCGAGATATCTACAATGCAGATTAATTGTGAATTTCCAATATTTCGGCGCTGTTGCAAGCACCATGGTCATGGACAAACTGAAGTTTTTGCGGGTAAGCTGTTACTGGCAGACATTTCCGTCTACCCTCCTTCGCAGTCTTTTACTACGCGCACCTGCGGTACCACTGTTCACTAACTCACTATTATCTCGCACCGGTTCTCGACATACAACACTCACAGTGTCAAGGTACGTGGTAGACATCTCGAATATAACTATTCCAATGAATCCAGGGATATTCCAAAAATGTTAACTGTAATAGTTAAAGTATGCCAATTATGGAGAAGTGCAACAAATCATCCACTCTTTGGAGTCTTGAAAGCAAATAAAAAAACTACCACACACTGTATTTCATTATACTGTCACTGTTATTTTTTAAATTACTTAGTTAATTCATTTCTCACGCAAACGGATTTATTAATTGCGAAACTCAGTCATTTAGAGAACAATATTTAATTGTTTTATTCAAAAACAAAGTTAAGGAAGGTCATGTCGAATTATTGTATTGTATTGTCACAATATAACAAGAGCTTTCTTGTCATACTGTGGTATTGTCTTGTCAGCGGCAAAGGCGAATTGTCTAGGTTTCTCAGAAACTAAGAGACGGATTTTTATTGAATCTATCAAAATACTTAGACTTGTGAAAATGTATTTTGACTTAAGTAATATGTTTGCTTAGCTGTAGCTCTGGAGACTGGGGTAAGCTTGGACAATAATCCAGGATTTCAGAAGTTTGGTAATTACAATGAAGCTACTGCCGTCTCTCCCATACCTCTCCAGCGAGGTGTGAGACAGGGCCCCGTTATATCCCCGACACTGTTCACCACTGTTCACCGTATTTAAACTTCTGGACTGGGATGGACTTAACATCAATATAAATGGTGAGTACATGACGCACCTCGATTCGCAGATGATATCGTAGTCTTGGCTGAGACCTTGAAAGACTTGGGCACAATGCTCGACGACCTCAGTAGAGTCTCCCAACAAGTGGATCTGAAAATGAACATGGACAAGACGAAAATTATGTCGAATTCTCATGTCGTACCCACTCTTGTAAAAGGTTGGAAGCTCTATTGGAAGTTGTGGACGAGTATATCTACCTCGGACAAAAAGTTCAGCTTGGTAAGTCTAACTTCCAGAACGAAGTCAATCAACGTATCTAACTCGGTTGGAATCCACTAGCCAGACCAACGGGGCGTTATTTTCCTCCCTTAATGAACTATCGATAGTTGGAATACCACTAGACCAACAGGGCGTTATTATCCACCCTTAATGTACTATCGATAGTATTGATTAAATCGATTTTCATTTTTGGTCGATATAATCGAATAAATCGATATTGGAATTAAGCCAATACTATCGATTAAAATCGATTAATCTGCAATTGTTTCTAGTTATAATCGTCGTTTATATTATGCCTTATTAGACATCTTTTGTATGAAGGACGATAATATCTAGAAATAATTACAGATTAATCGATTAGAACCGTACGTGATTCTAACCAATCAATAAGTGATAATATGTCAGTCATTTCAGACCTATTCGTCTGGTGTGAAACTGGGACGCGACGTTCTGATTCAATAGCGTCGGAGGCTATTTGTGGCTTCTGCAATAATTAAAACGTGCTGCTAAGGTAACTAAGATATTAAAGCTTTTATTTATTTATCAAAGCTTTTTGAGTAAATAGCAACTGAGTTTTTCTTTTCAAAATTCCCAGTGTCAATCCAGAATCTGAAATCTGCCGGTTTTGAACCCCAACACATAATAAATACACTGATAGGTAACTAGCGCCGCCAGTAGATTTGTATTAACTGTGGCAATTATAAGACATTTTCATCCTAAGTCCTAAGGATCATCATGGAAAAGTATAGGTTGAAGAATACGCCTCTGCACTTCCTCTTTCTTGACCTACAGAAGGCCTTCGATTGTGTTCTGCGAGTGATGATCTGGTGGGCTCTAAGGTCCAAAGGAATTCCGGAAGTTTATGTCGACATCATTGGAGACATGTACCGCGATTCCTTCTTTTTCTTTCTTTCGTTTTTGCCTGAGATACAGGATATTCCTAGTTCAGGCAACAAACTTAAAATTTGTTCCCAAGTAGTAAATAAGTATAAGTATTAGTAGTTTAGTAGTAGTAGTAAGTGATTATAAGTATTCCGGATCTCTAGTTAGGACTACAGTTGGCGACACCAAACCCTTCCCCATTACTGTGGGTGTAAACCAGGGTTCAGACCTCAGCCCATTTTCATTTAGCGTGATACTAGACGGCTAGATCCAAGGCGTATCGTTTCGGAGCCTGAAATTTTTTTTTAGGATATACGTAAGGTAAGCAATTGCCACCGCCCATGGACACTCACAAGTGCGCTGCTTACCTTTTAACCCCCTTCCCCTAAATTGGGCCTCCAGTACTCTCACTCACGCAGCGAAACACAGCGCATGCACTGCTTTACGCCGGTTTTCTGTGAGGTTGTGGTATTACTCCGGTTGAGCCGGCCCATTCATGCCGAAGCGTGGCTCTCCCAAGGCCGATCCTGTTGTTAGAGATTTGGAGCATAAAATAGATTGACATAGAATAGAACGCCCACATCGTGAGCTAAACAGGCTACGCATACATACATTGCAGGAATACAGTGATCTCGGCGTGGTTCGGCACTTCGGTTCTCCCACTGTAAAATTTGTACACGTATTATACAAATAAATTAATTGTATTTGAATTTTACTTTATTCCTGCACACGAAACTCCTCAGCTCACAAGTCACATGTAAATGTGAATTTGTGGAACCGTTTCCCAGGAATACGAATATACGATTAACAATTTGCATTCACTAGTTCCACTATACGGAACAAGCGGCGCTTAATTCCAACAAATATATTTCCCTAGACATATTCTCTGTGCAACGGTTTAGTTTATTTTCTGCGGACCAAGAGAAATCCTAAATGAAGCTGCTGTTTTTTCTGCATTAAGGTTCAGTAATGAGGAGGAGGAACGAGCGAATGGTTGGTCAGTGGATGGATAAGAACCCCCCCCCATCTGGTTCAAAGCTGTTCCTACGGAGCCCGGGGTAAGCTTATGCCATGATTGAAACAATGAAGCGGCTTTTGTCTGATCTTAGTAACCCTTTTGACAGGGTAACCCAAACTGAATCAGATTGAGAGAAAAATGATTACACGTTTCAGAAACTTTCCGAAGCGTGCAGATTTCCTCATGATGTTTTCCCTCATCTCCGGGTTAATGTTAGAAATACGCATATAAAATATTTCACAGCAGCATCACATACATTGATCTGACTCCGAGATAGGTAGCTCAAGCACCTGTGTTACGGATATCAGAATCAACAGTGGGATTACAAATATGTATGCACATATATATATTTTTTTGTAAATACATACTTATAATACATAGCAAACACCCAGACCAATACAAACAAACATGTTCATGCACACAAATGTTTGTACTGTGCGGGGATCGAACCCGCAACCCTTGTATCAGAGGCAGCGTTCACTACCACTGTTCCAATCGGGTCGTCAAAATCGTCGCATATAGATTTGAAAACTCCAAGAGCCCAATTTCTCGTGCTCGTGATATTTTGAAAACATTGTGGATATCACCTGAAAACCATGCAAAAAAACTATGTTGTAGTGATATAATGTCGTATGAAAATAAATATCACGAGCCCGAGAAATTGGGGTTCTGGATATTATAAATATTATTACGGGAACTTACAAAGCAGAAACAACTCATACTTGACTGGTTTTCTTCCTCAGCGGCCAGCGGGTAGCGTTTTAGAATTTAACACTTAAAGCTTCAGAACTAACGCGTTTGAAATTCAAATGTAGTGTCAATGTTTATTATATAATAATAATATCCTCCAACCGATTACGGCTACGGCGGCCAATCTCAACGATCAACCACGTACGCAGGATATATTATAGTGCTCAAGTGTGTCCGAAAACACAAGTGCACTCTCGATTCCCTTACCCTCATAGCCCTAGCCAGCAGTGCCACGTAGTGTACATGGTTGGAACCTGTTAACGCGACAAAATCAATGAAATCGCGAGCCGAATAATTCGGCCGAATGTTCAGTTCGGTAAACGTTACACTGAATATTATTCGGTATTCGGTTATTCGGTGGAAATACCTATTCGGCGCATCACTACTATTGGCACATATTTACCTATATTTTGATGAAATATTTATATTTTGTAAAATCTCGAGCTTAGTCAAATACCCTAAGGCTAAGCGCGGATTCGACCAACTTGACAGTTATAAAAAGATAACTATCCGCAGGATAACTTACTTTATTTTCATAATAAGCTCAATGACATTATAAACCGGCAAAAAACCAAATTTATTTATTTGCACGATATGACACCGGGATATTTTTATTAAGCAGATAATGTCAATAGTCCAAAACAACTGTGACAATGACAACTCCATTTTAAATTAATAATAATAAATAATATTTTTATACAACTTGCTTGGACCTAATAGAGTCTTAAAACCCGCGATTGCTTTTAGAGTGATATCCGCTGAATACGTAAGTCGATAAAACGTAAAACACCGGCGTTTTATTGAGTGACTGTGACATTGACTGACTTCGACTGTTGACTACTTACTTATTCTCAATAAGTTACTTGACATTGGCGGATTATCTTCGGGTAGAGCCATAATATATATTTTTGTTGTATTTTAAACTGCCAGTTTTATCATTTGATTAATATTGGACGAATCGGTCCTAAAAGGAATTTAATCATAAGGGTGTTTCATGTAGGGTGTCAAGCGAAAAGCCATGGATTGTGCACCCTTTGGGGTATCCGAAACAACCCTATGTATGTTTTATGATTTTCTACCTCAACAGCGTAAAAACTTTCTAAAATTATTAAAAAAACAAAATACCCGACTGCACACTAAAAAAAGAGTAAAACAAGCCCCACAATAATATTGATCAATCAAATGCTAAAAACTAATTATGTAATACCGTTTAAACAATACCTATATTAAAATACACTACAATATGTGTTCGTAATCGATAGTTAAATAAACAGAAATTAATTTTGAATACAAATTTACTGAATATAATTTATAAATGTTGATGGAAAGCATCGCAGGCGGGGACCAACAGAGGCTTATTTATAGTCATTTCGGTTGTGCACCATTTAGCAGAATTTTCGTTGGTGGCGGTCAAGGTGGTCCCCGCCTGCGATGCTTTCCATCAACATTTATAAATTATATTCAGTAAATTTGTATTCAAAATAAGTTTCTGTTTATTTAACTATCGATTACGAACACATATTGTAGTGTATTTTAATATAGGTATTGTTTAAACGGTATTACATAATTAGTTTTTAGCATTTGATTGATCAATATTATTGTGGGGCTTGTTTTACTCTTTTTTTAGTGTGCAGTCGGGTATTTTGTTTTTTTAATAATAATTTTTTTTATTTATAACTTTTTAGCTGTTTTTATTTAACGAAAATGTTGTAGATGTAGAAGACTATGTATATGTAAGTACCATTTTAAATTATTTCGACCACATTTGGCTTTAGATTACGAGTGATGTTACTCCGCAACATAAATTTACCGCCAATCTGGTAAGTTTCGCGTCAGACGACGCTATTTAGAGACGACCGTCAACGACGTGTGCCCTTATGCGTGTGCCCGCATTCGGGCTGTATACTCGAGCATATCACCCTCCGCACCGCGCCGCGCGCCGCATGCCAGGCCACGCCCTATCTTTTTGCTTGCTAACGCATGAGTTGCTTTGCGTTGACGCAGAATTAACATGTTCCCGTGGGAATTTTGAGAAAAAACGTATCCTATATTAATTACTCCCGTGATTGAAATGAATCTAATGATACCGCATACATATTTTTTTAAAGGGAAATTTAGAAAAAATATTATTATGTCTTTATCCCGTGGGACTTTTAGGATAAAATGTATCCTATGACACTCCCGTAATCAAGACAAATCTAACGATACCTCATACATCAAAATCCATCAAGCCGTTTAGGCTACAGGAGGTCACAAAGGAAAAGACATACATACATACTTACATACACTCGAAAAACATTACCCTCCTTCTTTGGCAGTCGGGTAAAAAAACAAAAATACCTTTTTAACTTATCTCTTTTTACAAGTTAATATTTATTAGTGTACCTTTTATGCATAAAATAATCAGAATAATAATTTTAATAAAAATCATGCAAATCTGTGTACAATTAACGTTGCGGAACTTACGACTTCAAATTTCAACCTGCAGTTCTAAATTTAAAAAGGCGATTACTTGGTTTTCATAATCACCAAAAAAAATTGGCACTTATTAGGCTTTTTTGGCTGCAATCCCCCTTAAAAGACAAGAAGGTGAAGGTGGACAATTTTCTATACAAACGAAGTGATTTTCAATGAAATAAAACAAGCTGAAGAAGCTCATGAAACCAAACTCTGCCACTGATATCGACTCAAGGGTTACAAGGATGACGTAGGAGTGAGCTAGTCACTTCTTTCAAATGTGTCAGACATAATTCACCCTAATCAGCTAAAAAAGATATTTCTATGTATATTTTAAGAACGATGGTAGCTGAGTGGACCCAGACGGCAGTCGCTTCATTATAATTACCAGACCTCCCGAATCCTGAATAATCATTATCCAGGAAGCCTAACCCGAAACGCCAGCTTTGGACGCAGCTGGGAATCAGGCGCTAAGATGAGGAGGTAAATGAGTATTTTGAACGTGTTTAACCTTGATGCAACTGGGCTGGTTCCCCTGTGTATGGGTTGAGAAGGTCAAGCAGCTCTCTTTACATTCTTATTACCAAAGGGCATAAGGGAAATTCAAATCTTGTTAGAGATCTGTATGGATGAATGTATGAAATATCTCAATTCGACTTCAATCTCGATTGCACGAGAATTGCCCCTCAGACTCCGAAGCTAAGAGTTTGAACGAAACCAGGAACGGCTGATAAGTGACGTGTGTGTTGATTAAATTATTCGAATGAGCTGAATGATCCGAGTGAGCCGAATGATCCGAATAAGCAGAATGATCCGAATGAGCTGAATGATCCGATAGAGTGGAATGAATATCGGATCTGTCTGAGAATCGATGTTCCTAATAGGTGTTTCACTGTTCCGCATATCTGCACTAATCCAGATGAAAATGTACCAATCTTTTGAAAGATGCATTTTTGGCTGGTCTACTGATAAAAATGATGACGAACTATGTATAATGAGGGCTTTAACATAAATACAATTAAAATTAATTTTACACCATATCGTCAACCTAATTCTAACAGGACGTATCTTATTTTTTAACATTGGGCTACTTGAGCCCAATTCTCGGGCTCGTGACATTTATCATCATACGAATATGTATCACTAAAACATTTTTTTTGTATGATTTCATGTGACATCCGCCATGTCTTTTCATATCGAAAATGCCGTGAATTGGGCTCCTAAAACCCAATGTTATAAAATGAGATACGTCTTATTAGGTCGACGACATAGATTTATATTCACAGAGCAAGCTGTTTTTTCATCTATGTTCCATCGCTATTTCGGTAGGCAACCTAAAATCTTTCAACTTTACGAAATCATTTATTCAAGAAAACTTTCTAACGACGTTTGAACTTCGCAAGACTTTCAGATGATTTATTAATCACGATTCAATTTCAACCCCAACTTTAAATACGTCTCATTAAGTGACTTAGATTCTTCCAACATATAGCAATCTAAATTAAAAATCTTAATTTCAATTAAGTTAATGAGGTACTAAGATTTAGGGCCGTCGTGGTAACCGGACTCATAATATCACAGCTGCGGTGTTATTCTGGAGAAAGGATTTATATCGCATTGATATCGTTTAGGGATATGTCAATCGCAAATCCACTGACAGTCGCCAATGGACCACTAGTAGTAGTAGTCACTAGACCTTCTGCATTTTAGAAAGTAACACGTCCTTCCCTGTAATTGGGTTGACCACAATCGCACCAAACCGAAAGCGTCGTTGAAGTCCAGGATGTTACGCGGTTGCCTAATGGCGCATTTGGTAGTAATCCTATCTCACATAGGCTCCAAGATATGTCAATCGCAAATCCACTGACAGTCGCCAATGGACCACTAGTAGTAGTAGTAGTCACTAGACCTTCTGCATTTTAGAAAGTAACACGTCCTTCCCTGTAATTGGGTTGACCACAATCGCACCAAACCGAAAGCGTCGTTGAGGTCCAGGATGTTACGCGGTTGCCTAATGGCGCATTTGGTAGTGATCCTATCTCACATAGAGCCGCTCCAAGGCTTAGGTGACAACTCGCCCGTTTAAAAACTAGCCCTCGGGCGAGTAGTCCACTTTTTTTAATTGTTAGGGGTATGTTGGGCCGAAGAGATATTATAGTCTGGGCCAGTTGTCCATTTGCCAAGCCAGTAGGGGATATTTCGTCGTTTTCGGTTTTAGTTCTTTCAGCTAAGTACAGACGGCGTCAGTTGAAATAATAGAAAAGTCCGTTAGAGATGTCATGTCTGAAATAGAATAAAAAATAACCCTATACGTAAATATAAGCATGTATTTTTTTTGTAAATCTAAAACAATAATGTAACCTTTAAAGGCTACGTACAATGAATCCTTATACCACTATCACTACAATGGGTGTAAAACACCTAGTTTTAATTTTTAGACCTATTTATAAAAATGTACACGCTTTTTTTATTACACCCATTATTGTGGTCATAGTGTGTTACAGAGTAAGTAATGAACGAACATATTATTTAGCCGTGTGGTCCCCGGCAGAGTGGAATAGGCCACCCTCACTCTTACTGAGGTGTCGTAAAAGGCGACTAAGGTAAAGCTGCTGGCATGATCATCAGCACCCAGAGAAAGAAAACTCTGCATTCATATCAAAACCCTCGCCAACCCGTCTGCCAAGCGTGGTGAGTATGGCAATTACCCCTCATGTGATTGAGGGAAGCCCGTGCCCCCCAGCAGTGGGGACTTAAATGGGTAAAGATGATGATGATGAACATATTATGTTTTTTTTCTTGTGTGTATATAATATTACTATACGTGAAAAGCTAATGTATTGAATGTTTTTTATTTATTTTTAAAATTATTATATATGTAATGTGTGTTAGATTATTTTATTACAGATTATGCGTTGACTGAGAGATAAAGTGCTGGCATCTGTTTTAGATAATAATAATAATAATTCTCACAACATCTCATACTTTGACCTGATTCCGTACTAAATATCTTAAGCACTTGTGTTACAGATATCAGACAACAGAGAAACACAAATATATACTTAAATACATATATTACACCCAGACACCGAACAAACACAAGTGTTCATCGCATGAATGTTTGTCCAGGGTGGGGATCGAACCCACGACCTTTGGCGTAAGAGGCAGGGTCATTACCAATTGCGCCATCCGGTCAGTCAAATTGTAATATTATAGAAGTAAAAGAGATTTGTGATTACTAATATGAGTTTGACTGTACATTTATTGTATGTTAAAAGCATCTCATTTTGATTTTAAATAAACATACAAAACACATAATAGTTTTTTATTTGAATTTTTTCCATAGCCCTTCAAAATAACTTTGATTTTGATACCTCTCTTTTCTCATGCAGTTTATAATTAATATTATTTTGAAAATCTAAGTTTTTTGTAGTAATACTGAAGAACATGACCCATGATTTAAGAATATATAATAAAAATAAAAAAAACGTGTACATTTTTGTAAATAGGTCTAAAAATTAAAACTAGGGATTTTACACCCATTGTAGTGATAGTGGTATAAGAATTCAATGTAGGTAGCCTTTAAAGGTTACATTATAGTTTATTTCAGACATGACATCTCTAACGGACTTTTCTATTATTTCAACTGACGCCGTCTGTACTTAGCTGAAAGAACTGAAACCGAAAACGACGAAATATACCCTACTGGCTGGGCAAATGGACAACTGGCCCAGACTATAATATCTCTTCGGCCCAACATACCCCTAACAATTAAAAAAAGTGGACTACTCGCCCGAGGGCCAGTTTTTAAACGGGCGAGTTGTCACCTAAGCCGGCTCCGAAGCGGTCTAGATGACCGTGGAAGAGCCATGCTTCGGGATGAATGAACCGATTCAACCGAAGTGATACCACGTCCTCACTGAAAACCGGCGTGAAGAAGCACTGTTTTATTTTCATGTGATAGGTGGCAGACAAGAAGATGGATCACCTGATGGTAAGCGATTGCCACCGCTAATAGACACCCGCGAGTCACAGGTGCTGCTTCACGCCGGTTTTCTGTGCTGTGTTTCGCTGCGTGAGGGAGGGTACTGGAGGCCCAATCCTGGGGAAAGGGGGTTTTAAAGGTTGGCAGCGCACTTGTGACTCCACTGGTGTCACGGGTGTACATGGGGGGCGGCAATCGCTTACCTATCAGGTGATTACCTGATGGTAAGTGATTGCCTCTTAAGGTGGCCAAACAAGCTTATTAGATGATACATTTTCGCAAACATTCATTTGAACGTTTTGGGTGGTATATGAAGCGAGCAATGTTTCGTTTTATTCAGTATTGTTCAATTTATCAGAATAGGCCCGCCTGCTAAAGTCAGTGGGTGGCACTTCTAAAACTTTTGCCGTAAATCGCGGGCCAAGTTTTAATAAAAATCTGGTCAAGTGCGAGTTTTAAACTTTTTAAAATGTGTCATTTGTTCAAAATATTTTCACTCTAACTACTCGGTCGCATCAGAAATGATGTAATCCGATAGAGAAACCAGAGTCACCGACATAGCCCACCGAATTAGCAAACTGAAGTGGCAGTGGGCTGGTCATATTAGCCGCAGAACTGACAGCCGTTGGAGCCGTAAAGTCCTCGAGTGGAGACCGCGACTCGGTAAGCGTAGTGTAGGACGCCCTGCGACAAGATGGGATGATGACATTCGAAGGCTGGCTGGTGTGGGCTGGATGAGAGTGGCCGAAAATCGGGAGTAGTGGCGTGCATTAGGGGAGACCTATGTCCAGCTGTGGACGAGTGGACGAGTGTGGGTTGCTGATTGATGATGATGATGATGATGAACTACTCGGTAAGTTTGTACATATTATGTTTTAGGTGATCACCACTGAAAATCGGCGTCGCGGTTTCCGACTATAGTAACCAACGCACTATGCTGAGTGGAAACCTTTTTAGCACATACTTACTTTATAGTAAAGCTTATGTTATATTTTTCCTTGTATGCTAAATGAACTGTTTCTGTTTAATTTCTATATTCTTAAGTAAATAACACACTTAAAAATTTCATCTCGTGTTCAGGCGGGACTTGAACCCACACCTTCCACTATCCGGGTGAATGTTCTACCAATTAAATAAAATAAATAAGTCCGAATAAATTGCAAAAGATTGCTATAAAAAATATCAACTACTTATTAATTTCTATATTACTTACCTAAAAAATGTTACAATAATGATTAATCTATAAATTATTTATGTTTACCCACCAGACATAAAAAATAGATTAATGATTATTGTAAAATTATGTTGATTATTGAAGAATGGATTCAAATCATTTTTTTATGTGATAGGTGGCAGACGAGCAGACGGATCGCCTGATGGTAAGCGATTGCCGCCACCCAGACATCCGTGACACCAGTGGAGACACAAGTGCGCTGCCAACCTTTAAACTCCCCTTTCCCCGAATTGGGTCTCCGGTGCCCTCACTCACGCAGCGAAACACAGCACAGTGCTGCTTCACGCCGGTTTTCTGTGAAGCCGTGGTATCACTCCTGCCGAGCCGGCCCATTAATGCCGAAGCGTGGATTTTAGTCTTCAATTTTTAGGTAATTTGCATAGATATACAGTTATATTCAGTACGTGATATAGCAGTTCAGCATTTAATTGGTGCTTTTTTTAAGGTACACTAACGGGTAGGGACACACTAACGACGCCAATTAATTTAAATCGTTAGCAATTAAACCGGATATCTTTTTAACTATTTCGAAGCTGCAGCCTCGGAAAACACTTATACTATTTAATTAATACTTATACTTAACGTTTGGGTCTGCTTTTGTACTCGAAATTTTAATTACCGCCAAAAACGGCCACTTATTGCAAAAACAGATCAACAAGTAGTGCACAATTATTAAATGAATAGTATGAATGTTTGCTTAGAGATTACGGTTGCGAATTCTTTAAATAGATCCGGTTTAGTAGCTAAGACTTTAAGTCGATTGGTGTCGCTAGTTAGGGACTACCCGTCGCCTTAAGGTGACGGGTAGGGCCCACGACGCCAATCGGTTTTAATTTTTAGCAACTTAACCGGATCTACTTTAAAAAAATTCGGGGTTACTAACCTCTCGGCAAACACGTATTACTTAACACTAGCGACGCCAATCGATTTTATTCGAGCTGCAGAAGCAGACCAAACAGTTAACTATAAGTATTACATAAGTAAGTAGTATACACAGGTGTTTGCCGAAAGATTGTAACCTCGAAATTGTTTACAATAGATCCGGTTTAGTAGCTAGAAATTGTAATCGATGGCGTCGCTAGTGTGCCCTAGCCGTCACCTTAACAGTCAAATCATTCCTGGACGCATAAAATAAATACGGAAAGCCACACATCAATGTATACAAAGCTGTCAAATTTCCTCTTGATCGTTAGTTTCAAATACCGCGGGACAGGCAGTGTTCTATACTTTTAGCTTTTTAGTCATTAAATTCGTTAGACCTAATTTATACCTAATCATAATTTATACTGTAAACCATAATTAAAGTACAAAAATTTCCCTTTGGCTTATATGTATAAAGTCGGACTTTACATTTCGCATAATACACTCACGTGCATATTTTATGGTAAGGAAAATTTTCATTTATCAAAAACACAATTCTTACATTATTCAATCGAAAGAGAATTTTACAGTAGCAATTGTTATTACTACAAAGGTCTTTATTCTCTTTGTGCAGCAGTCAAAACATCTACACTTGGCTTTTGGCTTTAAAAAAGGGCATTGTAATTTATTCCTTAGTGATGGACTTAAGGCCAAATCTCAAGGGACGCAATGATCTAAAAAAAAAGGAAAAAGTATTAGTACCTACATATATATACCTACATTCATGTAGACCGCTCTTTAAAAAGTTGAATATATTAGCATTGCCCTCCTTGTACATATTTGAAATTTAGATGTTCACAAGGAAAAATCTAAACCTTTTTCTAAAAAAGCGAGAGTGCTGTGATATTGTCTCGAAGAGATATCCTTGGAAATTATTTTTTCCACCAGCAACCTGCTACCTGTTTTACCAGAAATTGTTACAGCATGTGCATAAAAATATTTAATTTGCATTCCAAATCAGATACAGAAATTGCCATTAATATTTTTTAGGAAGACTGTATTAAAATTTTAATAGATTTCTGTTTTTATGACATAGATGAATTTGTATCCTTTTGCCGTTTTCAATTCATCATAAGGTGACATATTTCATTTCAATTTATCATAAGGTGACATATTCCATTTTTTTGTTTGACAATTGCATTAAATCACTGTACCTTGCAAAATATTTGACATTTATATTTTATTTTATTATTATTTAATTAATTGAATAATCAAATACTGTGTTAGCATGAATTATTTTTTCTTTGTTAATATCATTTAATTACTAATTGAAATGTTTTAATATGCATGACGACAAATTTGCTTATCGATAGATCGATAAAACATGCATGTGCAATGTTTAAGTTTTAAGACCCAAAATGTACCAATGCTTTCTGCAAATAAATTATTATCTTACTTATCTTATCTATAGTCTTCAGTGGATAACAGTACCTTTTTATGGTGTCAGGGCCCGAACATAAGATTATTTTGTCATACTAACCCCTACAGTTATAAAACGAACCCCTGTGCACAATTTCTAGTTTGCAACCCTTATAGTTTATGACCTGCTTTGATAAATCAGTCAGTCAGCTTAGCGTTTGAATAATAGATCTACTTCTCTTAATGGGAGTTATTTTTCAAAATCACTTACAATGTATTCGAAGGAAAATAAAAATTTTACTCAGGTCACATCCATTATTTTAGAAGGGCGGCATCCTAATTCTATGGATCACATCACTACTCAGACCCACGACCTGGCTTTATCAGGCAAAGGAATTAACTTTATTCTGCCGGGTGCTATCAGAGTGAAAAAATAAAAAACAACAATTATTTTTTTTATTTCGTCGACACGGATGCCAGTGGGCAGCGAAATTTTAATTAGGAAACTTTCTCGGCCTTTTTTGAGTTCTATCTTGGAATATAGTATGAGAGGATTGCGTATTTAAATCCAGTTGGGATATTTTGGACTGGTGAAGTGAAAAATAAATCTACAAAGTTTTAAATAATTGTTAAAATACGTAGTAAACTGTTAACCTAGACAAACATCATACATGTTAAAAGTAAACAATTCATACAAAATTGACTATAATGCACGTTTGTTTTCGACATCAGACAACAGAGGGATTACAAATATATACTTAATTCATATTACACCTACACACTGAACAGATCAAGTGTTCATCAGACGAATATTAGTTAGATAAATAGGTTTGTTAACACATTGACTGCCATCAAACCAGACACAAATAACATTTATTGTTGGTCGGTCACCGGTGTCCCCCATGGCGTTCAAAGCCTTATACAATACCTACTTACTATACTTTTGACCGTGGGAGAGCCACACATGAATGACATGAATGGGCCGGCTCGACAAGGAGTGATACCACGGCTTCACAGAAAACCGGCGTGAAGCAGCACTGTGCTGTGTTTCGCTGCGTGAGTGGGATTTAAGGGTTGGCAGCGTACTTGTGACTCCACTAGTGTCGCGGGTGTCTATGGGCGGCGGCAATTGCTTACCATTAGGTGATCCGTCTGCTTGTCTGCCACCTATCATATAAAAAAGCCTACTTTAAATAATTAACTTACGTTTCAGATATGTACGTTTTACTATCGTTTAACTGTTTCCGTAATGCAGAACGCATTTACGATAAAGCTCTTTGTCTATTTGTTCAGAGCGATAGATACCTTTCCTTACTTTTTTCGTTTTATTTTTAATTTAAATTATACAAACGTCATCATAACTTTGCTTACGAAAACTCACAAACCTTTTATTTGCGGAAGATATCGTATTTTTTGCTAAACATCTGCAGATCAGGAGTCAATGCTTGAAGAGCTAAGCGTTACAAGTCTTGTACTAATGATGAGTAGGCTGAAGACCAAGGCGAGGACTACTAGCAGCAACTGCAGTAGATGGACAAGTAATAGACTACGTCAATGAGTATATCTACAAGGGTCTGCTGTCGCAGGTGTCTATGGGCGGCGGCAATCGCTTACCCACAGGCGATCCGTCTGCTCGTCTGCCACCTATCACATAAAAAAAGGCGTGTCTCCTTCGAAAACAGGCAGGAAAGACGAATCGAGCGCCGCCTGGAAGCGCTAATGGTCCATGAAAGCTTCCTCTGTCACTTAAACGCAAACTCATTGACATGTGCCTATTCTCACCTACGGCGATCAGACCTAGTCGCTAACCGAATATTAAAAGTATAACCAATGCCCTTTGGCAGATCTTGCCCAAGCTGAAGATCTGCCAAAGGGCTATGGAGCGAAGCATAATAGGTATTTACAATCACGATCGGATCGGAAACACCAAAATTCGCTTAAAAACTGGGATAATATAATAATAATAATTCTCACAACATCTCATTCGTTGACCTGATTCTATACTAAGGAGCTTAAGCACTTGTGTAACAGATATCAGACAACAGAGGAACACAAATATAAACTTAAATACATATATTACGCCCAGACACTGAACAAACACAAGTGATCATCGCACGAATGTTTGTCCAGGGTGGGGATCGAACCCACGACCTTTTGCGTAAGAGGCAGGGTCATTACCATTTGCAGCAGCCGGTCAGTCAAATCAGTCAAAAGTCCAAGCTCAAGATCTGCCAAAGGGCTATGGAGCGAAGCATAATAGATATTGTAATCACAGATAGGATCATAAACACCGAAATCCGCTTAAAAACTGGGATCGCAGATGTGGGCGAAAAATCCGCCTAACTGAAGTGGTACTGGGCGAGTCACGTGTGTAGGATGCACCCAGAGAGATGGGCCAGAATCGTCACACAATACCAGCCAACAGATGGGCGACGCTTGAAAGGCGGACCCAGGAAAAGATAGCGTGATAATTTAGACCACCAATACCAGGATTGGCAAGAGCTGGTTTCCAATAGTGGTCACTGGAGGAGTTTAGGAGAGGCCTTTTCCCAGCAGTGGGACAATATAGGCTAACAAAAAAAAGGGTGGCAGACGAGCAGACGGGACACATGACGTTGAGCGATTGCCGCTACCTTCATAACCAGAGGCGTCATCAGTGCGCTGTCAAATTTAACCTCGCAAAATCCTTTTAAGTCTTATAGAACGACAGGATTTTAGCCTCATCCTTTGTTACTGGTTGTGGCTTTGGTTTGATTTAGTGCGTTGTCACATTTTTCTCTGTCTATAGATTTAGAAGGTTCTAGTCTGAATGGCGAGGTATTTTCGTTCTTTTGTTATCGTCCTAGTTCAATATTGTACCTGGCCCGTGGCTCTCTCACGGGTTATTGGTTATGTGTACACGCATGCAGTATGAGTAGGTGTTTTTTGGGCATTTCACTTCACTTGATTTTTTTCGAAATCGCTCTCTGCGTTCGCTCAGTCGCAAAAAATCAAGTTAAGTGAAATTGCCCAAAAAACAGATAGATAAGTGTTAATTTAAAATGCGGTTACGTTAGATCTTAAGGTCATTCTATTGTGACTAATACACCGCTGCAGACACGTTATAAACAATATAATGAAGTTGGTCAAACAAAAAGAATCGCTTAAATTAGAATGCATCTGTCCTGCGTCATCTAAAGAGCCAAAACGACACGGAAATTTGTTACCTAATACAATACGTTGTATTGTTTGTGGTCCGTCTAATAGTGGAAAAACCAATTTAGTGATAAGTTTATTATTACATAAAAATGGTCCAAGATTTCGTAACCTATATGTGTATTCAAAATCTTTGTATCAGCCTAAATATTTATATCTTGAGAAGGTTTTGGACATGGTTCCTGGAACATCATTTAATAAATACAATCATAATGGTGAAATATTGAGTCCACATGATGCTTTACCTGATTCGATCATCATTTTCGACGACGTTGCTTGTGAGAATCAAAACAACATTAGAGATTATTTCGCCATGGGACGCCATAAAAATATAGATTGCTTCTATATCAATCAAACTTATACAAAAGTTCCAAAACAACTTGTCAGAGACAATTCAAACCTCGTGGTTCTATTTAAGCAAGATGATGTTAACTTGAAGCACGTATATGAGGAGCATGTTGGTGCTGATATGTCATGGTCTCAATTTCGTGAGATGTGCTCTTCTGTTTGGAATAAACCCTTTAGCTATCTTGTTATTAATAAGGATTGTGACAAAAATAACGGATGCTACCGATTTAAGTTCGATACATTCATAGTAATAGATGAACATACATAAAGACCGCTGTGTTATTTTTTAATCACTCGTACTCACGATTTAGACCTGAGCGGAATACTTTGAAATGGAGAAAAATCTTAAAGAACAAATTGTAAAATCAGCAGCAGCTGTTAAAAGAAAAGTTGCGATGATAAAAGATGTTGAAAATACTAATAATAAAACATTAGAAACAATATTGAAACCTATTGTTGATCCACTTACATTATTAACAGATAAAAAAAAAAACTCTCAACTTAACAAAGATGAGCACTTTGAACCAGTGATGAAAAAGTTTAAAAATGATAATAATCAATCATTTGAAGACGAGAACCAGTCATTATTTGTCTCTGATGAAGATTACAATGAATCTATTAGTGAAGAAGATGAAGACGATGAACAAGAACAATACAACGATTACAACAAAACCCTTGTTGTATCACCGTCTGAAGACCACAACGTAAGCGTGGGATCATTCAAATCTGTACAGTCATCGCCAAGTCTTAAGAATCAATCACTGTCATGGTCAACATCGTCTGAAGTAATGAAAGATGTTCCGTTTGGAATCAGAAATGAGCGGGGTAAACTGTTACTAGGCAAAACCCGTGTTCATGACGACGGCGTTATTCTTAAAATAGGAGCACTTACTGTTAAAAAAACGAATGGCTTGAATGAACTTCTTTTCAAAAAGAAACCAAATTTAGATGCTGTAACATATGATGATTTACAGAATTACAAGTTACTTCTTATAGAAACCAATGCTCATCGACGTAATTGTGAACCATCCAAACCTATAAACAGCAACAAAGGATTTAAATATATGAATGTAATTAAACCTTTGTTCAAATTCTCTCGAAATCCAACTACAAGTGTAGAAAGTATTCCTCAAGGTAAAGGTATTTCTCTTTTAAAGACAGTAAAATCAAACACTGATTTAGTTTACTGGGATGATCCAAACGAGTTAGTCGAACGATTACAGTTACTACTTGCATCTTGGGAAGCGGGTAACACTGGTGTAAATAATGAAATAATTGCTATTATTTCGGAACTGCATGAAGCTGGTATCATAGATGTGGAACATATAAAGAAAAAACCAGGAAAATTGGGCAGTATTCGTTCCGTAGTCAACCCATCAAGACAGCAATGAATATAGACAAGTTCGGACATCATGTTCATAAGCGTTTACGATTGACAGAATACATTGAAAACTTCAATGAAACATTGGTGAAATCAGATACCGGACACTACGATTTAAAATCTTCTAAATTAAAAGGGCTATCATATCCAATCGAAGACGATGAAGCAGTAAACAAAGCTTATTTAGACAAAACCATTCAAGAATTACGAAATGAAATTGAAAAAGTGAAGCTCGAAGTAAAATTTCATTTGAAGAACTTGGAAACCGTTACAACAGAACATTTGAATAAATCATTTTACTCAAAGTCGGAAATAGACAATTTAATTCATGCAAAAATAAACAAAAATGAGCAAAAAGGCCATAATTGATGAACTTCACAAAGCAGTCAGAAGAAATTTTCCGCGTAGACGCACATTTATAAAAGGAATTGATGATCTCTGGCAAGCCGACCTTATAGATTTACAAAAATTTTCACATTTTAATAAAGGACACAACTACATATTAGTGGTGATAGATACTTTGTCAAAGTATGTATGGACAAGTCCCTTAAAATCTAAAAAAAAAAAATGTGTTGCTAACGCAATGCAGCAGATATTTAAAAATTCATCTAGAAAACCTAAACATTTACAAACAGATTTAGGCAAAGAGTTTTATAATGATATTTTCGGTCAACTGCTAAAAAAATATAATGTTAACCATTATTCTACTTACTCCATCAAAAAAGCTTCGACTTGTAGAGCGAGTCATACGTACTCTAAAATCACACATCTTTAAACTTTTTAGTTTATACGGTTCCTATCGATGGCTGGGTAAATTACTAAATACTGTGATAGATAACTATAATAGCACTACTCATCGCATAACTAAATTTAAGCCCAATGACGTTAATAATACAAATGAAATGGTTGTATTGCGTAATATTAGCAAAGCGTATAGGAATCGAAAACACTTAAAACCTAAGTTTCTAGTAGGTAATCATGTACGTATTAGTAAATTTAAAGGAGACTTTTACAAAGGTTATACTCCCAACTGGTCTACTGAAATATTTACAGTAACAAAGGTGAATAATACAAATCCACCAACTTATCTTCTGGAAGATAAGAATAAACAGGTTATATTAGGGGCTTTTTATGAGTATGAATTACAAAAAACTAAATACCCAGATATTTACCTCATCGAAAAGATTATTAGAAGAAAGGGAGATAAATATTTTGTGAAATGGTTAGGTCTCAGCAATGAAGAGAACAGTTGGATAAACAAAAACGAGATAGTTTTGTAATATGAGATATTTTTGCAATATAAGTTTACTTTTAGACCAAATCTATTCATTCTAAACATATCAATGAAGGAGGGAAGTGGTATTATAGACAACGTAATAAACTATTTACCGTTCGAGCTACATTTACCTGGTTATCAATATTGTGGCCCCGGAACAAAGCTACAGAAACGTTTAAAAAGAGGTGATAGAGGTATAAATAAATTGGATAAGGCTTGTATGTTCCACGACATTGCTTACAACGATAACGATTCAAACGTTCGACGTGAGGCTGATATGAAACTTTTAAATATGGCTAAGAAACGATTAAACGCTAAAGATGCGAAAAAGGGTGAAAAGGTGGCATCGTGGATAGTAAAAAATGCTATGAAAGCAAAACTAAAGACAGGTGCCGGTACTCGCTCATTTATGGCAGCTGTGAAAAAAATTAAATCTCAAATGAAAAAGTTGAAATCAAAAGGCAGTTCCACAGCAATTAAATGCGCTTACGCCGCAGCCAAAAAAATATTTAAGAATAAAAAAGGCACTCGCTTGCCGCGCTGTATTCCTCTACCAAAATGTGGTGGACTGCTACCTTTAATCCCGATCTTTGCGGGGTTATCGGCTTTGGGTTCCTTGGCAGGAGGAGCAGCCGGTATAGCAAAAGCAGTGAACGACTCTAAGGCAGCTCAGAAAAGTCTTCAAGAGTCTGAACGTCATAACAGGATGATGGAAGCGGTTGCGGTTGGCAAAGGATTGTACATCAAACCTCATAAAAAAGGCGCAGGGTTATATTTGAACCCTTCAAAAAACTAGTTAAACGGCTGCCTAGACGTGCACTAACAGATTTAGATATATTAGAGCATGCTGCTGATATACCATATTTCCGCGGAGTATTTATGAGAAATACACTTCCATTAAAACCTCGAAAAATGGAATGTGCAGTACTAAACTTGGATAGCTCTGCTAATCCGGGGACACACTGGGTAGCCTACGTCAAACAAAATGATTACTGTGAATACTTTGATAGTTTTGGCGACTTAAAACCTCCATTAGAATTAATAAATTATTTAAAAAACATGACTATTAGTTATAATTTTGCACGGTATCAAAAGTTCGGTACTATTAATTGTGGTCATCTCTGTTTACATTTTTTAAAAAAATATTGGAAAAATCATTTAAATAAAGGACAAAGTAAATAATCTTTATCAGTATAATAATGTCTTTCACTGTGTCTATAACTGACAGAGACGCTTTTTCAATAACAAATTACTCTCCTACATTAGAATTAAGTGGAGAGTATGAGTGCGGTCTTCTGTATTTTTCTACATTCAACTCTATTCCTAATATAGATGAAAGAAACAATAAATTTTATTACGGTAATAATGGAGTAATAGAAATACCCGAAGGATCGTATGAATTACAAGATATTTGTGATTATCTTCAGTGCAACATCAAAAATGCTACATTGAAGTTAACTGCCAATAACAATACTTTAAAAACGTGTATTTTCTGTTCAGAAGATGTTGACTTTGATAAAACAGATTCGATTGGCAGGATTTTGGGTTTTGGTCTTGAAACGGTAAAAGCTAATATAAAAACCAAGTCTCCGTATCCTGTCAACATTCTACCAACGACAATAGTACGCATCGAATGTGATGTTGTAAGCGGATCGTTTGTGAATGGAAAAGCAAGTCATATAATTTATGAATTTGTGCCAAACGTACCCCCTGGTTATCGAATTATTGAAATACCTAAGAACTTAATCTACTTTCCTGTCAATCAAAGTTCAATAACCGCTATCAGTATAAGATTGTTAGACGGAGAAAATAAACAAATTAACCTACGCGGTGAAGAGGTACAGCTGTATTTACACTTTAGAAGAAAATGTTAAATTTCAATAAAAACCTAGCGGTCTCTCGAAATCAAACCAGTTCCAAGAGGACATCGCATAAAAGAGCACCACTTTATACGAAAAAGAAGCTGACCAAACAAAATAAGACATTTTTGAAAATACTTGGATTGATAAAATGAACATTTTAAATATTGCACAATCTCCGTCACATGACAACAGCATTGAAAGTTTTGAATTTCATTCCTACAAGCCATATGTAACAAGTTTCAACAAGAATGATGAAATACGAATACCCATTAATCAACAAGATTTATACGTATTACCTGCGCTCAGCAGTTTGTATATCGAAGGCAGAG
Organism: Marasmia exigua; assembly: GCA_019059595.1. Taxonomy (NCBI): domain Eukaryota; kingdom Metazoa; phylum Arthropoda; class Insecta; order Lepidoptera; family Crambidae; genus Marasmia; species Marasmia exigua. The sequence goes on from CM032471.1 coordinate 7,480,771, forward strand.
CCGATGTGTATAAACATAACAGTACTACAAAAGAAAAGGAAAGAGTATCAAATGTACATTTTGTCAACAATTTCGCTTTATTTTTATTTCAAGACATTCGTTATGAAATAAACGGTATTGAAATAGATAGAATCAAAAATGCGGGTATTACAACCACAATAAAATCGTATCTATCGTTAAATGATAGCGAGTCTAAATGTGCCAATGTTTGGGGTTGGTCCCCTCATGGTATATCCAATACTAATAATGGTGTATTTTCAGCCTCTATTCCATTAAATAAAGTATTAGGTTTCGCAGAAGATTATGAAAAAATCATTATAAATTGTAAACATGAATTAGTTCTTTTAAGAAGTAACACAAATCTTAACGCTTTGAAGTTAAGTGCTGGTGAAGTTGTTCAGGATATAATAATAAATAAAATAGTTTGGCGAGTCCCACATGTCAAAGTATCAGACCGCGAAAGAATTAATTTGCTAAAACATTTAGAAAGAGACCGAGCGATAACAGTTGCGTTTCGTAATTGGGACTTGTACGAATATCCATTGTTACCCAAAACCCGGAAACATACTTGGTCTATTAAAACTTCATCACAGATTGAAAAACCTCGAATGGTTGTGATTGCTTTACAAACAAATCGCAAACATAATGCCTCCATGTCAATGGCGGAATTCGATCATTGCTCTGTACGTGACGTTAGGGTTTTTCTAAATTCAACCTACTATCCATACGAAAGCCTAAATATCAGTTTCTCTGAAAACAAATATTCATTAATATACGAACAATATGCAAGATTTCAACAGTCTTATTACGGACGCCGAGCTGAACCGTTGCTGAGTTTTAAAGAATTTAAGGAGTTCGGCTGTCTTCTGCTCATCGATTGTTCCAGATCACAGGACAATTTAAAAAATTCTGTCGTCGATGTTCGTGTTGAAATAGACGCTGAAGCGGAGATACCCGATCAAACTTCTGCTTATTGTTTGATACTTAACGATTGCTTATTTGAATACAAGCCTTTAAGTAATATTGTGAAGAAATTATCATGAATAGCAAAACGGTTATTGTGGATCTGCAAGGCTTTAAAAATGAAAAAAATGATTTCATATTAAAAGAATTAGCAATTAGCACAAAAGAATATACTCAAACATTTTTAATAAAGCCTCCCTGTCCATTCTCGGCACTGACTATCGAGGAAAAGAAACGCGTACGGTGGATAGAAAGAAACAGAGGACTCCGATGGAGCGAAGGATACATTGACTATAGGGAATTTAAAAGGATTATAAAACCCTATTTTGATAAATGTAAAATCATAGTAAAAGGAGAAGAAAAAGTAAAATGGGTACGAGAAATATGTGATCATGAAAATGTGTTAGATATAAGCTCTAGGGATATACCTAATTTAGACACTTTAAGTAAATTATATTGTCAAGACGTTTTAATGTATAATTGTTTTTACCATAGCAACTACTGCGCTTTAAGAAATGTAATTTGTGTAAGAAAATGGATTATAGAAAATAAATTATCAACGTCTGTTTTCTAATAAAATGTTTTTAAAAAGAATAATGTATTTTTTATTAAATGCCCAATTATCACCTACTCAAATAATTGATGACTAAAGGAAATGAAACTCATAACTACATCATAGTTATTTATTAAATTACGATAAAAACATGCAGTCAAAAAGCGGTATACAAATAATGTAAATAAGGAATTCCAATGATCTAGGTTAAGTTTTATAAATGCCACAGTAACTATGCAAAAACAAACAGTAAAGTATGAAGGAGTCAACATTGTTTATTCATTAATTACCAAATCACATAAGGTAACTTAAACTGCTAATAATAAAAACCATCTTAACAAAATGGAAATAATAAATAAATAGGACCAATTCGACAATTATAATCTGCTCCAACTACGCACATGAATACCTCATCCAGTCACGCGCATGCCTACATCGATGTATTTGCTGTAAAGTTTCTTATTTCATTTACGCTTACACTGCCATACGGGCTGACAACAAATATTCTACAGATATCACCTAGATACTACCTAAATATCAGTATCATAATAATTGCAGATATTTTAAAGTAATGTAATACTTTGATGTACTTATGCACGTCAAAATTGTATTGTATCTGTACGGTTTTTCAGTAAGTGAATTTGTTATTCTTATGAGTTATAAATGACTTTAACCATTAAAGGATAGGGTAAGCACATTAGCGCCGTCATTTGTTTTAAAATTCTAGCTATTAAACCGGATCAATTTTTAACAATTTCGAACCTCCGGCTCCTCGGAATATCCATTATACCAACTAACAATTATTCAATAAATTAAAAGTAGGTATGTGTTTTTCATCAGGCTGGAGGTTCTGTTTATTAGCTAACAATTTATATAATTTGTAGCACTAGTGGGCCATACCCATCGCCTTAAATTAATAATTATTAGATAAGTACATTGCATTACAGTTAATTTTGATTTAAATGTCTCTCTATAGACGTATCCGTGACAAGATATCCCACGCATAAAGTCTATTTGAGAAGTTTAATTTTAAGAAAAGTATAGATTGTAGCCTTAAAAACTAAGGCTATATCCACACAATTTCTTTGAAATTGTGTTCACCACCCCCTCCGTCTGATCCAATATCGGGTCTATAGGATCCGTCACCACATACTGGGCGGAGAGAAGGACGTCCTCGGACTCATCGTCCCAACCATCCTTCTCACAATCCACAATTTCAATCCGGATAATACGTCGGGCTCGAGAGCCCGACGTACTTTTCCTTATAAATGACACCGATGTTGGATCAGGGTGGGGACGGTGCTTGACACAAGATGTCCGCACTGGATTTACACGCTTTGCAGAACGGCGAGCGCGAGCCTTTATTATCTTCCTCTGCAGAGGCGCCTCTCCTAACTCCTCCGACCAAGGTGGGAATATTTGGGACCATCCTTCTAAGGGGTCCTGCGCATCCTGCAGAGGCGAAGGTGGGTACTGCTCGCCATCGCGTGTAGCTTTGGTAGTGTTCTGAAAAAAGAAAACAATAAGTTACCTCGTAATAAATGAATAAATGGACTGCACTCTCCAGACAAATAATGTATTCGTATTAAAATAACTTACCATGTTTTAAGATGATAATGTTATTAGATGGGTTGTTAACTTATTGCTGCGTGTCTCCAAAGCAAGTATCATTCTCATGCGCTTTAATGAAATATATACCACAAGTATTTGTACGTGTGAGTTTGTAAGTGAGTGGAATTAAAAGCTGACACAGTGCATTTTTTCTTCATGTGTACACGTAGGTCTGTGTGTGTTCATCAGAATACACGTGTCCAATAAAATAAACAAGTTCAGACATGATTTTGTGCTAAAACTGTATGTAAAATATGTTGTAGGTACATTCAGCTACACATCAGGTAACCACAATCTGTTAAATTTTCTTGATCGATATTGAACCAAACAGGTTTGACGTAAAGATGAGAATAGATTGAAGAAATTTAGAGATTTGTGTACATTGATGTGTACCTGTACTTTCTCTCTGTAATCTTGATAAAATCAGATCATATTAGAATGAAACAACGTTTTATATTTACGACATTAGGTATATTCATTTAAATAATAATTAATGTTATTAACATTTCAACATTTTGTCTTAAGTAGTCGAGTGCACAACTCTTTAAATTAGGTTTTCTATGTTATCATTTTAACAAAAACAAATTTTAAAAATGGCCACCTTATGACCTCATAAAAAAGTTAAATGTTTTATTTATCATCTTCAGTAAGAACACAAAATAAACAAAGTTATAGCTATATAAAACAAAGATACGATACGTACCTATTCACATAATATCTATCCCTACCCGGTATTTAAACGTAAGCGACACAATAATTAAAATAGAGTTTGCATAAAAAGGCGCTTACAATAAAAAGTAGGAAAGGTTCGATATCTACTATCATGGTTGCCACTCAAATCTACAGTTTAACCTTAGTTTATGTCCCTAGATTACAGAAATTAATCTAATTTATTTTTTACATTATACATACTACGCTATTATCATAGAAAACACTGTGAAAACATACCAACATTTCTAAAAATAATATAAATCTTAAAAAATGCTATTCCGATGACCCCATGATAAGGTTGAAATTTTATTTTTTAATATGACGCGTTTGTCGTCATTAGACGACAAAGCTACTTTTTCCTGTTCTTGGGTAAATATTTCATGTTTAAGAGATTTAAATATAATATTTTTTTTTCGTAAAAAAATATTTTTATTTAATACCTTAAAGTAATCTTTAAAATGAACATTTTTCAAGACCGGTTTTTGTACCCCTTTTGCTTTTTTATATTCCTCTTTTTCTGTTTTAATGCTATACAACTTCGACCTTAGACCTACAAACTCAGATATTAAATTCCCGCCTAGTTCGTCCTTAAAAAGACCTGGCACTTTTTTATTTAAGCCTGGAATGTTGTAACTGTTATTTAAGGGGTAATTGCTGGTATCGAAATAAGGAAGGAAATGTATCTTTAAATCATTATAAAAATCTTTACTTTCGATTGAATAAAGAAAACTGTCAGTATCCGTATAGCAAAGTTTCAACTTTTCATTATAAAAAGGTTTCATAATAGAATAATGAAAATCAAACATATGACTTTTAGATATTTCCAAAACGGAAAAACCAATATATATAGGTTTATCCAAAGTTATTGTTTCAGGTTTCATTTGAACAGCTACAAAGTTTTCTGTAAAAATAGTAACACTGTGAAAATTAGGTCTAGATATCAATCGCTCAGCACAAATACTTTTCTTTGTTTTATTCTTATCATCATTCCATTTATTTACCAATTTCACATCAACCCTTTTCTCCGTATCTTCTAAAGTCTTCCCGAAAATACTATTATTCAAAAGTTTAAAAAAATCTTGTTCAAATGCTGATTTTGCTTTTTTTCTTAGTTCAGTATTCATATCTATGTACTGTTTTAAATAAGGACTCTGATTAAATTGAATTACTCTATGAATTTTTTTTAACAATAAACCATGTTTTAAACATGTCTGCAGGTGCGCATAATGGATGACATACAAAAATTTATCGTATAAATTTGGGATTAATTTACATGTTTTTGAACCCGGTGGAATAAACTTTTGCGCACAAAAAGGAAAGTCATTATGATTATCATGCAATTCTTCTGGATATTCTATGTCTACTTCTAGTATGTAACCAGTGTCTCCATTAATTGACACATTTTGAAAATCAATTCTGCTAATTTCATCATCATTTAATAACTTGAAATGTGAGTGAGGTAGATAAGCGCACATAGCAAAGCCGTAGAGATTATTACAGTCAATGTAAACTAAAAAGTTATCTCTTTTTGTCGGGTCATAAGAATTTAAATATTTGTTGTTAGCTTTTGAATACCTTGTTGAACATAAACAAATTCCGCCGCGAATACCTTTTTGAATCATTCGTAATATTTCCAAGTCATTAATTAATTCTAATTTAACGTCTGTTTTTAAAAGCATAGCATCAAAACTCAGACTGGGTGCTGTTATGTAAAAAGCGGGATCTAACTTGTAATTTGTTTTACAAGTTTGACGAAAACTTTCGAAGACGTCTGCTAGTAAAAGAACATCTGTTTTAAGATACAAATCGGTATATTCTCCAAGATTTGATAATTCAAAAGTTTGCCAAACTTTTGTTGCATGTTCGTAATCTTCTGACGAAATGTTACTATTATGCAGTTTACTAAAAAAACATTCCTGGGGAGGGAGCTCTTCCTCCTCATACGTGGTCCAAGTAGTTATGTATTCATAAGGATAAACTCCTTTGCGTCTCAATAAATTAAAATGCTTATTAGATGGATAAAACCGCGATAAATGACTAAAATCATTATTATTTAAATTTGCTGCTAGCTTCTCAAGGCTTGTGCCTAAAAATTTAAAAGAGTCCACAAAACGAACTGGTATGATGTCAGTACCATTTACTTGGAAATATTTTGTGAATGAAATATAATTTTCCTTAGTTTTTGCTATTACTTGAATTCTACCTGGCATTTCTCCTAATTCTCGTATAAAAAGATGACTATCATAACCGGCTAAGTTATGAAAAAAAATAGGTACAAATTTAGGCAGTCGATACTTCATATTACAATAAGAATGTGCTGCACCGCGATACCGTCCGGTAAGATGGCAGTGGTCTTTTACTTTATCATCAAATAATATTTTACCACATAGAAAACAGTTTTTTGCTTGAGAAAAATTTGTTCTGTCATAATCAGTTAACGTTATTGGCAACGGTGACTGCAAAATATTATAAATATTAGTTATGTCGGATATCAGATATTCAAAGAACTTTTCAATACAGGTAGGTCCGCGATAGGAGACAAATTTGTTGAGCGAACTGTCGTAAGAACAAACAATATAGTAAGCAAATGCAGCTGGTGTGTGTTTGTGCAATGATGCTGTGCAACTTGATTCTGAATTGCATTCAGTTGGCTCTAACAACGATTCAAAATCTGCGTACAAAACGAAGGGCATGTCTTGCATACGCTCGTAGTGGTCAAATTGTATTCGAGTTCCTTCATTGGGTAAAATCGTTGCCACACCACTACAAATGTGGGCATCAAGTTTATCGTTGTTGTCAAAAAAAATCATACAATCTTCACATAAATATACTTTCGAATGATGTTTAGTTAACTGCTTGCGAAGTAATTTAGATAAATCTTTAATAAGACAGTAATGTGTACGTTTTTCTTTTTCAAGGAAAAGCATGTTAACGTGATGTTCTTTTCGGCGTTCGCTTTTGTACAAAGGCCCAACAACGTTACAGTTCTTTTTAAGACCATAAATATTAATACTTATGCGAGGATTGTTTTTTTCAAAGATTTTTATATCCGAAAACCCAACTGGAAAAGAAAGGTTCTTAATATTAAGAACAGTTTTGAAGTGCGGATAAGAAGTCGTTCGATGAGCATTACTTTTAGCAGGAAAAAGTGATGCCATAACACACCATAAAAAGCAATATTTATCAGAATTTTTTATATTTATACACGCTCGTTTATGTTTTATGGTTTCAGGCAAATCTATAAAACTTGACGCTCTCAAAGGGTTGTATTTATTAATGTTTACTTCTAAATACAAACTTCGCAGATAAGCCCACCCACTATCTCTATCTTCAAAATTTTCAATTTTTTTACAAAGTAAATGAATGATATTTAAAAACGTCTCTTCAAAATCATAATTTTGATGCAAGTTTATATTTTCGGTTGCAAAAGATTTAATTGAAACAGAATCATTTTTATGCTGAAAAAATTCAGCAAATAACTCAAAGTTTACTTTGATGCTAGAATGCGCTTGCATTCGTGCCGAAAGCAAAAGACGGACGCGTGCGCGCAATCGCGATAAAAATTCAGCAGGATAGACCGACGAGTGCTCCTCGTCCTCGTCATCCCGACCGTTGTTACATTTAACGCGGTAAGAAGCGATGCGACTACGAAAAGCACTGTGTACTTTTTCTATACCATCGCTTTCAACAACTGAACTGTTATTTTTGTGCAAAATACTTTTCAAGTGAGCGGAAAAAACTTTGTTTCTAACAGATACGTCGCATACAGAACAAAAAGTGGTGTTTGACATTGTGGATATGCTTTCACTGTGCTAACAAAACAAGTTATTGAAATAAGTACGCAAATTTATACAAACTAAATTTGCGGAAGAAGGAGTCACTCTTCAAATATTCCCAGTTTATTTTTTTTTATTATTATTGCTGTAAAAAACTCCTTCTTCCGTAAATTTAGTTTTTGCACATTTAACAAATTTTTTTAGCAAACTAAATTCTGGTGAGTCCGTCTCCCCTTGCAGGCGAACCCAAATAACAGACTTCTCGCACTTTTCTAAGCCGCTTAGGTTGCGTACCTCCTCCACGTTGTAGAGACGCAGCTCAGCCAGCAGGTCCCCGTCCAATTGCGCTGTCCGACGCGTGACTCCACCTGGCACTCTACGGGTGAAGAACGAGCTAGGAGCCTCTTTTTTCTTTGCAGGCGTTACCTCGTCGTCCGACTCCGAGTCAAAGAGCCACTCGGAAACGACGCTAGGCGAAGCTTTAGTGTTCTTTGGCGAGCCCTTTGCGATCTTCTTTTTTTTCAAACTGAAAAATTTTTTGGAGTTATTATCATTATATTCTGGACGTGGTTGTTCTAGATAAAGTATGATAAACAGAGAAAATAAATTGATGATGTGGGTATGAATAGTAGACAAAAACGGATATCTAAATTACCTTAAGCTTTCGTCTTCTGACTCGAAGAAGTGGTTTGATTCGACGATCTTCTTCGACCGTTTGTTTCCTTTGTTTTCAGACCTGAAATCCATAAGTTTTTTATCACACATAGTCAGGAGATTAGGTCTTGAAAATCTGTCGAAAATGGGAAATAATGTTATAAAAAAACATTAGCATTATAAGACATAGAAAGACAGATGATTATGACAACAAATAGAATACGTCAATAAAACCTGGAAAGAGAGATGATTTTGACAATAAATAAGTTTAACTTACGAACATTTTTTCAGAGTTTCTGGGGTCTTCTTGGTTTTCTAGGTCAGAGAGTATCGACGCCGAAGCACTACTACTTGTTCCTTAGATGTCTCCTGGGAGTACTGATACGGTACCCATCCTTTACTGCGTTTTTATTATAGAAAAGTGCAGATTGCGCATTATTTTAGCAGAGGTATTCAACCTTTATTCATAGATATGAAGGGCACGTTTGAAGTTTGAAAAATATACTTCTTGAGAAGTAAACAATAAAAACCTATTTAAGTGTAGTACAATTGTCTGAAAATCGGTAGGAATGTATACTTGTGTTTTATTTTCTAATTTTTTTTTTTCAGAAACCTTTATTCATTCACATTTGCTTAGAACCAGCGTACCAACTTTCATATAACTAAGTAGCTTTAATAATATAACAACATCGTAGGTAGGTAAATAGATGACTATCATTACACACAAACATTCATGTTTTGTATTTCTCTTTTCAAACTCAAAATATAAGTATATTTTTTTGCATTTACATCAAACATTCAAATCAATATATCTCTAATAGCGAACACAGCGTTTGGTTGTTTCAATACCTGCAAATAAATCATTCTACTTATATTCAGTCAATTTCGTCAGTTAATTTGACTACTAAATCAACAGGTTACCTACCTCTGACTTTTATGGTTTTCAGCAAAATAATTTTGTTCACATGGTATTTCTTGAAAACTAGCGGCGAAATTATTTGTGTGCATGTTTTATTAATTGCTGATTAAAGATTTCATTGCAACTAACGTTACGGAATGTACAAAGACTATTTCACATTGACCATAAACTAATTTAAATTTGTAAGTATGTTATTTTTAAATTTTAACGATTACAAAACGTCTATACAGAGAAGGCTTTACCTAAATTACCCGTAGTAATTAACTGACCTTTCATGAAAACATCAAGACTTTGTGTATACGTTAGCCACGCGCGCACATGCTAGTGCGCACCGTGGCGATGTAATAACTATTCTGCAGGCAAGAAACCAGCGGCTAAAACAAAACGATCATAAAAACATAATAATTTTAAGCAAGAAAAATTAGTTCAAACAGAATCAGTTTAAACTTGGCGTTGATTTATTTTCGATTTGCTTATTTAAGGGCCGAGTTCATCAACATATTAAACGATAGTTATCACATTTAAACCGTACCTGAAAAATACTAATCCTTGGTTGAACTATATTTAAAGTGAGATTACCGTTGTTAAAGTTGGTGAACTCGGCCCTAAGGACTTGATTCTGTGATGTATCGAGTTATTGTCGAGTGACATTGGTAGCTATATTTATAATACTAGCGATTCATTCATAATTTCTGCTAACTACACTACTACTACTAGTATATATTAATGCTATAAGTTTATTTATGAGTATTGGGTATTTTTGTCTATAATAGAAAGATCTCTTGCTATATTGTGTATATATGTATATAACAGCGGAAGAGCCACGCCTTGGCATGAGTAATACCACGTCCTCACAGAAAACTGACGTAAAGCAGTGCATGCGTTGTGTTTCGCTGCGTGAGTGAGGGTACCAAGGCCCAACCCAAGGTAAAATAGGTTAAAAGGTAAGCAGCGCACCACCACTGGTGTTGCAGGTGTCCATGGGCAGCGGCATTTGCTTACCATCAGGTGATCCGTCTGTTCGTCTGCCACCTATCGCAATAGCTAAGTCAAGAATATGAATTTTGTACATAATCCATACACACGTTGATTAATCTCTATCAATATTATCGCTTAAAGTCCGTGATTACACCCCAGCTCCAATTCATTAACGCATGCATTGTTTTTATTTTATGCAAATTCAGCAGCGCGTCGTATTCGCCGAATGCAACTTGACTATGAGAACCATTATTGAAAAATATCTCAGAAATTAGTAGCTGTATTTACATCATGGTTAAAAACAAAACTAATGATTAAGTATCTGTTATGTTCAGGGGTTCTGGGTTCTGTTCCCGGTCGAGCAAAAATATGATTAGATTTTTTAACATAGCTCTGCCGCTCGAGCTTGTGATCAATACCAACTCATGTTAAGCATAATGTTTTTATGATATAGGAGGCAGACGAGCCGATGGATCACCTGATGGTAAACGATTACCGCCGCCCATGGACACCTACAACACCAGTGGTGGTGCGCTGCTTACCTTTTAACCCCTCATCCCTGTATTGAGCCTCCGGTACCCCCCTCACGCTGCGAAATACAGCGCATGCACTGCTTCAGGCAGGTTTTCTGTGAGAGTGAGGTATTATTACAGTCAAGCCGACTCATTCATGCCGAAGCATTGTTCTCCCACTGATAAAATAGTGATTATACCTTATCACAAAATAATAGCAATAACTCAGTTTCTTCAATGAAGGCATGTATGTGTCTTGCAGTGTGACAATAATTACCTAAGATGAAATGCATCTTGTATGAAAATATGGTGTTTGAAATTTGGTGGTAGACGAGCCGACGGATTACCTGATGGTAAGCGATTACCGCCGCCCATGAACACCTGCAACACCAGTGGTGCCACAAGTGCGCTGCTTACCTTCTAACCTCTTTTACCCTGGATTGGACCTCCGGTACCCTTACTCACTTCAATTTCTTTGATGAAAGCATATGTCTTACAGTGAGACAATAATTAAGCAGAAACGTATCTTGTATGAAAATATAGACAACATCACATACATTATCATGAACCTGCGACCCTTGCGTGTCAATCAGTACTCAAACCACTGTGCTAAATAATACTAAGTACCTATACATAAAAGTTCAATTACATTTTCTGTATGATGCATTGTAGGAGTGATAATAGGTACAAACAATGTACATCGCCACATCAGGTTACCACATTCTGTCAAATTTATACAATTGGTATTGAACCAAACGGGTTTGACATAAAGGTGAAAATGGTGATTACAGATTTGTTTACATTAATGTATAGCTAACTGTACTTACCTCTTTGACTTTCAAGTAAAGTAAAAAACAAATTAAAAACTAGTTAGATAATTATTATTTTTAAATACGGTTCGTGATGATTCAGAGGTTCTAGGTTCAAATCCTACTCGGATTTTTTTTTTCTTCGGAATTCTTAGGCGTGAGCGTTGTGATATTATATTAGTTCTTAAATTGTTTAATATATTGTACTTAATTTAAAAAAAGTTTTATTTTCTGTTCAAATGCGTAAGCATTAAAAATCTGTCTGCAAAAACATTACATCTACCAAGTCACAAGCAAGTGTTTGTGCATCACGTTACACGCCACCGTAAAATTAGCTGACATAGATATATTCCTGCATCGCGATGGCAAAGTTTTAGTTTGGAGTTTGTATATATACAAAATTGAAACATGGATTTAGTGGATGTCACCTAAGACCGAAACACTCCAGTAGGAGACGGCCGCTCTAAAAAGGTGTAGTAAGACTAAGGTGATTATCTGAGATGTCTGTAATGATAGATTATAACCCGGAGCGATCGGCTGGGTTTAAATCAGTCAGAACAAGATTACTCTCACCACGTTTGGTAAAAAACGCTAAACGTGGTAAAGCACACAAGACGAAAAATGAAACACGGATCAAAATAAATAATGGTTGTCTCCGGACTGCAAAGTTGCATCGAATCAAACGAAGTCACAACAGTCCGGAGACGTAATCCCATTATGCTCCAGTTTTTGTTGAATAAGAGAATCATCGTTTCTAAGTACTATTAACCCACTAAGCTAACAGTGCAATCGGTCGTCTAATAATAAATTCCTCAACTTAGGCACTGAAATGATCGTTCCAGGGTAGACAGACAGTGACAACGATATAGAACGACCTTAAAATCTAACGTTACCGTATTTTAAATCAACACTTATCTATCTGTTTTTTTGGGCAATTTCACTTAACTTGATTTTTTGCGACTGAGCGAACGCAGAGAGCGATTTCGAAAAAAATCAAGTGAAGTGAAATGCCCAAAAAACACCTACTAGTATGAGCTACTAAAAATATAAAATGTCTATGACGTAACTCCCTGTAGACAGCGCACCTTACTATGTATTTATAAGGCTGCTTGCACACTGGTACTGACAGGCAGTGACGTACCTAATAATGCAATTATGCTGAATCTCTTCATCTGAAGCCCACCAAGTGAGCCTGTGCCACTTTTAGAACTACCTGGTGCACTTCTGGTCACATGATTATGTGACTACATCGAATACCTACGTCAGAGTACAAAGTGTTATACAAACAAGTATCTATATACCGTATTTGACCGTGGGAGAGCCGCGCTTCGGCATGAATGGGCCGGCTCGGCCGGAGTAATACCTTGGCCTCACAGAAAACCGACGTGAAGCAGCACTGTGCTGTATTTCGCTGCGTGAGTGAGGGTACCGGAAGGCCTAATCTGGGGGAAGGGAGGATTTAAAGGTTGGCAGCGTTGGTTCCCTTTATATATAGGTACATATTTAAAATAAAAGAAGCAACAAAAGAAACAGAGAATTTCTGAGATGAAATAATGCCATTCAATTCAATTAAATTCAAGTAAATGTACGTACTTGCATAATAAAGGTAAGAAATATATACAGGTCTTAAAATTAATTGTTTTGCACTATATTAGGCCTAGCAACAGCATGCATAAAGTGATTTAATTAATTCATTAATACATTCAATCATAGGTTCAAAAATTCATAACAGAATAAGCAAACTTTTTTTTAATTAAATTTAATGAAGATGTCAGTATGATCATTACTATAATTATATCATGTTATTTATTCCACTATTACTATGAAGTATTACATAATATTGAATTAGGCTTTTCTTATTGTTTTATCATTTTAAAGTATCATCATCATCATCATCATCATCATCATCATCAGCCCATTTAAGTCCCCACTGCTGGGGCACGGGCCTCCCTCAATCACATGAGGGGTAATTGCCATACTCACCACGCTTTGCAGACGGGTTGGCGAGGGTTTTGATATAAATGCAGAGTTTTCCTTCTCTGGGTGCTGATGATCATGCCAGCAGCTTTACCTTTTACGACACCTCGGTAAGAGTGAGGGTGGCCTATTCTACTCTGCCGGGGACCGCACGGCATTTTTAAGTATGGCTACACCGTAATAGCATTTCTGTTTTTTAAATATAACGTAGGTGTTTTTTTAAATAAGTTACAGTGTTCAATTTCACTTATAGATTTAAGCAAATTATTAAATTAGAAAAAAAAGACGCATTGATAGCTACTAAACTGGATCTATTTTTAACAATTTCAAAGCTCGTAATAAATAGTAGTATAAGTGTTTTCCTAGGGATAGGCAAACACTTATACTACTATTTATTTATTAATTGTGCACTACTTTTTGGTCTGTTTTTGCACTCTGAATTTGTATTATGGCAATCCATAAGTGGCCGCTTTTGGCGGTAAACCAAATTTCGAATAGCACGGAAAGCACTTATACTATTTATTGAATATTATTCATAACCAAAAAATGCTATTCGAAATTTGGTTTACCGCCAAAAGCGGCCACGGAAAGCACTTATACTATTTATTGAATATTATTCATAACCAAAAAGTTATGAATAATATTATTCATAACCAAAAAATGCTATTCGAAATTTGGTTTACCGCCAAAAGCGGCCACTTATGGATCGCCATAATACAAATTCAGAGTGCAAAAACAGACCAAAAAGTAGTGCCCGTACCGTACAACCTGTATAGCAAATGCCTTAGTACTTCAAAACCAGTGCGAATTCTCTAACGCATTTTATTAATTTTTATTTAGCATTAGTGGTCCGCCCTCACTTTGTTTCGGGACATTAGTTCCACTTTATGCCAATAGATGGCGCTAGGTGTCGATAACATCACGCAGCGTTTCATGTTGCCGCTTTCTGTTGGATTTACCTCTATAAAAATTGTATAGATACACTGAGCCACCCGCCACCGCTCGTAAAAATTATATCTCCATATTGTTCATTAATACGTGCTCTGCGGTACATACTACATACACAGTTCACATATTAAAATACACCCCACTCACAAAACACATAATTCCATTACCGCTTGAATCTTTATGCATGAACACCTCGATGTAACAAATTATCATACATTAACATCAATTATAAATATGTATGGCAGTGTTTTCAGTATCAAATTACCATAGGACATCTTTTTCAGACATTGAGTCATGTGTCGCGGGTAGAATTACAAATCGGTCGTTTATAAAGTTGTCCGATGGATAGATAGTTAATTTTCCTGGCATCATTATTATTATTTTCATTTAATGTAATTACCTACTGGGTATATGTATGTGTAGTGGGTCGCACTTTAAAGCGACGGCTGCGCAAGAGGTCCCGGGTGGGGCGATCAAAACAAAGATGGCTGAAGGTTGTTGCTAATTCAGATCGAAGACTATTTAGTTTGCTAACCAGCGAAGAATATTGATCTCTATGCACTCACACACGCTGTGCGTTTCATTTGTTTCGTGTGTTTATTACGGAACGGTTTCATTGTAGGCTGGTTAAGGAATACTGGGCAAAAGCGGTAAAGGGTGTCGCGTGCTGCATTGACTAGATTTGACATTATATATTTTATAATACGTTAATTTCAATTTAATTTTCATTTGAATTTGTATTCAATTGTCATGTAGTAGCTTACCATTTTTGTATGATAATTTCAATTGTATAACCAACTTTAATGGAACTGAATTTTTTTTTTACTTCTATTTAACTTGACATTTATAATCCCTATGAATTTAATTTAACTTGACATTTATATACTTATTACAATGTATGAATGTCAAATATTGTATTGTATTTTCTATTTTTTATATGACCTGTAATTTGGTTGAAATAAATGATATTTAATTTAATTTTAATTTAAGTACCTTGATAACTTAGTTCTCTCTTGGATTAACGGCCAAAGAGAGACACGATACTTAAAAAAGACTGTTAATAAAGGTGTTTTCATAAACAGGTAATTTGGAGATTAAGTTAATGTGTTATGTATGTCTCATAAACTTTTACTGTGAACATAAAGTAAATAAACACACTTTTACTTTCAAACGGTAAGAGTAATATGTTTACAAAAAAAGCAGGTCAGTGAATGAATTTGCTTGAAACGTGTTAATACATCGGCCTAGTGCTTAGATTGTATGTAATTTCTTTATTTGTCGTCAACATCTGCTTCTCGAAGTCCACAGCTAGACATAGGCCTCTGCACTAGCTCCTGTCAGCTAACTGGCGACAATTGCTGTGGGAGAGCCACGCTCGGGATGAATGGGCTGGCTCCACCGGAGTGATACCACGGCCTCACTGAAAACTTGAGGCTTGATTCGAGTGAGAGCCCCGGAGGCCCATTATCATAATCATTATTTCAGCCAAAGACGTCTACTGCTGGACATAGGCCTCCCCCATTGATCTCCACAGAGATCGGTCATGTGCCGCCCGCAACCTTCACCAGATCGTCGTTCCACCTTGTGGAGGGCTGGCTACGTCTACGACTTCCTTCCTGTACGTGCCCTGCCCATTGCCACTTGAGACATGCAATCCTTTGGGTTATGTCTGCCGGTTAAAAATTGGGCAGCGCACTTGTGGTGTCTGGTGTTTCGGGTGTCCATGGGCGACGGCAATCGCTTAACATCAGATGATACGTCTGCTTTAAAGGGAACGCCAAGCATAGTTTTTTCTATAGCCCGCTTACGTACGTAACTCTCTAAGTTTAAGTGTAGCCATCACTGTGCATCTTCTATCGCATTGTTCCGAGGAGCTGTTCGGCCTTATTCCACCTGCAATTTTTCACCACCGCACATCACGTCAGAATGCCAAATTCCATCCACATCACCTGGATGGATTATATCGACTAAAGTGCGTTTCTCACGTCATTTCCTACCACGCACAGTAAAACTTGTGGAACCAGCTGTCATCCGTGGTGTTTCCGAACAGATACGACCTGGTGACCTTCAAGAAAAGGGTTTACTCCTTTCTTAAGAGCCGGCAACGCATATGTGATACCTCAGGTGTTGCAGATGTCAATGGGCGGCGGCGATCACTTTCCATCAGGTGTGCCGTCTGCTCGTTCGTCCACTATAATGTAAAAAAAAGAGTTTCTTCAAAATATAAATAAAACTGATGCCAATAATTATAAATACTGTCACTATAAAAATGTATTCCTCGAATCAATAATAACAAAACAATCAACCCATTCTCCAAGAGTCTCGTGCTTAATGAAGCAGCCAATCTTACGTATAATTACAACAAAAAGTAACAATTAATTCCTACCAGCATCCACTACGTTGAATTGCAAACGACCAGTTTCACTCTCCTATGAATAATACGAGGCGATTCAACACAGATAAAGAGGAATGGATGTGACCAACTTTGCTTTCGCGATGTAGGAACGTATGACAATTCCAGTTTTGTATGAACTGTCTGATTAGCGCCATCTGCTGCTGGTAGGATAGTACTAGTGGGCGAATTTCTTTCTTCGCGCGATGGTAGGTGTCGCCACAAAGTCCCGAAATTAAATAGATAGGATTCATTTATTTCAAGTCAATGTCAGTCGTACATGTGATTATTATCTATTGAAAAATTAAAATCAAATTATATAATAATTATTATTGTATTTCTAGTGTCTAATTGTTTGCTCATTAGTCAGCAGTTGAACCATTGCACAATGATTCAGGTATATATTTGTAATACTGTAAACTTATTCTCTGTTCTCATCTGTTATATACTGTTGCTCTCTGTGTTGTGAATTTTGTGATGGCCAATAAATGTTTCTCTTTCTTTCAATAGGAAGACCTCGTCTCTTCCAGCAGTCCTCACATCTGTTGCACTCGAGATTAAGACGATCAGAAGATTAATGACCACCTTCATCGACCGCAGTGATAAATAATGCATAAACGCACAGACAAATGCCATACACACTGTATGTAATTAACACAAAAAATTCGACGTGTCTTCGGTGAAGAGTTCCGTTCAGATGTGTTATCTGTAGCAAAAGTTTTAGAACTACTGAATTACTAATCTTAAAAACAACTAGTTGGCAGCTTCTTACTTCGTTTCGGGACTATTCCAAATTGTACCAATAGATGTCACTGGAGGTTCACTGTCAAGAAGCATAAAAAATTTAAGCATAAAATAAGTTAGCATAATGTAATTACTACTAATGATAATTTCGCATAATACTAATAAGCACAAAAGTTTTAGCATAAATGCAATAAGCATAAACATGATTAAGCATAAAATAATTAATCATAAGTCATTAAGCGGCTTACGGGTGGCCCAAGAGACACCGCCGCCGCACCTAAACTTACTTTTACTCTATATAATATAGGAAATACTTATGTCCTTTTTTAATTTTCAGATTCAAACAACCATTAATGCCTAAAAAAAATATGCATTAATGCATTATGCTAAATAATAATTATGCCACATTACATAATATGCTAAAACCAAATTCGGCCAAATTAATATTATGCTAAATAAATTAAGCCAATCCATTTTGGGACAAAACACATTATGCCAATGGACAACATTTCAAAATTGCTAAGCTCTGAAACAAAAAATACCATTTCTCTATTTACTTTTCCGCTGCGCGAATATATATTTATAAATTTTTTATATTGCTTATTTACTGAGAAAAAAATTAAAAACTAAAAAACGTAAGATGACGTCATCGGACGGCACAATGTAAAATATTTCTTTGCTTAGCACATATTAGTTTTAAATTTACGTAATGCCAAACCCATGACATGTAACTGTCAAAAAAAAAGACAACTTGTCAACGTTGAATGTATGAATGACGTTGACAATGTTGACACTAGTATTATTTACCTTTGACAGTAGTACCTTTTTTTTATTAAAACAATGATAAGCAAAATCGCTGTATTCAGCCGTCCGATGACGTCATTTGGCGCTTACGTCTATTTAGAATAAAAAGAATTTCAATAATTATTTTATGCAT
Organism: Marasmia exigua; assembly: GCA_019059595.1. Lineage (NCBI taxonomy): Eukaryota > Metazoa > Arthropoda > Insecta > Lepidoptera > Crambidae > Marasmia > Marasmia exigua. Next base: position 7,499,255 of record CM032471.1, read on the forward strand.
GAAAATGGACAAACCATTAAAGGGATCCCGTCACGGGATGTCAATTGCATCGCACAAATGTGTCTATTGGCTTTTCAGGTTATATTAAAGCCTAGTCATCGGTAGCTGTATAGGCGTGTATAAAAATGGTATAATAGATCATCTACGCATCCTCAGTGGACAATAAGCATAAGTGGTGTTACTTCGAATCATCTATTTTATCATATTTGAAAAGTATGTTTAATGATACATATGTTGAATGTTTTTTTCATATTTTACTTCTTTAATTTGACGCGTTAAGGTGACGGGTAGGGCACACTAGCGACGCCAATCGATTTTAATTTATCTACTAAACCGGATCTATTTAAAACAATTTCGGTTTTACAACCTCTCCGCAAACACTTTTTGGGTACAACGCATACAAAATTGATTCACGCTGGAAGTGGCCGCTTTTGGCGGTAATCAATTTTACTCGTACAAAAACGGACCAGCATTTGTGCATAGGTATTTATAAATAGTGTGTTTGCTGAGAGGCTGTAACCCCGAAATTATTTAAAATAGATCCGGTTTAGTAGCTAAAACTTCAAATCGATTGGCGTCGCTAATGTGCCCTACCCGTCACCTTAATGTAAGAAATTCAACATAATATTGTATCTTTTAACGCACTTACTTTTCAAATATGATAAAATAGAAGGGAGGCAAACGAGCAAAGTGAATACCGCCGCCCATGGACATAAGCCACACCGGAGGGAGTGGAGATGCATTGCCGGCCTTTTATTCATCATCATTTATTTATTTGCACAAAACATGGTATACAAGTATGTCATAAAAAAAGTACAAAGTGCTCATGTTTCGCTAATATAAAAAAATAGCATGCAAATATTTAAAATGTCAATAATAAATTAAATTACATTACATAGATTCAAAATGACATGGATTAACAAAAATATTAAACAGTCAAATGTAGACAATTAAAAATATCAAACAAAAAAAAATTACAAATTCTATTTAGGAAGTTAAAGGCTCGTTTCTTGAAGAACTCAATGTCGTTGATCTTAATGTTCGTTGAAATAAAGGTCCAATGACATCTATCATTTTAATCAGGATACCTCATTATATTTTACAAACTACAGGCCCTGGTCTTTACCATTTTGCAGATAAAGAATCTCACACTACCTGTCTAACCGACTTATGCATAAGCGAGGTAAATCTTTGCAACAAGGATATTTATTGCTATCATACAGAACTTAAGAATAAGGCATAACAGACTCTTCAATAGATTCAGTTTTTGTCGTCTAATTTGGGTTTTATATTTTGAGGAGATGGAAATTAAACTCGTAGCTATCGTTGCAGCAGAATGAATCATAGTGAGTACTGGCTCAGTGGAATGAATCACTGAGCAAGTAATCACCACGTTTAGAATGAATGGGCAGAAATTTACTTACTACCCGACTACGACGAATCAAAAAGGAGGGTTATGATTTTGACCTGTATGTGTGAATGGTTGTTCATCTGTTTCCCTCATAACTTCTAAACTAGTTATCATATTTGAACAAATAAGGTGTCGTTAAAAGTGCATCATGATTGTTTTCTGGTTATAGGCGACATGACGTCACATTAAATTGACTACAGCGCCATCTAGAGGACTTAGAGTAAGGCACTAAAAACATTTTTGCTTGACGGTACCGTGCGGGGTATAGCCGGGTTAAAGTTGCTAAACTTTTTTAAAATTACACGAATCATAGACAACACATAAACAACAAACATGGACAAACAGATAACATATAAACGTTAAAGACGACTATACGGGAGCGATAGGGGGCGCCGCAGTAGCCTAACACAGACATTCTGTTTAATTTACCAGATATTCCCTACGAGAACAAAAAGGCGGTATAATGGGCCCAACGAGAGTTCCTGACAAAAGGTAAATAGGACAGCCCCAACATACAATTACCTAAATGTCTTAAGCAGATCTAGTTAATGCGACGGGTAGACCTAACTAGCGACACCAATCGATTCAAATTAATAATTGTGCACTACTTTTTTATCTGTTTCCGAATTTTAGATTAACGCAATACGTGGCCGTTTTTGGCGGCACTTCAAATTTCGAGTACGAAAACTGACCTAAAAGTTAAGTATAAATATTAAATAAATAGTATAAATGTTTACCGAGAGGCTGCAGCTTTCGAAATTGTTAAAAAGATATCCTGTTCAGTTGCTAACAATTTAATTTAATTGGCGCCGCTAGTGTGCCCTAACCGTCACCTTAATATAAAATGTTTATGTTTATTTAATCTTCAAGGCAGAATGGTCTAAGAACTGATTAAAATCTTGTATCAACGATCAAAGGTAGGAATTTTAATATCCGGATCTTACCAAATTGGCATACATATCTTGTATATACTCAACTCTTACTTGTGCCGTATCTCTGAAAGGAATCTAGATCATTTTTATGGAGCAAAGTTGTGAAGTAACTCAAACCGGAAACCTCTATATGTATCATGTAAATCATGATGTAATAATTAAAACCTAATCTAATAAATGATTATAAATTCATTTGAAAACAAAATGACTTAAATATGTACAAGTAACATATCAGCATTCTAATCTAATTGTATCAAAAATTACAATTTCAAATTACAATCACCTTACTATTTATTGCGTAACTTCATTATTCTACGACTATTGTTAGATAATTAAATGTATAGACCTGAATAAAACTTCATTCGCGGGTGGTCAGTTTCGATTTATTTCATCACGCATTAGTTCTCAAATTTGGGCTTGTGAGACCACTGGAGTAAAAGTAAAGCTACTCATTTATAGGACGGGTATTGCTGGCATGCCCAGCTTCTGGCCAAAGTGGAGCGAGTCAGATTTTTAGGTCAGATCACCCCAGCTTCTGGCCTAGGCGTAGGTACCTATACCTACTTATATTTTAAGTCAGATCGTCCGCAACTGTATCGGTTTTTAGGCTTTATTAGATTTATAAGAAGACAATGGCAAACGTATGTAAAACGTGGCCCTTTTTTGCTCAAACAGTCTTCAAATGCGACAACCCTCATTTATGGCACATGGCATAAGTCGGAAATATTAATCATCATCATCATCATCAGCCCATTTCAGTCCCCACTGCTGGGGCACCTCCCTCAATCACATGAGGGGTAATTGCCATACTCACCACGCTTGGCAGACGGGTTGGGGAGTGTTTTGATGTAAATGCAGAGTTTTCCTTCTCTAGGTGCTGATGATCGTGCCAGCAGCTTTACCTTAGTCGCCTTTTACGACACCTCGGTAAGAGTGAGGGTGGCCTATTCTACTCTGCCGGGACCACACGGCTGAAATATTAATAATTGGGGCGAATTGGTGACGAGAGTTTTAGACACTTTTCTATAGAAAATTGGTAGTAGGTATTTACAACGCCCCCGTGTCAATGTGACTTTGTGCCAGACAGTACAGACGGCGGTAGGTCAAGTTACTCCCCTGCAGTGCAAAAATAGCTCTTATGTTACTGATACAAGTACGGTCCAAAGTCCAACAAAGCTAAAGGCACTATTGTGCGCTCAGTATCTGTCAAAAGAACAAGAGGCACAAAAAAAGCGTAACAAAAAAGTGTACCAACTTTCGTTTGGCCATCAGCAAGCTGTCTTTAAATTACTGTATGTATCTTCAAAGCTATCTTTAAATTACTGTGAACGAGTTCACGTGCATCGGATAACCCGACCGGTTCATGGTGACCTCCTCAAGGTTGCCTCAACGGGGTTTAGTGATGCGACGAAGTTAAATTTTTTACTCGAGTGATGTCTAAAAATATGAATAAAAGTTTTTTGCACTGTTATTTGCCGTAAAGTTCAGATTTTTTTTCTGTTGTAGGTGGCAGACGAGCAGACGGATCACTTGATCGTAAACGATTGCCGACGTCCAAGGACACACCCTTTACCCCGGATTGGATCCGCGGTACCCCCACTCACGTAGCGAAACACAGCACAATATTAGAGACAGAATAATATAATAGTGCTGCTTCACACCGGTTTTCTGGGAAGCCGTGGTATCACTCCGGTCGAGCCGGTCCATTCATGCTGAAGCGATGCTCCCCCATGGTGGTCATATAGACCCGAATCTCTGTTAGACCCTAAGTCCAGATGGACTCGGTCTTCAGGTGGATTCCAGGTTCATTCGGGCTGATGTATGTTGTTAAGACTATGTTCTTTACTGTAGTATTAGTGATGAGAGAAAGTAAAATCTTACCCTATTCATGTATAAAAAATGTGACTGAGTGAAAAAAATCAAAGAATCAGTAGATAAGTCACTCAACAACTCGAGTAAGTCTGAAAAAGCGACTGATAAGAGAATTCTTGTTTTGAACTCACTTGATCTTAAGTGTCGAGTCAGGGACCATAGTGCGAAGACGTCCCGTAACGAATGAAAATTTACTTCCCGGATACCTATAAAGGAGCAACAAAGCACGTGTGAAAGGGAGGGGAACTTCGATTCGGTCGTAACATTCTGTTTGCCCGCCCCTGGTCAAGTCAACTAAAAGCGCTCAAAATTTAGAGTGTTTAAGTTATTGCGAGCACTCTAGGCAGGTCTCGGGATAACTGAATGACTTAATCACTCGAAATACCCTTGAGAAACATTGCAAAACTAACATCTTGGTAATTTTTAAGTCTTATTCGGTTGAAATTGTATCCAAAGTAAAACATGAAAGACTTAAAAATACAGTACTAACTAAACTAAGTAAAGTAAAGAAAATTAACTTAGCGATTTGGATTCTCCCGTGAATACATACAAGTAAACGCTATAAAGCAGAGCTTGGGCTCTAATGAGTCAAATAATTGAGTCACAACTACATCTCGTGCAGCATCACTAAATTGACGCTTACTATTTCACTTGACAAAGCACTTGTACCAGTAACTCGTTCCTGAGTGATGTTGTAGCTATTACGAAGCGGCATTTTTTATGACTCTTTTTATGTGCAAAGCAAATAATTGACTCAATGTCACGTTTATGATTGTTATGTTACATCTTTTCTCATCACAAGACGTGGTGGAGGCATAATTAGAAACGCTTTGTAACGACGTGTATTAATCAAATGTAAATGAAATTGTTGGTACAAATTAGAAACGGAAATCACGACCGAATCTTTATCCCCGTCCATTTTTGTGTGCGAAATAAGAGGTAATCTTTTGTTTGAATGATTGTGTATTCTAGTTCGTTACTGTACCTACAGTTTTGTTATAGGCCCTAAGATATACTGATAGGTGATTCTGGCGGTAGTACTAAAACACTCCGTGTATGCTGATACAATTTAAAGGTTTTAAATTAGTTTCTAGATAGGTCTCCGAGATCGAATCCGAAATGAGGTGATCCGGCAGAGAACCAAAGTTATCGACATTGCTCACCGGATTAGCAAGCTTAAGTGGCAGTGGGCTGGCCATATTAGCCGCAGAACCGACAACCGATGGGGTAAACGAGTTCTGGAGTGGAGACCGCGTCTTGGCAAACGTAATGTAGGGCACCCTCTGGCTAGATGGGGTGACGATCTGCGCAGGATGGCTGGCAAGAGCTGGATGCGAGAAGCCATGGATAGATCACAGTGGCGAACAATTGGAGAGGCCTACGTCCAGCAGTGGACTGCGATAGGCTGATGATGATGATGATGAGTGGTTTTTAGTGAACAAATTTGGTGTTAATTTATGCAGTCAAATGCCGCGAAGTGATCTTAATAATAATAAACATTTAAGCTCTTGTGTGTCGACAACTTGCTTGGACCTAATAGAGTCTTAAAACCGTGGGCGACGGCAATCGCTTACATCAGGTGATCCGTCTGCTAGTCTGCCACCTATGACATAAAAAATACACTACATTACAGTGACGCCCTTTTGGTTTAGTGGTTTAAGTACCGGGCCGTGATTCCGGGTTTGATTCCTGGGACGAGCAAAGGTATGTTTCGCGATTGCCGCCGCCCATGTACACCTGCGACATCAATGGAGAAACAAGTGCGCTCAGCCCCCTTCCCTAGGATTGGGCCTCCGGTACCCTCACTCACGCAGCGAAACATAGCACAGTGCTGCTTTACGCCGTTTTTCTGTGGGGCCGTGATGTAAATGTAATTATGATGACTAAGATTCGTCAGAAATAAAGTACCTCTGTTCTTTAATTCTTTTACGTTTATGTAGTGGCGTCATGAAACATCCCATAAAAATACAAAACATGAATTATCTGCCTTTCTCCAACATGTGATACAATCTTATTTTCCCAACCTGTTGAAATAAACACTACAATTTATTGTTGACTGCAATTTCATGGCATTTTTATAGCATGTAATTAAAAGTCTACGTGACGATAAAAATCTTACTTAAGTATTACTTTGAAAGATCAGAAAGTTAAAATCATACCTCTACATTAAGATAATTTCTAACAGACGTTTTCTTGAAAAGTCTGTAACATAAAATAAATAGAAATCACTTTTAACATTAAAATATCAACCATAGTTTAAGCTTGTGGATTGTTAGTACTATATATGCGTTAAATTTTTATTGAACTTTAAAAATTATAAGTTAAAGGAATAAAATGTAATGACCAATTTTATTAATTACTTGTTTTTATTGTACCTACTTTAATTTCAGATAATTTTCACAAAGAAAGCCAGCGTTAATAAATTTTACTTACGAATGAAAACTCATTTATAATATTATAAAAGAAAAAATGGTAAATATGAAAATTTCTTTTCTTTAATCTTAAAACAATATGGTGTGTGGTTCAATCGGAGTATTGGGAAATTGAAGGTATATTTAGATTATTAATACTTATTGAAAAATAGGTATCATAATAATCCTCCAACCGATTTCGGCTAAGGCGGCTAATCTCAACGATCAGCCACTTACGCAGAATATATTATAATGCTCAAGTGTGTGAGCAAACACAAGTGCAGTCTCTATTCCCTTGCCCTCATATTCCGATGGGACACCAGTGTGACACGACCAGAGAAGGATCTGGCCCAAGATCAACGGCCTTGAGAAATTCTTAACAGATAAACTCAGGTACAAATTTTGACCCGACCTGGGGATCGAAGCCGGGACCCCAAGCGCAGCCGTCGCTTTAAAGTGCGACGCACTATGCAGTGCGCCAAAGAGGCAGTCACACAGTCAAAACTATCTCACAGTGGCTATGTACGTAGGGTCGCGGAAGAGCAAAAATCGCTTGCAGCTTGCATAGTTTTTTATTTGAAATAGCACCATTTTTGTGTCGTACGTGTAAGCGATTTTCGTATGAAAGTGGTTAAGGGCCAGATTCCCCGACCGCACCCACGAGTAGGTTAATGTTGAACCTTATATCCCCATCCCATTCATATGCGCTGTGCATCTCTTTTGTTTGGATGCTACAGGTACATTTCCATTCGTTACGAGACGATTTCGTGGTAGCTCTCTAGTCTTTTTTTTATTATGGCTCTACCCGAAGATAATTTGCCAATGTCAAGTAATTTATTGAGAATAAGTAGGTAGTCAACAGTCGAAGTCAGTCAAAGTCGCAGTCACTCAATAAAACGCCGGTGTTTTACGTTTTATCGACCTACGGATTCAGCGGATATCACTCTAAAAAGCAATCGAGGGTTTTAAGACTCTATTAGGTCCAAGCAAGTTGTCACGAGACAACGCACTCGACACAGAATAACAGTGTTAAAAACGATACATTCCAACGATTCTTATTATTAGGATCACTTTGCGGCACTTCACTGCACAATAAACACCACATTTGTACACTAAAAACCACTAGACACCAATTTAAAACCCTTGAATTCCATCAGCCCATGCTTGTTTTAGCCCTACCCACAGATCACTCTTCTCTAGTCTTTTTTTTAATGGCTAGTAGTGTTGTACGTCAGAGACGCAGTCAACTCTGCCAATGTCAAGTGTGTAGAGACACATTCAGTGTGTGGTTGAATTGACCGGTGATTTGAGTAGATTTCTTAATTAATTGAGTTTTCTTTTTAGGGAAATCACCACCTGTAACAAAACAAAACGTATGTACAGTGGCGGACAGGTCAAGCTATACAAAACTGTCAAATTTCCTCAATCGATTTCGAACTCAATGTGTAACAATATAAGGTTTATAATCGAATGAAGAAATTTGACAGTTTTGTATAGCTTGATGTGTCCGCTACTGTACACATTGACAAAAACAACACAGTATTAAATGCGTTCTCTAGTCTTATAAGGATACTTTGGCTAGAAAGTGACATCGACAGGTGAGCGTTGCACTGCAAATTTTCTCCAGCCAAAAGTAGCCATGTCACGGATTTTAATTCCAACTATAGATTTCGCCCAAAACTAGTTCCACTGTATCAGTTACAACTTTTAATGAGAATTTATTTTTAATTACACCTGTTAAAGAGACGGGTAGGACACACTAGCGACGGCCAATCGATCTTAATTTTTAGCTACTAAAGCCGGATCTATTTTAAACAATTTCGGGGTTACAACCTCTCGGCAACACTTATACTATTTATTAAATAACCATGCACAAATCTTGGGTCCGTTTTTGTACGCGAAAAATTTATTTGCTTTTGGCGTGAATCAATTTTTCACGTACACGTTGGACCCAACATTTTTAGTAGCTAAAAATTAAAATCGATTGGCGTCGCTAGTGTGCCCTACCCGTCACCTTAAGAATGATTGACTGATGTCTAGTGTATTTAGTTGTAATTTTGTATTCGTAATAAATACAGAACTATTTTTCATTATGCCTGTTAAGGTGACGGGTAGGGCACACTGGCGAGGCCAATCGATTTTATTTTTAGCTAATAAACGGGATCTATTGGGTAACAACCGCTCGGCAAACACTTATACTATTTATTAAATAACCATGCAAAAATGTTGGGTTCCAACGCGTACGCGAAAAATTGATTCACGCCAAAAGCGGCTACTTAAGGCGTGAATTAATTTTTCGCGTACAAAAACCCCAACATATGTGCACGGTGATTCAATAAATAGTATAAGTGTTTGCTGAGAGGTTGTAACTCCGAAATTGTTAAAAATAGATTCGGTTTAGTAGGTAAAAATTAAAATCGATTGGCGTCGCTAGTGTGCCCTACCCGTCACATTAATGTATATTTGTTACTTTTTTGCACATTACTTACTAAAATCATTGTGACGTGTTAGACATTTACTTACCTACAATTCATGTACTTTTTTATACATTGCTTCCACATAAGTATTATTAAATTTGTAAGTATGAAGCTTTATGAAAAAGCAATCGAGTGGCCCAATTCTTAGATAAAAAAAAATGTTAAAGCCCTTTTAACAATTATTTTTTTAATTTATCAATATCTACCAACACTTAATGAAATTTGAGTATGCTCCAAACAAGCCGCGCCGGTGCGTAAAATGTATTATGTACAATTATTTATTTGAAGAATTTAGTTATTAAGATAAAATGAAATAAATAAATCATTTATTTTTCTCATCACAAAGGTCAATAACAATACATTACTTAGGGTTACATAATATTTGAGGTGTATAACCTTGTGAGAGACTGGTGTCCCCCACCCTCAGACAGAAAAAGGCGTATCAGTTGTTTTCTTTTTGTTTTTTCCAAGAAACATCTATTTCTACATCAGCTTCTTCATTGCGCCTCGCGTCAGGTACATTTTTAAGCCCAGGGAGCCTATTCTTGCGCGATTTACAATGATCTCGGACATTTATGAACGAATGTTTTTAGGGTCTAACTGCCACACTCAGAGTCGTTGATTAACTTAGTTGGCTACTTAAGAAAAAATATATGACACTTATTTTGATACGCATACAGACTACCGATACTAAAGTTAATGCACATTAGCTTAAATTACGTCTCTGAGTGCGGTCGTTTTTCATAAATGATTTTTAAACCTATGCTAACTAAAACGGTGTTATCATTTTTTTTTATCTTTTTTTTGTTTCAAACGTCAAAACTGCTCTATGACACCGTGTTAGCTGACAATGGATTACTGTACGTTTATGAATAAAGCGCGAATCTCTAACTCTAATTCAATTTCATTGTCGAGTGTGAGAATAGGCCCTTAGGTAAAGGTATGGTCGACCTTTGGAGCTTGTGTTTTTTTTTTATTCAAGCCGTAAACAAACTCGCCACCCCTGGTACAGTTCAATCTATTTAGCATGCAGAAAGTTACAAGTATTGTAAGCATCTTGTTAATATCCGCATATCATTCCAGTATGACGGTGCGGTTTGACAGTTCCGCCTGACAGCAAATTATCAAGAAGATAGTTATGAAGCACAGTGAGTCTAACGTTTAAGCCCGATTTCACTTCGGGTATTTTTTCGGCTTATTTATCATTACTTGCAGTTTCGAATGGTATAAATAAACATTTTACCAAAACAAATTCATAGTTATTCATAGTTATAGTTTCATTTGTTAAATTACTTTGCACTGCCTTCCCTAATTACGAATACGATATTTCTTTCCTCTACCCAAAGGTTGTCTGGAAGAAATCGCTACAAGCGATAAGACCGCCTTATTGTACTGTCTGTTGCTGTTGTATCATGCTTTTATTTAATTTTTGTGCAATAAAGAATATCTATCTATCTATAGTTAATGTTGTGACAAATCTACTTCTTTTCTTAAATTTTAATCATCATCATCTTAACGTTCTGTCCCGGTTGCGTCCCAAGCCGTCGCTTCGCAGCCTGGGTCCACTGTCCTACTTCGACAGTTCAAACGGTCTTGTGCATCCCTAGTGGTCAGTTTATTAGCACGCTTGCTTTACGATATCAAGCCACTTGTACTTTATCTTTAATATATGTTAAATAATATCCTCCAACCGATTACGGCTACGGTCAATCTCAACGATCAGTCACGTACGCAGGATGTATTATAGTGCTCAAGTGCGTGTGCAAACACAAGTGCACTCCCTACTCCGTTAACCTCATATTTCGAAGTGACACCAGCGTAACACGACCATAGAGAGATTGGGCGCAGGACCAACGGCTTAACTTGCTTTCTGAGGCATGGGGGCACAAGACCGCCAACTTCCAGACTCCGGCCTGACACTAAGAATTTCATACCGAAAACTTAGGTACAAATTTTTGCCCCGACCCGGGGATCAAACCCGCCACCGCGCAGCCGACGTTTTAAAGTGCGACTCACTAATCAGATCGGTTAAATAACTAGCTACTAAATAATCTGTTAGTGAATCACTCCACCAAGTTACAAAACGGGACCGATGGAGACAACTGGTTAACGGAATTAACGGAGTCACGATCCTCAGCAATGAGGGACCGACTGAAGAGAGAGAGAGAGATAGAGAGAGAGAGAGAGAGAGAGATCTTCAAGGAAATTAATATTTTAACCGTATCATCTCAATACATTTTTGATTGTATTATGTTTGTACGCAAGAACTTTCATCTTTACTCGCAATAATCAGATTTTCATAGCTTTAACACGCGAAATAAACATAGGCTTGCTGTCCCAAATCTAAGACTTCATAAAACTGGAAATTCATTTGTAGGATTGAGCATTAGAATGTTTAATAAGTTACCTCAAAATATCATTGATTTACCTGTAATAAGTTTAAGTTGCATGTAAAAAACTGCCTAATGTAGATGATTATTTGAATGAAAAGGATTCTTGGACATGTTGATCTCTTCGCCTGTCCTCTAATGTATAATTCATTTCATACTTTTTCTTTGACGATTTATCTAAACGATATTGATTATAAGCATTGTATATCATACTGTCACTGTAATCATAATTTGTATAAGAATGAATATTGTAATTACCATATTATTTGAAAAGAGTAACTACTGAGTTTCTTGCTGATTCTTCTCGGTAGAAATTGACATTCCGAATCAGCGGTAGATTACATAATATTTGACATTCATAAATGTTCTGTATGGACTTAAATTGAATAAAGACATTTTTGATTTTGATTTTGCTAAATAAAATTATTAGGTACAGACAGCTTATCTTATCTGGTAGAGGAAATGGCCTCTCCATGGAGCTCATTGACCCTTTTTTTCCGGCAGTAAAATGCCGCCTGCCCGATGTGCAATGGGCAGACGTCGGCGCCGCCTTTTTTTCCAGCATCATCACATCTCTGGATTGTAATTTTTTTTTATTGCTTAAAATAGGCAGACGAGCTTGCTTCCCGTATTACTTTCGTTGCAATAAATTGAAAACAATTTCATTCACGTATAGAAACATATTCGATACGCAACTTAACAAAGAACCTTAGGTACATCAAGTCCGGTAAAACATAATTGGAACTATGTTATTACAATTTACTAACGGTGAGTAATGTAACATTCGTTTTGCAAATAAAGATATTCTGATTATGATTCTGAACATTCCAGCTCAATATTTACCTTCTAATCACGTCCAACCTAACGAGATTTCCCTACGTCGAAATAGCTCTCAAGCCTAACTACCTAGGAAGTCTTCTCGAAAGAAGTCGGTTCTCTACGGCACTAACTCGGCAAATCGAATCAGTAACGTGAAAAGATAAAACACAATTAGCAGGAACGTACTGATTAATGGGAACACCGAGACTGAGCCGGCGATAGATTGGGCCAAGTGAAAGGCTGTAGCGATTTTTATAATGGGGAACTTGCATTATTTATTTATTTTATTTTTATACATTCTATCTTATACAGTTAAGGATACCTTAAAGATACCAAAATCAAAAAAGTTAAAACATGCACAAATAATGCTTGAAACGAAACGCAAATCAATAAGTGACACTTCAAAGTTCACACGAACACTCCCTGAGGAGCTGCATTTGCATATAAGAACTATACTTCTTTTTCGTTTACTAGGTAGCGCTTTTCACGAACTTAATGTTCCGGATTTTGTTTTATGTAATAGATGGCAGATGAGCAAACGGATCAACAGTGGAGTCTGCAACTCCAATGGAGTCACAAATGCACTGCCTTTTAACCCTCCTTTTCGAAAATGTTTTTTCTTCATGAGAATATGATTACATGCGTAGAAGCTAGCCATTTGAGGTCATCTTTAACACAAGTGTTCATCACAAGATCATGTCATCATGATGAAGATCGAACGACGTTTGGTGTATGAACAAAATAGATACAGAACGCTGACCGCATACATACATTGCGAACTTATCAGTCTACGAACGCATACAAGTGCACTTACAGTGATCTATTTATGATTCCTCACCAATGACAGACACAGACGTGCGGTAGAGAGAGACACGATACGATATAAATGCAACGAACTTTTCGATACCAATATCAGCTCGAGTCGACATTCTGAGTAAAATTATTTTGTGACTAGTGGCCAGCCCTCACTTCGTTTCGGGGCATTAGTTCCACTTTATACCAATAGATGGCACTAGGTGTCGATTATTATAGTGCCCAATTCGTTAAATCAGTATCCGTGGATAATACTATAGGATATATCCGTGGATATAACGTCAAATTTGTATAGAATGACTAGCACTACACCATAGATTTAGTATCGGAATAAGGTTAGTCGAATAGCCCTAAGCGTCTCCGCTGTCTGTAGATCTACTTATACTTTTGGCTCTTTATAAGTATCACAGCCATCTAGTTAGTTAAATTAGCCATCCAATTGGACGCCGAGGGACGTTCGTTACACGCCGGCATTCTAGTCCGATAGTTGTTAGAAAAAAAATCAATGTTTACAGCATGGCGTATTGAAAGTTAGCCTATTCGAAATGACTGAACAAAACTTAGAATAGTGATTCAAATTTATTTCCGCTTTTCTCCACTGTAGCGCTAGTAATCATCAAAACAAATATGGCGTTTTGCAACGAAAACTGCTGTGAATGTTTATGGTTCGATTATCTCGTTTTTATGTGCAAATATAAGCGAAATTGAAGTGTAATATTCAAAATAGTCTATAAAGATGGAAGTGCCGATAGTAGTACATTAGTCTGCATTTTTTTACAAAAAGTTAGCGTCGAGTGATTTTAGTTCTAACAACTACAGGCCTAGGCATCTACTTGGATGATGGTGGCGACAAACGTTCAGTCATCTGGTTAAACATTTCGGTTAACGACATGGCTAGTTGTTTTTCAGTCATTTATTTGGATGCCAGGCGTATGACGAACGTCCTAGGCGTCGGATTGTACGGCTAATTTAACGAGATGGCTGCGACATAGATATGAGGCCTGGGTCACGGACTCTAGTGACTACCAAATGCGCTACCGGGCCAGTCAAACCCGCTATCCGTTGGAAGATTGGACCAAACAAAACAACATTACTAGCCTTTTACTTTGCGATGTTGTTGACTGATAGAGATGTTAACATAACACTCTTTTACTCGTAAACAGTGCAGTAAATACTTATGCGTTTACTAACCGAATTAAGAAAGTTTGCAGGAATGTTCATTATATAAAATGACAGCTTTTGAAATTGTGTAATGTCTAGATCCAACAATAGATTGTTGTACAGTCTAGTAACTGTACACAATTTACTATTTGTGGCTCTTATTTCTAAGATCACAAGAGTTAATAGCTACCCAAAATTGTTCATTAATTTTTTCTTATGGGATAAAGGGCAGACGAGCAGACGGATCACCTGATGTTAAGCGATTACCACCGCCCAACACCTGCAACACCAGAGGAGTCACAAGTGCGCTGCCGACCTTTTAAAAAGGAATACGCTCTTTTCTGGAAGGTTTGCAGGTCGTATCTAGTCCGGAAATACCGCTGGCAACATTCATTTCCATAGTTTTGTCGTACGAGGCAGAAAGTTTCTTGAGAAACGCACATTTATTGTCATTGACTTTTCTTGGAGATATACATAATATAGATATACATAACAGCTCCCACAAATTATAAATCTCTCCGGACACCAAACATTTTGGTGGATAATTCAAATGAGTAAGATCCGATTCTTTTTTTTATGGCTAGTAGTGTTGTACGTCAGAGACGCAGTCAACTCTGCCAATGTCAAGCAAGTAGAGACATAATTACGAATTGAATTGACTGGTGATTTGAGTTTATTCCATAGTTAATTGAGTTTTCATTTTAAAAAATCACCACCTATAACAAAATAAAACGTACACATAGACAACACAGTATTAAATGGGAGGTTCATTTGTCCGATTCTTTATCCCTGGATAAATCTATGATATAACGTCAAATATGGATAGCATGACAGCGCTATACCATTGATTTAGTATCGGAATAAGATTGGCCGAATAGGCCCTCAGATCTAAGTTTTAAGCTAAGGCTGACAACAGTTTTCAGGGGTCAGCATTTTAAAGCGTAAACCTAGCGTGGGTTTTCAATTTGGTAGAGTGGAGGCCAATTTATTTCGGATCTTCGGGCCAGATTGGAAATGAATTGGTTAGCTTAGCCCTCTGTATAGGTAAAAAAATGTCAAAATTCAATAGGTATCCATCTTACCCCTTGGATACCGAAGTATTTTAACCGATGCCGTAAAGATAAAAGATAGATATTCTTGGTTCTACAAAAATAGAAAACTACAACAAAATAATGTGTTTTACAACGGTTCTACCAGAAAATATTTATCCTTTACTAGATAATATATCTGCACGGTATCAGTTAGACGCTCTGGGCTCAATAGAGCGACGTGCGAAGAGGCTCATCGATGATGACGCACTCTCCAAAGCTGGCCTACAGAGCCTGGACCACCGTCGACGAGTGGCATGCCTCTCGGTCTTCTACCAGATTCATTTCGGGGAGTGTGCGGAAGTTCTACATAATTTGATCCCCCCATCCCATTCCATCATCGGACGACAAGGCGCGGCGAGTGCTTTCATCCTTATGTGGTAGAAATACCCCTTATCCGCACGAAGCGATTTGCTTCCACATTTATAATGCGGACGGCTAAGGAATGGAACTCTCTGCCGAGATCTGTTTTTCTGGACCACTACAATCTAGACATCTTTATGGCAAGAGTGAACAGGCATCTTCTAGGCGAACCCGTTACATCCTAGACCTCATCGTCGCTTTCCATCAGGTGCGATTGTGGTCAAGCGTTAGCTTATTGACCAAAAAAAAAATGCGGTAAAGAGGTCTTTAATACCAATTCAGATCATTTAGCATAGATTAATTTATAATACAATGGAGTCATATGGATAATTACATTTTTTTTGTGTTTGCATGCTTAACGTGAAAGACAATTATAGTGAGCCAAAATTATAATGTGCCATAATATGCAAATAAATGAATTTGATAGATTGATTTGAATACAGGATGAATAAGTAACTAATATCCACAATTAAAAACTTCGCTACTCGCTTTAATGCACTGTAACTGCTTGGGGCCAGTAGGTACATACTTTTTAATTTACAACACATATTCATATACACACCACTTTGTATCCGTAATATTTTAGCATTACAAATCCGCAAATAATAATGGGACACAATTTAAAATCATCAGTAAAAGTAGGAACAGTATTTGTAGATACACTCTCGCTCTTTGGGGGAGGCCTACATTCAGCAGTGGACGGCGATAGGCTGATCCATTGATTGACACCCTGTTGACGATAGAAAAAACTTACAGTGTCAATATGCACAAACTAAGACGAAGATTATTCCGGCGGTAGGAGTCAAACTCCGCGTGGACTGATGCAATTTAAAGGTGCAATTTAAAGGTTCTAAATTAGTATCTAGTTGTTTTTAGTGAACAAATTTGGTATTTATTTGTGCAGTGAAGTGCAACGAAGTGATACTGATAATACGAATAGTTGAATTGTGTCGTTTTTACCACTGCTATTGTGTGTCGAGTGAGCTGTCACGAAAAGCTTGCTTGGACCTAATATAGTCTTAAACCCCGCGACTGTGTTTAGAGTGGTATCGGCAGAATCCGTAAGTCGATAAAACGCAAAACACCGGCGTTTTATTTAGTGATTTTGACAGACTTCGACTGTTCACTACCCACTTATTCTCAATAAGTTACTTGAAATTGGCAAGATATCTTCGGGTAGAGGCAGAGCTATAATGTTTAAAAAAGAAATAAGAAGAAAAAACGTAAATGTGTCATTACTCTTAGTCAATCAATAAAAATACGAAAATATTTTACTATTTTATTCCACAATAAGAACCAGCCTCTTCAACAGTAATATACCCTGTATTCTTATATAGAGTGTAACAAGTTTCTACTGAATGATGGCTTTCGATGAAGCTTGATAAAATGAAATGGTAGATAAAGTTTATCGGTCTGTTTGTTTGTACACTATAACTCAAGAGTATCGTAGTTAAACTGCCGTACTTTCTCTGGAACGCTGTTTCCATAATGAATTGGGCTGCGAATGTGTTCTTATTTATTACTTTCTTGTTCCATTGTTTAATTAGTAAAGTTCTTTGTGATTTATAATCTAAAATATCAAATTATATGGAGTAGCTTTTACATGTATCTAATGTTAGCCGAAGTAAATCGATTTGCATAGATAATCCCTAGCCTTACACACAACCCTAGTGGCATCTGTGACTAGAACTGTCAACCACTCAAATTCGCGCGTTACTAATACACCCGTCAAAATAATGGGGGTTGATGAGAATCTCCCTATAATATTGTGACATATTTGTGTATGTTTTGTCCTGTCTTGGTTTTCGATGGTGCTTGGTAAAAACTCAATTAAAATAAACATCAAAAGGATTTAAACTCGCCACATCGGTCAATAACTATTAAACCGTGTCTCTCTAATCACTCGACATTGGCAGAGTTATTTTGCGTGCGCCCGGTTCGCTGTAGGCCAATGACTAAGAAATTTAGTCATTGCTGTAGGCAAATGGGGATTGGCTATTTCGTCACATTCACTCACTTGGGCATTAGGTGAGTTTGCTCTATTCATTCTATATCTTTTCGGTAATCTTAAAGTAGTTTTTGTAGCAACGAAATGTCCAAGCCGAATATTTTGACTAAGATAAAGAGTTTGTAAAGTTAGGCTTGTGAAGTTTAGTTTGTAGTATTAGAAGATTGACTTTCATGATACTCGTATTTGATAACTTTTTGGGTACAAGTCCAGGTTTCGTCTAGGCAACATTTACACGAAGATATTTTGGTGGAATTCATATCTTTGTTAAACTAGCTGATTGTGATAATTTTTAGATGATTGACGATGATTTTCCACACTCCCAATCTATTACTTAGTGGTAGAAATACGCTTTTTCGATTTGATAAATCGGTGTGTGCTCGGATTGGACCTTCCAACCTCCCGTTTTGAAGGCACACCTGAGACACACAACACACTAAAGATACACTGAAACGCCATCGCCCTCGCATCTATCATAAAAAAATGACTCAAGTAATTTTATCTTCTCGTATGAAGATCAATTTTCGTTTAACACCTTTTAGTAGTAAAATAAAGATTTCCTATTAAGATCTTTCTATGTTCCGTATGATAATTCTGTGGATCACGCAGGTCGAATTATCAGCTTCTGTGGTACAATCAGAGTAATAGCCGTCGTTAAAAAATATCTATATCGTTTGTCCCCGTTGCAAAAACTCGTGTGTCCCACGCGAAGTATCGATTTTTAGCACACGTTAGTTTTGAGGCCAAGTTCAAAAAATTGTAACTCAAATATTTATTTTTTGTGTAATTTCAAAACTTTCGATTGTGAACTGTTTGATTTCATGTTCATAATCATAAAAACCTATATATTAAATATTCTTCATAAAAAACTGACTGCCTCGGTGTCGCAGTGGTCAGTGAGTCGCACTTTAAAGCGACGGCTGCGCAAGAGGGCCCGGTTTCAATCCCCGGGTCGGGCCAAGAATTTGTACCTAAGTTTTCGATAAGAAATTCTTAGTGACAGCCCGGAGTCTGGAAGTTGGCGGTCTTGTACCCCCGTGCCTCGGAAAGCACGTAAAGCCGTTGGTCCTGCGCCCGGTCCCTCTCTGGTCGTGTCACAGTAGTGTCCCATCGGAATATGAGGGTAAGGGAATAGATAGTGCAATTGTGTTTGCGCACACATTTGAGCGCTATAATATATCCTGCGTACGTGGCTGATCATTGAGATTGGCCGCCGTAGCCGTAATCGGTTGGAGGATATTATTATTATTCTACATAAAATAAATAGTTATTAAGAATTTCATGGAGATATATGAGTCGCATCAAGGTAGATATACCTACCCGTGAATTCAAATGAGCGTAACTTGCCGCCGATGGTAACCTATGAACCGAAATTCAAGAGACGTTCGACGAGCAAAAGTATTTTTATACTTAACAACTCTGTAATTTACAAAACGGTACAAAACTTAATGCTACTTTTTTATGTGATAGGTGGCAGACGAGCAGACGGATCACCTGATGGTAAGCGATTGCCGCCGGCCATGGACACCCGGGACACCAGTGGATTCTCAAGTGCGCTGCCGACCTTTAAACCCCCTTTCCCCCGGATTGGACCTCCGGTACCCTCACTCACGCAGCGAAACAGCACAATGCTGCTTCACGCCGGTTTTCTGCGAGGCCGTGGTATCACTTCCGGTCGAGCCGGCCCATTGATGCCGAAGCAGTGGATCTCCCACGGTTAATTCCAGATACAAACTTGGCCCGATCGTGTATCTATAGTTCTCTCGCTTTGCATACGTCGCGTGCTCCTTCCGTCACGAGCGATTTGTTACAATTAACCAGTCTAATTGCAACCCGACGGGAAAAGTTGAGCATTTTTTCCATTTCAAGAGAGTTATTGATTTGATCACGCCTGCTATCACTTGTTCTCGAATTAACTGGACATGCTATAGAAACACACTTAAATTAAGACTTTATCAGTACTACGACATTCCCTGTACCACAGTATAAGAAGAGGAAAAGCCCCTTTTATACTGTACCTGTACTATGACATTCCCTGTACCATGACATCCCCTGTACTATAAAATTCCCAGTACTATGACAATACTATGACTTTCCCTATACTATGACATTCTCTGTACTATTACATTCCCTGTTCTATGTATAACATTCCCTGTACTATGACATACCTTGTACTATAAAATTCCCTGTACTGTGACAATCTCTGTACTATAACTTTCCCTATATTATTACATTCTCTGTACTATAAAATTCCCTGTACTGTGACAATCTCTGTACTATAACTTTCCCTATACTATGACATTCTCTGTACTATTACATTCCCTGTACTATGTATAACATTCCTTGTACTATGTCATTCTCTTTATTTACTATGACATTTACTGTAACTATGACATTCTCTGTACTTTCGCGGTTTTCTGTGCGGAGTACCTACAGCCCCACGCTTAAGTGTCTTAATTTTTGAAGTTTCTTAATTCCGTTCTCACGCATTTGTTTAAATATCGATTGAAGGATCTTGACGGATTGCAAGTAGTAACCCGACTAGACTACCTTGACTAGAACAGTCTAAGGCGTTGATACAGGCGTTCGATCAGAGACGAGCTGTAGAAATAATAAAACTGAGTAGAGGACATGTTAGGGCACTCACTCGGACCCTCACAGGGCACTGCAAATTAAACAAGCAATAGATCATCTACTGGTCGCAGTGGCTATGAGACGCAGGGCTCACCCCATTTCTAACAAATAATAATAACCTGACGTGTACTTGTGTGTACACACATAAAAGTGAGAATCTATAGTAAGTACGTTCCTTACTCATTACTGCTGGGCTATTAACACGTGAAGTGAGCCGCATAATTCAACAATCGACATTCGAGAGATGCCTCAGACAAAAGTGAACTGGCTGCAACACATGGTAATTGCTTGCATACGCAATATTGAATAATTAGGGTTTCTATATGTCTTTCATCCAGAGCACATCTCGGACACTCGCGATAAAATATATGAAAATGAACGCATAATAACATAAAATAATAATACACAGGCACAGCATCATGAACTAACCTAGTAACCAGGTTGACGCAGCGACACAAAGTAAGCCTTGGTCTCCTATAAAGAGCCTTCATGTAGAGGAGTGGTTTTAAACCAGAGGTCCGTGAATCACAGATGGCCCCTGGAGGAATACCCAGCAGAGCCAACCTAATTGAATGCAAAAACATCGCGGTTAACTTCATCTGGGTGTTCCACAGGAAGACAATAATTAAGTGGAATCCCTTCTGACCGAAAGGTTAAAAACCACTGATCTAGAGCATCATGAACATGAGCTTATTGTATTCATCATCATTATAAGATTGCAAGAACAATAGCTCTCATACACATATTCACCTTCATTTAGTGAAAATGTAGGCCTAATGATGATGGCATGGTTATTTCGTCACACTAAAACTGCTGCGTCGGATTTCAGTTCCATTCACTTTTCAAAAATCTATGATGTAACTCAAAAACAGAGGTGAGTTTCGTAAGATTGAATTTACATATGTATCTAGATACAGCAGATATCCTCAGGGAGAATTTGCATGTCACGAAGATGAATATGCTGCGGCCGATATGTAGAGATACGCCGAAAGAGGTGTGAGAAACTGAGAAAAGTTCTAGCAACTTTTGACAAACGGCAGGAATATCGCCTACGCTGATACGGACACGTCCTACGGAAACCGGATAGCTACGTCTGGCCTTGCTACGGTTCCCGATAAGAGAGGTAAACACAAAAAGGCTTGTCTTGACATGAAGACTTAGAAAGACCGGGAAGGAATGCTAAGATGATAACTACAATACTTACTTACTAACTCCACTGGCTCAGGGACCCGAAGCGAGTCTTGGCCACCGAAACAAGAGAACGCCACTTTGATGTGATAACTACAATCCATTATATTATTTTCCTGTCATAGTACACATCCGTCTAGAAACTAAAAAACTGTTATCGAATCCTCTTTCTTAGTCGTTTAGTCTTGACAGAGTGGTCGAGGTTGACGATGTAGCATTTTCGTGTGCTGATTTTCGCGACTCGCGCGATGTGTCTCCACTTTTGACGACCCGTTAGGAACAGTGGCAGTGAACGCTACCTTTGGTCCAAGAGTTGCGGGTTCGATCCCCGCACAGTACAAACATTTGTGTGCATGAACATGTTTGTTTGTATTGGTCTGGGTGTTTCCTATGTAATATAAGTATGTATTTACAAAAGAAAAAGTATTATATGTATATATTTGTAATCCCACTGTTGATTCTGCTTGAGCTACCTATCTCGGAGTTAGATCAATGTATGTGATGTTGTGAAATATTTATTATTTATTTATTTACTTGTTGCGGTCCACAGCGTCTCGGGATTTTTGGACAATGGATGTCTGTGTTACAGCCCTAATGATGTCTGTCCAACATGTGTCCAATTCAACGCGTAGGTGAGCGCCCGCGCGAAGCCTACCTTCCACCTGTCGGTGGACAATGAGTCGCTCCATAGAGTGTTCGTTGCGAACAACGTGACCAAAATATTTGAGGGTTTGTAATTGCACAGTTGACGATAACCTCTGTAAGGAATCGTGAAACATGAAATAGATTGTTTCATTCCATTGTCCGACAAACAACAACAATGGTTTACATAGTGCGAGCTATCGTACGAGGCAGCCTGTCCGAGTAACAATCACTCCCATAACTCGCACTATTTCAGCGATCATAAAAAGAATTAGAAAGGTTTCTCACTGTATAGTTAGATAACGTTTGGTTAGGTAAACTGTAAGTACGTTAGACAAGTCAAAGGTTGCAGCCGTATACAATTCTTACGTGACTCTGCGTTGAACGAAGGACATATCAATAAAAAATCCATCATAATAATAGCGCTGTTATCCGTTGAAGCAAAGGTATTTATTTAATTCTGTTACCAATCGATTTAGAACAAAGCCGTTATTGCCAAGGTTTTGGTGCTGTATCGAATTTGATAAATTCTAGGTACAACTTTCTTATTTCACTTTGAAACGGTTCTGTTTCGAATCGTCACTCTCATACAAAATCCGTCAAGCACTCAGACTTAAGCTACTGTTACACATGCTCATTTGTAGCACGCTTAAAAACATTCCAAATATAAGCATGCTTAATGAACTGTCCATTTTTTTACCCGACTACGGCAAAGCCAAAGGAGGTTTATGATTTTGACAGGCTATGTATGTATGTATGTATGTTCATCTGTTTCCACGTAACTTCTAAACTAGTTATCATATGAAGGGTACAGGGGAAAAAAGATCATAGTCCATTTTTGTAAATTTAACACATTGTTGGGATAGAAAAAAACTTACATATTTTTTTCTAATTTAGCAAAAATCTGAATTAATGTTATTCGATTTTATAACACATAATATCTTAGCACAAAAAATACTTTAGAATATTTTTAAATAATGACTTGAGAAAAGTGAAATAAAACATTAACAGTTTCTAAAAAACCTGAAGTGACAATGATCTTTTCTCCACTGTACCCTTCTATATTTGAAAGGTGTCGTTTAAAGAAAGCGTCTGGCTGTCTTCTGGTTATAAGCAACATGACGCACGTTTTAATTATTACAGATTGAATCTTCTATCACCATCTACAATGGCGAGAGTGTCCGATGAACTGTTCGGCCTTATTCGGACTGCAAATTTTCACCATCGTACATCACGCCAGAATTCCAAATTTAACCCACATCACTTGGATGGATTTTACTCCACCACAGTGCGCTTCTCACGCCACTTCCTACCGCACGTAGTAAAACTATGGAATCAGCTACTAACGATGGTGTTTCCGAACAGATACGACCTGGTGATCTTCAAGAAAAGAGCTTATTCCTCCCTTAAGAGCCGGCAACGCATCTGTTATGCCCCGTGTGTCGCAGATGTCCATGGGCGGCGGTAATTCACTTACCATCAGGTGAGCCGTCTGCCCGTTTGCCTGCCATAATGTAAAAAAATAATTGAGAATAGAAATACGAGTGGTGCTTTTTTCCTGTTAAAAAATATTCAATTTACCATTTTTAGTTAGTAAACGCAGACATAGATTTTTAACGTTACAATATATTTACTACACGTACCCTCTTATTACAAAAAACTGCTCTGATACCGCTGTTAATCCTAAACTAGCAAGTTCATGATTATTATTGAATAATGTTAGTTCTTAAATTTTTATTACAAATCCTCTATTAACCATAGTCAAAATTGATCGAATCATTCAATCATTCGTTCGGTGACATTTCATTTTACATAACCTTATTTTGTTGTCTGAAGTAAAAATTCTAAAGATTGGTTTTTAAGCAACAATAAATTTAAATATTGACCTAAGTAAGGTTTCCAAGTAATATGCATAGGAATAGCTTATATTTTTGGGATTAAATCCCAAAAATAAATTAACTACTTACTTCCTCACAAATAACTTTAGCGTAAAACGGAATGAACTGTCACAGGTTAAGTTGTCATGGTTACCGAATAGAAATTTGGAGAATATTATTTTAGTTCTCATTTTAAACTAGGGGTCCGGGTAGTTTAACTCTATTATCATAGTTGATATACTAAATAACGTTAAACTTAGTTTTGTATTAATGTTTATTCTAGTTCTTCAGTTATTCCCAGTATTAATCACACTACTTATTTTAAACCACGTTTTGGATTAAGAGGGTAAGGTTTAGTATACTCGTAGTACGAGTAGTTACATAGTTAACATCAAGAAACAAAAAAGTATCTTGTTAAGATTCCAATACGATCGTGATTTCGTCAGAGCCGGCTATTGTATAGCCACACTTAGGTATTTAATGATAAGGTGGGTTATTAGAATGTTCTAAATTGTAAAGTGTTGCATTAACCATTTCAATGGACTGAGTCAACGCCCTCAGATCTTGCGCCAGTGGTAACACACCCGACAATAACTCAGCCCTATTTCACAAAGTTGATCATTACAACGGTGACAAAAGTTAAGGAAAACTGAGGTAACACTGAAATATTTCTGCTCGCCACAAGAATGTCAGTTATGCAACAAATAACAAAAGAATGCGGGACATAATAATTACTATGTCAACTTAAAAGTTACATTAGTGTTACATTACGCCCTGTTGGTCTAGTGGTTTAAGTACCGGATCGATGATCTTAGGGCCCTGGGTACGGGCAAAAGTATGTTTCGAATTTTTCGAACATAGCTCTGGTTTCTCATCATTAATACGAATTAGGCAAGCGTGATGATTAAGCCTAATCCCATCGTAGTAGCGATGACTTGATTTTTATGATTATTATTATGATTTATGATGGGGCCTTTGTCCGGCAGTGGGACAGTATATAGGATGATACTTGATCCGTCTCTCTTATCACAAATTAACACATCGGTTCCTAGAATAACAGCTCGTTTACATAATTATAGGCCATTTTCAATTGTTTTAAGGAAAAATAAGTATGGTAATTCCTCACCCATAAATTGTTTGCTCAAAACTTTTAATACTACGTTCCAAAATAGCGATATTGATATCTATAGCGACCAAATTACCAATTTTAAGAAATGTATCTTAGAATATTTAAAGAAATCTGTAGAATAAGTCGTATTAGTTTTAATTTTCCTTTTTTTTTTAATAGATTTTAATACAGAAATGTTGTGCTCACCTTTAATTTAAGTACATAATAAGAAAAGTTTTAGTATTTGAAAATTATTTTAATATATATTGCCTGTATGTATTTAGTTGGTAAGCCTTATCTAATAAATAAATAAATAAATACTTTACTTTACTTACATATTAAAACTTGCACATTATGGGCCGATTCGAACATTCTTATTCCGACTCTAAATCTATAGTATAGCGCTGCCATTCCATACAAATCTGACGCTACACCATTGATTTTTCCACGGATAAACATTGGTTGAATCGGGGCTAAAGCATTTTTACCATACCGACTAGACTCCTGAGTTTCGTAAACACGGACAGACTTACACTTTCAAATTGAGAATAGCTGTCCGCACTTTCTCCTGTAACTGTCAGCTTACCAATACCTATAGATCCACCGTCAATTGGAGCTTCTTCTGACTTTTTTTCCGTTTTTAATTTCATTTCGCTGTGACGTCATAGCAATTGTGGTGCTTCGTCGCCAGCGGCGATCATTTGCGCTCTAACATGAGAAGAGCGCGCGCGCGTCGGCAAACCACCAAAACACCGGCTTGTACCGCGTCTGAATATTTACACCTGCGAACTGTGAACGTTTGGTTTCTCCGGTGATAAGATTGTTTTATGTGACGTGCGATTCTGTGGAGTCCAGAAAAATGGAGTGTCATTAGCCTTAACGTGAGTTTCAAAGATTTTATCTGTTTGTGTTTCACTTTTTTTTCTTTTATCCTGGTGCTAACACAAGGTGAGATCGTTTCGTTTTAGTACGTGTACTTCTTTCGGAACAAGAAAACACTTTTGTTTTTAATTGCCTTGTGTAAAAGAGGGTTTGGTGAAAACCGACTCATTATTTTGTCGTAAACAGGTGCTAACGCGGTGTTATTTGGTATTATTCTGTTTTTATAACGCAAACAAATGTTTGTTGTTGTGATAATTTGGTTAATTGAACGCATTAAGTGTTTTGAGCTTCTGTTGTTTTGCGATTAAAAGTAAACTCTACTTTAACCTTTACCCTTTTGTGTGAAATTTATGTAAACAAAAGATGGGGTGACATTTCACTTTATCCAGCCAACAACTTTTATCATCATCATTTCAACCAATAGACGATCCACTGCTGGACATAGGCCTCCCCCAATGTTCTCCGCACAGATCGGTCCTGTGCCGTCCGCATCCTATGGATTCCCGCGATCTTCACCAGATCGTCGGTCCACCTTGGTGGGGTCTGCCACGGCAGTGACTTCCTGTACGTGCCCTCCACTCGAGGACCTTTCCGCCCCAACGTTAACAACTTTTACTAAGATTAATTATTATGATTTTGTATAACTATTTTCAGGCAACTTCTTACCCAAAAAGATTTTTACTCGCTATTAGCGACAAGACCGTCTGAAATCATAGCAATATTGTTTACAAAAACATGTGTAGGTAGGTGTCTGACTTTTTGTGTAATACAGGTTAGGTTAGCCGCATTCAGGTGTCTATAACTGAAGAATTTTCTAAATTGACTTCAAAATTCTTTATACTGTGCATAAGGAAAGTATCATCATAAATAAGTTCTGATATCCGTAACACGCGTGCTTAAGCTACCTATCTCGGAGTCAGATCAATGTATGTGATGTTGTGAAATATTTATTCATCATTCATCACATATTATGTGTGTTTATCGAAAACATGATCTGATAGCTAAACTTCCAACCTATTATTATGTCTGTTAATGCTAATGTGATTTGCTTACAAATAATGATACCCATATACATGTTTAGAACATTGTGTAAAATTGTTTAGTTAAATTCAGAATAGATACATAAAACAGTATTATTGTACAAAATATTTTGTTGTCATTTGTGTGTTTGTAATAATGTATTGCTCATGTTTGACTCACTTAGTTATGCAGCACTTAGGGGATAGTCGCTCAGTGGATAAAAAGTACATCTTCTGCACGGGAGAGCATAGGTTCTAATCCATGTATGCACCTCTAGAGTTTTACCCAAACCCGTGAGCAGTTCTCAAATTTTTTTTTATGCTAGAGGCGGACAAACGAGCAAGCGAGTCACCTGATGGAAAGTAATCATCGCCGCCCATGAAAATCTGCGAAATCAGAGAGATCGCTAATGTGTTGCCGGTCTTTTTTTAAAAAAAAAATACGCTCTTCTCTTGAAGATCCCTAAGTCGTAGCCGTCCGGAAATACTCCTGCAGCCAAACCGTTCCACATATGGTCTATTATTTTGTATTTGTATTTCATGAGCGAAAATAACATTGCGAGTAGTTTCTGAAACTGAAGATTTATCACGATCGCTGTGTAATTATGCTGATCGTTTAACAGTTGGTCTAGTTCCCATTAACGGTTGCAAATGTCAGACGGCAGTCGCTTCATTGTCCTGAAATGCGACAACTTCGGTCACGAATGGGATTTAACACTTTTTTTTATGTAATAGTTGGCAGACGAGCAGACGGATCACCTGATGGTAAGCGATTGCCGCCGCCCATGGACACCCACGACACCAGTGGAGTCACAAGTGCGCTGCTAACCTCTAACACCCCCGGATCGGGCTCCGGTACCCTCACTCACGCAGCAATACACAGAAAACACACTCTGAAAAATTGCATCACTCACCTTTTTACACTTAAGACAACATGCGCACTGTTTATACTATAGTGTGACAGATAAACTACAAGAAAGTCGCCTACACTGGTTGTTACAGCCATAATGTATTGCTAAAATCGACAGCTGCGTGTGAGAAACACAGTGAGCCCAATTCTCGGGTTTGTGACATTTCAAAAACATGGCGGATATCACTTGAAAATCATACAAAAAAACTATGTTTTAGTGATATATATCGTATGAAAAGAAATGTCACGAGCCCGAGAATTGGGGTCCATATCTGATCAACACCGCCGGCCGAGTTCTTACCAAAGGGTCTACAAAGGGTCGTAAGGAATGACCTACGTGCCAATAAACGATGCCTAGGACCGTGCGAAATAGAGGAGTCGAAGCAGGAAAGCGAATCAGGGTTACTAAACGATAGCTTTGGGTGCAACCGGGACAAAACACTAAGATATGATGATAAGACTGTTTTAGGATATTAAGTCCAAGGGGAGACTACGACAAATGTTGTGTAGAACAATCCGTCAGTTTTCCTTATCAAACGGATCAATAACCTTATGTTACAGTTCACCAATTTTACTTTCATTGTTATCAAAACGTTACTTAATGACATCACCCACATTGTTAACAATGTGAAGTCTTTAATGAATACTTAATGTAGACGAAAAAAAAGGCCACTATTCACTTCTAGTGATATGCCGGTACAGTCGTCTGGCTGGTGATACCTACATGGCTTGGTAGATGAAATATCAAAATCAATCAGTATTGCCGTTTTTGGACTTTGGACCGTCTTTATACTTAAGACACAAGTGCTATTTTTGAACTGCCTGGAAGGGTACCCCCCCTCATTCGACTAAGTTTAACATATACTTACCTACCCACAAAGTCTACCTTTCCTTTCTTAAAGTTAGGGAATGCATTTTTTTGGATGAATTTCGTCATGTTGATAGATAACAGGCGGCGACATAATAATCTATGTAAGCGTGTGCGTGGAGTTAGCTCCACTTGGCCGTATCTTGAAATACGACATGTACGCTTCACAGTGGAAAACATCCAATCACGGACTAAACTATTTGGCAGTTCTTATTTCTGCCGCACCATCAAGAAATGGAACTCGTTGCGGGCGCATGAATTTCCCCCTTCCTACAATATGGATTCCTTCAAACGAAGCGTGAAGAAGCATCTCGCGAGCCAGTACGGCGGTGCCTTAACATCTCTTCCGTTGTAACTTCAACTTGGGCTCTTCACTTGCTTATCAGGCTGAGGAGAGCCAATATACTAGTGCCACTATAAAAAAAAAAAAAAATACGTTTCCGTTCAAAACCATGATTCCATTACAAAATCCTCTATGGACGACACATCACACTGCTTTGTTTATTTATTTTAAAATCACACTTGTACACGAACACGAGCTTGTTTATTCAACATACATTCCTAAATTGCAAAAGCTATAACAAATACCAACGGTTTGTCAGCACAAGTGAAATTAATTAAACTTATCATAATTTGCATCTTTATGTTTTCGGCTTTCGCTAGTCACTATATCGCTGTCCGAGCATTGCCCTCGATTTCAAGCATACCTATTTTTAATTTAAAACTTTGTAACGCGTATGTACCTACTCGTATACAGGGTGTATCTGTGGACATTTACATCCTTTTAATCCCGTGTTCAACCAACCATTCTGAACAACATTTGTTCTACGACTTTTCGAAATTAGTCGAACATTTTTTCGACTACCCCTACAAAATGACCAAGTCACGTGACCGACTTCGTATGAGAAGTTGAAATTTTTGTATGCGAATTTCCAAAAGTCATAGAACAAATGTTGTTCAAAATGGTTGATAGAACACGTGGTTAATGGGACGCCCTGTATCTAATTTGCATAATACCTTTGCCATGAATCTAATTTCTTCAATCGCTTCTAACCTTAATGTGGTTTTGGTGGTCGGTAGATGCATGGTATGGAGCCATTAATAGGTAAGTCTAACTTTTAACAAGAATGACGTGCAAAAGTGAGATAGAAGACAAATGGCCGCGAAGATGATGAAGAAAGGCGTAAAGACGTAGCTAAAAAGATTAACATACTTACAGAAGAACTTATTCCCCTGGATGTATTCTCAACCCTGTCCTACATCAATATCAAATATGTTTGGTCCAATTTAACGGGTTGTAGGAAACTAATGTCTTTACTTATATAGTTAATCGATTAATGTCTCGCAAGAAATATAATAATCTAACAGTATTTCATACATTCATTCAACATTCGAGGCTAATTCATCAACGCCAAGATTAACGGTATTTCAATTGACAATTAGGACAGTTACTGTAAAACATGCAAAAACCAGTGATGAGAATACTAAATAGCCTTGTACCTGAATGATTAATAAGTCTGGAAATTTACATAACAATGTGAGTAGCTGATCTTTAAAAAATCTGAGTTTTAAAAGCAGGGAAGACCACTAATAGGCCGGTAACGAGATGATATAGACGGAAATCCTTGGAACACAACTTTGGACTTTGTAACTTTGTTAAAACATATTTTAAAAACCGGCCAAGAGCAAGTTGGACTCGCCCATGAAGGGTTCCGTAGCAGCTTGTAAGATATATGGAACGTAAAATTGCTGTTTACGGTTTATAACGTATCAAAAAAACTACTTGCTAGATCAAGTTCAAACCAATTTTCATTGTTAGTTTTCATGGTAATGTATATGCTCGTCTGCCTATTATTCGCAATAAAAAAAATTTTGGGGGGGAGGACACATTTTACCACTTTGGGAGCGTATCTTGCGCAAAGTATTAGGTTTAGAAAAAAAAATTTTGAAACTCACATCAATTTTAAGACTATTCATAGTGACCCACGCGTAAGGGTTTGATAAAAAAAAAATTTTGAGTTTCAGTTCTAATTAAGGGTATGGGACCCTCCCCGTAAGAAATTTTTTTTTTCCTAATTTTTATGTAAAATCGTAATGCGGTTAACAAAATACATCTTTTACCAAGTTTCAATATTATAGTTCTTATAGCTTCGGAAAAAAGTGGCTGTGACATACAGGCGGACGGACAGGCGGACAGACAGACAGATATGACGAATCTATAAGTAGTTCGTTTTTTGCCATTTGGCTACGGAACCCTAAAAAGGGTTTAAGGCTGGGGCCGGGCTTGAATGTAATTAGGCAAACCTATAATATGACATGTCAATCTTTACTATTATTTTTCCAATGCAAAGGCGTCACTAAGGTCCAGCCTGACAACCAGCGATGCAGCTGCTGTTTGTCGCAGTTGCAGCATATGCAGAGGCTAAGCCTTGTGGGCTGCACCTTTTTGTCTCTGTACCTTGTTTTCTCTGTTTTGTTCTATGCATGATGCGTTGTGGTCAATGAATTGTTTTTTATCTTAAAAAATCTGGTAAGTAATTAAATTGGAAAACAATTAAGGCACAAAATAATCTTTGATATTACTATTAGATCTAATAAGGTACCTATACTTATGTATATATTTTTTTCACGAAGGTATATGTAGTTGAAAACATAATGTAAAATTTTAATTGGTTTTGAACTTTATATTCTACATGTTAAGGTTCAATATTGATGAATCATTTTACAATATTATGTTGGTGTTTAATCCGACTATGTAAATTAGTTTCTTCAACATAAAATGTTTATCGCTTCGGTACAGAGAATTGTGAAGTACTAAACCAACTTCCCTATTTACTCTTTGTTAGCTAAGTTTTCTTCAATTACCATTATAGGTGTTTGTACACTATTCAATTTCTTCAATCGATTTTCATCTTTATATCAAACTAGCGGCCGCCCGCGACTTCGTCCGCGTGGAAAAGTAACTTTTTACCCCCCTTTCAACCCCTTACAACCCCCTTTTCGCAATAAAAAGTAGCCTATGTTCTTTCTCAGGGTCTAGATTATCTGTATACCAAATTTCATTTAAATCCGTTGAGTAGTTTTGGCGTGAAAGAGTAACAGACAGACAGACAGACAGACAGACAGACAGACAGAGTTACTTTCGCATTTATAATATTAGTAAGGATGCGTTTGGTTCAATATTAATTCAGGAAATATGGCAGACTGAGGGTAACCAAATGTGTGCATTTCTTGAATAAAAGGAATCAGTTGTAAGTTTTGTTGCATCATTATCAGGTCATCGACCTTAACTGTTTATTTTTTTTAAAACTCGTACAAAATATTTGAATCTTCGTACAAATCGACTGTTCCTTTCGATCTTATTTTTATAAATTCATTCATCATTTGGTGTCGCAAGTGGCTATGGGCGGCAACAATAGCTTACTATCAGGTGATCCGTCTGGTCGTCTGCCACCTACATCATAAAATAAATATAATACATTGACCTGATTCGGTATTATTCGTATAACGGACAACCGAGGTATCTATAATATATAAAGCTAACCCAGACACTGAACAAACACAAGTTTCATCACATGAATGACTGTCCAGGGTGAGAATCGATCCTACGATCTTTGGCGTATCAGGCAGGGTGACTACCAAATAGGCCATCCGGCCCGCCATGTAGGTTAATGTAAGGATAATGTATTATTTTACGAATTTCAAAATAATTACTCATAAAGGCTGTTTTAAATAACAAGTGATGAGTAAGTAAGTAATTAAGTATCAGCCTATATACTGTCCCACTGCAGGGGAAAGGCCAAGAAATTATAGAAATCATGTATTCGCTACTATGATAGGGGTAAGGCATATTACCGCGCTTGCCATATGCGGATTGGTGATCACAAGCCCGAGCTATGTTCGAAAATTTGAAACATACTTTTTGCTCGACCCGGGAATTGAACCCAGGACTCCGAGATCACGGCCCGGTACTTAAATCAGTAGACCAACAGGGCTTTGATGGGCCAAGTGATAAATATTTAGAAGGATATCACAATTCACCGATGATCCCTGTAACGTATGTACGATCAGCATCAAAAGTAGATTAACTCTTTAGTACCATGTCAAAGTAACTGTTCTAATATACAGTTTCCAAGGGGTTCGTAAAAAATGATTCTTTTTTTATGTCTCCTATATGTGGCAGACGAGCAGACGGATCACCTGATAGTAAGCGATTGCCGCCGCCCATGGACACCCGTGACACCATTGGAGTCACAAGTGCGCTGGCAACCTTTAAACCCCCCTTTCCCCCGGATTGGGCATCCGGTACCCTCACTCGCGCACCGTAACACAGCACAGCTGCTGTGTGTGGCAGCTGCAGCACATGCTGAGGCTGAGCCTTGTTGGCCGCAACTCTTTGTCTCTGTACCTTGTTTTCTCTGTTTTGTTCTATGTGTAATGTGTTGTGGTCAATAAATTGTTTCTTATCTTATCTTAGCTTATCTTATCACAGTGCTGCTTCACGCCGGTTTTCTGTGAGGCCGTACTTCAAAATGGTACTAAAGTGTTAACCTACTTTTGAGCTGACCGTGTCTATATACGTACTCGTAGGTAGGTTCAGGTAAAGTTCTTAACCACTATAAAGGCAGATGTTACAATTGAAACAACAGCAATTTAGTAAGAACAATTAAGATATTAATGTTTTAGAAAATAAGTTAATTTTCATTTTATGCACGTCTCACGATCTCCCTGCTCGAATACAAACTAACTAGAATCTTAAATGACAGTGATTACGTTCACGTGAAACATTCAGTGCAGCCGTTTTGCTGTTGTTTTGCATTTTGTGCCTGTAAACAGGTGGTATGCAGTTTGCATGCATCGGCAAACAGTTTTATAGGGTTCTGTAATTTTCATTAACCTGTGCTTTGAGGAGTTTACCCTCTGCAGCAAGTAGAGATAAAGATAAAAAATTATTTATTCAATTTAGGTCCACACAGAACACTTATGAATGTCAAAATAGGTACATAATATCTACCGCTGGTTCGGAATGTCGATTTCTACTGAGAAGACTCCAGCAAGAAACTCAGTAGCTACTCTTTTCAAATATTGATTGTGTTACAGAGTTTCAATTGAGAAGAGAAATAAAAATACAATTATGAAAGTTAATAGACTACTAAGAATCATCATCCTCCTGCCCCTTTCCCAGGTTATCTAGGGTCGGCGCAGTATGTTTTCCTTTTCCATACGTCCCTGTCATTCGTCATCGAATCATCCACCTCTTTTTCCATCATGTCATTCTTCACACAATCCATCCATCTCTTTTTCGGCCGTCCTCTGTTCCTCCACCCACTTACGTTTAAACTCATCACTTTTTTGACAGCTATAAATAAGAACAATAGACTACTATGAATAACAACTCAAAATATTAATCAATTAACATGACCAAGAATCCTTATCATTTAAATAGTCTTGTACACTATAGGAACCTTTCTTCATTAGGCAGGTTTTAATGTGAGACTTAAACTTATCCAGTGATAGGTTAATGACATTCTGTGGTAGCTTATTAAATATCTTAATACTTAAGCCAACAAATGAATTAGTATTTTTAGGGCAGGTCGTCCGCGGCTGTTTTGTGTTGTGGTGAAAAAATGCCACGTACATTTTGGAGGTAGTTCACATTTAGCACCCAGTTTTTCAGCACCTGCGTATTCAGCACCTGGCCTAGTCCACTTTCAGCACTTATTGATATTTTTGGCAGATGCTGAAAGTGGATTTAACTATTACTAGCACTAGGCTGCTCTAGGTGCTGAAAGTCAAAAATATAATGGCGGTCTTCCGCCAACTTCCAGATTCTGGGTTAACCCTAATAATTTCTTACCGAAATCCTAGTCACCTGGCCTAGTCCACTTTCAGCACTTATTGGTATTTTGGCAGATGCTGAAAGTGGATTTAACCCTTACTAGAACTAGGCTGCTTGGTATTTTGGCAGATGCTGAAAGTGGATTTAACTATTACTAGCACTAGGCTGCTCTAGGTGCTGAAAGTCAAAAATATAATGGCGGTCTTCCGCCAACTTCCAGATTCCGGGCTAACACTAAGAACTTCTCACCGAAAACTTAGGTACAAAGTTTTGGCCCGACCCGGGCTCGAACCCGGGACCTCTTGCGCAGCCGTCGCTTTAAAATGCGACCCACTAACCACTGCGCCACCGAGACAGTCAAACAGCGATGACATCGTACCGAAAGGCGTAATTTACAGAATATTAGTAAAGTGCTTCCCTATAATTAACATCAAAGGCAGGGAGCCCCCTAAATTCGGCATCTGATTAAATTAACCAACTCGTTAATATTAATTTACGATAAGTACCGCAACAGATAAGTATTAAATATTTGCTAATTATATTATCAATTGAAGACTTCAATGTTAATTGGATACTTTCGCGAGACTTGGATTGCGTTTGTTTCAAAAGTACCTTTCTCTACTAGATACTTAGTACCTGAACGTAAAAGGTAAAGGAATGGAGTGTATACTTATATGTTCTTTTTTTCATGTGATAGGTGGCAAACGAGCAGACGAATCACCTGATGGAAAGCGATTGCCACCTCCCATAGACACCCGCGACACAGTGGAGTCACAAGTGCGCTGCGAACCTTTAATACTCTTTTCAAACCTCTTTTCTTTTTCTTTCTATTTTTAATCATAAAATAATTAAGGTAATTGATAATGTTAGTATACCTACCTATTAGATAGGTAATTCATTCTGAATTTGTTTTTTCCGTCTCCTATAAACCCTAATGGGATTTGACTATTGTGGTTTCGTGGACAGTGAGTTCACATCCAACCGCATACTTAAATATAATTTTTGTGTCACTGTGGCCTTAATCTTAAAACCGTAAGAAATGACATTAAGTTCTACATTCATATTCCACGGCAAATAATCCATACACCATATTTGGTGAATTCAATTAAAACTGACCTTTATAAAGCTGTCTCGTTATCATTAAAATGTTTTTTATTAATCTGTTTTCGCAAAATCGAGCAAGACACGCGAATTAACAGTAAAAATAAATTTACTAATGTGCAAGTTTCTATGTAAAGTTTGGACACAATATAGAGAGGGATAACAGTGAAGAAACATTTCACAGGTTCTGTAGTTTACATAGCGAATCTTCGTGACCTACCTTACACATTTAGTACCTACCTTATACTAAATGTGATAAGTAAGGAAGGTTACTGAAATACTTAACTTTTTATTTTTCTGATATTACCTATGAATACACATGATAAGATTATTTGTATTAACTTGTCCTTTCGATACAAATTTAATTTAGCTACAAAATTACTGTAAAATGTAATAATGAATGTAAATTAGGTATAGTACTCCTAAAAGTTTTTTTTTTAGAATAACCAGACATTTGACCACAATCTCACCTGATCTAAGTGATGACGTAGCCGAGGATGGATCATGTCTATCTAGTAACAGTCTATTCACTCTTTCTTGATTTTTTCTTGAGTTGAACTCAATAAACATTTTAAATGTACCTAAACCCTCTAAAAGGGTGAGTGATTTATAAAGGTACCTACCTAACCTACTTCTGATGTACAATTTTATAAAGTGTAACATAAAAAATAATAAAATCAAAATATTATCACATCGTTTAATAAAATGATAAAAATTATCACTTTTGTATGATAATTGCACTGAATAAATCTTTTTATTCTTATTCTTATAATTACAAAAAAAATGCATAACGTATTAAACGTAGCGTTCAAACGCACCGTCTACAAATATAAAAATCATCACTTCACTGTTGCACAGTTACTGTGCTATCGATGTCCATGAGAACGAGAAAGCAGGTTAATTATAGTTTAAAGTGAATGCATAGGTTATTGTTCACACTTTGGTGATTGATGGTCGGTGGAGAGTCCGCTGTCGAAATGGTTTCTTCTACACGGCTTCCGATTATGACTGTGCAAAACAATACAATATCCTTATGGATTTGATGGTTTGGAAGTTTAATACCTTTGTGTTTGTGAATTTACTTTTTTATGTGACAGACGAGCAGACGGATCACTTGAATGTGTCTATAGATGGATAAAGAAGTTGTGAATATTCGGTACTCTTCTAAGGATGTGTTTAACGACAGATAAGGATTGGTGGCTTTTATCTCTACTACTGGAATATTATTGGCTATTATTAGAATAAAGCTGTCCTCGAGTGCGTCAGGGAAACCTGGATTGATCCAGATCGTCAAAAAGTGGAAGATTGAATACCTCAGCCACGTGTGTACGATAGATACAGTCTACTCCAACTGATAATATAAATTTGATGGGATGAGGCGTCCTGGACGTAGTAAAAAATCGTGGTTGCGAAACACACGGGAGTGTGGTATTACCAGCGTGGAAGAACTTTTCCGTCTCGCATAAGATAAAGAGAAGTTCAAAAAACTGGCGACCAACCTTCAAAACTGAGAGGCACCCGAAGAAGAAGACTCGAATAAAGTTGACAGTAGTTTTACATAGAATTTTTATTGTTTGGATTTTTAAATACCGTATCTTCATATGAAATTTGCCTCCCATAGAGCAAGAACTCTCAAAATATTCTCAAGTAGGTACTTAATATGTAAGTAGGCACAGACTAAAAGGTTACATCAGCGTTCATTGAACTAAACAGACAGTTCATATAAACGAAACTTTTGAACGATACTTATAGCCAAACGCGTACAACAAAGCAATAAATATTGTACACATATGTTCCGAAAATAATGCACATTTTCCGGAACTCCACTAAAACTACGTCCGACAGTACCTGTTTTTGTAATACCAACCGAAGAGAAACAAATAAAACGTAGGCTGCGATTCAATGAATAAAAAATACTGTGAGATTTATTAAAATTCAATCACAGAAGCTGGATCTGTATTTTTGAGCGCCACAAAAAAGCTTTTACTGGCCGATCGTAACAAAGAGCTTTCCTATCATATTTCTTCTTTTTACCTACTGACAATAAAATTTTTAATAAAAGATAAATCTATACGAATTAAGGTATTAATAAACGTAAACTTAGGTCATCTTATTCTAAAACGTGTTTTAAAATAAATATTGGGATTAATAGTGGGAATAACTGAAGAACTAGAATAAACATTATTTCAAAACTAAGTTTAACGTTATTTAGCATATCAACTTTAATACTTAAGTTAAACCACCCGGACCCCTAGTATAAAATGAAGACTAAAATAATAACCTCAAAATATCAATTCAGTAACCATGATCAACCTATCCCTGTGACAGTTCATTCCGTTTTACATTAAAGTAATTTGTGAGAAAGTAGTTCATTTATTTTTTGGATTTTATCCCAAAAATATAAGCAATTCCTATGCATATTACTTAGAAACCTTACTTAGGTCAATATTTTAATTTATTGTTGCTTAAAAACAATTCTAAAATATTTTTACTTCGGACAACGAAATAAGGTTATGTAAAATGAAATGTCACTGAACGAATAATTGAATGATTTGATCAATTTTGACACTATCCTGCGGAACTAAGTGGTCTATGGTTAGTCGTGGAATTGTAATAAAAATTTCAGAACTAACATTATTCTGTAATGATCATGAACTTGCTAGTTTATGATTAAAACCGGTATCAGAGCATTTTTTTGTAATAAAAGGGAGGTGGTCTGGTAGGTAGGACTAAAACACTCCCCGTGGACTGATGCAATTCAAAGGTTTTAGAGAAGTTTCAGTGTGTCATGTCATGTCAAAGGTTTTAAAGTAATTTCAGTTTTAATGAACAAATTTGATGTTTATTTATGTGTAATAAATCGTTAAATGTATCGTTTTTAACACTGCTATTGTGTGTCGAGTGAGGTGTCACGTGACAACTTGTCGTGTTTAGAGTGGTATCGGCATAATCCGTTGGACGATAAAACGCAAAACTTTTATTGAGTGACTGTGACTTTGACTGACTTCGACTGTTGACTACCCACTTATTCTCAATAAGTTACTAGACATTGGTAAGATATTTTCGGGTAGAGCCATATTGAAAAAAAAAGTTAACTTTAATATCACTTGACTGATTTCAAAAATACAACATCCCTTTACCACAACCTTAACAAAGCCGGGCCGGGTCTTCAGTCTTACAATTACATATTAAATAAAAAAGAGTTTGTTTCTAGATATGTATGTTTGTAACGAATAAACTAAAAAGCCGGCCAAGTGCGAGTCAGACTCGCCCATGAAGGTTCTGTAGCAGCAAGTAAGATATATGGGAGGTAAATTGCGGTTTACGGTTTATAATAAATCAAATTTCTAACATTCGCCATTTTCAATCCATTACGCTGTCACTGACTCCATTTTAGGAGATCGAATCCATATCGAAAACGCTTTTGTTCTCTTGGAATCATGAGGTGAACTGAAATTTTAGTTACTTATCCATCGTGAATTTTGAATGCGATTTAACAATGTCTGCTCTAAATTTCCATAATGGAGGTAAATTGCTGATTACGGTTTATACCGTATTAAAAAAAACTACTCACTATATCTAGTTCAAACCAATTTTCTTTGTAGTTTTCATGATTATGTACATCATATATATTTTTTAGTCTTATAATTCATTTATTATAGAAGTTAGGGGAGGGGGAAAAACCAAATTTAATCATCTATTTACCAAGTTTCAATAGTGTAGTTCTTATAGTTTCGGAGAAAAGTGGCTATGACATACGGGCGGACACACATACGGACAGACATGACGAATCTATAAGGGTTCCGTTTTTGCCATTTGGCTACGGAACCCTAAAAACGACTGGTTTGATTTAAAAATATGGCATATCTATCAAATACGGCGAAGAGCCAATTAATAACTAAAAGTGGTTTACACAGTGCGAACTCCAGCCTAGCCAATGTAGCCAGTAGGCAGTTACTCGGCTTACCATGCGAGCAGCTTTCCAGCTCGCTCGTGCGAGTTACCTCGCAAGTGGCGTCCTAACAGTACGAGTTACTACAGAGTCGATACTCGACAGGCTGACTCATAGGTAGCGCTACCTCGAGTACAAGTAGTAAAACATTTTTCATTAACGTTTCCAAATTAAAATTTACATTTGATACGTATTCAAACTGAACCGGGTCTCTTCAATCCGACCAATATTTAATAATTCGTCGCAGCCATCTCAAATAAATCAAATTTCTAACATTCGCCATTTTCAATCCATTAGGCTGTCACTGACTCCATTTTAGGAGATCGAATCCATATCGAAAACGCTTTTGTTCTCTTGGAATCATGAGGTGAACTGAAATTTTAGTTACTTATCCATCGTGAATTTTGAAAGCGATTTAACAATGTCTGCTCTCAATTTCCATAAAGAATGCTACAGAGTACATTGGTCTAAGTAAGTTGAAAATTCGCGTATAAAAAGAATGTTTTTTGGCATAGAACTCAAATAGTAGAGTATTGATGTTACAACATAATATTCACGTATATTTCGTTGACTCTCATGAGGTCAGGTCGATGAATGTGATGGTTGACCGCTGCAAGCGTTTTTATGCAACGTTTTTAAGGTTGTGAATGCAATCATGACATTCATCCTAATCCTTTCTATATGGTATACTAAATATAGTGCGAACATACCTAATAGAAAACAGTTTTTAATGTTTTGAAATACGCAGAAATCATCTATTTATTGTTGGTTGGTTGGTAGAGAAACCCAGCCCTACACTTGTACAAAGTGATCTTTATATCTCCCTGAGGATCCCAACCCACGATTTCACAAG
This sequence comes from Marasmia exigua, assembly GCA_019059595.1. Lineage (NCBI taxonomy): Eukaryota > Metazoa > Arthropoda > Insecta > Lepidoptera > Crambidae > Marasmia > Marasmia exigua. The sequence continues at coordinate 7,539,873 of CM032471.1, forward strand.
CCCATAATCTCTAGGCTATTTTTTATCCAGCAACAGGAACCCTTATTCTCACCTGATAAACGTAACTTTGGTAGTTTAAAAAGGTAAATAGTACAGTAACCAGAAAGTACATGTCCAAGAATTGGCTAATTACATTGCACAGTATTCTAAAAATCAAGAAAGTTGCAGAATTTTCTTCCCGTATGTATTTTTTCCGAAATCTGAAAAAATCGGGAAAAATACAGAAAAAAACATTCATCATACAAACACGTGGTGCAAATCAGCAAACAATTTGATAATAATACTCCTAATCAAGCATACAATTTATGTACCCAAAGTACCTACATAACTACCTACTTTGGAAATAGAACGTTGAAAAAAGACTAACCATAGACTATAGTTGATATTTTTATAGCAATCTTTTGCAATTTATTCCTAAGTAAATAACACACTTGAAAATTTTTCATCTCGTGTTCAGGCGGGACTCGAACCCACACCTTCCACAATCCGGGTGGATGTGGTCTAATTGGTAGACACCAATTGGACCACATCCAGTGTCCAGACCACTGAACGCGTTACTAAGCCGACGAAATTTGTAAGTGCTTGATTCGACATGAGCTGTCGATAGTCTCATCCATATTGTAGGTATATTTTCATCCAGTGAAAATATTATTACAAATATTTAACTACCAGTTAAGATGAGCCTGCTAAATCAACAGTTGATATTTTTATAGCAATCTTTTGCAATTTATTCTTAAGTAAATAACACACTTAAAAATTTCATCTCGTGTTCACCATAACCATATACTAATAACCATAGGCTGTAAATGATAACCACACTGTCACATGTCACTTGTTACTTTGACGTAACCAATATGTTTGGGCTGTCATACCTGACAGTTTACCACAAACTAAGTAGTTTACAGACGTCAGTCGTCGTCATCAAAATGTGGTTGCCGTCAGGATGGTTTTTGCTTTTCTGTATTGCTGTGTTTTCCTGTAATTTTTATTATTGCACCAGAATACGAATCCATTATAAAGATATTGAATAATAACAAAGTGTTATAGGTATATTGTCTATTCTTTTGACCTACAGCCCCAGGTCCTAGCCAAGCCTTCATACAATTTTGGACAACACCTTGAAAAGTTTTGAGGTGGAGGATATTATCATCATACGCAACCCACACTCGTCCACTGCTGGACATAGCTCTCCCCTAATGCACGCCACCGCTCCCGATTTTCGGCCACTCTCATCCAGCCCACACCAGCCAGCCTTCGAATGTCATCATCCCATCTTGTCGCAGGGCGTCCTACACTACGCTTACCGAGTCGCGGTCTCCACTCAAGGACTTTACGGCTCCAACGGCTGTCAGTTCTGCGGCTAATATGACCAGCTCACTGCCACTTCAGTTTGCTAATTCGGTGGGCTATTTCGGTGTCTCTGGTTCTCTGTCGGATTACATCATTTTTGGTGCGGTCCTTCAGATACTCCGAGCATAGCCCTTTCCATAGCTATAGGAGGATATTATGACGTCACGTATTTGATAAATTCCGAAGTGCCAATACAAGTGTACGGATGGCAAGATCTGTTTGTTTGGGATCCTACACGCGTGTAATCATTGATCACAATTGTGTTCCCATGTGTACTGTTTCTTTTGTCAACCGACACTGAGGATGCTTTAGTAATCTGGTTCAAGTGATAAGAGGTAGCCGCTCATTAATCTAATTTGATCTGTTAGATCTAGGTGCAGTCTGCATCAAAATGATTGATGAACAGTTGTACAAAAATCACTTTTAACACAATACCTTAAGGTCTAAGTGGGTAATATCGTTAAAAACTACCAAAAATATCTAAGCATTTGACAAAAGACAAAAGATCGCCCCGTTGGTCTAGGGGTTTAAGTACAAGGCCGTGATCTCGGGGTTCGGTTCCCGGGTCGAGCAAAGGTATTGTTTTGAATTTTTCGAACATAGGCAAGCGTGATTAAGCCTAATCCCATCATAGTAGCGATGTCTTGATATCTATGATGGAGGCCTTTGCCCTGCAGCGGGACAGTATATAGGCTGATACTTTACTTAAACGCTTGGATGTCCTATCGTGAGTCCTGTTTTTTTTATGGCTCAGTGTTGCTCTTATGAGACAACTCTGCCAATGTCAAGTGAATAAAGAGACACGTTCCTTTGGAAATTGGATTAATGAGTTGGTTGTGGAAATTATAAACTGTTCGCCTACACCCGTGATACTGTACTTACAAAAATTTTGGCGATTAAAAAGAGTAACTGGCGAGTTTCTTGCCGGATCTTCTCGTTAGAATCAACTTTCCGATTCTGTGGTAGAATCACATTATATTTATTCATTTCTTAGTATTTTTTTGTATCGACATATATGTTTAATTACATGTATAATATACATAGCTATAATTTATATTTTTCATATATGACGATTTGTAAGAGCTGTATATAAGCCTATGCAAATAAAGTACTTTTGAATTTTGGTTCTCTTTAATTATTGAGTTAGGGTTATTATTTTAAACACCATCTAAAACAAACAAATACTGTTTTTTATTCAAATGCTGAATCCACCGGTGTCCATGGGCGGTGGCTAACTTCTTATCATCATTACCTGGTCTGCCACGATTTATGTCCAAAGGACCTGACAATCGATGAAGAAATAAATGTAACTCATTTGTTTTTTTACCTATTCAAATCAATTTACTTAATTTCCATTTGACAAATCACCAGCGATATCAGCAATTCTTTCTTCTACAGAAAATGTTTCGTGTATAAATTCTGTGTTCCTGTGATAAACGCTCAGAATGCGGTTGATCGCTGCAACTTTTACAAGCACATTCATTTTATTGTATTGTATAACAATTGCAATGATTTATGGCAATGCTGCGGTATTGCAAATTTAATGCTCTCTTCCTATTGGGAAAGGAATGACTCGGGTATTTATGTAATATGAAATTGTTGTTGTGTGTGTAATAAATTACCAGCGCTATAAACAACCAATATTGGTATACAAAATGTTAAACAATTTAATCTCAATATCACAAATAATAATTTGTTGATTAAATGATATTTACAGTAAAATTAAAAATGACAATCAGTTTTGAAGAAAAAAATAGGAATGTTAAAACTTTATAATCGCAAAAGTAAATTAAAATAAGACAAGAAAAATTAAATAAATAAACGACATCATTTAAAATATTCGTCGGTCGAGTTTCGCGGGTGTTCATGGGTGGCGGCAATCATTTACCATCAGGTGATCCGTCTGCTTGTCTGCCACCTATCACATAAAAAGAAAGTTTTGCCAAGTGAGTGAGAGTCGCTACTCTCACTAACTGAGGCACAAGCGGGGAGGAAACAGGATTAAAAGGTTGGCATCGCACTTTTGACTCCATCGGTGTTGCCACTCCAAAAACACAGATACCCTATGTTTTTTATGCAATAGGGGGCAGACGAGCAGACTGATCATCTGATGGTAATGATTATTGCCGCCCATGGACACCTGCAGCACCAGAGGAGTCACAAATGCGCCAATCGCTTACCATCGTGCGATCCGTCTGCTCATCAGCCACCTATCACATAAAAAACATCATTTTTTTTTTTCATGGGAAACCATCATGCCTTTCACCTTGTCACATGTAGGAAACAAGATGGTGTGTGAGACTCTAATCATAACCAAAACCCCTGGGATGTCCATCTCAGCGCAATCTTGGTCGGAACACAACCAGCGGAAACTGCCGACGAGAAATATAGCTGTCGCATCCAAACAAAGGAGAACACAGCGCGTGTGAAATAGAGGGGAAACTCCGATTCGATCGTGACGTCTGCTTTAATTTAAGCCCTCTGGACCGTACAATGCTCTCAACTTAGACCAACTCTAATGTCTGTTTAGATATTCTCATAACACGTTTTTTCCCTCCACCGCTGAGGGTCGAGTATCTGTCAACAGTGCTACCCTCAGGTTTTTGAGTGAAAATCGGAAACCGATGACAAACTAGATTAAAAGGGACCGTATACTAAACCCTTGAGCGGAATAAGGCACTTAAAGTCCACGCCACAGACGAAGCCCTGTGAAAAGCGGGCTTCGATTGCCCTCAACATTCAGATTTGAGCTTTAAATTTAAAGACACAAGCCCTCTTATTACAAAAAACTACTCTGATACCGGATTAAATCCTAAACTAACAAGTTTATGATTATTACGAAATAATGTTAGACGTTAGTTCTTATTTATTTTTACAAATCCTCGACTAACCATAGACCCCATAGACCACTTAGTACCGCAGGATAGTGTTAAAATTGATCGAATCATTCAATCATTCGTTCAGTAACATTTCATTTTACATAACCTTGTTTTGTTGTCTGAAGTGAAAATATTTTAAAAATGTTTTAAAGCAACAATAAATTAAAATAAGATTGCTAAGTAATATGAATCATCATCATCATTTCAGCCAATAGACGTCCACTGCTGGACAGGCCTCCCCCAATGTTCTCCACACAGATCGGTCCTGTGCCGCCTGCATCCAATGGATTCCCGCGATCTTCACCAGATCCTCAGTAATATGAATAGGCATTGCTTATATTTTTGCGATTAGATTGAAAAATAAATTGACACTTTTCTCACATTAATAACCTTAGTGTAAAACGGACTGAACTGTCACAGGGACAAGCTGGCATTGTTACTGAATCGATATTTTGAGGTAATTTTTTTAGTTACTCATTATGGTTTGACTTGAGTTGGCGGATCACCTGATGGTAAGCGATTGCCGCCGTCCATGGACACCCGCGACACCAGTTGTCACAAGTGCGTTGCCATCCTTTAACCCCCCCCCCCCCCCCCTCTCCTCCGAACACAGCACAAAGCTGCTTCACGCCGGTTCCGTGGTGTCACTCGGGTCGAGCCGGTCCATTCATGCTGAAGTTCTCCCACGGTTGCATTTGAGCCGGTCCATTCATGCTGAAGTTCTCCCACGGTTGCACGGTTGCGGTTGCAGTTGATATGCCAAGTAACGTTAAACCTAGTTTTGTAATAATGTTTATTTTAGTTCTTCAGTTATACCCAGTGTTAATCCAACTACTTATTTTAGACCATGTTTTGGAATAAGAGGGAAGGAATCTACAATATTGGTTCCGTGGTTTGCCGCGAGACTTCTCCTATTTTAGTTATAATTTTCGAGAATTTGAACATTCGGGAAATATTCAACGCTCATCTTCAAATGTAAGGAGAATTGTTGCGTTAAAATGCAGAGTGGACAGAATAGCATTTGTAGGTAGGTAGGTACTTCGTTCGAGCCGCGAAAGTGGATGGAGCTCTTCTACCGAGAAGTTAGAGGTCTTGTGCACTTTTGTTAACGAAATTGGCTGTTGCATTTGGAAATTGCATCTAATTCTGCTGCAGGAAAGGTTCAAAATTGACAATGTCATCGTAATCCTATCTGCACGTGTAATCTTATTCAATCTATACATAACTATAATAAAACGTTACTTAATAAATTATAATAATAATAGGTAAAATATAATATCGCAATCGTAATTTTGTGTGCATGAACATGTCTGTTTGTATTGGTCTGGGTACCATGTATTATAAGTAGTATTTACAAAAGAAAAGTATTATATCTATATATTTGTATATGTTTATAGTTGATTCTTATATCCGTAACACAGGTGCTGGAGCTACCTATCTCGGAGCCAGAGCAATGTATGTAATGTTGTGAAATATTTATTATTTATTTATTACAAAAAAATAACATTTCTTCTTTCTTTCTTCGTAAACATAAAGTAAATTGATATGTAATATAAGAATCATTCATGATGAAATATACTGAAAACTGGAACCTATTTAGGGGAAAGGACGACGCAGACTCAATAGGGGCTAGGACTTTTAAGGATATATGTATACTTGTTCGTCACAGAATACCAGTGTGAACCATCGTCTCTGCTGCATGAGTAAGGGTACCGGAGGTGTAAAGGTTTGCAGCGCACTAGTGACTCCACTGGTGTTGCGGGTGCCCAAGGACAGCGGCATTCGCTTACCATCTGGTGATTCGTCTGTTCGTATGCCACCTTTCAAACACGTACTTTTTGGCCCATAAAAAACAACAAGTGGAAAGACTTACAACCTGTGCGGATAAAGAATGGGATCAGAAATGGCGGAGCATCTATTCATTTCTCGCTCGCACACTATTTGCGTCTATACTCGCACCCCACGAGTGCGAGTATAGACGCAAATAGTGTGCGAGCGAGAAGTGAATAGATGCGCCGCCATTTCTAATCCCATTCTTTATCCGCACAGGTTGTACTTGAGTTGCTTAGCGTGATTTTTTAGTTTACTATGTAACAGACAACTTCAATACCAGACTAACCATAAAATTGCGGCGAAACAGCTAAAAATAATGACTTTATTACCGTCTATTAGATAAGATTTTTTCGTACAAACGAGCATCAAACCGGTGTTTTAATAACACCAATAAAAACTAGCATTGTTAAATCGAGATTTGATCTACATGACCAAAAATGAACATGTGCTTACTTACTTCATTCTTACGGATGTCATCAGCATCATCATCAGCCTATCGCAGCCACTGCTGGACGTAGGCCTCTCCAATTGTTCGCCACTGTGATCTATCCATGGCTTCTCACATCCATCTCTTGCCAGCCATCCTGCACAGATCGTCCCCTCCACCTAGCCAGAGGGCACACTACATTACGTTTGCCAAGACGCGGTCTCCACTCTAGAACTAGTTGTACCGACAACCGATTGGGTACCATCGGTCGTCGGTTCTGCGGCTAATATGGCCAGCCCACTGCCACTTAAGCTTGCTAATCCGGTGAGTAATGTCGATGACTTTGGTTCTCTGCCGGATGTAACGGATGTAAGTAGGTTAAATTATTCAAAGTAACTTACATCCGTAAGAGTAAGGCTAGTGCCTTATCCATCAAAAGAGAGAGAAACTACCCACGAAAAACCAAGCGTCTTTTAGCGTACTGATTTAGCATGACTTACTTACTTGACTTAATATCCTAGGTCCCCTAGGTAGGACAGAGGGCGTCAACAGTGCTCTGCCATCTCGAACGGTATTTAGCTTCTCGCTTTACTTCGCTCCAAGTTAGTCCAAGCTCCAAGTAGGTCATTATCGCAGTGATAGTCCGCCATCAGGTTTGTGCGTTTACACATTTAGCTTACTGTAGAAAAATTCGACGGCCTAATTAGCTAATAGTTTTTTAGATTTTCGCGTTGCATTATAACTATAATGTATCAATACGGGGATTAACACGATATTTTTTATGTGAAACAACATAAAAAATATCGTGTTAATCCCCGTATTGATACATTATAGCTAATAGTGTCCTAATATAAAAGAGAAAAAAACTGTATATTATGGTCACATATAATAATATCCTCCAACCGATTACGGCTACGGCGGGCAATCTCAATGATCACCGGCGTACCCAGGATATATTATAGTGATCAAGTGTGTGCGCAAACACAAGTGCACTCTCTATCCCCTTACCCTCGTATTCCGATGGGACACTACTGTAACACGACCGGAGAGGCGATCGGGCGCATGACCAACAGCTAAACGTGCTTTCCGAGGCACGGGGGTACAAGACCGCCAACTCCAGAGTCGGATGTCACTAAGAATTTCTTACCGAAAACTTAGGTACAAATTTTTGGCCCGACCCGGGACCTCTTGCGCAGCCGTCGCTTTAAAGTGCGTCCCACTAATCACTGAGCCACCGAGGCAGTCACATATAATTAGTAACACATAGAAATAGTAAATATAATATATCTATTAAAAATTCTATTGGAGGGGAAGATCGAGGGCAAAAGAGGGAGGGGACGTAGAAGAATGAACTGGAAGGAATGGACCTAAACCAAAGACGCTGCTCTGCTAAAAACAGAGCACAGAATAGAGAGGAATATCCTCAGGGTGGTCGCCGACATCCGATAAGGATATGGCACTAGAAGAAGATAGCTACTAATTTTCACTCAAGCACGGCAGATTCCTAGGTAATGCAAAGGTTGAAATTTGGAAAATGGACTTTTCTTAACTGTCTTCAGACTTAGTGAGTCAGGAGATACTCCAAGCTAACGTCATTGTACTGGGATTTATAATCTGTTGATAATATAAATTCGCAGCGCTAGTTTCAAAATTCAAAAATTTTTTGTTCAATTTAAGTCCATACAGAACATTTATGAATGCCAATATTATGTAATTTGCCGCTGATTTGGAATGTCGATTTCTACCGAGAAGAATCAGCAAAAAACTCAGTAGGTATAGATTTCATACATTTGTCCGTACAATCTCTTACTCAACTTCAATGTCGAGAGCTCGAGAATAGGCCCTCAGATCATAACAATTTCTTTAATTTTTAATCAATATTCTTTTTATAGGAATTAAGATTACAGTGACATCAGGACATACAATGTTTGTAAAAACAGTATCGTTACGATAAATGATCATAGTAAAATTATGGAATCAGAAACATCAGTTTCAACAAGGTACCGCCTTAAGTTGGAGTTGGAGTTGGAGACGTAAAGTCCTTGAGTGGAGACCGCGACTCGGTAAGCGTAGTGTAGGACGCCCGGCGACAAGATGGGATGATGACATTCGAAGGCTGGCTGGTGTGGGCTGGATGAGAGTGGTCGAAAATCTGGAGCAGTGGCGTGCATTAGGGGAGACCTGTGTCTAGCAGCGTGCGAGTGTGGGTTGCTGATGATGATGACCGCCTTAAGTGCTGAATTCTAAGTGAAGTGCATTATCGTAAGTGGTCTTGAACGCTCATAGCATTATAGATACCACGCGCCACGTTGCAAGGTCGTTCTAAGTTGCTTTTCTGCAGATTTTCCATTCACACCTCAAAAATTTGGATCTACAGATCGATTCACAAAAGATGACCACAAATGACGACCGTCCATCCATGTAATCTCCTGTAGAAATGACTCATTCTCAATTTGACACAATATAACGACTTAGACAAACGAATTCTACACACCGCTATTTTTTTAATTAAAATGTTTTTATCTCAAGTGTTTTCTTCATGAGATTACATTCATAGACGCTGGCTATACATGAGGTCATCTTTTGTGAACCGAATTATACCTTTTGATATCGAAGAGTTCGTTGACCTATAGACCAATGTTGACCTACGCCTTAGGCAGTATGTCGTATCGTCTCTACCGCATACATTCCGTATAGTCTGTTTGTGTCTTACGTCGAGCCACGCCTAGATAACTGTACATACATTATGAAGGTGTTTATAATCATCATCATCATTTATTGTGGTACACAGTTTGTGGTGTTCTGAAAAAAGAGCGATGGTAGCCCAATGGTTCAAAGCGCGCCTTCCATACAGGGGGACCGGGTTCGAATGCGAGCATGCACCTCTGGATTTTTCAAATCTATGTGCGTATTTCTGCCATTAGCTCGGCGGTGAGGAAATCATCGTGAGGAAACCTGCACGTTTCGGATAATTTCTGAAACGTGTAACCATGATTTAGTTGGTCTGGTTCCTCTGTTAAAGGGTTGCGAAGGTAGACGGCAGTCGCTTCATTGTAATTACCAGACTCCCCAAATTAGGAATCATGGTCCAAGCGTACCCCGGATTCTAGAGTGTCAGTTTTGGACACAACTGGGAATCAGACGCTAAAATGAGAGACAGATTGTGGTGTTTCGTTGTTTAGACATATGAGCTACTTTGACCAGCCTCTTAAGGCGTACAAAATAATTGCAAAAGTTCAATAATTGATTTTAATAGTCAATGTTGTTGTGTGCATAGTAAGTTTAACAAGCGATGTAGACAATTCTGCGTCTACCCTTTTAAGTGATATGTGGCAGACGAGCAGACGGATCACCTGAAGTGTACCACCAGTGGAGTCACAAGTGCGCTGTCAACCTTTAAACGAAAGAGGTGAGTGATGACTCACGCAGCGAAACACAGCACAATGCTGCTTCACACCGGTTTTTTGTGAGGCCGTGGTATCACTTCTGTCGAGCTGGCCCATTCATGCCGAAGCGTGGCTCTCCCTTATAAGTCAAGTCTACATATCTATTTTCTGTTCAAACAATTCAGATTTATATTAATAATGGCGATTATGAGACATTTTTTGCTGAAATTCTTCAAAGAATTGCCTGCCTCAAGGAAAGTATAATTTTTTTTTTTAGATGTAGGTAGGTACTTTCGTTTTCGACTTTGTAAAAGTAACCCCAATTATTTTTATTGCCTAAGGTGGACACTTTCAGCAATTACGAAAATTATGGTTGGTACGTGTGGGAAGAATCATGACATAATTTAGTCTCAAAAAACATTTAGAAAGAAAGAAAATAGAAGAAGAAGAAAAAGGATAAAATTCTATTTGGTAAACACATCACATACATAGTACAAGAAAAGAAAATATAAAACAAAGAGACACTTTCAGGTGACGTGTTACCAAAATGGTTGCCACTCAGGTGCTTTGTCACGGCGGGTGGCCATGACGCTGGTATTCTGTGGAAACCATTGAGATAGAGAGGGAGTCACCGGCTTATACAATTTATAAAAAAAGACACAGTTATAGATGCATACATTCAAATAGTAAATATTGACCATCACAACACAGAAAAACTAAATACAATAGACATAACACGACATGACACAGATACAAACAGGAGAGGCGATACAAGAAGAGATGGTGTGGTTGTGTGTGGTCAATCAGGTCCCGACCTCAGCATTTGCTGCTACGGCATTATCTGCAGTGCCGCAGCTGCGCTGGTGAATACCAGGTTGGGACCTGGTGGTCACCTGGTTGCGAGTGAGTGTATATTTAATACTTTCTTCGGAAAGTAAATTGAAAGAAAGAAAGAAAGAAAGAAATAATATTTATTTAGTGACACAAATAAAGTAACAAAATTATAAAACATTATTACATCTATAAAAATATGAAGGTTATGTACAGTAAAAGAGATAAAGGCAATAAAAAAAAATGTGTCACCAAAAAGGTTTGCACTCAGCATATGCCGAAGGGACGCTTCGACGCTGGTCTTCCGTGCAAACCTCGTGAGGTAGAGCAACTAGGTACGTTGTATGTAATATATGTGTTGCAGTGGTTTGTTATGTTTCTTACAGCTTAGTTAGGTAGTGTGTACTAATTACAATAAAATCAGAAAAGAGACAGTGGATAAAGAGACACAGCACAGCTATACATTACTCTTTTGCAAATTTAATAAATACTCCCTAAAGTTGATGCGAAAAGATGTTAACGTTTTACACCTTAAAGGCGGAGGAATGTTATTCCAGCATTGCTAAGAATCCTAACGGATTCTCAAATGTACTTTTGATATTTAAATGTCTCATTTTCACCACAATCAATATTTATCTAATAACTTGGCGGTGCGAGTATCGTGGCGGCGTCACCTTAATTAAAGACACGTTTATCAGCCAAATCAAATGTAACCGTCAACTCTGTGGTTTTTGCGAACCGCAACCCGCACGCGACAGAAACCGAAAGTTGTTGTTGTTTTTTGTTGTCTTTCTTTTTGATGTTTCGAACTATATCTTACATTAGAAGTAGAGATGCGATAGTCTACTAGAAAATCGTATGACTGTATCGATATTTTTTGGACTACTCTTGTTTTCTTGTAAAAATAAGTAGGAAAGGACAGATACCTTTGTTGTTCAATAATTTGGTTAGATGCAATTAAATGCCCAGTACCGGAGGCCCAATCCGGGGGAAGGGGGGTTCAAAGGTTGGCAGCGCACTTGTGACTCCACTGGTGTCGCTGATGTCCATGGGCGGCGGCTGTCGCTTACCATCAGGCGATACGTCTTCTCGTGCACCTATTACATTAAAAAAATTTAGACATTATTTGATTCAAACAGCTTAACGAGCTTTTCGAGGCACTTGGTTACAAGTCTAGCAACTTGCAGATTTTGGGATGACAATAAGAATTTCTTACCCAATTAATTTGGCCGGGAAATCGAATCGCATCGCACCCGTTCACCTGCAACTCACTAGCCACTGCGCCATTCATTGCAAAAATCAACAGGCCACCATAATAGACAATAGTACTATAAGGTAGTCTAATGTACTCATTAGATTACATTAGACTACTTACTATACTATATACTAGAGCTTCTATACTATATATTTTTTACCTATAGCAGCAACACTAAGCAGTCCCAAAAAAGGACTCCTAGTAATCAAGTTTGTTTCAGCTCCAGATAAAAAACCGTGCAAGTTAGAGAAAATCGACTAAGAAAGTAGATTATCAACCAAACGCATCTTTTTTTCCAGCTCTAGACGCGTTTCTTGATAACAGTCTGGATTGATAGACTTACTAATCGATTCTAGTTACGTAAAAGTAATCGATTATACGAATGCGTGCACCTTGTTAGCTTGTCATTGAATTTAACACTTTTAGCTCAGATCCAATTTCAAAGTGAATTCATTTATTGGTCGATGCTATTGTCACAGTAGATGTAAACCAGTAGAAAGACATCAATAATGTTTATGAACACCGCTCTCTGGTCTTTCAAATATTCAACTTCTGGACCCCAATTCTCGTGCTTGTGACATTTATTTTCATACGACATATATCACTAAAACATAGTTTTTTTGTATGGTTTTAAGGTGATATCCGCCATGTTTTCAAAATATCACGAGCACGAGAATTGGGCCCCTAGTTTCTAAAAATAAGTGTTAGCCGTAGGACAGCCGAGTTTCGGTATGAGTGGGCCGGCTCGACCGGAGTAATACCCACAGAAAACCGGCGTGAAATAGTATTTTATTATTTGATAGAAATGGGGTGAGCCCTGCGTCTCATAGCCACTGCGACCAGTAGATGATCTATTGTGGCAGCCCCGTAACCTATTACAGCACCTCATGTAGCTCCAGTTCCAGGATAAACCCGAGAATGGAGCTGATTGGGGAGCTCTTGATTTCGTCAGCTGAGATCATGTGTGCTCCTGTGTGTCGGCTTCTGCAGCGGTGTCGCGCTATGCACTCGCCGAGGACGTGGATAATCGTTTCCTCGTCCTCGCGACAGAACCTGCAGATTTTGGTATCTGAAAGGCCCATGTTGTGCAGGTGAAATAGTAACTGCGGTGTGTTTTGCCAAGTCAGTAAGAGTACCTACCGAAAGGGGTTGGCAACGCACTTGTGACTCCGTTATCACGTTGGGCGGCCATCGCTTACCATCAGGTGATCCGGCTGTTCATCTGTCACCAATCACATAAAAAGGTAGGTAATGCATCGAAACAGTTGTTACACGTTTCAGAAACTATCCGTAACGTGCAAGTTTCCTCACCGCCGAGCTAATAATATATTTTTTTTACTGTAGATAGGTAAGCGTTTGACCATATTTCACCTGATGGTAAGTGATAATATGGTCTAAGATGTAGCACGACTACCTAGAAGATACCTATTCACTCGCGCTTTGAAAAACCCCAAATTGTAGTTTCTAGGGAACACCTCCTCAGGCAGCTGATTCCACTGTTTCGCAGTACGAATAAGGAAACAGGATTCAAACCTCTTTGTGCGGACTTTTGATATTTCTACCATGTACTGGTGTCGATTGAGGGTCTGCCTGGTGGAGTGGTGGAAGAACGGAGATGCTCCAATGGCATTGTACAGTTCCGTGGCGCACTCTCCAAAATGTATCCGATAGAAGATCGATAAGCTTGCTACCTTGCGTCGGTGTTCAAGGCTTTGATAATGGTAGAAATAAACACATATATTTAAAAAATCTAGAGGTGCATGCTCGGATTCGAACCCGGTCACCCCGTACGGAAGGCGCGTTCTGAACTACTAAGCTACCATCACTCGACGACGAATTGTTATTAAATATCCGTCGAAATTAATTGCAGATTTGACCACTAACGGTTGGACCCAATATTTGACCCATCCAAGACCTTGCTTTACTGGAGATTGACTATTCGTGACTATCGTCTACTAGGTATAGATTGAATAGATATTAGGCATTTTATGTACAGTCAACTCCAAAAATATGTATACACTTTAGGACGTTGTCACAATATATGTATAAGACAGTAGACCTCTACTTTCTTATAGGTAAGTATTGTGACAAGGTCCTAAAGTGTATACATATTTTTGGAGTTGACTGTATTAGGGTATAGATTGAATATGTTTTAGGAATGGTTTTGACTTTGACGGTAAGCTGCATAGCAGTTATACAAAACAGTAGGTCGTTTTGGATTCTTTTTAATATGTTTATTGCTCGAAATCTAATAGTTATGTAAAAGTCACATTTCTAGAAACGTACTTCTTATATGCAAATCATAAAAATGTGAATATTTTTGCTAATATTAATGAGATGTAAGTGATTCCTTGCGTGATACTTGCAATGATTCAAATGAAGATACGACAGTATATCCCAAAATTAGAAGTTTTCTTTTTTAACACGACACACAAAGTGTGATTAGATGTTCACTGTGATGATGATGAAGAAGAAGACCTATTTTTATCATTTGGACTCAGTATACCGCCTTCTTCTCCTTGCGTCGTTGTCCTCAGTACTGAGGGTCGTGGTCCCAATGAATTATTTTTTCCCGGACTATCATCCGCCAGCTCACTCTATCCTCGGCCCGCGTTGATCGCAACCAGGCTGTGGTCTTTAACTCAGTATATCTACTACTGATAGATATTAATCATCTGAACGAATAGTCACCTTAGTCATCAAACCGCTACGGTTGACACCAACAATTAAATATCAATTAGTACTTAAATATTTTCTGCATGATCGACACATCAAAGGCGGCATTCGTATGAAGATGTTACTAGTTTTTCGCATTCGTAATTATAGAGAGAGCAACACGAAGTCTCAATCAAGAGTAATTCGATCAAATACACTAATTTGCTTTAATTAATCCAATCATCGATAATCAATAACCCATTAATCTTTTCATTTGTTGGTTAAATGCGAGTAAATCAAGATAACTAAAAGTATTCGTGTAGCTATCTTGATTTACTGGTAAGTCAAGATAACTACATAATCTGGCCAGAAGAATCCAGATTCTACTGACCAAATTAAAAAAATAAGAGGCGTATAAGGTTTTACGTCAAGTGCAGACCTGTGTCGCCGCCACCAGATTTGTTATTGATTGTAATGAATTTAAGACAATAATGATAATTTGATTAAGACATTTAAAATAAAGAGGGATTTATTTTATTTTTAATTTATTGTTCTAATCAATAAAATACTGGTGGCGGTAAAAGGGCTTTCAAAATCGGACTAATGACAGTTAATTGTAATTGACATTATGTTTTTATCTCGAAATAACTAGGGGCGATAAAAAAACAGTAACAGAACATGAATAAATGATTTCTAAAATTTTACCGAGCGAATTCGAATAAAAATGTTTAGTGGCGAATTTTCGTCGGTTTAAACAGTAAGCTCTCTCAAGATTTTTTCCATGTGACGATTACAGTTAAACCTCCAAAATGTATAATAATAGAGCAGTAATACTGTACCAACCTGAACGAATCATCTTTAATAATCTTTTTACTAGAATAACATAGCAAAAAAAACTTTTATTAACATCAACCGTGTTTTTTCCTAAAAAATCTATTGAGGGTATTGACCATTTGACCTACTTTAGTTCGGATGGAAAAGCATAACATTATATCGGTAACAACGTTCATTCTGAACTGTAAAAATGTGAAGTAAGTAAGTATTCTGTCATTTTAAAGTCGCTTTACTCTAGAAAGGATGTCGCAGCACAGACGCCCATTTTGACCCACGGGGGTTGCCTACCTACAAAATGTTCGAAGGTCAGACGGCAGTCGCTTCATTATAATTACCAGACTCTCCAAATCAATAATCATGGTATAAGCGTACCCCGGGCTCCAGAGCGACAGCTTTGAACGCAACTAGGAATCACACGCTTAGATGAAGAAGAAGATTTAAGTACGATTCGCTGTTAAGGCTGAAAAAAGATTTTCAGTGGGTAGTGGCTTTGAGGGTCAGGGCTTGAGATTATGCAAATCAATGAATGCATAGTGTTTTTTTTATCGTTATATGTTTTTCATATAAAAATTCTGACTAACTTTGTCACACGCAGTTGCATTGCAGCATGTACAATATACATATGTATATATGTTCTGGTCTATAGGGGTTGAATTGAATGAATAAATTAATTTATTTCATTCCGACGAATGTTCGCTTTACATAAACATTCCAATTTATGTAAATACGGTCGCATACAGGATTATTCGTTATAATAACTTCAGCATTTTAACACATCCCGCACGTATGCTAAGGAAAATGTACAGTCGGGGAACGGATATCCTCGGATTTTCATATATTTTTGGTCCAAATATGAAAGGGTCGCCGATTAATTATCGGTCATGGGCAGGACACTCTTATGCGTTCCTGATAATAAATGGTCTTGACACACAGACGTTCCGTTTTTGTTTTTTCAGTACGGAACCCTAAAACGCCAAAAGCTTACAATATATTTACCGATTAATCCTGTATTTGACAGTTTGTGAATTCCAAAGGCATAATATACAAGCTTTTAATTCGGGCACCAAGTTTTCCTCAGAAGCCTTAGCGTCATAATTTCCAATTTCCCGGCTTGTAAAGGTATCGACTATCCATTGCCGTTGATGGACGCGTGTGATGATACGGAATATGCAGAGATAATTGAAGTGTCATCCGCAGTGGGATGCAGCGGGGAGCGTCTGGCCTCTAGACACGGAAAGGTACCTACAGATGTCAACCTATACTACATAAAAAGTCCCTATAGAGCTGCGCGACTGGCCAGATGGTGCATTCGGTAGTGACCCTGCCTAATACGCCAAAGGTTGTGGGTTCTATCCTCAGCCTGGTGTGATGAACGCTTGTGCTTGTTCAGTGTCTTGGTTTAAATATACTCGTATTTATTTTAAGTATATATCTATTTGTAATTCCTCTATTGTTTGATGAGGTCAATGTATGAGATGTTGTATGTATAATACAACATCGTAATACTTTGTTTGCCTTTAAAGGAGTTTAGGGCATTCGGTAACCTCACTCAATAAAGTCATTCATGCTGAAACGTGGCTCTTCCACGCTAGAATTTGCCACTTCGTTCTTTGATTTTAACCTTTAAATAGCCTAATTTCGCTATGGAAGATTTTTTTAGGCAGCCAGCCTTGTTCCCAAGCATATATGCAGGCCCCATGCCGTCGCCTATATACCCACGCTACATAAGTACTATAAGCGTCGACATGGGAGAACAAAGAATTTTTTACCGTGTTCAGGGAAAAATCGTGCCGAAAATTCACTAATGGCTTTTGGTAATGATGTTGCTAGTTAGAGAGCGTCTCAAGTGGTTAATCTTCATTCTAAGTAGCACTTACTAAAAACTAATGAAAGACAGACAAAGAAAGTAAGACTAAGCGCGAGCGCACATTAAACCACTAGTGGTCGCGTTTATTGGCCGCCACTGGTGGTTTGGTGGCGCCAAGCTAGTGACTTATTGGCGGAGACTGGTGACCATTCACTATATTTGTACCATCAGTATCAGGCAGCTCTTGATGTTGTTGGTAGTGTACCCCCGTGTCTTTTTACGTCCTGACTTTTTTTTTATATGAGAGGTGGCAGACGAGCAGACGGATCACCTGATGGTAAGCAATTCCGCGGCCCATGGACACCCGCAACACCAGTGGAGTCACAAGTGCCGCTGCCAACCTTTTCCCCTTCCCCCATTGAGCCTCCGGTAACCTCACTCACACGGCGAAACACAGCGCAGGCGCTGCTTCACGCCGGTCTTCTGTGAGGCAGTGGTATCACTCCGGTCGAGCCGGCCCATTCTTGCCTAAGCGTGGCTCTCCCACATTTAAAACTAATGAACTTTTCTACTGTTTTGCCACACTAGCACATGGATAAATATAATTTATTTATGCGACTCTAGTATCGCATCATTAATTCATCATGAATGTGTGAATAAGGGAATAAAGGAGGAAACACATCGACGAGTCAGATGAAGACTTTGAAGAAGATTTGATGCAAATTTTAGGTACATATAATGATACTTAAACGACTCAAGAAAAAGAGTACGCTCTTCTCTTAAAGGTCCCTAAGTCGTAGCCGTCCGGAAATACTCCCGCAGCCAAACCGTTCCACAGAACTGAGGTACGTGGTAGAAAGTTCCGCGAGAAACGCACAGTATTAGACCGTCGTCCATCGAGATGATGAGGATGGAATGACAATCGCTTGCGAGTGGTTCGATGAAATAATTCAGCTGCAGGGAGTAGATCAAATAGTTCATCAGAGCACTCCCCATGATAGATGCGGTATAGAGTGCTGAGGGATGTTTTGAACATAGCTCAGGTTTGTAATAACCAACCCGCATTAGGTAAACGTGGAGATTAAGCCTAATTCCATAAAATAGTAACGTTGATTTTATTTCTATGATGAAGGCCTTTGGCCTGTGGGACAATAAATAGGCTGTTACTTTCAAGTTGTCGTATTAATGGCGTAATGTGTGTTTGATCTAATAGTTGCAAATCAGACTTGACCGTCCATTGAAGCGGCACACTATCGTTTTGATTGATTTTGAAAACGATCTTAGTCACTTTCTCCCAGAAATAAGATCGCATCTTGTAGACCGAGACGAGATGTTTTTACTTGGTTTCGATTCATTGATCGTGGAATATAGGGTCAATGAACCAGTTGTTTACAGACAGTTTGTTTTGAGTACAGTGTATATCTGGGGGCATGGCAGTGTCCTCGCCAAGTCGAGCAAAAAAAATCACAGCCACGGCCGTACCATCCTTTTCTCGAAGCAATTCAGACTATTTTCGACCCCCCCTATAATTTCGTTGTGAAGAAAACAAGAAGCCTGAATTTTCAGTATCTAATCAGGCATTGTATTAACACGGTATATTTAAAATTTCAGTCAATTTGAACCAGTAGTTTAAGAATGACAACTTGTTAAAGTTTCTGAAATTTGTCACTCACTGACTGACTGAATGACTCACTGACTCACCGATCATCATAAGTCCAAGGCACTTCTAACAAATATAGAAGATTCAAATTTAGAATACAAATAGAATTTAGTGTCTTAATCATGGGAAAATCTTTTTTTTTAAATTCAGGTCCAGTTTTCTAAATACATCAACTGCATGAATAACTTTGTAATCTCATATAAATGTATAGGATTACAAAGTTACGTTTGCAGTTGAAGATGAAGGTACCGGAAAGAAAAAAAGTAGGTGGACTACAAAAAGAAATGATATCCCATTAAAACAAAACTTGTCAAAAAATCCAAGTCCAAGTTGTGTTTTTTATGGGATATAAGTTGTTTTCTTTAATTTTTACTGCCCAAAAAAAGGGCAGGTTCTATGTTCGACTCTTTATAATTTTATAAGTAGGAATGTTCACCAAGCTCTTCCCTAATATCATTTCATTTAAATTGTGTTAGAAATGAGTAACATACTAGAAATAATAACTGCATGAAAATCACATTTTATAAAAATACACCACGTCGCAATCAAAATATAAGCAATAAAAATAAAAATAAAATAATGTCAACATAAAATTCATGGTCTTAACAGAGAACTAACAAATAATAATTAGTACTACACCACTACATCATCATTTCAGCCAATAGTCGTCCACTGCTGGACATAGGCCTCCCCCAATGTTCTCCACACATATCGGTCCTGTGCCGCCCGCATCCAATGGATTCCCGCAACCTTCACCAGATCGTCGGTCCACCTTGTGGGGGACCTGCCATGGCTGCGACTTCCTGTACGTGGCCTCCACTCGAGGACCTTTCCGCCCCAACGGCCGTCGGTTCTCCTCGCTATGTGCCCTGCCCTTTGCCACTTGAAACATACAATTCTTTGGGCTATATCAGTGACCTTAGTTCTCCTGCGGATCTCATCATTTCTCATACGATCACACAAAGAGACTCCGAGCATAGCCCTCTCCATTGCTCTCTGGGTGACTCTGAGCCTCCTTAATCGGCACATTGTAAGCGGCCACGTTTCGGTTCCGTATGTCATCACTGGCAACACACATGCATTAAAGACTTGTCTTAAGACACTGCGGTAGATGGGCCGAAAATATGCTGCGTAGCTTCCTGAACGCTGCCTAGCCGAGTTGGATTCGTCGATCGACCTCTTTCTGGAAGTTGGATTTACCAAGCTGGACTTTTTGTCCGAGGTAGATGTACTCATCCACAACTTCCAGTGTAGAGCTTCCAACCTGTACAAGAGTGGGCACGACATCAGAATTCGACATAACCACCAACAAGAATCTACACCCGGAATAGTCCTGTTGTCATCACATCGAGATCATCTAAACTCTCCGAATGTGCTATACATTTGAATAATGGCGTAGCCACTTCTTGTTAACTCCCACCCCAGGATAAAGCCAAAATTTTGCCGCCTTAAACCTAAAAAGTGCCACTCCGCCCGTCTCTACTACGGTACGCTACCACATGAATAAATTATTTATTATTTACGCCACTAGTAGTAAGCGTCACATGAATAAATTATTTTATCATGTGACGCTACTACTAGTGGCGTAGCGGTGTCGTTAGCGCCCTTTTTTATTCGCCCCCTAGGACAAAGACGAGATTTTTCCGCCCCCGCTCCCACGCTGTGCTACTGAAGCTGTTTCAGTATTTATAACATAACTCATGCATTTGTTTATAGTGTAAGGTATAAATCATTTAACACTTTCATATTAGTACCTAACATAAACTGTAGACCACTGCTCCCCAAGCTAATACGACAGGAATACATCCCGTGGGCTTAGCCATAAATCCAGATTAAATGGTATTGCGTCGCAGACGTTATAGAGGCAGACAGATGACCTGCGATGTTAGCCAATTACACGATTTAGGATTACCTAACCATGATCTTGGGGTTTAGATTCAATCACAAGTATATACAGCCATTAATAATGTAGGTGGGTAGGTATAACCGATTATCACCTTATGTACAGTCCGCCACGCATCAATGTATACAATCTCTCAAATTTCTTCAATCGATTTTCACCTGTATGTACGTCAAATACGTTTAGTTCATTATCAATTGCAATGGAAAGACAGATTGTAGTAACTTGTATCTAACCTAATGTGTGGCTGTCTGCTCGAGTATTGGTGCTATTTCCAAATTTCACGACCAAATTGTACGTACGATTTGGAAATGCACATAAAGTATCCATTGTGCATATACAGGAAATGCACAATGTACTGCATTGTCAAAAAAATCACACAGAAGGTCGGCTGTAGCTGATATTGATATCGAAGTGTTCGTTGACCTACGAGCTAAGCAGTACGCACGCATGTCGCTATTAACTACCTAGTACTCCCACCACCAATTAACTACTTAGGCACATAAAAACTAAACAGACTTTTTTTATGGCTGCTAGTGTGTTGCCTACGGCGAACAAAGATCACAGATACACAAAGATCATAACAGACTTTTCGTACCGTAGCTTTTCTTAGGAACTGTCACATTAGTGTCACTATTTGTGACGATTCTCTATGGAAAATTCATAGTACAATGACCCCATGTAAATGTAATGTTTCGTTCAAAACAACCTTCCGGTTTTAAAATATGAAACAAACAACACGGTAAGATTGACATCAAGGGTCACACAACTGATCTGTTTGAATGACATTTTTTTTATTGGAATAACGTTTGAATAATTGAATGCATAAATATTTTATTTACGTCGTTTCTATGAGTACCTACGTCGTGTTTTGTTATTTCATTTTTGGCATACACTCCTTCTCATAAGTGAACTGATGTTGGCGATGTTATTTTCTCTCTACTTTTTTTACAATGCCACTTGATTCAATCACTAATATAATAAAATTTAAATTCTTTTAACTGTATAATTACAGAGCAGTAAAACCAGCGTTATGCCATTATCTTCCATCTTATATGCGATACATACATAGATTACGTGCTAAATAGATGCGGCGTTTATTATTATCCTACCCGAGCAGAATCTTCTACTTTCTTTTTGTTGGCCTTTTTTGTGCTATGGCGGATTTTGTGAAAGAAATGAAAACAAACTTCTGTCTTTTGTATGTTAATTATATTGCCATATAACCAAATGATACCTTTTCATAAAATAATAAGTTAGTGTCTTGTTAACAAGAGACAATATTTTTACGTTCATGAAATAAGTGAATATGCACTGTTTAAAACAAAATAATATGTTCAAGAAACATAGAGGATTAAGGTAAACAAAAGCTGCACTGTAACGTCGTTTTTGTACGTGGTCTTAATGCTATTTCAAAAAATAAAAGCGTAATAAGAATTTCATAAGCAACCGTTCCATTACTCTCTCATTCCCATTTTTTCCTAGGAAGCACTACATTTCCAATTCGTTCCAGCAAAGCCAGGAAGGAAGGCATCAATAATCGTATTACCTAATCTATGATCTAGAATTCTAGCCTACGCTATTATACAACTAATGTACCCGAGTCTAATCGAACCATGCGTGAAGTAGATTTGCACTAAACAGTTCACTCGAGTAAAAAGATTGATGTAGGTAGTTCGTTTCGATAAATTACTTTATTATTTTATACTAGCAGGTGACAAATATTCCAAACCTAATTTAGTAGTCCATTTAATTACCTAAAAGTTATTATTGAGTGAAAGAGTGAAATTGGTGATGGTGGTACAGATTAAGTGATTCTTTCGATTGATTAGGTAAAGTGCTGAATAAAATGAATGATCGGGATTATATTCGGCAGTTATGCAGGGTATATTTTAAGCAAATATCTACTGTCTACGCTTTCAGTTTGTTTATTTTGTCTTCTCTCCAGGTCGTACAAGAAACTCTAACTTTAATTCGAATTGTACTCGTAGGTAGGTATCCTATAATGATGACCAACTGAACTACTAGCAAAGGCTCGATCATTATCGAAACATAGTTTTTATATCATTGTTATTTTTAAGTGACATTGAATTGTTATTTTAATGTATACCGTTATTAAATATTTGCACGCTTCTTAACTTAAGCAAACTTAAGTGATACTAAATAACATTGTAACATCACATTATGTACCTTAAATTATGCAAATAAAGTATTCTGATTCTGATTCTGATTCTAATGAACTGAATTATAACTGTAACTAATTCAAATTGTAATAAACGCAATGATAATTTTAAGTAGGTATGTATACCTAATTCGAGGCAAAAATCTAAAGAATTATTAATTTGTAATAGCTGAACTAGTTATATTCAAAAAAGGGATTATTAATTTGTAATAGCTGAACTAGTTCAATTAAACTGTTCTTATTTAGGAACTACACAAGTCTACCGTGAAGCTGCGCCCGCGCGCCTTATCTCGACAATGATTGTGCCAAGGCCATTTTCCTTAGAAATGCTAAAATAATCTTGCTACTTACTTAGATTTTTGATGGGAAATAGAGATGTTATTACGCTTTTAAACTTAAATGGTTCAGTATTCTGTAGGTCTTTTTCTATTGATGTTTTGTATTTTCATATCCAATATTAATTTAACATTTTCTTTTTAATACGATATCTAATATATTACAAGTTGCCCTCCAATTTCGACCCTCCCTTTTATCTACATATTAGATCCTTTTCTTGATACATCAGTTGCTTTTATTATGTTAGGTTATTTAATAAAAAGTATAAGTGTTTGCCGAGAGGTTATAACCCCGAAATTGTTTAAAATAGAGCCGGTTTAGTAGCTAAAAATTAAAATCGATTGGTGTCGATAGTGTGCCCTACCCGTCACCTTAATGGGAATTCTAATCAAGCTATATTCTTAAACATACAGGGTGTTAGCTGAGTCTGTTTGATCAACAAACGTACCTACCTACTATACCGTAGGTATCACCTATAAAATCAACAACAATTCGCTACAAATAATTTATTATTATGTATCATCATCATCATCAGCCCATTTAAGTCCCCACTGCTGGGGCACGGGCCTCCCTCAATCACATGAGGTGTATACCTACTGTAATTTATCATGACAAGTAATATTGTTTTTGTTTATGTAGGTAGCATCTACCTGTAAATTTATCCTCGTGAAAAACTAAGCACTACATACAGTACAACAATAGGTATATACTACGTAGGTATTTATTCACCAGAAAAAAGTAATTTCTGATGGAACTAGAATCTCAGAGCCTAAGGCGAAACTGAAATCACAACCAAATCTTTGCTCCCGTCCCTTTCACACGTACCTACTTTATGTCTCTTTTGTTCGAATGTAATTGTACAGGTAATTGTCGTTCGTTACGGTTAGATTTCGTTGTATGCCCAATATTAACTTTCAAGAGAAGAGCGTACTCTTTTAAAAAAGGCCGGCAACACATTAGTGATCTCTCTGATTTTGCGATGTTCATGGGCGGCTTGATTACATTCCATTAGGTGACTCGCTAGCTCGTTTGTCGCATCTAGCATAAAAAAACTAGTCACTAAACAATATAGAGTGAGATCTGTATAAAATTGAGTTGCGAACAATCTCCCGTTCAAAAGGCGTACGGCGTTATCTAAGCTACCGCTTCAACATTGAAGTAATTTTTTAATGAGATAGGTGATGGAGTTATGGCAATGTAATACTGTTCCTATAATACATTCAATGTAGACGTGTGTAACTGACTCAGTGATCCGACTCAGCCAAATGATACATTGTTCCGAATCTCTAATGTTTGCTCCGAATGTATCATTCGACTCTAATGGATCTCGTGGTTAATCGTAACGCGCGGTAGTCAACTCGCTCACTCACTCCCGAAACACTGATCATCCGAATGAGCAGAATCATCCGAGTGAGCCGAATGGGCGGAAGAGTCGGATGTTCCAAATGATGCGTTTCACTGTTCCGCATCTTTGCATTAATCCAGATGCAAATGTTCCAATCTTTTAAAACATACGCTTTTGCCAAGTCTAATTCAATGAACTGTACCCTAATATAATATTAGATATTATACATACATACTTGTTATGATAAGATTACAGCCAAGTACCTGATAGCAATACAAAACAATAGATAACTTAGATAATGTAATAACATCGTATGATTTAGTATTGTTTCACATCTACTAGAGTGTGTGTCGATTATTTCAAGTAATTAAAATTACGGCCGTTTAACTTCAGTGCCAGTGTCCATTACAGAAATACATAAAATACTTTTAATGTTATTTAATTAATCTTAAGAATTGATAGCTTTTTCCTTTAAAATTATACAATCTTAGACATATAATTAAATGTGAAAGTGTGTATGGCGGAATTGTATTACGAGTTCATTTTGTAGCTTGCATTCATATCTATTATTTGGTTAACGCTAACATAATGATTTAGCATGCGCGAAACGAAAACAGATTTTAGTATGCAAATAAGAGAGAAAGTATTTACATAAAACAAAATTTTAATGGTGTATTGTGTGGTTACGACTTGAGTGTTTTTGCATAAGAATTTGTATTTCAGTTGACGACGGCGTAAGAGTGTGCAAGTTATAACTATTATGTTAGTGCGAAGTGTGTGTGGTTTTTTACTTGTGACAAACAAGGTTTACGTTCTACATGATCGGCCAGTAATCTCATATCTAAACGTCCTAGGTAGTCTATGTTTCTGCAGTTCAAGTGTGTGTTTGATGTTGTGACTGTCTTTCAATAAGGAACACTTATCTCTTTGTCAACTTATAAATAAATGAATAACACAGGTGCTTGGTTACCTATTTCGGAGTCAGTCCATTTACAAAAAATGAAAGCATTATTTAAAAAAATATTATTTTTATCAGTGTCCTCATGTCTGAAGGTTTCTTGAAAGAAATCGCCATTAAACTAGAACAATTTTTATCATAAATAATCCTTGTTATTAGATTTTGAGCATGTTAATTTCATTTACCTACATTTCTTAAAAACCGAAATTATATTTCCGATTAACAGATAAGTAACAAGCAAATTAACCGATAATGTTTGGGAAATCTCTAAAACTCTCTTTCAGACCACAGAGTCCATATCCCCCTTGTTACAAATCGCGGACAAAGGATAGTCCCGGAACAAAATTCGTGTCAGCCACTTTTCACATTGCGTGCTAGAACGGGATGACATGTGCTTTGGTACAGTAATAACTTTAAATCCCGATTTATAATAAGGCGGTATAGGTTTTAGTAATAATATTAACTTACAAACTATGTTAGTGCGTACTAATCAATAACATTGATGGAAGGTGGGACACATCTGCCCGCCTCTTGTGGCGTGTAAGCCAATCCAGCGTTTTTCAAATAATTATTAAATAGTTGATATTTTTACAGCAATCTTTTGTAATCTATTCTTAAGTAAATAATACGTTAATTATATAACAATAGTATTATTAAATGTATAATATTAAATTAAATTAAAATTACATTAAATTACATTAAAATTCAATGAAATTAAAATACTTCAATTACATTAATAAATTAAACTACCCATGATATGATAATGAGCTGGTATAGAATGCTAACCAGTTGGCTTAATTTGAAGCCGTCCCGTAACGAACGAGAACATACCTGTCGCATCCAAACAATGGAGACAGACAGCACGTGTGAAAGAGAGGGAAACTCCGATTCGGTCGTAACGTCTGCTTTAAATTAGGCACTCAGGTATTCCATAGTTGCGATTCCGTAGTCGTGATTTCTACTAATCTACCAATGCAAAAGGAATTATATGATAGTGATTACAAGAACTAGATGGTGATAAACAATACTTTACAGTGGGAGAGCCACGCTTCGGCATTAATGGGCCGGCTCGACCTAAGTAATACCACGTCCTCACAGAAGACTGGCGTGAAGCAGTTACGCAAGTTTCGCTGCGTGTGTGAGGGTACCGGAGGCCTAATTCCAGGCAAGGGGGGTTAAAAGGTAAGCAGCGCACTTGTGACACCACTGGTATTGTAGGTATCCATGGGCGGCGGTAATCGCTAACCATCAGGTGATCCGTCGGCTCATCTGCCACCTATAAAAATAACAAGTCACACAAAGTGTGGTCTCAGTAATATAACATAATCACCTTCTTAGTTTTCCAAATATCTTTCCACACCCCTCATCATGAAGTGGTTTAATAGATTACCGGACTGAAATTTCGACGGATGGCTTTGAAATATGTATGATAAAATTATTATTTTTATCAGTGTCCTCTGTCTGAAGGTTTCTTGAAAGAAATCGCCTTTAAACTACATAGAACAATTTTTATCATAAATAATCCTTGTTATTCGATAATGTTTGGGAAATCTCTAAAACTCTCTTTCAGACCACAGAGTCCATATCCCCCTTGTTACAAATCGCGGACAAAGGATAGTCCCGGAACAAAATTCGTGTCAGCCACTTTTCACATTGCGTGCTAGAACGGGATGACATGTGCTTTGGTACAGTAATAACTTTAGATTCCGATTTATAATATGGTGGTATAGGTTTTAGTAACAATATCAACTTACAAACTATGTTAGTGCGTACTAATCAATCACACATTGATGGAAGGTGGGACACATCAGCCCGCCTCTTATGGCGTGTAAGCCAATCCAGCGTTTTTCAAATAATTATTAAATAGTTGATATTTTTACAGCAATCTTTTGTAATCTATTCTTAAGTAAATAATACGTTAATTATATAACAATAGTATTATTAAATGTATAATATTAAATTAAATTAAAATTACATTAAATTACATTAAAATTCAATGAAATTAAAACACTTCAATTACATTAATAAATTAAACTACCCATGATATGATAATGAGCTGGTATAGAATGCTAACTAGGTGGCTTAATTTGAAGCCGTCCCGTAACGAACGAGAATATACCTGTCGCATCCAAACAAAGGAGACACACAGCGCGTGTGAAAGAGAGGGAAATTCCGATTCGGTCGTAACGTCTGCTTTAAATTAGGCTCTCAGGTGTTCCATAGTTGCGATTCCGTATTCGTGATTTCTACTAATCTACCAATACAAAAGGAATTATATGATAGTGATTACAAGAACTAGATGGTGACAAACAATACTTTAACAGTGGGAGAGCCACGCTTCGGCATTAATGGGCCGGCTCGACCTAAGTAATACCACGTCCTCACAGAAGACTGGCGTGAAGCAGTGACGCAAGTTTCGCTGCGTGAGTGAGGGTACCGGAGGCCTAATTCCAGGCAAGGGGGGTTAAAAGGTAAGCAGCGCACTTGTGACACCACTGGTGTTGTAGGTATCCATGGGCGGCGGTAATCGCTAACCATCAGGTGATCCGTCGGCTCATCTGCCACCTATAAAAATAACAAGTCACACAAAGTGTAGGTCTCAGTAATATAACATAATCACCTTCTTAGTTTTCCAAATATCTTTCCACACCCCTCATCATGAAGTGGTTTAATAGATTACCGGACTGAAATTTCGACGGATGGCTTTGAAATATGTATGATAAAATTATTATTTTTATCAGTGTCCTCTGTCTGAAGGTTTCTTGAAAGAAATCGCCTTTAAACTACATAGAACAATTTTTATCATAAATAATCCTTGTTATTGATTTTGAGCATGTTAATTTCATTTACCTACATTTCTTAAAAACCGAAATTATATTTCCGATTAACAGATAAGTAACAAGCAAATTAACCGATTATGTTTGGGAAACCTCTAAAACTCTCTTTTAGACACGCGGTAGCCAGTCAAATCAAGTTCAATCTATAAACAGAGCTATACTCGAAAATGTAAATCAAGACAACAAAAACTGCGAGAGATCACTGTCAAATCTATCAAAGTCACTTATGTCACTGTCAAATAATGTTTTCAGGTTTCGCCAACTTTTTTGTTGGATTCGGCGGGCAGGGCTAAAACAAGCCGGGTGGGCTGATCCAATTCTAAGGTTTTAAATTAGTTTTTAGTAGTTTTAGTGTACAAATATGGTGTTTAATTTTGTGCAGTGAAGTGCCTCAAAGTGATCCTAATAATAAGAATCGTTGGATTGTATCGTTTTTGACAATGCTATTGTGTGTCGAGTGTGTTATCTCGAGACAACTTGCTTAGACCTAATAGAGTCCTAGAGCGATTGATTTTAGAGTGATATGAGCTGAATCTGGATAAAACGTAAAACACCGGCGTTTTATTGAGTGACTGTGGCTTTGACTGATTTCAACTGTTGACTACCTACTTATTTTCAATAAGTTACTTGACATTGGCGAATTGTCTTCGGATAGAGCCATAATAAAAAAAAAACTTTTTTGTTATTGTATAGGCTGTTATGAGACGTAATTGTGGCGGTTATGAGACTTTTTAAAAAAAGTACAGCGGTGAATCCATAAAGAAAAGTATTAGGATTTTTTTGAAATGTTCTTGTGCAATATATTATCTTTGTACAAGTAACCTTAACTATAATTATTGTCTAAAGTGGCGACTTTTAGCAATATGTTTTAAGCTGAAAGAAATAAAGACATAATTTTGTCTAAAAAAATAATAAATAATTTCTTCTATGGATTCCCCGTTATACTTTTCTTTAAAGTCTGATTTATCGCCTGTGAGCGGCCTTTACGTCGATACGTCACCTTCAAGAAGACATTTATTTATTTTCCTAATCTAGAAGTACATGCTCGGATGCAAACCTACAGTTTATGGAGGCCGCGTTCTTATCCACTGACCTACTATGGTTCCTGAGAGGTGAACAAAACGCATCTTCTTGTAAATGAATTACCGCTGCAAGTGTCGATGCGGTGTAATCATTGTTATTGTCATTTCATTAACAATTGCATGGGAAGCAAATGCATTGTGCGAGGTTGACCTCTGAGATCAGGTTCCCATCATTATTCGATTGTCGGATAAGTTTGTAGGTCGTGCTCTTAAACGTAACAGTGGATACAACCTATGTTTAAAATAAGTCATATCAGAGCTTTCAATCTATAAAATATAATAAGTAGATACATAAAAACAAACTAAGTCACCACACTACTAACTCTGCTTCATCTTCTTTGAGTGCCTCTTCTGTTCTGAAGGTTGGCCGTCAGATTTCCGAAATCCTCTCTATTCATTGCGAGACGAAACAGCCCTTCCACAGATGCGATGCCAGTCCACTTCCTTATATTAGGCAGCCACGACTTTTCCTTCTTCCAACGCGTTGCCTCCCCTCTATTTTACCCATCATGATGAGTTGAAGCGACCTGTACCTCTCATGCCTAAGCACGTGACCTAGGTTTTCGATTTTCCGCTTTTTGATGGCATTCATAAAGTTACGGGTCATGGCGACACTTTGGAGACTATTAACTCTATCACTACTCAAAAGATAAGATCTTTTGACCAATGGCCAGTGACATTTCCTTTGCGGAGTCTGTCAATTACCTACAATATTTTGGACATCCTTCTATACAGGGTGCTCGCAAATAGATTGACATTTACATCCCTTAGAAGAGGTTCTAGCAACGATTCTGTACAAACTTTTGTTCAATGGCCGTCTGTTATCCTCGCTATATGCCCTGCCCATTGCCACTTGAGCCATGCAATCCTTTGGGCTATGTCTGTGA
Source organism: Marasmia exigua (assembly GCA_019059595.1). Lineage (NCBI taxonomy): Eukaryota > Metazoa > Arthropoda > Insecta > Lepidoptera > Crambidae > Marasmia > Marasmia exigua. The sequence continues at coordinate 7,570,317 of CM032471.1, forward strand.
CCTTAGTTCTCCTGCGGATCTCATCATTTCTGATACGATCACGCAAAGAGACTCTGAGCATAGCCCTAACTAACTAATGCTTGTCATCAAAATATTCAGTCATTTTTTAAAATTACATAGTATAACGAAAGTAGGTACTTACGTTAACTTTTGGATAAAATCTTACTAACATATCGTAAATCACGTGAGTATTGAAATTTATTGAAACATGCGCTGTTTTATCCCAATAGCCGATCAGTCATATTTGGACATTATCGATACAATTTATCGTTTTCAAGTACTTATTTCCGACAGAGATTATAAACCGAAACCACAGGGTTTTTCGGACTGAAACGGTACATTACTCGTACTTCAAGTTTTTTCATAAAACAATACTTATCTACTTTAATTAGACAACATCACATTACCTACTCAACCTACTTACTACAATGAAATTCAAGTTCCAAAGTATTTTTTCTTGTACTAAGGAAACCAGATACAAACAAGGTAGATACCAAACACTAGATCCAACGTAAATAGGTATCAGTTTCTGCAACAAATATTTGTGTTGGTGTGATGATCAAATCCGCGACACTTGAGCGTCTCAACCATCGCTCAAACCAATGAGTTATAAAGATCTTCAACATTTTTTCAAATGACGTCTCATCAACATTCTAACAATATTTGCCATAAATAGGTGTTTAGTTAGAGGATCTTCTTCTTCTCCTCTTTAGCCTGTTTGAACTACTTGAGTTTATGCCTCCTTCAGCATTTTCCATTCTTTCCGGCATTGAGATTTTTGCATCCAGTTCGAGCCATCAACCTTCACGTCTTTCCAGCGCATCTGAGGTCTTCCTTGCTTGTTTGCCCATGGCTTCTACTCAAGAAGACGCTTGCGCCAAGAAGCTTCATTGCAGGCGACATGTCCTGCCCACCTCCACTTTACGCGAGCCACTCGTTTCGTTACATATGCGACTTTGCTTTGCTTTAAAAGCCATTTATTTGTTTTGCGGTCCATTAGTGTCACTCCTACGAGCTTTCTCTGTACTGCCACCTGGCCCTGCCCTTCCTTCAGTCTGGTAAAAGTGTTTTAAGTGAAAATCCAGGTTTCGGCACCATAAGAGAGCATTGGTAGGATGCACTGGTCAAATATCCTGGCTTTCAGAGGATGTTACACCCTGTATTACCTACTAGAAACTTAACTTCTTGCTCGGTTATTCAGCATCTAAAGACGAAACACAAAAAGGCATAAAATAATTATAAAAATTCGAATAATGTTCTCCCATCTCTGGATAAATTTATTTACAAGTAATCCGAAAGTTGTGCGACAAGTTTCATTGCCAGAAGAAATTCTGGGAAAATTTAATCTAAGTTAACTTATCTAAGTACCTATATCTTTTTGAGGTTTAGCGTCCACAATTCGTCAATTTTATTTTATTTCCAAAGAGCAAAATCAAGATTCTTCGTCAAAATGGGTTTACATATTATTTTAGGTCGTAGAGAATGTGTTATTGTTTGACTCAATGGGAAAACATGAGTAATTTTTAGTTTCAAGTAATACTTAATTAATTAATTAATTAGCTTTTATTTCAGATAAATAAATCCATACAAATTCGTTAGTAACATTTTGGTGCTTAAAAACTATGTTAGTATATCCAATTATTATTATTGGGGACAGGAGTGTGTAAGGACCTCCAGTGTCCCAAAAATGGACCATCTATCTGGTCCGCTATAACAACGAGGAGGCTGTTGCCGCTGGCCCGTGTCCGCCGCGCCATCGAGGCAGCCCTTTTAGGCATAATCGTACGGAAGCAGTCCGTATGCGCCTCCGCGAACATCTGCGACGCACTGCAGAAACGAGGCAGCCGCAACAGCGCCCTGAATGCGTTATTATATTGGACGCGAAGGGAATCCAGCGCTCTTACTTAGGTACCTACTTGTTACGTACATTTATATGGAGCGTTTTGACGCGACTTGCAGTATGCTGTTATTTGTAAAAGTATTAGGGCTTTATTCATACACATTTAATAAACCTTTGTTAGCTTAGTTTGTTTGCTAAAACGGAGATAGATATAGAACAGTTTTGACGTTTGATACAAAAAAAAATCATGTAAAATTTTCTACGCCTACGACTACGCTGGCTCGGACACGTGGAGAGAATGGGAGAGGATCGTGCAGCCAAAAGAGCCTATCTGGGACGACCAATGGGGCGACGTCCAGTGGGTCGTCAGAGATACCGCTGGAGGAACGAAGTCGCCAAGGACCTCAAAGCACTCAACGTGCACGGCTTGGCGGAATTGGCCCAGGACCGCAAAAAACGGCGAACTTTGACGTCGGAGGCCAAGACCCACTTTGAATCACTGAGCCAGCGTAGTAAGTAAGTAAATTTTCGAAAAAAATCTACTGCTGTATACCTATGCCACTTTTAACAGTTATCACTTTCTCCTCGTACAGAACTAATGCACAACTTATTTAAATAAGTTGTATATTATTATTTAACTAGCTACCTTCTTCGCACGGGTGGAATATTATGCATATAAACCTTTTTCTAGAATTGCCCTATCTATTAAAAACCGCATGAAAATGCGTTGGGTACATTTAAAGATCTAAGCATACATAGGGATAGAAATCGAAAGTGACTTTGTTTTATACTATGTTAGTGATTAAATAATATAGGCACCTTAAGGAATCCTAGAGTATCTACTCTTCAGAAACACACAGAAATCTCTTCGTTGTGGATCTCCACTGTTTGAAGAGATTTCTGTGCCTTAAACTATAGGTCCATTAATGGTACGACTTAAGAACCTTCAAGAGAAGAGCGTAGGTAGGTACTCTTTTATAAAAAAGCCGGCAACACATTAGCGGTCTCTCGGATTTCGCGGATGTTCACGGGCGGCGTTGTTTACTTTCCATCAGGTGACTCGCTTGCTCGTTTGTCGCTTTTAACGTAAAAAAAATAGTACAACTGACATAACAGGAAATATTATTGGCGCCGACTGTGCCTAGATAAATTCGTCTAATAAAACCTAGTATTTTATTACATCCGTTAACTTGCTTGTTATCAATGTAAACATTCCTTTGACTGTGTAGTAGATAAGGGTGTTAACTAATTGAGAACCGATGAATTTCGATGATAACCAGTTAAAAAAAGAACACCGTCTTTTAAAATTGATTATAAATAAATAAATATTTAAAATCTACTCTTAATCTATTTCCGTGTGGTCCCGGCAGAGTAGAATAGGCCACCCTCACTCTTACCGAGGTGTCGTAAAAGGCGACTAAGGTAATGCTGCTGGCATGATCATCAGCACCCAGAGAAGGAAAACTCTGCATTTACATCAAAACCCTCGCCAACCCGTCTGCCAAGCGTGGTGAGTATGGCAATTACCCCTCATGTGATTGAGGGAGGCCCGTGCCCCAGCAGTGGGGACTTAAATGGGTTGATGATGATGATGATGATGAAATAAATATTTCACAACATCACATATTGATCTGACTCCGAGGTAGTAGATAGATAGATAGATACACTTTATTGCACAAATTTTACAGATCTTAGTCTTAGTTAGGTAGCTCAAGCACCTGCGTTACGGATATCAGAACCAGCAGAGGAATTACAAATATATAAATTTAATACTTTTCTTTTGTAAATACATACTTTGAATACATAGAAAACACTCAGAACAATACAAACAGAGATGTGCATGCACACAAACGTTGGTATTGCAATCGATTATATTTTCCTTCAATTATTAGAGTTGTACTATTTTTAAAAATCTCTTATAATTGCCACAATCAATATAAATCTACTGATGGCGCTTAGTTCCGTCGATGGAATTTCGAATCCGAGCACGTTAGTTCCCCATATTTTGTTAACTAGCTCGGCAGTGAAGAAAATAAGTACGGACGGCGTTACCTCTTGCAGTACAAAAATATTACCTACTTGTGTCACAGGAATAAGGATGGTCCCAAAGTCCTACAAGGTAGTCCAAAGTTTGAGGCATATCCTCTTTATTCTTTCGCTGTATGATCAGTATAAATAAGTAGGTGCAGTCAGCAGCAATTAGATAGCGACTTCCAAGGCTGTCAAATAGTTAGGTACCGCCAAAGTTGTCAAAAATATCGATGCACCTGTGACTCTCATATGGATAGATATTTCATGAATATGAGAGTCACGGGTGTATCGATATTTTTGACCACTTTGGCTGGACCTAACAAAATGACAGCCTTGGATGTCGCTATCTAATTGCTGCTGACCATCAACAACTCTGCCTAATACCGACCTCTGCTAATCAGGGTGCATTCTAATTTATATGATCTAGTACAGTTAGCTACCTATTTTTTTTTGTAGGTAAACTAATTTATTTTTGGTATCGAAGGGAGAATGCATTAGGCATCTTCCTACTCCTAACCTACCCCTACCCAACCTACCAACTACCTCCAACTTCCATTCAATCAAAGAATAGTGATATTTTTGATATTGTTTTCTATTTACCTCTTGTAATCTAAACTAATCAATAATCACACATGATATGGCAATACATTCTTTAGATAAGCCATTAAACAGAACTTTTGTCGGATCTAACAGGCCAAGATGATTAATTGCATTTGGAAACTTATTCATTTTTGTATCAAAGTGTTTATGTACGTCGGTAGACTCATACTAGTCTAGAGTTTGATCAAAGGTTGTTGATCTTAGGCCGAATACGAAGCCGAATCTCTACATTTGCCCAAGAATCAAACTAAATTTAATAAGAACCCTATTGTGCTAAGCCAAAATGTCATAATCCTATTCCATTCACTAAATATAGGTAGGTAGTCCTAAGATTTGCGATTTAAATAATTATTTTAGTGAACTTTGCCAATACACCTAACACAAGTAGCAAGTAGATACTTATCTAAATAACAGAGATCTATCTGATTAAAAAACTACCTACTTATTCATGCAAATTATTGCATGAATAGTCGTTTTTTAATCAATCAATTGTATAGCAAGTGAATGTAAGAAATTTTTTGTCAATTTTTACCCAAGTTTCATTGCAATAATTAAATCTGTGGTTGCAATAATGCAACTTTATTCCATCATAATCATATCTTCACAGTGTGATAGTTTTATTTATGTTCTCGCATCGGCCAAAACTTCGGCCTAGTCTAACCGTGCCGAAGATTCGGCCCAGTCTAGCCGAAGATTCGGCCCAGTCTAGTCATGACCGAAGATTCGGCTCAGTCTAGCCATGCCGAAGATTCGGCCCAGTCCAGCCGTGCCAAAGATTCGGCCAGACACTATGATGGTCTCATCCAAAGATAAGATAGTAGGTACAGGATGATAGTTTGAGGCTGAATCAGTTTATCGGAGACTATAGTCCGGTGAGAATTGTTATTGGTGAGTTTTCTTTGTATTTTCAAACAAGCACGTTTTGTGTTCATTACCAACAATTATGTGTTTATAAATCATATCGGTATGATAAATCATAGGTATATGTAGGTATAATAATAGACGACCCGATTGGAACAGTGCTAGTGAACGCTGCCTCTGATACAAGGGTTGTGGGTTCGATCCCCGCACAGTACAAACATTTGTGTGCATGAACATGTTTGTTTGTATTGGTCTGGGTATTTGCTATGTATTATAAGTATGTATTTACAAAAAAAATATTATACGTATATATTTGTAATCCCACTGTTGATTCTGTATTCCGTAACACAGGTGCTTGAGCTACCTATCTCTGAATCAGATCAATGTACGTGATGTAGTGAAATATTTAAAAAAATATATTCATTTCCAAAATTACATTTTGCGACCAATAATACGCTACTTTACCTACCCACCCATTAACAAGATTACAAAACCAAGTGCCGGCAACGCATTTGTGACTTCAGTACAACTCTGACGTTGCGTGTCTATGGGTGATCTGTTTTTGATAAACGCGGACACGCGGCAGGCGGTATTTCACTAATTAATTATGAAAATACGACAAGTCGTTCAAAATGGTCAGTAGGTTTAAAGGGAAGTACCTACCTAGCTAAATACTCGTGGTAGGTATTCGGTGTCATATTTCATTCAAAATTAATGAATAAAAGACTCTACCATATGCGTGTCTTTGCGTGTAATCCGATCGAATAAAAAAGTAAACAATCCGGATTGGATTTGTGGATTGTCTCAGCTTGTGATCCATAAGTGTTCTTTAGATAGCATTGGATATCATTCTATTTTCATTGTTGATAGTCATCTTCACTCATTGACTAACGTAGGTACCTACCTACATCCACCTCCAATAAAATGTAAACACCTCGCTTCTTATGCTTGAAAATAAGGTTCATATTTGAATGAGGTTGTATACTTATTAATTCGCGTGACTGTACATATATTGCAAATGATTCTGTATAGTTATTTGGAAACTTCAAGATAAGTGAGATAAAAGATGACCACGTAAAAATAAGCGGTGGTTTACTATTCGACAATTTTATTTTAAAACTGTTGTAAATGTTCTGTATAATCCCTTTCAATTAAAACACAACTTTTAGGCTGCCTCTCTACCGAAGCGGAGCGAGGCTGCGGAGCGGTGAGCGAGGTAAAATCTACCAATAGTATTGCATATAAACTCCGCTCCTTAGTGACCGAGGATCTTTTATTTTTAAATTTTAGCCTCGCTCACCGCTCCGCAGCCTTGCTCCGCTTCGGTGGGCAGACAGTCTTAAATTTAAGTTCAATTGACTATAGAGCTGAATGAACGAAATGCCTGGAAGTTTTCTTATTGACTCATTGTACCCAGCCCAGATGACCTGGGATCAGGAGCGGGGCATGATGGTGTTGATTTGTAGATGATTAATAAAGACATAGGCACGTATCTTCTCTGGGATATGAATGCAATTTACAAAGTGAAACAATTCAAAATGCGTAAGTTTAAGGGGGGAGGCCATGGCGTGTGTAATATAAAAATAATCAACTAAGGGATAAAAATGTCAGACAGCATCAAGGATTTAGAGAAACACTATGAACAGAATGTGTTCTTCGATCCACACCCACGAAGTATTGGTAAGTATTAAAATAAATTATTTTTAACATTGTTCGCTATGTACAAGCCTAAGCAAATAAAGAATTATTTGAATTTGAATGCAACGATAAATCTAAAAAACTATATATCTCACCAAAGAGCAGACGTGGATGAAATGCCTTCTAGATTCCATAGGATTATTTTCCTGCCCTGACACCACTGTACTGCTTTTTTTTTATTTAGTATCATTTCAGGGTGTTATTCCTAGTTGCGTCCAAAGCAATCTTTTTGGAGCCCTGGATAGTGGGTACGCTTGTAAGGTCAGCATCAAAAGTAGCTTTATACTTTAGTACCATGTCGAAGTAACATTTTTACGAATCCCTTGGCAACTGACTATAATAGGCAGAATAGTTACTTTCACAAGGTACTCAAGTGTTAAGCTACTTTCGATGCTGACCGTACCATGAACCAAGATTTGGAAAGTCTGGTAATTATATACAATGAAGTGAGTGCCGTCTGACCTTCGCAATCTTAAACAGAGGAACCAGATCAACTGAATCATGGTTACATGTTTAAGAAACATATCTCAATCTTGCAGGTCGCTTCACGATGTTTCCCTGACAACGGGGCTAAATATTCCCCATAGAGTAAGGTAAAACTAACTAATCCAGATAAGCCCAGAAAAAAGCGGACGTGCATGCCCGGATGCAAACGGAGAAAAAACACATAATGACGTATCTTTTTCCATCTTCCACAGGGTTGTTTCCAATCCCTGAATATCCGGAGCTGGAGCCTAAGCGAGGCATGTGGTCTGCAGCGCTCGACGCCATCCTGACGACCCTGCGGTACCTCGCACCGGCTACGTTGCTGACGCTGTTCTGGGGACAGCAGAGCTTCTTGTTTAAACTGCTCAAGCATATCGACTCCGCCTTTAGATCTAGTAAGTACAATAAAAAAAATAGTACAGTATATTGGCCCAACTTATCAGCAAAAGCATTAGACGTGTGTAACTCTTTACTTAAACGACTCAGTGATCCGACTCAGCCAAATGATACACTGTTCCAAATCTCTAATGTTCGCTCCGCATGTATCCGTCGACTCAAATGGATCTCGAGTTCGATAATGATAATGATAATGATAAATAGTTTATTTCGAAGAACATGGTACAGAAGATTTTAAAGTTATGCACAAGTTCAACATATTCTGCCATCACTTTAGGCGTAGAAATATTAACATTACAAAATTGCTTATAATCTATTACATTATTATTAATTGAGAATTATTATAATTATTACATATTTGTTAATTATACAACATTAATTTTCTCATGAGTCGTCAGTTATTAGTCAAAGGTACAGTCCCTTATTCTTGCGTCCTCAAAATCCTTAACAGAATAAAAGCATTCCTGCAGAAGCCAACGGTTCAATACGTACTTCAATTTGTTGAGGGGTAAAGCTCTGACTTTTATAAGTAGCTTATTATAAATGTTTATGGCATTGCAGTATACATTCTTAGAAGCTAACTGTAACCTTCGAGGTGGTATAAATAGTTTATAAGGATCTCTAGTATTACTCTTCCCAAGTACCATGTCATGCAAAGGAAAAAGTGCCGCATGTTTTCTTATGAAAATGCAGATATCAAAAATGTACTGACAAGGCAGAGGCAATATTTTAAAATGTTTAAATAAGGGTCTACAGTGGTCCAAATAACCTACACCACACAAGGCTCTAATGCATTTTTTTTGTATTTTAAACGCTTTTTGGACGTCAACAGAGTGTCCCCATATAATCAAACCATATCGTAAGACTGATGAAACATAGCCATGATAAGCTGATAATGCAGCCTCTATGGAAGACACTAGTTTAATGCGACGTTAGTGCTAATACAAACTTGTCTAATTTTATGCAAAGACTATTCACATGCTCTTTCCAGTTTAAATTTTTATCTAAAACTACACAAGGAACGTAGTTGTTGGTGAATTAATGGCATATCCTTATAATGAATGTTGACCTGAATCTCCACCTGGTTATACGGTTTGAAATGAACAGCGCTGGTCTTGTTCAGGTTAATCTTTAGTTTTTTTGCTCTAGGCCATTCTATTACCCTCCTAAGCTCTTCATTTGCAATTTTTTCTATTTCATTTTTATTTTGACCTTTGATTATCAGTGTTGTGTCATCTGCGAATAGAATGCATTCTTGTTTTAATGTTAAAGGCATGTCGAGTGAACCGAATGAGCTGCATCATCCGATAAGCCGAATGAACCGAGTGAGCCGAATGATCCGATGAGCCGAATGAGCTGAATGATCAGAGTGAGCCGAATGATCCGAACGAACGGATAGAATCACGGATCTATCCGAGAGTCGATGTTCCAAATGAACCGTTTCACTGTTCCGCATCTCTGCACTGATCCAAGTGTAAATGTTTCAATCTTTTGAAAGATACGTTTTGCCAGGTCTAAATGCAATAGGAGTGTCCTTATGACAAAAGGTACTTATCATCATCGTCATCGTCAGCCCATTTAAGTCCCCACTGCTGGGGCACGGGCCTCCCTCAATCACATAAGGGGTAATTGCCATACTCACCACGCTTGGCAGACGGGTTGGCGAGGGTTTTGATATAAATGCAGAGTTTTCCTTCTCTGGGTGCTGATGATCATGCCAGCAGCTTTACCTTAGTTTTACGACACCTCGGTAAGAGTGAGGGTGGCCTATTCTACCCTGCCGGGACCACAAGGCTAGGTAAAGGTACTTATAGGTACATATTTTTGCAGCCATCTGTACTGCTACTCTTGTATATTAAGTGGTCAAATTTATTCTTGAGGAACTAAAGTTCCTTTGATTTATAATCAATGGAGTTAGGTACCATGCCTTATGACCAATGATCGAAGTAGGTAGAGCTATTTGGGTTTATTGACCTCAAACATAAATGTTAATATGGACATGCCCCGGGATTCTATTATCCTGGGATTAAAATAAATAAATTATTATTTTAGAGTTAAATATTTAACGTATTTTAATCATGAAATTGCTTATCCATAAACGTTTGATACAACCATATTTACTTATAGTTTGTTCCTTTCTATCTAACGTACGTATCTTGAATATCCAAAGAACAAATAGAACCTTTTTAATTAACATGGTAGATATCAAAAAGCGTTTATAATAAGTTCTGATGTTAATGCTCGTATGTATAAACGGAAATGACTGTTAATAGTATAAAGTATATCTTTAATCCCGGGATTCCTGGGATTCCAGGCATATCCATATTATTTGAAAAAAATCGCAAGTACCGAAAATAGCTCCTCCTACTCCGATCATTGCTTATGACGTTCTTAAGCTGCAGTGGCCCCATCATTTATTCTGATGACGTTATTGACAGAGTATTGCTCTGCTCACAGTTTTGACTCCTCATAAAAAAAAATGTCTCATTCTAAAGTCACAGAGGCCTATTTCTCATTCAAAATTAGACTAAAACATTATAAGCATTAAGTTAAGTAAAGTATTAGCCTATACACTGTCCCACTGCAGGCAAAATCATGCCTCCATCATGGAAATCAAGTCATCGCTACTATGATGGGATTAGGCTTAATCACCACGTTTGCCTAATGCGGATTGGTGATCACCATCCCGAGTTAGGTACGTTCGGAAAAAATCGAAACATATCTTAGCTCGACCCGGGGATTGAACCCAGGACTCAAATCACGGCCTGGTACTTAAACCACTAGACCAACAGGGCGATAATCATTAAGACTCGTACCTAAATAAGAGTTCGCGCCACCAAAAAAGTCTCGTGAAAAACGCGCTTGAGTCGCCATCGACATTCAAATTTGAGCTTTATGCTTAGACACAAGGAATCTCAAATTTTAGTTCCGTCTTTTTCCGTGGGACTTATCTCGTGGCGCGGACTGTACCTTTTGCTCTTATTTTCAACAAGCATTTTGCAACTTCAGAAACATTAAAATTAAAATCAATAAAAAAAAAAGAACTCCGTAGTTGTAAGGATTGATTTACTTTTTTTGTGCACATTGGCAGTTTTCTTGCTTGATTGATCGGAATCGGATCGAATCGAATACGGGTCATGTTCATCATCATCATATCAGCCCACATCCACCCACTGCTGAGTATAGGCCTCTACTTTATCACGCCACTCCATTCGGTCCCTTGCCAGCCTTCTCCATTGTTTCCCCACTGCCGTCACAATATCGTCGGGCAATCGGGCAGGTGGTCTACCCACAGGACGTCGCCCCATTCTTGGCTGTCATTCGGTAAGCTTTATAGTCGACCTATCATCTTTACGCTTTGCCAGGTGTCCTTCCCATCTCCACTTTAGCAAACACACTCGCGTGCCAACGTCTATTACCCTGGTTCTCTTTCGAATTTTAACGTTGGGTACGCGATCTCTTAAAGAAAGACCGAGCATGGAACGCTCCATAGCACGTTGCGCCACCTTTATCTTGTGCATAGTTTCTTTAGTCAGTGTCCTTTTCTCGGCCTAATGTGTGAGCGTTGGGAGGACACACTGGTTAAATACATTTGTCTTAAGGGGACGGGTAGGGCACAATAGCGACGCCAATCGATTTTAATTTTTAGCTACAAAACCGGATCTATTTTAAACAATTTCGGGGTAACAATTTCTCGGCAAACACTTATACTATTTATTAAATAACCATGCACCACCACCATCACCTTAAAGCATTTTAGATTTAAAAAGGTAGCCTAACTTCCCGAACATGTCATGGCTCATGTTACGTTAAAAATATTGCAATAAAATGTCTTTTTACCTTAGATAAGCGTTTTACTTTTTCCAATTATCAAACCGAGAAGTGAACACGTTTGTATGAAAAATAGGCTATGAGCTTAGTAGGTACTTACTAATAAACTAAGTTTGCTGGTTTAGTGCGTATCGGGGCTTAAAAAGGCTTATAACATCAAGATTATGATGGCGTGAAAAAACGTGTTACCTACTTGATTTAAAAACATGTTTGTGTTTCATTATTATGACATAGACTATTTTGGCTGATGCCATCGCGTCCGTTGTATTCGAAACGTAGCTACTCGTAGCTGACTAAATTTTACTTTCTTACACAGGAGGTCCTTTCTATCAATAGGGTAGTTGCAACTATTTTTATTATTTGATAGAACGGTTCATTACGATGATATTACGCCATAAAAAATATGTTTTTTTAAGCACCTTTCCTAATAATTTCGCTATACAGCCATAAAAGCCGTCCACCATGATGGTCTATTAATTATCTGTGCAGTGACATCACTGTTATTGTAAGCAATACGCGTGACTGTCATAACCTCGAACCATGAAAGACCACGAATAACCTGAAACTGGCGTTAGACGTTTTGTTGTTTACAATAATGGTGACGTAGAAAAATGGCGGACGTTGTTTTCAATCAAGAGAAAAAAAAAGTAAAAATATAACTGTTTTAAGTTGAATTTTTATAGCAATCCCTTATTTATATTTATCGAAGTATATATTTCGTACCCTTTTACGGAATAATATTTGAATTAAAAGTTATTTTTATAAATGGTGACATGAGGCAACTTGCCTATAGTGACCAGGTATCACTAAAGTGTATAAGTACATACACCCCTTTGCAGCCAGCTGTACAATGGTTCAGCAAAATATATATTCCCTTTACTGCAATACGCATAGTGTAGTTCTGCCACACGGTACTATAGCAATACCGCTCCCATGCTAGTCTGTTATTTGACCAAGATTCGTTGCGATAACGCGTTGTAACAGTTCATACACAAACACGTGCTGCCCAGTTTCCAACTCGATAGCCTAATCTTGGCCGAAATCTTACTCGTTTGAAGTAACAGGCACACAATTAGGCCGTTTTCACATAAAGGAATAATACAATTTATTAGGGCGCCATTTTTTTGGCTCTCACACTCAGTTGCAGCAGCATATTTTTTACGTAACATGCATTACCCGTATATGCCCGTTGTTTAATCAAGATTGTAATTAAACACGAAAAATTCTCGATTTGCTAATTTAAAATAATATATTATCTGTTTTTAAGTTCCATAGAACGTTACGTGACAAGATCACAAGATTGAATTACTTTTTTTTTTTGGCGAAACAGTAAGATTCTTACATTCCAGACGAGCTACGTAACAAATATTTCATTAAAATGTTTACTTTTTCATTATGAAACCGTGAAGTGAACCTGTCTATACGAAAGATACGCAGATGTGCCTATTATAAGTAATACATTAATTAAGACAACATCACATACATTCCCAGTCCCCAAAGGTGGCACCTGTTAACAAGTATGACATATGTGTCAGCCATCATTTCACTCAACCATATTAGAGGGAATGCAATGTCCCGCCACAGAGCGTCACCACCTCAGAGACATTTGAGTGAGCATTACCTGACTGACTTCTCAGTAGTACCATGTGAGAAAGGCCTTATGGTCCTATACCCGTTAACCTTTGCCACGATACATATCTGACCGAATAAAACAATGCATTCTGTTGTCCATTCTGAGATCGTAGAAAATGATAACACACAACTTTGTCCGATTTTAACTCCGTCTCACAACTCACAATCCCACACTATTATTTACCTATCAGTACAGGTATAATAACAGTTATATGTTTTATTTTGTTCATTACGATTGTTCTGTTTCCTCAAATTGCATAGCTTTGATAAAGTTCAAGATCAAAGTGTAAGTTATATGACATTTGTGGTACATACTTACCTAATTGGCCAAACTCAAGTACGCCATAATGGACAACATTTCATATTTTTAACATGTCCATATTGTTTTTTTGTATGAAAAAAGACATAAAATGAATAGACCCATATTTTTTCTTTTTTCAAAATTTGTCCATTTTTATGCATAAAATAATTATTGAAATTCTTTATAATCTAAATAGACGTAAGCGCCAAATGACGTCATCGGACGGCTGAATACAGCGATATTCCTTTGCTTATAATTGTTTTAATAAAAAAATGGTACTACTGTCAAAGGTAAATAATACTAGTGTCAACTGTCAACGTCATTCATTCATTCAAAGTTGACAAGTTGTCTTTTTTTTGACAGTTGCATGTCATGGGTTTGGCATTTCGTAAATTTAAAACTATAATGTGCTAAGCAAAGAAATATTTAACATTCTGCCGTCCGATGACGTCATCTTACGTTTTTTAGTTTTTAATTTTTTTCTCAGTAAATAAGCAATTTAAAAAATGAATAAAGATACATTCGAGCAGCGGAAAAGTAAATAAAAAATTGGTATTTTTTGTTTCAGAGCTTAGCAATTTTGAAATGTTGTCCATTGTTTTTAGTAAAGACGCCGCTTCGCATGGATGGAATATTACGCACGAGTTGACTTATAAATGATATTAGGGGTTCAAGTATGAAATTACCTATTTGTATGGAGATTTTTTATATGTCTCTCAAATGGATCACCTGATGGTAAGCGATTTCCGCCGCCCATGGGCACCCGCGACACCAGTGGAGTCAGTGTGCACTGCCAACCTTTAACCCGCTTTTCCCCCGGATGGGGTCTCCGGTACCCTCACTCGCGCAGCGAGGTATCAATCCGGTCGAGCCGGCCCTTTCATGCCGAAGCGGAACTCTTCCACGGTCATAATTTTCTAAGAAGCTATGTTTCCCATAATTTTTTTTTCTTCTAATTTCAAAGTAAATATTATTGCTACTTCCCTTTATTTAACTGTGTTTTAATGGACAACGTTTAGGTACACTTAGAAATAGGATTTCAGAAAAACATTGTTTATTTAAAAAGTTACGAATGATGAAAATGTTAATTCTGCTTAAGTTTAGCTACTAGACCTATTTTAAACAATTTCGGGATTACAATCTCTCGGAAACACCTTATCCTATTTATTTAATAAGAAGTAAATTTTAGCATTTATTCAATACTTATAGTTAACTGTTTGGTCGGTTCAAAGTCGCTCAAAGAGCTATGGAAAGGGCTATGCTCGGAGTATCTCTGAAGGACCCCATCAGAAATGATGTAATCCGACAGAGAACCAGAGTCACCGACATAGCCAACCGAATTAGCATACTGAAGTGGCAGTGGGCTGGTCATATTAGCCGCAGAACTGACAGCCGTTGTGGCCGTAAAGTCCTTGAGTGGAGACCGCGACTCGGTAAGCGTAGTGTAGGACGCCCTGCGACAATATGAGATGATGACATTCGAAGGCTGGCTGGTGTGGGCTGGATGAGAGTGGCCGAAAATCGGGAGCAGTGGCGTGCATTAGGGGAGACCTATGTCCAGCAGTGGACGAGTGTGGGTTGCTGATGATGATGATGATGATGAACTGTTTGGTCTGCTTTTGCACTCAAATTTTGGATTACCGGCAAAAGTAGCCGCTTTTGGCGTGAATCAATTTTTCGCGTACAAAAACGGACCCAACATTTGTGCATGGTTATTTAGTAAATAGTATGTGTTTGCTGAGAGGTTGTAACCCCGAAATTGTTTAAAATAGATACTGTTTAGTAGCTAAAAATTAAAATCGATTGGCGTCGCTAGTGTGCCCTATAGCTACCCGTCACCTAAACCCCTATTATTATTACATACATTTCAAATTTTCTCTTGATTTACTCTATGTATCTAAAATCCGTTGCGTAGTTTTAAAGATCTAAGCATACATAGAGACTAGGGTTCCCAACCCTCCCGGATTGCCCGGGAGACTCCGGCAAAAAATAGTTAACCTCCCGAAGTACAAACATTCAAACAAAATAACACAAAAAGTGTATTATGAATCGCTTTGGATTGCGTGGAATTACTTGGTAACTCTTACTTATAATACTTGAACCCAAAACTCTCCTTACCTTCCAGTCGTATTCTCAAGCGAAGAACAAAAGCAAGCAGTACTAAGATGGCTGGGCGAAGTGGGACCTGTGCGCGTGGAGTCGCTGGACACGGTGTGGCGCCACGGGTGGATCGTGTGCGGCGTGCTGGACGGCGCGCTCCCCGGCGCGTGCGCAGGCCACCCGCCCACCAGGCTGTCGCTGAAGCACGCTCAGGCTATCGCTGATCACTACCTTGGTGTGGAACCGGTGAGTTGATATAGAATTTACTTGACATCTACGCTATGCCATTCAAATCAGCGGTGTAACTCGACCGCAAATGTAAGTTATGTGTAGTGGCACCAATGAATAAATCTATATCCAATAAAGGGGAGTGGTAATGACACCGCCGTCGCTGAAGCACGCTCGGGCTATCGCTGATACCTTGAAACCTTGCTGCCTACCTTGGTGTGGAACCAGTGACTTGGTAACGGTTATACTTAACACCTACGCTATGCAGACCCGTTGAAATCAACGGTGAAACCCGACCGCAAATGTAAGTTATGTGCAGTGGCACAGTGGCACCAATGAATTTAATCTATATTCAACTAAAGGGCGTGGTAATGACACCGCTGTCGCTTAAGCATGCTCGGGCTATCGCTGATCACTACCTTGGTGTGGAACCGGTGATTTGATAAAGGTTACACCTACGCTATGGAGGCCCGTTGAAATCAGCGGTGAAACCCGACCGTATATGTAAAGTGATGTATAATAGCACAGTGACATCAATGAATTTAATCTATATGCAACGAAAGGGCGTGGTAATGACACCGCTGTAGCTTAAGCACGCTCGGGCTTTCGCTGATCACTACCTTGGTGTGGAACCGGTGAGTTGATAAAGGTTGTACTTTACACTTACGCTATGCAGGCCCGTTGAAATCAGCGGTGAAACTCGACCGCAAATGTAGGTAAGTGATGTGTAGTAACACAGTGGCACCAAGGAATTTAATCTATATGCAACGAAAGGGCGTGGTAATGACACCGCTGTCGCTTAAGCACGCTCGGGCTATCGCTGATCACTACCTTGGTGTGGAACCGGTGAGTTGATAAAGGTTGTACTTTACACTTACGCTATGCAGACCCGTTGAAATCAACGGTGAAACCCGACCGCAAATGTAAGTTATGTGCAGTGGCACAGTGGCACCAATGAATTTAAGCTATATTCAACTAAAGGGCGTGGTAATGACACCGCTGTCGCTTAAGCATGCTCGGGTTACCGCTGATCACTACCTTGGTGTGGAACCGGTGATTTGATAAAGGTTATACTTTACACCTACGCTATGCAGGCCCGTTGAAATCAGCGGTGAAACCCGACCGCAAATGTAAGTGATGTGTAGTAACACAGTGGCACCAATGAATTTAATCTATATTCAACGAAAGGGCGTGGTAATGTCACCGCTGTCCCTTAAGCATGCTTGGGCTATCACTGATAACTACCTTGGTGTGGAACCGGTGAGTTGATAAAGGTTTTAACACCTACGCTATGCAGGCCCGTTGAAATCAGTGGTGAAACCCGACCGTATATGTATAGTGATGTATAATAGCACAGTGACATCAATAAATAAATATTTATTCAACGAAAAGTCGTGGTAGTGACATCGCTGTAGCTTAAGCATGCTCGGGCTATCACTGATCACTACCTTGGTGTGGAACCGGTAACTTGATAACGTTTATACTTTACACCTACGCTATGCAGACCCGTTGAAATCAGCGGTGAAACCCGACCGCTTATGTGCAGTGGCACAGTGGCACCTATAAATAAATCTATATTCAAATAAAGAGAGTGGTAACGACACCGCTGGGCTAACTCGGACTAAAGGAATGGTACTGTCTTCTCAACTTCATCAACCTCTCACCATCTACTCTCCTCCATACTCAATATGGCTATAGCTTGGGTGATGTAAAGCATTCAAAGGCGGATAAGGCCTTACAGGCTCTTAATAATAATAATGGATATGCACTAAGAAAATTATTTTTATTATTTCAGGTATTTTCCAGACAGGAGCTGGATTCTAACGACTCACTAAGCAAACACCAAGAATGGAAGCTTGCCACCTACTTAGACCGCATACGCCTATCTCTTGCCAAGCTGACTCCACCAGTGTCAAAGCCAGGATCCCAGAGAACCTCCCCGGAGACGACACAGTTCACTCTGGACTATGTCGCTAAAGGATCAGGGTTGACCGCAGCGCAAATACATCATAAGATGTACTTCAAAATCTTCCCAACTGCCCAACAATCTTTAGACCCTGGAGAAATCACAATACTCATTCGGGGTCCAAAAGACACATACGGAATGACCGTTCTCCCTCCAATATTGGGCAAAGCACAGCTTATCAGACAAAAATTACTCGGCTTACAATCGAAAGTAAACTACACAGAAAACATCCTCCCAATAACTCAAGGAGCTACTTATTTACGGTCTTATGGAAAAAACGACATGAGTAAGACATATTACATTCCTAAAACGAACTATGATATTGATATCGAAGCCGACTCCAGAGCCGATCATACCAAAATCAGCTACATTGTTAACATTGAAGGAAGATACGAAATTTCCATCACAAGCAGAGGACAAAGCATTGTTGGATCACCATTTTCAGTAACCGCTTCCAACAACATTCTCAGCATCTTGGAAAGAGATAGCTTCTGCTTAGAAGATGGTGAAGAAATCGACATAGTTGATATTAAAACTGACAGAAAAGTTGTTTTAAGAATAGTCGATTTTGTAACTGAGAAAATGCTATTAAAGGAAAATGGATCACTGGAGAAAATAACTGAAGACGAAGCTAAAATTTTAATGACAACTGATAGTTGCAAATATGAAACAAATGATATTGTAGAAACCAAAATCACGAAAAAAATGATAGCTAAAGAAATCAGTGTTATGAAAAAGAAACTAAGTGGGAGACTTAAAAAGACAGCTCATAAAGTTATGACGTTAAATCGTGTGTGCAAGTTGTGGATTGATCTCGTAACTGAAAAGAAGAAAGCGTCTAAAAAGGAAGAAAACATTCGTGTAAGACCGTTTAGTCAAAAAGATATACCTGATATTGTAAATTCAACATTTACCGAAAACAATGTCAACCCATTTGCACATGATAATGTACAAGATAAATATATCATTCCTGAAAATATATCGGTTTCCATAAAGACAGAGAAACCCTACTCAGAAGATATTGTGAAAGAAACTGTCCCAGAGATAGTTTCCACATCAAAACATTACAGCATAGAAGAGCTGTTTACTGAGAACGCACTCCATGTTGATAATAATTTGATCACATATGATGACGATCAAGAAGATGATATATTGATGGTTATTACATCATCATCCTCTCCCAGTAACCCATTTTTAGACGAGAATTACGAGCATACATTCGTAACGGAAAAGGATTTAGGTACTTTTGTTACCAGTGAATATGAAACAAATAATTGCCAAAATGAAGAAACGCCTGATACGCCTATAAAGATACTGGTCGATGGAAATGATACGCCATCACCAAACCACAATAACCCTTTTATGGACAGGGATATAGTAGAACTCGAAAGACCCAAGACACCCGTTCTCAAGATAATCACAGGTGATTTAAAAAATCGAGATGATTCAGTGTACGTAGATCCAAAAAGCGAATTACTGATGGAAGGTATACTCAGTAATGAGTTCGTAAATCCCTTTTTTATGCATCAACATTTGCAAACTGGACGTAGTATTGAAGAATCTCTTCCAGCAACCGATTTTATCATTGGTGCACCTGTTTCTTTGCCTCCCGTAGTAAGAGCCCCATCACCAGAGCCTAAACTGGAATCTTTGATAATAACCAATGATAACCAAGATACTGTGGCAGCTGTAATTGAAAACTTTAGTCTAACAGATCACAATGAAAAGGTTAAATTAGAAAACGATGAATCAAAGTCTGAATTTTCTACACCGTTGCATACAAACTTGACTACTGGTCAGAAATTGGAAACGAGCTCTGCTACATCCTCAACATTTCATAGCCTGGATTCAGAGAATATTGAAATTTTACATTTAAACACTTCTACCAATCAACTTGATCCATATCAAATCGATGCTTTACAATCAAATCGAAATATAACACCAAAAAAAGATTTATGGGATTCTGCGTATGTAAGTATTGATGAAAGTAATAGTTCACCCGATAGCAATAATAATGATAATATGCAATTGTGTGAGGCATTTAACAAACAGAAGTTTTCCCCTAGTGACGACACGATTGGAATAAAACGAGCAGAACTAACTAATATGGGTCCAGCTGAGAGAGAACTTTGGCAAACATGCAACGAGTTAAAAGACGATGTACATAAATCGCCGGAAGAATTAAGACTTCATAAATGGGAAACAAGAAGACCTATGTTTACACCAATCATAGAAGAAAGTGATAGAAGCATTTCGTCAGGCATGAAAGACATTCCAAGGGTTGAAACATCACAATCGAAAATTGGAGAGGCTGATCAAGTTACAGTGGCTTTTGCCGAACTGAACGATATGTATCACGACTATTTTCCTAATTCTGAAACTGCGTCCACGTCGACGACAAACGAAGATAGTAAACTACAAAGTTTGGAAGTGGACTATACTATTGAGACAAATGTAGTCGATTCTGCGTCTGAAATCGAAACAGATGTGAAAAGACACGCAAAAGAATTAGAAGGAAAGATTTCTGAGGTTCAGGCAAATGTCACTGAATCTGTTTCAGTAAGTCAGCCCCTTCAGTACAACGAAATTGAAAATATTGTTAATGTGGATATGCATAGTTGTGATGAAATACAATTTGGTGATGACAACCGAACAAACATTGTCCTTGAAAAGAAAAAATATTGGGACGATCGTATTCGTCAAATTGAAGCAAAATCACAAGAATCAACCACGCAACAAAAGAAGAGACGGTTGTCATCAAAACATTTGAGATATAATGATTCCTTAACTAAGAGGCGTGGTAAGCAAATTGTCAAAAACTTCTTAAGTGCAGGAGACCTCGATCAAGCTACTAAATCACCAGTCAACAACTACGATGAAATAAACCGAGAGTCCCCAATTGAAACATGTCGATCTCTAGAAGACACCAGGTCAGATTTAAAACTTGTAGACAAATGGAAAAGGTATTGGGATGATAAATTAGAGACTGAAAAATCAGAATCAGAATCAACATGCTTTAGAATAAAGTCACCTAAAAATAAGTTGCATGCTAGTTCAGTGCAACACATAAAAGACGAAGAGGCAGAGGATAAAACTACTGATTATAAGTCGAAATCATCATCTCTACCCGTCAAACAGGAACTGCCAGAGGAAGTTTTCAAAGCATTTGAAACAAGTCCTAAAAGATTCTTCGGTACGTCTCGAAAACAGATTTTAAACAAAATAGATACTTTTTTAGGAAAACCAAGCACCGTAGATGAATCAGCGGCAGATGTCAGCGGTGCCAATCAGGAAAGCGGTTTAGTCTCTAGTCGTATAACATTATTCCATAGCATTTCTCACACAGAAGAGTTACCATGGGGTCGAAGAAAAAGTCAATCCCTACACGATATTTATCAAAGAAAAAATAGCTACAAAAGTGCAGAGCAATCTACGTTAGAGATGAAATTGAACGAGATTGTAAAAAATAAGTTACAAAATACAGTTGAATCAAAAACTGAAACTATCGAAACCAGTATAGATGAATCGAACTCTGAAGAAGATGCTTCTTCTGTATTATTAAAACAAAAGAGAACTCGAATCGCATCCAACTGCTTCAACAAGAGTTTCGATGAATCAATTATTCAACCACCAAACACGCAAGAATCTGTCAATGAATGCAAGTATGTTCAAAGAGCTGTAAAAGATATAAACAAACAAAATCTGCGTGTCAATAAATTCAAGAAAGCCCAGGAACTCCGTCGTAAGTCTTTTAGTAAATCAGAAATGGATATTTTCAACAAAGCCACAACACAAGTTGAAGACGACGGCTTGGAAAAATACAAGTCTTGCGATGAACTCCCAAAAATTAACGTGAAAAATTTCATTTCCTTATTTGAAAGCGTTTCAAAGACATCTGTGGATTCCAAGTCAATAGGGAAGATAAACAAGATGAGTTCAGATCCTCAAAAACACAGGCACGACGACACTTCACATTTCGGTAAGTAAGATATTTATAATTAACACCTAATCTACTCTTAATTTGCAATTTATAAACAGGACGTTCTCATTTTCAGATACTGTCACCAAACTAGAGCCTCGAATTGGATTGACAACATCACCGATTCCAGTTGATGAATCAACTATGGACACTGCATCTTTTTCTTCCAAGAAAAATTGGAATAACAAAAGTCTTGAAAGTATAAGCAGCATCGAAACATACCCAAAGAGCAATGCCGACTCCATTGACATAGAAATAATTTCAAATCATGATAAAGAAACGACACATTTAAGTCTATCTGATATTGAGTTAGAAATTATTGAAAGCAGTCCTGAGAAATCATCAAAGTCATCATCACAGCAAGAACCAGAAAGTTATCACACGGATTACAAAGCCAGATTCAAAACTGCTAAAGAATATTTCCAATCGCTAGAAGAGCTAAGAGAGACAAAGAAACCGCGTAAGATGAACGAGTGTGAATTATTGCTTAAGAAGAAATCGTTGGAATCGACAGAATCTCTAGATAGTGACCGTCCTGAACGCCCGCCAAGACGGGTTAAGAAAAACATCAAGTCGCATTCGATGCCTTCTTCTGAAATATCAAAAATCTGGGATCAACTCCAAGCGAGCCAAAACGGTGAAGCTGGTGCATCAAAACTGGTTAAAATATCGGAGAAATTTCACGTTGAAGACTTATTCACTGATGTTATGGAAGGCAGACTGAGCCGACAGGGCAGTTTAAGAGGTATACCGCATAAGAAGGCTGTTCTCGAAGCTTTCAGATCCATGGAGAACATTGCGGACAACAAAATGAGTCCTTACGAAATGGCAGCTTCCCATCTGAACGATTTTGCCAAAGAAAACCAGATCAAGAACGCGCAGACATATTTGACAGAATACCCATATTTGCCGACTACAGATCCGTCCAAATACCACTCGAGAGTGGACACAAAAGCCTCTGGACTTATATCTCTTAAGGAACTAATGGATAAGAGACCTAGAAGGAATAGTGTGCCAGATCTAAGATTGAATCCTACATTTACAGTAGACGTATAAGTCACCGTATTATTATTTAGCGCGCTAAATGACAGTATTTTAGTACCTTAAATACAGTAGATAAAGTGTTTGTTAAAAGTAGAAGATTTTGGTTTCATACAACAATGTTAACAACCATTCATCTGTTTTAAGCTATACTTACTATAACATACAATGTTTCTTCATAATATAAGTTTCATGTGTTTGGTCTCATCACATGTAGTCATAATAATTTAGTTTCTTATTAAGTTCTTGTACAATTGTACAGATATTGAATCTAATTTGCTTTTAAGAATTATTTGTATTGTTACTATTTATTTCAAAATAAATTACTTAGTATCTATAACGTATTTACATTCCATTGCTGCATTGGGTTTCATTCAATTAAGACACAAAACATATAAGATCCTATAAGTTTATTTGAAAAATATTCTATATTTACAAACTATTCAAACTTCGTTTATTTATAAGTATATACAATATACAGCGAGAATTTGTCATGACAGTTTTTATTTCATAAAATTATAATTATAATAATACTGAGCAAAACCTTTAAAAAACAATATTTTTATATTAGATATGTTCTGCAATTTCAAGTATACAAACTGCATGTATATGAGGCTGCCATCTGGTTATTTTAGCCATCTATTCGGACGCCTAGGGCGTTCGTTAAAGTTGTTTTCGCTGCAGACGCCATATTTGTTTTGATGATTACAAGCGCTGCAGTGGAGAATAGCGGAAATAAATTTGAATCACTTGGCTGAGTTTTTATCTGTCATTTCGAATTGGCTAACTTCTAGCAACTATCGACCTAGGCATCCTATTGGATACCGGAATTTAACGAACGCCCTAGGTGTCCGATTGGATGGCTAATTTAACCAGATGGCGACATATATTGGCAATCCTACTAATGAAAAAACAAGTTTTAGCTAAAACTTGAAGAGATAACACGTAAGTTGTGAAGAGCTAAAACTTTTTGAGAAAGAAAGAGACATTAAAGATTTTTGAGTAATCAAAAATCTTAGTGTGTGAAATATCCACAACATGGTGGGTACTATGAAACTAAGGAGATTAGTAATTTATGAACGTGATGTGTCAAAATGTCAATTTGACGAACGAAACGACCATCTGATTGTAGGCAGTGTAGGTAGATGAACCTCAGTCCCATAGCGGATTTACCACATGCATAACCAAAATTGTAGGTTTTGTAAAGTTACTTGTGTTGAGCAATAAATTTGCCTGATGAAATAGTTGTCACTTAATGCATCCTCACTATTAAGTGAGTAAACGTATGTGCAGATACATATTAATGTATCTGCACATACGTGGAAGCGGCGTCGGCGCGTCTCCACTGCAGCCACTGCGGGTCCGAGCGATTGTCGCGCGCCTCCAGCTGTTGGTAGTACGCCTCCCTGATGATTCTGAAGGCGTCTTCGCTGCTATCATTAACTCAGTCCAAAAATATTGAACTGAGATCCAACCAACTTCAACAGGATTGGTCAAAATGACATTTTGACATTGCAATATCATGTTTAAATATAACCAATCACTTTGTATAGTCGCCCTACGGTTATGTAGCACTCGGGAAAATTAAGAACTAATGCTGTTTCCTTTACAAATGTCATATGCACCTCTCTCTTGTGACCTCAGTATCATAGTACGCCATCTAGCGGATTATCCAAGTGCATAGCCAAATGGACAACATTTCAAAATTGCTAAGCTCTGAAACAAAAAATACCAATTCTTTGTTTACTTTTCCGCTGCTCGAATATATATTTATTCATTTTTTATATTGCTTATTTACTGAGAAAAAAATTAAAAACTAAAAAACGTAAGATGACGTCATCGGACGGCAGAATGTAAAATATTTCTTTGCTTAGCACATTATAGTTTTAAATTTACGTAATGCCAAACCCATGACATGTAACTGTCAAAAAAAAAGACAACTTGTCAACGTTGAATGTATGAATGACGTTGACAATGTTGACACTAGTATTATTTACCTTTGACAGGAGTACCTTTTTTTATTAAAACAATGATAAGCAAAGGAATATCGCTGTATTCAGCCGTCCGATGACGTCATTTGGCGCTTACGTCTATTTAGAATAAAAAGAATTTCAATAATTATTTTATGCATGAAAATGGACAAATTTTGAAAAAAGAAAAAATATGGGTCTGTTCATTTTATGTCTACTTTCATATAAAAAAACAATATGGACATGTTAAAAATATGAAATGTTGTCCATTGTAGGTTTTGTAAAGTTACTTGTGGAGCAATAAATTGTCTGATGAAGGCGGACTTAATGCATCCTCACTATTAAGTGAGTAAACGTATGTGCAGATACATATTAATGTATCTGCACATACGTGGAAGCGGCGTCGGCGCGTCTCCACTGCAGCCACTGCGGGTCCGAGCGATTGTCGCGCGCCTCCAGCTGTTGGTAGTACGCCTCCCTGATGATTCTGAAGGCGTCTTCGCTGCTATCATTAACTCAGTCCAAAAATATTGAACTGAGATCCAACCAACTTCAACAGGATTGGTCAAAATGACATTTTGACATTGCAATATCATGTTTAAATATAACCAATCACTTTGTATAGTCGCCCTACGGTTATGTAGCACACGGGAAAATTCAGAACTAATGCTGTTTTCCTTACAAATGTCATATGGACCTCAATCTTGTGACTTCAGTCTCATAGTACGCCATCTAGCGGATTATCCAAGTGCATAGCCAAATGGACAACATTTCAAAATTGCTAAGCTCTGAAACAAAAAATACCAATTCTTTGTTTACTTTTCCGCTGCTCGAATATATATTTATTCATTTTTTATATTGCTTATTTACTGAGAAAAAAATTAAAAACTAAAAAACGTAAGATGACGTCATCGGACGGCAGAATGTAAAATATTTCTTTGCTTAGCACATTATAGTTTTAAATTTACGTAATGCCAAACCCATGACATGTAACTGTCAAAAAAAAGACAACTTGTCAACGTTGAATGTATGAATGACGTTGACAATGTTGACACTAGTATTATTTACCTTTGACAGGAGTACCTTTTTTTTATTAAAACAATGATAAGCAAAGGAATATCGCTGTATTCAGCCGTCCGATGACGTCATTTGGCGCTTACGTCTATTTAGAATAAAAAGAATTTCAATAATTATTTTATGCATGAAAATGGACAAATTTTGAAAAAAGAAAAAATATGGGTCTGTTCATTTTATGTCTACTTTCATATAAAAAAACAATATGGACATGTTAAAAATATGAAATGTTGTCCATTGTAGGTTTTGTAAAGTTACTTGTGGAGCAATAAATTGTCTGATGAAGGCGGATTTTTCACACGCGATAGTCCCCATCCGATGTTGCAAATCCTCACTTAATATGTATCTGCACATACGTGGAAGCGGCGTCGGCGCGTCTCCACTGCAGCCACGCGGCCGTCTGCGGATCCGAGCGGTCGCCGCGCGCCTCCAGCTGTTGGTAGTACGCTTCCCTGATGATTCTGAATGCG
The DNA here is from genome assembly GCA_019059595.1 of Marasmia exigua. Classification (NCBI taxonomy): domain Eukaryota; kingdom Metazoa; phylum Arthropoda; class Insecta; order Lepidoptera; family Crambidae; genus Marasmia; species Marasmia exigua. The sequence goes on from CM032471.1 coordinate 7,596,821, forward strand.
TCTACGCTGCGGTACGGGAGCTTCGTGATAGGGTCTATGTAGCGGGCTGGTCTTCTGCGAATGACGGAATTGGAAGGTTAAGGTGACGGGTAGAGCACACTAGCGACGCTAATCGATTTTAATTGTTAGCTACTAAACCGGATCTATTTTAAACAATTTCGGGATTACAACCTCTCGGCAAACACTTATACTATTTATTAAATAACCATGCTTAAATGCGAACCCAACATTTGTACGCGAAAAATTGATTCACGCTAAAAGTGGCCGCTTTTGGCGGTAATCAATTTTGCGCGTAAAAAACGGACCCAATATTTATGCATGGTTAATAAATAGTATAAGTGTTTGCCGAGAGGTTGTAACCCCGAAATTGTTTAAAATAGATCCGGTTTAGTAGCTAACAATTAAAAACGAATGTGTCGGTAAATATTTTGTTAAGGTGACGGGTGGGGCACACTAGCGACGCCATTTGATTTATATTGTTAGCGGCTAAACCGGATATCTTTTAAACAATTTCGAAGTTCGAGCACTAACTTTTTGGTCTGCTACCTACTCGAAATATGAATTACCGCCAAAAACGGCCACTTATGGCGTTAATCCAAATTAAGAGTTCAAAAATAGATCAGAAAGTTAAAAGTATTAAATAAATAGTATATATTCTTTTCTAGAGGCTCGAACTTGTAAAAAGGTATCGGGTTTAGTTGCTATGAAACCGGATATCTTTTGGCGTCAAATCGATTGGCGTCGCTAGTTAGGGCCACTAGCCGCCTTAATTTATGTGATAAGTATAAAATAGGCTGCGGTAATCGCTTGCCATCAGGCGAGCTGCACGCTTGTTTGCCAAGGGTGTAGTATAATAAGGAAGCAGACGTGCAGACGGATCATAGAACGGCAAGCTATTTCCGCCACCGCCGTAAAAAATTGGTGGCCTTCGAACTCCTATAAGATTCCTTGTTTCTATAGGCATAAAGATCAAATTTGAATGTCGATGACGACTGCAGCGCGCTTTTCATGTGGTGGTAGTGGACTTTTAGATAGACCTCAATACCTATAGTACGCCATCTAGCGGAATTTCCACAGGCGAGAATCGATGCGCTTGAGTCTCGCCAATGATGTTCGGCTCGCCAACCTAGTTATTTATTTAGCGTCTTAAAATATCGTTCTTACGAAATGATGTCATATAAGACAATAACATTTTCGAGACTTTAATCTAGTCCTGACTAACTCCAGAAAATATATTGTTATTTAAAAAGGCTCGCATGTCTAATATAAAATGTACTTTAAATAGCATATAAATAATATATATTTTTATTATCATGGCTTCGACTTGCGAATCCGCTCCACATTTCGCGTTCGCTCGCGGCTTCTTCGCGCGCAATACGCGACTAAGTATGGAGCGGGCTTTTGGGATTCCATAAGTGATATCACCTAGTCAAAAGTAACTCCTGGCTTCTAGGAACTCTGTTTAAAGCTATCTGTAGATTATTGGACATAAAAATACTGTAAATATTTAGTTCTTAAGAAGGCTCCAAGTCACGCAGAGAGCAATGGAAAGGGCTATGCTCGGAGTCTCCAAGCGTGATCGTATCAGGAACGATTAGATCCGCAGGAGAACTAAGGTCAAAGAGATAGCCCTAAAATTGCATGCCTCAAGTGGCAACGAGCAGGGCACATTGCGAGGAGCTCAGATGGCCGATGGGGCAGAACGGTCCTAGAAGCCACGTATAGGGTCGAAGCCATGGCAGGCTCCCACAAGGTGGACCGACAATCTGGTGAAGGTCGCGGGAATCCATTGGATGCTGGCTGCATAGGACCGATCTGTGTAGGGATCATTGGGGGAGGCCTATGTCCAGTGGACGTTTATTGGCTGAAATGATGATGATGACATATTATTTGTTCATATATAACCAGAGAAACTTCAAACTAATATATCTTTATTTCCAGTCTTACGACAATCGTGTACGTCAACCTGTTGAGGAACTCCGAGCTGTATATTTTACACATTTTTCATACCAAGACGCTAAAATAATATACTAACAAAAATGTTATATGGAGGTTCGCCATTGTCCTTTGCCAGATGGTAGTAACCCGCCGTGTGGCTGACATACACATACATACATACATATATTATATGTGTTATACTCATACTTAGTAACGGCACAGAGCAACTCCCGTCTCCTCTTCGGTCTCCTCTTCGGGAAGCAGGAGTTGAACGCTTTATTCTTGATGTCGTTCTCGAACGACAGCAGAGTCCTTTCGTAATGTTTGATGTTGGCGCTCTTTGGTTTGTCTGGTTTCTCTTCTTTCCTGTAAAGCGAATTAAGATAAAAGAGTCGATTCCAAAAAAGTCCGATACATAGTCTTAACACCAGAAATAAACATAGGCTTGCCGCCCCGGTCCTCAGATTTTATAAAATCGGTAATTCATTCGTTGGCTTAAGTATTAAGATATTTAATAAGCTACCACAAAATGTCATTAACCTATCACTGGATAAGTTTAAGTCTCATATTAAAACCTGCCTAATGAAGAAAGGTTACTATAGTGTACAAGACTATTTAAACGATAAGGATTTTTGGTCATGTTAACTGATTAATCTTTTGAGTTGTTATTCATAGTAGTCTATTAACTTTCATAATTGTATTTTTTTGTCTCTTCTCAATTGAAACTCTGTAACATCATAAATATTTGAAAAGAGTAACTACTGAGTTTCTTGCTGGAGTCTTCTCAGTAGAAATCGACATTCCGAACCAGCGGTAGATATTATGTACCTATTTTGACATTCAAAAGTGTTCTGTGTGAACCTAAATTGAATATAGAATTTTTTATCTTTATCTTTATCTTATTGACAGTTAACAATACACCAAAAATGATATAAAAATAAGCACACCATTTGTGTTTTTGAGCTTTCTGAACAGACATATTTCGGTATTTATTACTCTCAAAATTACGAGATACCAAAAAATTTATAATAGTGGCCCAATAGCTTATATTCCTTTTACCACTACTTTTTTATTATAAAACTGATTTCTGAACTTATTACCTACGCCTGAAAAAATATTAACTGATGGCATTTGGATAAGAGTCAAACAAACACCGAAGGCACTTCGGTGACCATGGAACCAAACGGAATGCGCCATTCTTGGAAAAAACGTCACAGAGTGTGAAAGAAATCTAACCGGCCCTGACGCAGATTTTATATAGGTGCGATAGAGAAAGAACGTCGCCCAGCACGTCACGGCTTCGCGCGGTTTTTCAAGAAGGTATGGCTTTCTATGAAAAGGCACAGTCTGTTTAGGGCGCACACCCTTAGTAAAATACCGACCTAACTCAAAATTGTTGATATTTTTATAGCAATTCTTTGCAATTTATTCTTGAGTAGTCTTGAGTAAATAACGCACTTCAAATTTCATCTCGTGTTCATATGTGAGTGTACCTATTTACTTAACTCAAAATTGTTGTTCGATGACCTTTCATCCCTGGATTTTAGCCGATACTATTTTCACTTAGCATCTATATTAAAATTTTGAGTTAGGTCGGTATTTTACTAAGGGTGCGTATGTATGTCGGTGACACAGACAGGAGGGCGTTGTATATATTTTTATGGAAAAATGTCAACTCCACTGATAAATGTAAAGGAAACAGCATTAGTTCGGATTTTTGTCACGTGCCAAATAACCGTAGAAAAATCATAGACATTTGGATTTGATTGTCAGTTGAATGACTGCGGCTGGACATTGAATCATTTTTGGCAAGCAAGAAGCAAAGAAACTACTGTAAGTTATTCATTGAATGAGCAGATTTTAAAATAATTATATACCATATCCTTACTAATATTATAAAGGCGAAAGTTTGTTTGGATGGATGTATGGATGGATGTTTGTTCCTCTTTCACGCAAAAACTACTAAACGGATTTTAATGAAACTTTACAGTAATGTAGCTTATAGATCAGAATAACACATAGGCTATAATTTATAAAGATATCTATAATACCTTGCTTTTATTCGAATTACACGCAGACGAAGTCGCGGGCAAAAGCTATTAAAAATATATTATTGAAAGTTAAAAAAACTCGTATTGCATATTTTTTACAATATTTTACATTTTAATAATCAAAACGAAGAATTTGACCAACTTAATGTTGTCTCTTTGCGTGATCGTATCAGAAATGATGAGATCCGCAGGAGAACTAAGGTCACAGACATAGCCCAAAGGATTGCATGCCTCAAGTGGCAATGGGAAGTACACATAGCGAGGAGAACAGACGGCCGTTGGGGCGGAAATGTCCTCGAGTGGAAGGTCACGTACAGGAAGTCGCAGCCGTGGCGCCCCCCACAAGGTGGACCGACGATCTGGTGAAGATTGCGGGAATCCATTGAATACGGGCGGCACAGGATCGATCTGAGTAGAGAACATTGGGAGAGGCCTATGTCCAGCAGTATATGTCTATTGGCTGAAATGATGATGATGATGAATGTTGTCAATTACAACCTGTGCGGATAAAGAATGGGATCAGAAATGGCGGCGCATCTAATCACTTCTCGCTCGCACACTATTTGCGTCTATACTCGCACTCGTGGGGTGCGAGTAAAGACGCAAATAGTGTGCGAGCGAGAAGTGAATAGATGCGCCGCCATTTCTGATCCCATTCTTTATCTGCACAGGTTGTATGTCATATGTTTGGGCTGCCACTGCTGGTCTGCAGTCACTAGATTGTAATTACCAGAATCATGCTGAATCATGGTCTAAGCGTACCCCATGCTCCAAAGCAACAGCATTGGGCGCAATCAGGAATTACACTCTATGATGAGGCTGATAAGGGATGCCGCTGCATGTTTACTATAGCTTTACCGCTACAAAGTCGACCTTCCCTTGGTTCGCGGGACGCTGCGGGGCGGGATTCGCTTGACCAATTGAATAAGTTCTCTTATTCAATTAGTCTAGCGAACGCAGCAGGTTACTCACGCAGCCGCACGGTTAAAGCTTGACGATTGGTCAAGCAGCAAGCGCAATCCGCTAGATGGCGTACTGTAGGCCTGAGGTCCAACTACAGTGCGACCACGATCAGAAGGCACTTCACTGACATTGACAGGGCGGTGTTGTTAAACGTATTTTCTATAAGAAAATGTCAAAACACCATTAGCTCCGACTTTTGCCAAGTGTCAAATACCCGCGATCGGACTGTATTAGGTTATTTTTTATTTTTGACATATCAATATGTCAATTTCATGAACTATAAATAAAACTAATCCATCGCCATCTAGCGGATTTTTCACACGCGAGGCTTATCTGTATTTATATTATTAATAAATAATATCTTACGCTAGACTATCAATGTCTATTTCTTCATCTGGGCCTATGACGTCAATATCCATTTTTGTATCTCTTTCAGTCTTTTCAACACCTTCCTCTGTTGATTCAGTCTTCAGTTCTGTCATAGGGAAATCAGGGTTATCACCTGTTAGGAAACCTGGAATTGAAATTGATTAATTAATAATTATTGTTTAATTTTATGAGAAACTATAACGAGAGCTTTTTTAAAAAGGAGGAAAATTTGAAACCGAGCGTGCATCAATGGATTTTCAAATCTATGTGCGTTTCTACTACCAGCCAGAAAACATCGTGAAGAAATGTGCGCGTTTTGGATAGTTTCCCAAACTATGGATACCCACCCATCATTGTTGAGATAATAATTCGGTCAGTTTGGTTCCCCTGAGGTATATTGTATATTGTTTGTTACTTTTTTTTTTTTTTATAATTCATTCTCACAACATCTCATACGTTGACCTGATTCCGTACTAAGTAGCTCAAGCACTTGTGTTACAGATATCGGACAACAGAGGAACACAAATATATACTTAAATACATATATTACACCCAGAAACCGAACAAACACAAGTGTTCATCGCACGAATGTTTGTCCAGGGTGGGGATCGAACCCACGACCTTTGGCGTAAGAGGCAGGGTCACTACCAATTGCGCCATCCGGTCAGTCAAAAGTGAGGGTTGCAATAGTCGCAATAAAGCAGTCGCTTCATAGTAATAATTACCAGACTTGTCGAATCCTGGATCATGGTGCCAAGTATACCCCGGGCTCTGAAGTGTTTTAACAACATCTCATACATTGTCCTGATTTCGTACTAAGTCGCTTAAACACTACTGTTACTTTGGACGCAACTGGGATTACACACTAAGACGAGGATAAAATGAGGTGTCTAAATGTACCCCAAGCTCATAAACGACAGCTTTGGAAGTTTGGACGAAACTTGTACCTACTTGCATGTCGAGTTTAGATCAAATTTTTGAATTATGGTCCAAGTGTTCCCTGCTGTCTAAAGCAATGGCTTGGATGCAAACGGGAATAACATCATCATCAGCAACCCACACTCGTCCACAGCTGGACATAGGTCTCCCCTAATGCACGCCACTGCTCCCGATTTTCGGCCACTCTCATCCAGCCCACACCAGCCAGCCTTCGAATGTCATCATCCCATCTTGTCGCAGGGCGTCCTACACTACGCTTACCGAGTCGCGGTCTCCACTCAAGGACTTTACGGCTCCAACGGCTGTCAGTTCTGCGGCTAATATGACCAGCCCACTGCCACTTCAGTTTGCTAATTCGGTGGGCTATGTCGGTGACTCTGGTTCTCTGTCGGATTACATCTCTGTCTGTCATCATTTCTGTTGCGGTCCTTCAGAAATACTCCGAGCATAGCCCTTTCCATAGCTCTTTAAGCGACTTTGAACCGGTGGACTAGTCCAGCCGAATAATAAAAAATAATATAAATATGAAGTAAAAAATAATGTTATACCTTCGCATTTAATGATATCACTGAGAGTAATGTCAGCAATGGGTGTAAGGCTCGTCTTCTCGTCATCAATTGGATTTGCTACGGGCACCGAAAATGAATGGTATCTGAAATTTTAATAAAATACTTGTGAATACTAGTTCTATAGTATAATATCCTCCAACCGATTACGGATACGGCGGCCAATCTCAACGATCAGCCAGGTGTGCAGGATATATTATAGTGCTCATGTGTGTGCGCAAACACAAGTACGCTCTCTATTCCCTTACCCTCATATTCCGATGGGACACTACTGTGACACGATCGGAGAGGGATCGGACGCAGGACCAACAGTTTAACGTGCTTTCCGAGGCACGGGGGCACAAGACCGACTTCCAGACTCCGGGCTGCCACTAAGAATTTTATACCGAAAACTTACGTACAAATTTTTGGCCCGACCCGAGGATCGAACCCGGGACCTTTTGCGCAGCCTACTACTGCGCCACCGAGACAGTCAACTCAACTAGCTTAATGGATAAGATGGAGGGCGCCTACCATACAGGGGGTTATAGTTGGAATCCAATCATGCACCTCATACATATTGCTACCATTAGTTCGGCAGTGAGGGCAAACATCGTATGGAAACCTACACACCTCGGAAAGTTTAGTATCTCAAAATTTTATATAGTTAGGTACCTATAATATTTGGGATAGCCCTGGACCCAACTGAAAATTGCGGTGATAAGGATGTTACATTACATTACTAATAAAATAAAAAAGTACCTGATCACGGGTCCGGTAATAGTTTTCTTTGTTGGTCTTATCTTTTTTCGCTCCATTTCAATCTGTTCAAATCTCTCTGAAATGTAATCAATGCTTATTATTTTCAAACTCACACATTAATGCGACCATGGGATTTTCACGATTATGTGTTGTTTCACTCAGCGAGTGAGATCAAATACGGGGAATTATAAAGGTCGGCAGGACATTTGTCATTCCACTGGAGTTATGGGTGTTTACCATCAGGTGATCCATTTGCTCATCTGCTTCCTATCATATTTAACCCTTAACCAGGCAACTAGACATCATTCATTTCATTGGTTTTCAACTTTATCTCATCTGCACAAGGATCAAAATCTGGTGGTGCCGTATGGTAAATTGCCTGGTTAAACGATAAAGGAACCACATACGCCCAGAAGCGCGGAGTTTACTGGGAACAACCTCACATGCTTCATGGAGTGACCTCACCGTTCCGTATAGAGGTTCAAAAAGATGATAGAGGTATAGACAAAGGCATATAGTGTTTCTGATAGGTACCAACCTAAGCTCTTTAGGTTTTCTTTCTCAGTGACCAGGGCTTCTTCTAACAACTCCTCTTGAGTGGGCATTTTCTCTTCCACCTTCTTTGGTTTTTTCTTCTTTAGCTCCGATCTGATTTTAATCCTTTGTTGTGTCTCAGCCGACTTCACTGCTGTGCTCTGTCTTATGGATTTGCGTTCTGGGATCAGATAAACACTATTATTAACATAGGATACACAACATGCATTACACAGGTGGCTTCTAACCTATTTGTCATGTTGTCCTAGATCTTAAGGAAACCAACTCGAACTTCAAGTCAGTTAATTTAAAATTCATTAGGACTGACAGAGCCACACATCACTGGTAACCAATCAAAAGTCAAAGTTGTTCTACAGAGATAGATAGATAGATAGATACTCTTTATTGCACAACATACAAAACTTAAAAGCTAGGTATACAGAGATACAATGTACAATTTAGGCGGTCTTATCGCTGGGAGCGATCTTTACCAGACAACCTTCAGGTAAAGGACATTAGTTAGAAGAGGGGAGGGTGGTGCAATGCTTTTGATTTTGAACATTGATTTAGTAAATTTATAGTATAAATACATTTATATCTAGATAATAAACCACGAGCGTCAATGACAGGAAAGGAAGACAGATGAAGTTACTAAAAAAGGATCTGTGGGGGAGAGGGTTTCAGTTTTCAAGGAAGTGTGCTTTGACCCGAGCCTTAGAGATTGGCTTGTAACATGGGGGGATACTAGAAAGCCGTGGACACTCCTTAGAAAGCCTTGGGCTCACCCTAGATAATTGTTGTCATAGCAAATGATACGACAAGCCACCGGAAGACCCCCACTAGCAAATGATACCCTCCATGGGCTTCCCTAGGAAAAATCACTAGCTGTCAAATTCATTTAATCGATTCCCACCCATATGTCAAACATGTTTGGTTCAATAACAATTAAGAAAATTTGATTTGTTATTAACCAATTTAAAAAAAAAAGGAGGTTCTCAATACCACATGTATCATCATCATCATCATCATCATCATCATCATCATCATCAGCCCATTTAAGTCCCCACTGCTGGGGCACGGGCCTCCCTCAATCATATGAGGGGTAATTGCCATACTCACCACGCTTGGCAGACGGGTTGGCGAGGGTATGTATATTTATATATTTTTTTTTATGTTTGTTCGCCGATTACTTTGCCTTTTATGAACTGATTTAGAAGAGTATTTTTAGTTGGAAAATAGATAGGATTGGTACCATGATCAGGATATCAGGATCTGATGATGGGATCATGGAAAAATTGATGGGAACTCTCAAATTTTGTAGGGATACGTAATATTTTTGTATCTTTTTTCAAAACTGCACGAGTATTTACGCCTATATTATGACTGTATTAATTTTGTGGCTCTGCTGATGATGGAAAGTCAACTCCTTAACAAGGCAGCAAAAAATTGAGCCGAATTAGCAAACTGAAATTGCAATGGGCTGGTCATATTAGCCGCAGAACTGACAGCCGTTGGAGCGGTAAAGTCCTTGAGTGGAGACCGCGACTCGGTAAGCCTAGTAGTAGGACGCCCTGCGACAAGATGGGATGATGACATTCGAAGGCTGGCTGGTGTGGGCTGGATGAGAGTGGCCGAAAATCGGGAGCAGTGGCGTGCATTAGGGGAGACCTATGTCCAGCAGTGGACGAGTGTGGGTTGCTGATGATGATGATGATGATGAAAAAATTGAGAACCCTCAAATTTTAAAAAGGTCTTTTTAGTGTCTTATTTTTTTGCCAAAAAATAAGACTCTAAAAAGATTGAAAAAAAAACTTCTTCGAAAAAACGACCTTCAAAAACCACGAACTAAAAAGTGCAAAAAATATTATTTTTATCACTTTATACACTTCAAATAGGTAACATTTTATAACAATACAATCGATGAAAGATAAATTTTTATATATATTATATATAAAAATTTATATATTTTTTTCTATAAATTTTTTTACATTAAAAAAATCTAGAAGCTCAGAGGTATTTTGTACAATGGTGGCATATTGGTTGTAAGATCAAAATAATGATTATTATTTACCTATAGAAGTATCTGCACTATGTTTGTCCAATCTGTCTTGTCTGTCTTCTTTTGGTAGCTTTGGCTCTTTGGGTTTCTTTGCAACAGCTTTTTTGGGTTTATCTTTTTCAGCCGCAACTTTCTTTTTTCTATTTGGATCCTAAACAGAGAACACCACAATAAAATGTATATACAATCATTATATATTGTATCGGTCTTAGGTTCATAACCGTGGCATTGCTGGATTTATATAATCTATGTCTGATGATGCATGACTACAAAAGGTTACATAGAATTTATAGACTATGAAAAGGTGTTTGATTGTATTAGTCACAACAAAATATGGGAAAGTTTAGAAGGACAAGGTATACCAGAAATGTATATAGATATTATCAGAAACATCTATTCAAACAGCAAAGCGAAAATCCAATCATAAGTCTTGGGCAAAGAGTTCCAGATCCAGCGAGGAGTCTGACAAGGAGACCTGCTGTCCCCAAAGTTGTTTCCAGTAGTCTTGGAAAATATATTACCAAACTCAATCTCGACTGGGAACATCTAGGACTAAGCATAGACGGGAAAAAACTAAACCACCTAAGATTTGCGGAGGACCTAGTTCTATTTCAATAAAACCCAGAAAACCTAGAGAAAATGGTCCATACTTTAAGCAAAGCTCAAAAGTGGGCCTAAAGATTAACACAAAAAAGACAAATCTTAGAACACATACAAATCCAAGGGCAACCACTAGAATATGTCGACGAGTACTGCTACTTAAGTCAGATCATATTCACTAAAGACCAAGTAACAAAAGAAATAAATAAGAGAATTGCTAACGGATGGAGAAGATGGACCAGTGTCCCTCAAGGAAACTTTTAAATCAACAGACCAGGTAACCAAAAGGAAGGTATATTCTATGGATGCTAAACATGGGCCCTCACAAAATATCCTAGAGAGAAATAAGTGAAATGCCAAAGAAGTATGGAAAGAAGTATGACAGAAATAAGAAGGCAAGACAGAATTAGGAATGTCAAATTGGGAGCAAATACTAAACTAAACAACATCCTGGAAAGAATAGACCTACAAAAATTGAGATGGACCCGCCATATGTAGTGGTCCCGTTTAGAGATAATGAGATAAACTGTAACTAACTGGTACCCTAGAGATGGTAAAAGACGTCGAGGATGTCAACATAAGCGCTGGGAGGATGAGCCGAAGCTCACTACAGGCAGTATAGATGGGTCATCCAAGACCGCAAACAGTGGAAGACATTGGAGGAGGCTGTTACCGATGGGCACACTAAGTTGAGAGACTTTAAATAAACAAATATCTTTCAGTCAGTTCACAAGGCTATATAAATAAATACTTAAATAAATAAAAATATCCGATGACGAAATTTACCATTAGCTTAGTGGTCATGGAAATTTGTATGACATACAAAAAATCACAAAGGACTTATTAATTTTAATTTTTCAAATAAACATTTTTGGTATGGTTGAACCCTTATTTGAATGTCATAGTTATTTCGTTTTAAATTTCTAAAATACCTTATAAGCCTTAGTGCCAACTCTCCTTTTCTGTTTATCATCTGTCTCCTGATCCGACACAGGTTCATCATTTTCATCAATATCAAAATCTGAATCGACCACATCTTCAGTTTCTTTTTCTTGCCTGTAAATGTCATAATAACCAACATTGGACAGAAGAATACAGTTTTAAATATTTATGTATTTCATTAGCAAAATTAAGTGCACAACTTTTTCGCTACATTTTAGTCCTAGCCCGACTTAATAAGCATAGCAGTGTATATTTTTTGTAAGAATAATATTATTTACACATAGTCTCGGTCTTCCTCAACATCCTGGAATCCGCCGTAAGTTGTTTTATAGAAATCATCCTCTTCTTCATCATCGAGCATTTTTGCCATACGATTGCCTGCATTAGCGCGTCTCTCACGTTTTGCCATTTTGGAAGCTTGGTGTGATGGCCACTTATTAATTCAGATTGATAAATAACTCTAATATATGACCAAATTAGTATGTAATAACTGGATTTCCTAGCTTTTGTTCACAGAGTATGTTGTAATAGAGATCAACAAGAGCTGAAAATGAATGCACGCGAAGTTGGTGTTGGGTTGGGTGAGTGACGTTTATAGTGTTGTAACAAAGGACCAAGCAATTCATTACTTGTTCAATTGACCGTTCAAAGTGATAAAATTTCAATTGATTAGCTTAAAATGTTATAGTATTTATTTATAATGTGTGTATTTGCATACATTGAGAAAAAATAGTTTTTTTTTTATTTACTTAAAGTAAATTTACAAATTACAATTTTCATATCTGCCAAACTGTAAAGGAGTATGTCGGTAGTAGTTCTCGTGTACATACATAAAGATTTTACTGACACTTATTAATATTTAAATACTTAGTCTAATTATTTACTTGTTTACAGCCCGCGGTACGTAACTTTGGCGTTGTTCTTGAGTACCTACGCAGCAAATTTCATAGAAAGTTATCTATTTTACGAGTTCGCAAACTAACGGCTATCGCCGTAGTTACATGCCGCGGTTTTTACTTATGAAGCTTATACTTTAATACATTATTTTTAACTTAACGCAATGCACTTTGTCGGCCCGTCCGGGTTTCTTTCTTATGCGGGTCGATTTATTTCTTATTTTTTCCACTAATATTACTAAAGATAGAACATTGATGTAGTTTTAGGATTAAAACACCTCACACACCCGCATACACACACACATAAACACAAACTCACACGCACTCCCAGTAATAGTAGCCTTTCTTAAACAATTTAACGCGGGACGTGGTATAGCGCAGATTGATTAAGTTTTAAAACTTTCTGAAAAAATTCGCGGGGGGGGGGGGAGGAAGTTCAGTGATGGTCTAGATATGAATAAGCGCTTATTTGGCGCTGTTGAAGCTGTCAGCGGCGTCCACAGACTATAATAGTGTCAGTCTGTGTATGGGTAGTGACGAACCGTCATTCTGTGTCGATATCGATACTAGTGATGTGTTTTTGGCCGCGGATCGATATCTAGGATCGGTACGTACTTTCCTCTTTCTTTTCAATAATTTTGACTCAGAAATTCTCCAATAACTTCTTTTCGATTATTATAGTACTCGATTCATTTTTGTTTGAAGTACATATCGATTACTCACTTTAATTGGAGTTTTTAGTAGGCCACCTCTTTATGAAGCTAAAATTATTAGAAACGTCAAATGTGGCTTATTAGAGTTTGGCTCGACTTGCCTCAAAATGCTATGTTAAAAAAACTTCAAAATAAAAATGATAGGATGATTACATACTGATTCTAATACAAATGATTCGATTACATAAGTAATGTTTTAGGATGATTACTTTTCTAAAAAAAAGTGTTAGAAATGGATGGAAAATGAAGGAAATTGATGGAAATCCGGCTCGAAGGACCAAATGTCATGTCAAGACTGGAAGGGTGGAAATAATGATCTTGTAGGTACTCACGATTGGCGCTGGTTCGGTGACTTCCAATTAGGACTCTTTAATCTTTATCATCACACGTTATATTGTTCGCAACGATGAAATTGCGCGGAGGTCTGGTTTTGGAAGCGCCCCTTGCCGTTTCACGGGATAAATCCAGTAATCAACCTCAACGCGAACGGAAAAGACCATTGTGACGTCATTTATCACTTCCACCTTCCAGCTTTTTTACATTATTCCATTCACACCAGTTAGGATTGGGAAGGTAGGTAAGGATTCATGAGGATGCGTTCGGAAATGTGATATGAAGTTGAAACACAATAGTTAGAATACTGTTTATAATAGAAAAATGTTAACTCTGGGCTGCGTAGGAAAGCCTTACCTATGAAAGTTAAATAAATAAAACCTTTTCTTTAAAAATCTGTGTCATAATAACTTTGCTTAAAGTATAGAGTAAGTTAATAATACTGGCTTAAAGCTTTGTTTGGTCCCATTTGGTCTCATCATACAAAATAAAACATTTGAAATCAAAAATTTTCTTCTAAATATTTTAAATGAAAGACTGAAGCCCCCAAATTGTTTGGTGTCGCTAGTGTGCCCTTCCCGTCACCTTAAGTATATGATATTGCTCAAGTGTGTGCGCAAACACAAGTGCGGTTTAAGATAAACTACAGTCCAGCACAAGTCTGTTTTATCGCGTAGCAATAATCGGAACTAATGCGCATCGATCACACGATCAAGATATCCGGTTTAGTTGCTAACAAATTAAATCAATTTGCGACGGTATTGTGCCCTACCCGTCACTTTAAAGCATATTCGCACCACCATATTAGGTATGGGTAGGTTTCTTCATAGATAAATGTCTTGCGCTCATATACAACATACAGTAGCCCAATTCTCGGGCTCGCGACATTTATTTTCATACGACATACTTATATCAAACCATAGTTTTTTTATATGTTTTTAAGGTGATATCCGCCATGTTTTAAAAATATCACGAGCATGAGAATTGGGCTCCTGGAGTCGTAACATAACAAAATGTCGGAGGAGAAACGACCTCCGCCATTTTGGTATTTCGTTTAATTTCAAGAATTAAAATGTTATAAAAATTTAATGCTGCATTTAAAATATTTAGAAGAAAATTTTTGATTTCAAATGTTTTATTTTGTATGATGAGACCAAATGGGACCAAACAAAGCTTTAAGCCAGTATTATTAACTTACTCTATACTTTAAGCAAAGTTATTATCACACAGATTTTTAAAGAAAAGGTTTTATTTATTTAACTTTCATAGGTAAGGCTTTCCTACGCAGCCCAGAGTTAACATTTTTCTATTATAAACAGTATTCTAACTATTGTGTTTCAACTTCATATCACATTTCCGAACGCATCCTCATGAATCCTTACCTACCTTCCCAATCCTAACTGGTGTGAATGGAATAATGTAAAAAAGCTGGAAGGTGGAAGTGATAAATGACGTCACAATGGTCTTTTCCGTTCGCGTTGAGGTTGATTACTGGATTTATCCCGTGAAACGGCAAGGGGCGCTTCCCATTCCCAAATGTTGGGGCTGTTTTTGTACTAAAAAAATGATTCACGCCAAAAGTGGCCGCTTTTGGCGGTAATTCAAAATTCGAGTGCCAAACCAGATCAAATAGCTAACTATTAAATAAATAGTAAGTATAGGTGTTTACCGAAAGACTGAAGCCCCCAAATTGTTTAAAATAGATCTGGTTTAGTAGCTAACAATTAAAATCAATTGGTGTCGCTAGTGGGGATACCCTTCACCTTAAGGTAACGGGTAGGGCACACTATAGACGCTAATCGATTTTAAGTTTTATTTTAACAACAGTTGGGTCCGTTATTGTACGCGACAAATTCACGCGTTGGACCCAACATTTTTGCATGGTTATTTAATAAATAGAAGTGTTTGCAGAGAGGTTGTAACTCAAAAAATGTTTAAAATAGATCCGGTTTAGTAGCAAAAAATTACAAATTAATTGGTGTCGGTGTGCCCTACCTGTCACCTTAATGCGGTTATCCTGCGTACGTGGCAGATCGTCGAGATTGTCATAGGTTGGTTGGGGGATAAAAGGTTTTTATTTCGATTGGTACCCGGCAGATCGCCGTGTGGTCCGCGGCAGAGTAGAATAGGCCACCCTCACTCTTACCGAGGTGTCGTAAAAGGCGACTAAGGTAAAGCCGCTGGCATGATCATCAACACCCAGAGAAGGAAAACTCTGCATTTATATCTAAACCCTCGCCAACCCGTCTGCCAAGCGTGGTGAGTATGGCAATTACCTCTCATGTGATTGATGGAGGCCCGTGCCCCAGCAGTGGGGACTTAAAAGGGCTGATGATGATGATGATGATGAGTAAAATAAAACTCTTATATTATTTTGTGCGATTTATTCAATTTTAACAGTTATAATAAGATTTTACTTTCAGTCATCTTTAGTTGTTTCTGATATACTAAGTAGTATTTTATTTAACATATAGTTGCTCGATTTTTAGTACATCGCCATACAATTATGTATATCAATTTTCTAATAAGTTTTGTGTAATACGTTAAAACATGAAATACATACTCAGTGTTACTTCATTTTAACGTAAAACTTAAAATAATGTTGAGTTAAATTATTTTAGGTGGAAAGGTAAATTGCTTTAACTATGTTTTATTATTCGTTCGACTCATGTGATTTTACATTTAAACTTTTCAGTATTATAGTTTTCTACGGAATTTTGATTAAATTCACTATATTTTAATCATACGAGTTTGAACATAAAACCACAGGAACATAATCGCACCACATCAAAACTTGAAAACAAGGTAACATAAGTACAGAAATTACTATGATAAAAATAACTTATAACAACAAAAAAATCACAATACGTTCAACTAATGACTTTCACTTAAAAAAACTTGCACTATTATGTAACAACAAATTTAATATTAAATTAATAATAAAAAAACATATACAAATAATTGGAATGTATGTTATATAATTTTGTGTTCATAACATTTAAAATAATTTTCAATTTAATAATAGCTTAGTTCTCATCTTCCCATACACCAGTTCCTTTAAGGAGCAGCACTAAAGTATGGAAAAATTTAAATAATTTTACTAGACTTAAATACTTCACATTCACCAAAACTATAATACTTATAAAGATCTTATATTTTAAATATGTTAGTATAAAACAATATAATGAGTAAAGAAAGTTAAAAAGGCCAAATTTTTTAATTAAACCTAATTTAAATAAAGCCTTAGATATAACTGAGAATATAAAAATTATATAATATTTTTCAATAATTTATCTATTTTTGCATATTAGAAAATTATGAGAAATATGGATGAATAAAAGAGACCTACCTATTTATTTTACAAATATTAAAAAAAATATGTTCTTAAGGCCGCTTGTTCGACCACTAGCGCCGTCATTTGATTTTTATTAACTGTGATCAATTTATGACAAATGAAAAAACCTCTTATAACTACTATTTATGCATTTGTGATTTTACCCTCTCGCTTACAAATCGTGAATTAAGTATAGTCCCGGAACAATTTTCGTGCCAGCCCCTTTTAACATAGCATGTTGGAACGGGATGACATGAGTCTTAGTACGGTAATAAATTTAGATCGCGATTTATAATAAGGTGGATATTTAAGTCACAACTTCTTTTGTTAACGTTATTCATGTCAAAACGATGATACTCGTAAAAAAGAAAAGACTGAAGTTAAGGATCTTAAATTCATTACACAATAAATAACTAATGGAGAAGCTGTTAGACCAAAAATAAGCCAAGATTGTGTCATGGCAAATCTGTGATTGGTGAATAAGATGTTATAGTCCACATGCCTAGAATGAAGTAAGATCTAATTACATATAGGCAGTATAAGCGAAGACATGTCCAGATGGCAGGGCACAATTTTTAGGAAATATAAATGTTAATACAGAAAGAAATATACTAAACCAACCAGAGGGTTAGGTAACCAAATAGGTAATTTTTAGAGAAAATTACCTATTTGCACACCAAAAATACTAATTGCACATGATTTTGTTGTGCAATTAGTATTTTTTAGTGTGAAAAATGCCCGCCATCTTTTCGTTTCCGGACATTATTGGTAAAAAGTGGAACCACTTTTTACCAATAAATGGCGCTAGGTGTCGATTACATCGCGCAAGCTTTTCGTGTTTTCGGATTAACTATAAGCGTTGCCGCTGTCTGTAGGATTTACCTCTTTATAAATAGTATAGATTTTGATGGAACATTTAATCCATCCCCTACAGAAATTAAGATGGTCAATGGAAAAATAGCATGATGGTAGGTCATTATGACACCACCACATAGGTAGGAGGAGTAGTAATACTGAATAATATGTATGATTGGGGCTCATAATGATGACGATAGATAATAAATCTATATAAATTAAAATTAATTGATGTTCGTTAGTCTGATTAAAACCATACGGCAGGACCGATTGAGTTGATTTTAGTTTTAAAATGTTTGTCGTAGTAAAGGGAAGGTCAAAAAGGTGAGAAATTAAACAAAAAGTAGGCGGAACGAAGTTCGTCGGGAGCCACTAGTAAATAATAAATATTTCACAACATCACATACATTGATCTTACAAGGCAGTTATTTCTCATAATTTTTCTAACCATGCAAAGTAAATAGTTGAAAAACAGCCGTAAAAACTAAATAATAAAAACATTAGATATCATCTCACAAATCGGAATGAATAGATTACAATAGAATTTCAAAAATAGCAACGAAATTTTTATACAATTATATTGCCGTAAAATAATGAACATTTTAAATATTTATAAATTGACAACAACAATAAAATATGTTAAAAAAAACCCTAGATAAACATACATAGTGCTACTCGGCACACCAATCCATCTTGTCTTAACTACTATTAAATTCAATATTAGTATAATTTGGCTACTCTCCTATAAATTCTAATAACTCCCCAGTACCGGCGTACTGAATCGGATTTTACGTAAATAGACCTAATTTAATTCCCTCCCTCCGCAATATCTACTTAAATAGATGAGCGGGGCTGTTCTTGTTTTAATTTAAGAAGTATCATTTAGAATATCTAGACTACCTACGTATCATAGTTACAAGAAAGGAAGCCGTCATTTAGGACAGATTCCTAACTTGAAATCTAACCTATTTACATCCGAAGACTAGGATATCCATAGGTCAGAGATTATGTTATAAGATTGCGAACAGGATGACCGCTTAAACACTGGTGGACCATATTTTTATAATCCATCATTATTTAAACGACATTTTGTTATTTAAGCAGATACCCAATGGAAAGACGGCATTGATTCGTCCCAAAGTTACCATCAGATACCGACTCTTCACAACAATTCTTGTTTGCAACCCCATAACCTTAAAGTATTCCCAAAAGACACAAAAGTGAAAGGACTTTATACAATTTATTTACAAAAAACGACCTTGGCTTTTCACGATGAGGCGGCGATGCACGCATGGAGGTGATTAGCTGTGGCCTGTTTAAGCTACCGTGCAGGGCGCGTCACAAAGTTCCTTTGAAGCATCGTAGCCACGCCCACAATAACCGACCACGGACGATCAAAGGTACATGTGGCCGAAGCATTAGATTAGAGACGACAAACATCTTCTTGTCGTCTCGTAAAGGAACCTCGCGACTCGGCTGCCCGCAACGGCATCAGAGACTTTAGCCAATCACCGCACAGCCTCATCGTCACGAAAACAAACAATACAATTTCGGTACAATGGAAGAAGACCACTGGTAGAATTCGCTCGTCCATGTCACATGAACAGGGGGAATTACCACCAGAATGTCATATTTTCCATTAAACTTTGTTGTATTATCAAATGTTAGGTACCTAATTGATTCTGATCACCAAACACGTGACGCGTAAGATAAAAAATAATAATAACAAAAAGTGTCGGACCATGGATGGGTTTTCATGTATGAGTGAATCGTGTAGACAGATCCTTCATACATTTAGATACTCAATATGGCAACAAACTGAGATCACAAACTCACGCATATAATAACAAAAGTAAAGGCACTCTAAAATTTGACGGAAGCATCGTGTTGCATACTGCGGTTGCGTGCATGCACGAATATGTTAATTCGTATGGGCTTGCAGCAGTTTTCCAGGCAAGATAATCTTGGGTTAGCGATTCGTTGATAAGATGACAAAGTCAAATTACACCGATAATCACTGTGTTATACTTTCGGGACATGAGTCATAAACAACATGCAGTCAAGTGGCACTCTGTAGGTGATATCTCATCACTTCCATGTTGTGAGGTGAGGCCAGGGGAAAGGCTAAGTGATGTGTTGTTATTCAAATATTACCTATAGAATCGACTCGCTGATGTGCTATGCAATAGTTTGTAAATAGTCAACTGCCGTAGCAACTCGATTTCAAAAGAAAAAAATTATAGTGTTTATACAAGTTTGATTGTGATAATGTAGCAAGCAGGTGACAATCAATCTCAAATATTTTACCTCGATTTTTAGTGTTAATAAGTCAGTTAATTCACCCGCGAAAAGCGGATGTCATTGAATCTCTATTTGAAACGACTTTGGAGAAACCAAAGACATTTAACATAGCCCATCACGTTGAAGATAAAGGTCTCCATTGCTTTTGTGCAACATATATTTACACTACAGTTATACTATAGCTTATATAATAAATATTTGCTACAAACAAAGCAATGCAGGTCTTTACTTATTTTCCAAACGTTAGTTATTTTTAATATATGATTAAATTAATTTGATAAGGCGTCAAAGTGAATTGTGATCAGTTGTCTAAAACAGACCAAAATCTAACCTCCGATGAAGACGTCCGATGATGCCTGTTAGAGACAAGTAAAAGAGGAATCTAACATAACTTAATACAGTCGTTAACTGCGTTAGATGCATATTTTACCGTACTTAACCGAAGATTATTAAGTAACGTGGATTTGTAAAACACGTAGGTACTTTTCCATCAGTGTCCTTAAGATTAAATCATATGAAACTAGATTTCGGTAGATCGTAGATACCAAAACCTAATTGCAAAGGTACCTACCTAAAGGATATCACAAAAAACATTGCAACATTGCTTTAGGTGATACAACGAGCTCATGCTTATGGCTGGCTTATACTTAAGGTTCGTGCCATGACATTTTCACGCTCCGTAGTGGCTTGTCATTCTACTTTTCAATGAGGAATACATCATCATCTCCATCAGCAAAGGGCATCAGTCGCTGACGAAGACGAAACCGACTTCAATTACGTCGAAGAATATTTACAAAAGTTGAAAACTTATCGCGAGTCCAAAACCAGAGTCAATAACGCCCAAAACTCAAATACTTCTAAATCCTTTTAAAATCAAGAATCATTTAATTTTCGAGCGTGAGAGATTAATCAAATTAATTAATGATCAGGACTCGATTGTATTAACAAAAATAAATCATTATAATTAAATTGACAAAATTATAACTTCAACAACTAACTTGAAACAAATAAATACATTGAAAAGTAGCATGGACATTTTTGCGTTGCCATGTCAAGTGAAATATAATTCCCGGGACACAAGCAAGGAGAAGCAGATAACAATGTCTGAGTTCTCACATTGGTAACATGCTAATCACTTTTTATATGCGTACCGGTTAATTCAAGTTAGTAACTTGAATGTTCAAGAGGGGCATTCTCTTGGGGGTCGAGTGCATTCATAATGCTCAGTAAGCCCACGAGACGGGCACCCGTTGAGGGGTCGAGCGGATTCAAAATGCTCAGTAAACCCAAGAAACAGGCACCCATTGCGGGGTCGAGCGGAGTCTAGCCAAGGCAGCTTCGAGCTGCGCGAGAGTGTCATCAATGTCGTTGTTCACGATGTTGAGGTCGAAGTAGTGGCCATAGGTGCGCCGGAGTTGCTCCGACTCGCGTACCAGTACCTCCAAGGACCCATCGTACTGTAACAAAAAGTATTTATTATGATAAAAATCACGGCAAAATTATCTGCACCAGTTTTGTCTTAAGGCAACGGGTAGCCCTAACTAACGACACCAATCGATTTTAATTGTTAGCTACTAAACCGGTTCTATTTGTAACAATTTCGGGGTCACAGCCTCTCGGCAAACACTTAAGACTATTTATTAAATAGAAATGCAAAAATGTTGGGTCCAACGCGTACGCGAAAAATTGATTACCGCCAAAAGCGGCCACTTTTAGCGTGAATCAATTTTTCGTTTACAAAAACAGACTCAACATTTGTGTATGGTAAATATGGTAATTTAAGCCAATGTTTGCCAAGAGGTTGTAACCCCGAAATTGTTTAAAATAGATCTGGTTTAGTAGCTAAAAATTAAAATCGATTGGCGTCGCTAGTGTGCCCTACCCGTCACCTTAACTAAAAGTGTGGCTCGAGCGATATATTGTATTTTGGTATCGTTATAGTATCGTTATAATATTTGGTATCGTTTGGTAGCGTATATTCGGCGCTTGCGACTCCATGTCCAGTTTGCCGATGCGTCCGACGGATGTGGCGTAACTTAGTACTTACTTACATCAGCATTTGCAACATTGTTGAGGGGAGGCGCAACGATGAAGACGACGTACGGTGGGAATTCGGCGGTGTACAGTATTTTCGACGGATGTTCCGTAACTTAGTACTTACGTCAACAACATTATCGAGGGGAGGTGCAGCGATGAAGACGAAGTACGGCGTGAATTCGGCGGTGCGCAGTATCTTCGACGGATGTTACGTAACTTAGTACTTATATCAGCAACATTGTTAAGAAGAAATAAGGAGATAAAGACGACATACGGAGCGAATTCGACGGTGCACAGTATCTTCGACGGATGTTCCGTAACTTAGTACTTACATCAGCAACATTCTTCAGGGGAGGCGCAGCGATGAAAACGATGTACGGAGCGCATTCGGAGGGAGCAGTATATTCGACGGATGTTCAGTAACTTAGTACCTACATCAGCAACATTGTTGAGGGGAGGCGCAGCGATGAAGACGACGTGCGGCGCGAATTCCGCGGTGCGCAGTATTTTCGACGGAAGTTCCGTAACTTAGTAGGACTTACATTAGCAACATTGTTGAGGGGAGGCGCAGCGATGAAGACAACGTGCGGCGCGAATTCCGCGGTGCGCAGTATCTTCGACGGATGTTCCTTAACTTAGTACTTACATCAGCAACATTGTTGAGAGGAGGCGCAGCGATGAAGACGACGTACAGCGCGAATTCGGCGGTGCGCAGTATCTTCGACGGATGTTCCGTAATTTAGCACTTACACCAGCACCATTTTTGAGAGGAGGTGCAGAGATGAAGGCGACATACGGAGCGAATTTGGCGGTGCACAGTATCTTCGACGGATGTTCCGTAACTTAGTACTTACATCAGCAACATTGTTGAGAGGAGGCGCAGCGATGAAGACGACGTACAACGCGAATACGGCGGTGCGCAGTATCTTCGACGGATGTTTCGCAACTTAGCACTTACACCAGCACCATTTTTGAGAGGAGGCGCAGAGATGAAGGCGACATACGGAGCGAATTCGGCGGTGCGCAGTATCTTCGACGGATGTTCCGAAACTTAATACTTACATCAGCAACATTGTTGAGGGGAGGCGCAGCGATGAAGACGACGTACGGCGCGAATTCGGCGGTGCGCAGTATCTTCAGCGCCTGCGGCTCCACGTCCAGTATGGCGATGCGCCGCTCCGAATGGATGCGACGGATCGTTTCCAGTTTAGTCCCGTACATTGCATCTTCGTGTGTTCCTGTTTTATATCAATAAAGGGTGTCGATTAAATTGCGTCCAACAAAGGCAGTTAATTGGATAAAGTAGATTGTGATGAAGTCGATTTGCATCAAGGAGATTTCGATGAAATACATTTAGATGAAATAGATTCGGATGAAGTAGATTTCGATGAAATAGACTTGCTTGAAGTAGTTTTGAATGAAATGGTTTAGGAAGAAGTAGATTTGAATAAAGTAGAATTGAATTGCGCCCAAGGCCATCGCTTTGAAGCCCAGGATCCGCGTCACATCGGTAAAGACCGTCGTGACCGACTGACTAGCATTTATAACAGTTATTTCAATACTTAAATAGGTGTCTAAGCACTGCTTACCATATTCCAAGTACTCGTTTGCAGCAATATCAGCCATCATCTCCTCGTGGGACACGAAGTAATAGTGTCTACCGTTCTCCTCATCCGGCCTAGGAGGTCTGGTCGTATCTGAAAAAGCAAATCATTTATTTTGTATCCGTGAAATGCTATCATCAATTCATCATCATCAGCAAATGTTAAACATGAGGCAGATCTCATGTAGACATACCACCCAGTAGAACAGACCCTCCACCCCTCGACATAGCCGAAACATTAAATGAAATGTACGACAACACTCCATTCGTACCGTAACGTCCGCAATGTCGTTCGACCAACTAAGAAAATATGCTGAACTTAGAGGGCTATTCCCGAACCTATTTTATATCCACCTACTGGACATCTGTAACTTACCCACAATGGACAACATTTCATATTTTTAACATGTCCATATTGTTTTTTTATATGAAAATAGACATAAAATGAACAGACCCATATTTTTTCTTTTTTCAAAATTTGTCCATTTTCATACATAAAATAATTATTGAAATTCTTTATATTCTAAATAGACGTAAGTGCCAAATGACGTCATCGGACGGCTGAATACAGCGATATTCCTTTGCTTATCATTGATTTAATAAAAAAAAGGTATTACTGTCAATGGTAAATAATACAGCGTCTTTCATTCATTCAACGTTGACAAGTTGTCTTTTTTTTGACAGTTGCATGGCATGGGTTTCGTAAATTTAAAACTATAATGTGCTAAGTAAAGATTTTTTTTACATTCTGCCGTCCGATGACGTCATCTTACGTTTTTTAGTTTTTAATTTTTTTCTCAGTAAATAAGCAATATAAAAAATGAATAAATATATATTAGAGCAGCGGAATTGTAAATAAAGAATTGGTATTTTTTGTTTCAGAGCTTAACAATTTTGAAATGTTGTCCATTATTGTTTTCTCATATAACTGTGTATGGGAAATTTAATGTATAGGTAATGGGAAATTTAAAAATAAAATATTCTTTGAACCTAACGTCGATCATCCTGTTGCAAGCCACAGCTGGACATATTATTCTTGTCGGTCCCTCATTACTGTGGATCGTGGTCACTGGAACTCATCAACCAAACAAACTTTCTAAATTGATTCCGATTGGAATTAGCCTTCACCACCTTGTAGAACTATGGTAGGGATGTAGCTCCTTTTATTTGGTCAGCACATCGTGCTGGTGAACGGCCTAGTGATCTTTTGGCTTCAGTGTTGACAACAATGACCAGTTTTTCAAGGCTTTCATTCCCTATTCGCATTATATGGCCGAAATAAGAGATTACCTATGCGGTACAGCTGGACTGCTCTCCCAATGTTCGTCACTCTGATTGATCTTTGGCTACTCGCATACTAATCCTGCCATCTTGCACAAATCGTCACTCTATGGCCTGAGGGCGTTCTCCACTATATTTATCGAGGCGCGGTCTCCACTCCAAAACTCGTTTACCAAAGCGGTTGCCGGTTCTGCTTCAGATACTGATATGACCGGCCCCAATGCCACTCCAGCTAGTACGGCTTGTTTACAGACCAGATTCACGAGATAATAACGAAGTACTCACGAGGTATAGGATAGGCGTACTGGTCCGGGTGACGCGCGATGAGGGTGTTCTTGATGTGACGACGACCGACGCCATGTGCTCCGAGAAGCACGATCGTTTTTCTTTGGAAAGCTGCAAAATACATACAGAATAAGTACATGATCGACGAATGTAGGGCTGCAAAGCTGCTATACGTCTCGGTTTGAAGTCTTGTCCCTGTGTCCCGTTCAATAAGTTATTCGTCCCAGTTTGTAAATTACGGATAACACCCATAAATCCGTCGTTTTAGGTATATCATATCATACACAGGGTAGAAAAACTATGGATTCCGTTTTGTATGGCGATTTTCTTAGAAGCTGTATTTTCCATACTCTTTTCTTATTTATAAAGTAACTATTAATGATACTACTCCATAATTAACCACGCTTAAATGGACAACGTTTAGGAACGTGTGGGAAAGGATTTCAGAATATATATATTTTTAAATTAAAACGTTCATTTCAAGATTTTTTTTTGGAATTACAAATACAATAATATTGGGTCTCTATTTAAAATATTAACCTTAAAATATAGTTTAAATCCCAATAAAATTATAGTATGGTGACTTTTTGCTTATTAAAATAGTTATACATCTTATTGTGTCTACAAAAAAAATGGCAATTTTATAGGTAAAGACCTGTTATCCCCTATTATCTAAAAAGAAATACTTACATGGTAGTTTGACGACCTCCTCATAAGTGACAACGTCGAGCTGGTCGAAGACCGCATTGTGCTTGGCCAAGTATTTGTCTTTGGGCTGTTTCTTCTTACGCCCGAATATGGAACAGTTGACTGTAACAAATATTTTTTTTTATTAACTGTCCATGCAATGGTGAGCAACGCTGACAAAGTATAAAACTAGAAGACATTTTTGTCATAAGTATTTTTTGTCTTTTTGAAGATGAAATTAAACAGTAAGATGACACCGATAAAAACATACACCAAAGTGGTTTAAAATATAGATAACGTCGAATTTAAATCTGAAATATGACTTTAAACTTTTTTTTTTAACATTTACCCACCTAAATATAATACAAAAGTTTAAAGAGATAAAATAATTAAATAAAAAAAACAGTCTGTAATAAATTTACACACAAAAAAAAAACATATTTCCACGAGTTAGTTTTAATCATATCTAGCTAGGTTTATTTAGTAAAAAAGTATAAGTCTTTTATTTTGATTTGAATCTCGTATTACAATACTACTAATTTTATTAGACTTATATTTTTCCTAAACAGGTACTTGAAATAGACATTAAAGATATTAGGTAAAGGGAAAAAAAAACAAAACGCAGAAGAACAGTCAAAATCTACGAAATCAAAACTTGACTAAAATATTAATTAACTCCATATACAAACTCGCTTTAAGTGTCTGTAGTTCTAATCTCTAATTCTGTTCGTCCTGTGAAAAGTGGTACAAGTCGACTTGTATCGAATTGATTTTCTTCTTGCTACTTCATCAAAAAAAAATTCTCCATTTTTCAGTCAGATCAGACAGAATAATAGCAGATTTTTTTTGTGATAAAGTAGCAAGAAGAAAATCGAATTCGATATAAGGCGACTTGTACCACTTTTCACAGGACGCACAGAATTATATTTACGTGATACTAAAATGTATTATTATGTCTCTTATGGTCACAAAATTTGCAACTCTTTGATGTTGCAAGCGCCTATAAAAAATAAGAAGGGGGTGATAGTGAGAAAGTGGGAGGCATAGATACTTCTGCCATGCCAGCATCTTAGCATCTCTCCAAATCGTATACGTCCATTGAAAAATCACCACGCAATGTTTTCTTAAAATTGATTTTAGATTAAAATTTTACCCTAATTGCATCTGATGGAAAGCGTCGACGAGATCTAGAATGTTGCGCGTTAGCTTATAAGATATTGTAAGGCTGTTACCGCGCTTATTTTATCTCTCTCTGTGTGTGGTTGATTAGGTAGTTAAAATATTTTGGTCAAGATTTCCAAAGAATGTTACCTGTATTCTCACATCCGTCGGTGTGGGAGACGCATCCTTCAGCTCCTAGCGGCACAACATTACAACACGGTTCATGCAACGCAATGGAATGGTATGGTGTCACTACAGACTTATTGGGGACACACGCAACATGGGAAACGTTTTGTCAAATATAAAGCGAATTAAAAAGTACCAACTAATAGTGAAACATTTTCTATTTAGGTCATACAAAATGTATAAACCAGGTACAATGTATGTGTGTGTACAACGTACTATACGATTGAGACCACATTTTGTAGTTTAAGATTTTAAACTTTCGCGTTGCATTATACAAATAATTAATGTACACGGGACAAAACGCGGTTGTTATTATATGTAAGTACATACTCGTAGTAGCATATACTCACAGCTTCAGCAACGTCAAGCTGTGAGTATATGCTGCTATGAGTATGTATTTACATATAAAAATGTACGTTAATTATTTTGTAGTTTGCTATTTTTTTCAGCAACATAATTTTTTTTAACTCTACTAATGAATTACCAGAATTCATATCATTTAAATATTTTTTTTCGGTTTGGTATTAATTACAGAAAACGATAAGTTTTAGTACTCTGTAAAAAAAGCAGTTTCATTGATATTGACAAAACTTTTCCACTAATTACATTAATACAATATCTGGGGTTACACAAACTCCCATGGTAGTTACAACTATGTATTGGATGTAATGATCTAATTTACATAGCAACTTACTACCGATAAAAGTTGCTGGTAGTAGTGTACTTGGATCATAGTGTCTACACACATTACGAGGGTATACGAGATTTATTGTACGTTTTGTATTAAACTCTGGTTGAAGACCATGCAAGCGGTTTACCAAATATCAAGAGGGGTATGATATATTGTGGTGTGGGAGCTTGTATATCTCAGGATATAAAAAGCAAATTTACATACCGACTGCACGTTCATCCAATGATGATGTTTGGAAGCAAAATACGATATGTTATCGTTAATGAAACCACACATGGCGATTGACACAATCACAAAAACTTTGCAAATCAGTCATTATTTTTTCCAATTCAAAAAAATATCATGTTTTAAAATTTTGATCAAAGAGAGCAAAAATAATTAAAAAATTAAAACGAAAATGGTTTTTAATGAAAAATTTAACTAAAAGAACAAAAAATTGTGTAATTCTAACACCGAGCTAGTTGTAGATAAAACACGTTAAAACAGTAAAGTTACTACGAATTACAATGCCAAATGAAATAAAACCAAAAATTTAACAATGCACTTTCATTTGAAAATTTGAAATTAAATATTTATTATGATTAAAAACTACAAAAGGATTTGTAAAACGAAAATCGAAATAAGTACACGAACATAACAGTAACACACACGTATCTATTATTAGAATATTAGGTACAATTGATTTTATTACTCAAAAGGATCGAGACTTTTCGTAGATTATCATAAATACGTAAATATTTCCTCTAATCAATAATCTATCCATGGGACATTAAAAAATAAATTTCAAATTAATAAGTTTAGTTTGTCACAAGATAAAAAAGCGGATTGTTCTGCAGAGGTCAAGTAAAATTTTGGTATTTTAATCAATTTTCCAATTATTTTTAATGTTTACAAAAAGAAACAGGTATATGAGCATAGATATCAGGATTACGAGTAGTTTAGACATTCAAACAAATCTTACGACATTGAAAAAAATTGCATGTCCTAAAATTAAGCCCAACATGTGGACGTTCAAATAGGAATCAATCAAATAAAAAAGCAGGTTTACGTAACGGACTATCCACGTAGACAATCCGATGATGAACTAAAACAGCACACAGAAAACGCACAACATTGATCTACTCAGTACCTTGATCGGTGTTGGATCGTTCAGCGGCGGCGCAAGCTGCGCGCCACTCCTGCAGCTCGGGGCTCGGAATGAGCCCAGCGGAGCCACCAGATGCGTCTTTCCGTGCTTGCCACCAGTGAGAGTCATCTTTGCTTATGATCTACAAAATTCGCAAACACAAGTTATAATGTGTAAAGTTTTTTGAAAGAAATAATGAAGCCCCCTAGCCTAGTTAGGCTCTCTGATGTCACCGATGCGTTGGCATAATGTTTTTATTCCATACAATTAGTAGGTATACTAATAACAAATTAGTTTCTTCTTTTGTAGAATTTTCAATCATATTGTTGTGCTCTTTATCTACCTTTTCACTTTTATCGAACTAAAATTATTTTCTGCTTGTAAAATTGTGTTTTAACAAACTACCCCAGAATCCACGAAATAAATTACCTACCAAAAACTTAAGTTTGTAGGAAGAACAGTAAACGGTACATACCTGGAGGATGTCACCAATGGTGAAGGCGATACCGGCTTGTGCGCACGGGATCAGCTCATCCTCCAACGGATCATAGTCAAACTGGGCTCTCACAAAGATCTGCAAGGACACGCAAAATTGGAATAGTTAACTCATGAGCCAAAATATATAAAGAGTCGAATCGCAATCCTCATAAAAGCTAAAAAACCAAATAATTTTGGGACTAACAATAAGCTGATGATGCTTTAAATGTTTATCGATTGAGTTGCGATACGACTATGACAAATGATTGATGTAATAATGTTTGCAGTTGAATGTAAAAAAAAGTAATGTTAGAAGTACAATATGCCATGAAAAAAGAAGATAGATGTGATAGTATCTTCAATGATGTCATAAAAGTAAATGTGAATGATGAAATGAATGTGTGAAGCGATGGTAAAGAACAACAAGCGCACAGAAACGGAGATCGTGGACCGCAGCCATGCCCGGGACTTACAACATAAACACAACATAAAATGGATAACCAACATAGTACGACAGTAGCAACGGGTTTGGTCTCGCTACTTACTAGCACGGGCGAAGGCTTAATCCGGAAAAGCTATTCAGAAGAAAAATACAAAATTTTATTCCCATTCTTTTGACATCACCAATCAGTTTATGCTTACAGGACAAGCATAGAAAGATTTATGTGCGCTTGTCGACTTCCATTAACAGTTGTCGCTGTTTTGTCATTGTTTAAAAGCAAGCGTTTTTCTCTATGTTAATCACTGTTAGTAAAACTAGAATTGTCCAAAATGCTAGCAATATTTTAGTAATAAACTATTTTACTATCTACTGAAAGTCAAAACCACATCAAACACTACTAAGGTCTTTGGTCCAAATGCTTTCTAAAATCTGTTGTACTGTTAGTAAACTGTTGGAGTATATACCTCACATGGCGGCGGAGCAGACCGATAGGATGGAACAATCTTAAATGTCACCGAACCTCGCGCCTCGCGCTGTAAAGAAACACATGTATGTAACATATTTGTAGAAAATCGGAATGAAAACTAAAAAAAATCAAGTTCATATCAGGTCATGTATTATCAAGTAAAAAACTGTTATTAAATATAAATATTTGCTAAATATATAGTCGCCAATCAAAGTCTAATAGTTAATACTAAGTAGGTACATTTTACAGGTTTATCAAGTCGCTGAAAGTTACATCCAATACAAAGAGAGACTAGTTACTGCGCAGACCACGCCACGCAACAGGTTTCCTATGTCCCATTCCATATCCTCCCCCTCCGGTTCCTTCTACATCCCCCTCCCTCTTAACCGCATACCCCTGTCCGAATATACAACACGACTCGCTGCTGCGCATCTGACGCCACGCAACAGGCTTCTAACACGTGGGCTTCTAACAATCACTCCACCTCATATCACCCATATTCGTAAGGAAAAATTGATACTGCGCAGCCTACGCTACGCAACAGGCTTCTAACACTTGACCCAGAGGATTCTTTCACCTCATCCCACAGACTTTATCATTTAAAATGGCGGAAGTCTTGGCGTTGCCGCTCTTGCTACTGCACAGCCCAGCTGCGCAGCAGGCTTCTAACATGCGGCCTACAGGTTTCTAACAATCTCACTCCACTTCACATCGAATATACATAAGGCAAATTTGATACTGCACAGCCCACGCTACGCAACAGGCTTCTAACACGTGACCTAGAGGATTCTTTCACCTCATCCCCCTCCTAGTTGGTAACAGAAATATTTTCTAGGGCTTTTAAAATGGCGGAAGTCGTGGCGTTCGCACTTTTGCCACAACGCAGCCCACACGCTGCGCAACAGGCTTCTAACAAGTGACCTTCAGAATTCTTTCATCTCATCCCACTCAAGATACTGATGTGAAAATAATGGCTAGGGTTTTTGCAATTTCGCCATTTTGAAAACCCTAGTCACACTACGCGCATCCCACGCTATGCCACAGGATTATAAAAAGGGACCCAGAAGATTCTTTCATCTCATTCTACTCCAAGATACGTTTTACCAAGTGCTTTCAAATGGTGGAAGTCAGGCGTTTCCCTTTTGATACCGCGCACGCGTCCTTACTACGCAACAGGCTTCTTTCATTGCCTCTCAATTTCCTATTCCACCCGGCCTTTTAAAGTGGCATCGTAAACTTTTAACACAGAATTGCTACTGCGAAACTGACGTCACGCCAGAGGCTTCTTACAGTATTTTCCCCCCTTCTCCTTCATTCCGGATTAAACAAAACAGACTACCTATTGGATTAAAATTACAGATTCCAAAATGGCGAAAATCTAGACAAAGCATTAAATGCGTCGATATTACGAGTAACATTGTATACACATATTATATCAGATGATTAAAAATAACTTAAAGGCTTCGGAAATAAATCGCCGTCTCACAAGATGGTGAACTATGCCTTGCCTTAAGCTTTTACAAGACGGTGGACGCCACGCACCCCGCGGAGAGACATACCTACATCAAATATTAGTTGCAATAGAAATAAAATCGCAAATAGAAGTACACTATCTAAATTTTACAATGCACAGCAAATATACACAAAAAAAAGACAAAAAGGAAATAGAAAAATAGTTTTGGGGCAATAAATAAATAAAAGGATGACGTAGGAAGAGTAAAACAAAAGATTGAAATCAAAGAAGGGCAGGGTAAAGAACAAAGAGCTGCATGAAAAATATAGGAAACAAAAGGGGTACTCGTAGGATTCAAAATGGGGGATTTAAATACTCACCAGCATGCGCTGGAGTTGTGCGACTGACTGGTTCGCGACGGGTGTGCCATTGATCTCTCGAATCTCATCGCCGACATGGAGAGTTGCCTGCCGGTGTATCATGCCCCCATGCATGATACGGGCCACGATACACCGGCCGTCATCAGCTAACTTGAGTGTTATACCCTGAAACAATGAACAGGAGAACATTAGTTACTACTTTCAAAACTTCCGTAATTTTCTAAACCAAAGCAAATGAGTTGAGGACGAGATTTCAACTTACATTTTGGTTGCACGGTTTAACCCCTAAGAACTACATCTTGAGGACGATCGGCGGCGAATGGGAAAAGAGCTCAATTAAGCTGATTAGGAAAAATCATGGAAGAAGGTTGGTCGGGGGCACAACCTTGAAGTCTAGTCCAAAAGGTCAGAGGCACGACCTTCAAGTCTCATCCAAAAGGTTCTTGACCTTGAAGTTGAGGCGTAGTTGTCGAAGCCTCAAGGAAGCGCGGTGACGCTGCTCCCGGAAATAGCTGCTATAAAAGCGGCTAGTGAAAAAGGCTAGGTGTTAAAGCCACGAGTGGTGTGATAACGGGGCTGGTTGTTAAGAGCCAGTTGTAGCAGGAGGACAAAGACGACCTCGGATGTTATTTGGGAACGTCTGTTCAACTCCGGTCGCGTTAACACACTGAGTTCAGAACCGGGCGACTTAGGGTGCCTAGGCTATCAAAAATCAATATATATGCGACTGCATCCCGCAGACGCAGTTTCCTGTGCAGCGATTTGCTGCAAGCTCCCCCTACGCATCTCTCTAGACCATTCAGAGGGCGGTAAATCTAGATAGATTCAGAATTCTATATGCAATTGGGGTGTGGGGTGAGC